>WOAB01000011.1:11200000-11800000 GCA_027886185.1 Rheum nobile
GGAGAAGAGGAAAGGAAATTTCAAAAACTCAAACGAACCACATCCTGGTAAGGAACATCCTAAGGCCAATGCCGCTTGGAATACTCGTCATACCCAGAGTGAGAAACCCCCAAGATAATGTCGAGTTCCATGCTGGAGAACACATGAGTAGTTCCCTACAATGTGTAACTCCCCAGAATAGCATGTGGACGAACCTCAATGACAAAGGAGGAGTAGAAAACCCTTAACAACTCATCATCCATGGACTCCACCTCGACAAACAAGTGAGCCCATTGTTGGGATTTCATAATGGAGACGATTTCCCCCAAGGCATTATGCTCCAGGAACGCATGATCAAGCAACAGTTCCCTCACAACTCCTTTGTGACTCATATCCCTGAACTCCACCAATTCATCCTTCGGCTTGGATTTTACCGCTTGACGATGCTGGCTTTTGCGAACTGGAGCCGTGGACACTTGGGCATGCTTGGGTTTGCGCTCAAACACCTTCTCCGACTCATCATCAGAGCTCATCGGAATCGCCTTCGCCACTTGAGCCATGGTCTTTCGCATAGAAGGGCCGGTCATTTTGACCCGTCCAGAAAACTTGAGACCATTCGCCGGCAAAGCCTCAACCTCCTCCTCAATCAACTCCTTCTCCAGGTTATGCACAACCCCTTTGATTTGGGCCGACATCGTAGTGGCGTCGCCGAGACATTCCTCTGTCTCAGTCTCTGGCTGGGTGGGGTGGGTGGGTGAGGAAAGGACTTCCTCCTTATGTTTGGAGGAAACAACAGTGGGGGCAGAAGGATTAGGGTTAGGGATAGGCGGGGCGGTGGTTGGGGAATGTGCTTTGGGGGAGTAGGGAACCATGGCGAGGATGACAGGTGGATGGGAAGACGGTGGGAGGCTAATTTTGAGGCAGTGGAGGTTGGGAGAGGATTTGGAGTATCTTGAGGGGTGGTGGATGGGGTAGCTTGGGAGAGGGCGGCGATGATGGAGGGGTGGGTTCCCATCGCAGAGAGTTTATGAATGAGGGTTTTGGGGCTTTCGGTACCGTCGATGGAGACGTTAGGGGTGAAGGCCATTTGTGGAGTTTGGGAGAGAGGAGGAAGAGAGCAAGGTAATGAGAGACATAAAGAAAGTACCTTGCCGAAGTCACCATATACATAGGAGGAGAGAATCCTTAGCAAATCTTTTCGGTTGCCCAAGATAACTCCTCGAGATATCCACTTTCCTTCTCTTTCCAAAGATCTCAGCCAAAAAGATAATTTTCAAATCAAATCCAGCAAAATATATCATCTACATACATCAAAGCCCACAAAATCTCTTTCCAACACAATTCATGCAGCCACCGTCTATTCAACCCTAAAAGCATCCATCCTTTTCCAAGAAAGCAACAGGCCATAATGACAAACCTAGACCTATCAAATCACGTCCACAGAGCACAATGCGACGACTCGACTTCTCGACTTACAGAAAAGTAGATAAGTGTGATGCGTGGGTCACGTTACCAGAGAGGGTACAAAGAACATCACACAAGAAAAAATGCAGATAATTTTAAATCATGATGTGAGGCTCTCAAATGTGGATGATAAGGAGGGTTCATAGGGAGCTTCAAACATGATAGGCTAGTATAAGCTGTAGATTCAACAATCATTTGAGCTTATAATGAGGATCAATGCATCAAGTCGACTCTTTTGGGCTAAAAGAATATTTTGTTCCAAGTATCATTATGAAGGCTTAGAAGAACACATAAGATAAGATGCTGATCAGAGTTGCACATGCATGTAATTTTAGCCAGGGATTGAGGGAACAAAACACGTAGATGTTAGTTGAGAGAGATCATACCAAATTCCATACGAAACTACTCGAAAGGTTCCCTATTAAGTGCCTTAGTGAAAATGTCAGCAATTTGATCCTTGGTTCCACAGAAGTCCATGGAAACCAATCCTTTCTCCACACAATTACGCAAGAAGTGATGTCTTATCTCAATATGCTTGGTGCGTGAATGCAGTACATGATTCTTGGAGATATTTATAGCACTAGTATTGTCACATAGGATGGGAACAGAGTCAAGAAGAATACCATTGTCGGTGAGTTATTGCTTGAGCCATAGGAGTTGAGTGCAACAAGCTGCAACGGCTATATATTATTCTTCTGTTGTAGACAAAGCAACTGAGTTTTGCTTCTTTGACCCCCAGGAAACCAAGCAAGGCCCACAAAATTGAGCCATTCCAGATGTAGATCTTCTATCCACTTTGTTCCCTGAGAAGTCAACATCTGTGTATCCTACCAAATCAAAGATGCATCCCTTGGGATACCACAGATAAAGATCATTTGTTCCCTTTAAGTACCTCAGTATCCCTTTTTTTGCTTTGAGGTGTGTCTCCTTGGGATCAGCCTGAAATCGAGCACATAGACATACATTATACATAATGTCAGGTCTACTAACAATAAGATAGAGAAGTGAACTTATGATTCCTTGATAAAGGGTTGGGTGAAATCCTCTTTCATGTTCATCCTTTCCCAATGGATTGTTTGGAGATATGGGAGTTGAGAAAGGTTTTGCATTTGACATCCCAAACTTCTTAATGCACTCCCTGAGATACTTTTGTTGATGAACCCTTGTTCCATCTTCTCCTTGTGATACTTGAAGACCTAAGAACAACTTTAGTTCCCCAACCATGCTCATTTCAAATTCACTGGTCATAAGACTTGAGAATTTTTGAACCAGTTTGTCATTTGTAGACCCGAAAATGATGTCATCAACATAGAGCTGCACACCCATAGTGTGCTTTCCTTCCTTCAGAAGGAACATAGTCTTATCAACCTTCCCGCGAACGTATCTATGTGATAGAAGGAAATGTGATAGTCTGTCATACAAGGCACTGGAAGCCTGCTTAAGACCATACAATGCCTTGTCAAGAATGTAAACATGATCCGATTGAGAAGAGTCTTCAAATCCTAGGGTTTGCTCCACATACACTTCCTCCTTAAGAACTCCATTCAAGAAGACAGTCTTTACATCCATTTGTTGTAGCTTAAAACCATGAAAAGTAGAGCAAGCAATGAGTAGTCGAATAGCCTCCAAGCGAGCAATGGAAGCAAATGTCTCATCATAGTCAATCCCTTCATGTTGATTGTATCCCTTGACCACCAGCCTTGCCTTGTTCCTTGTAACTTGCCCTTGATCATCCATTTTGTTTCTGAACACCCATTTGGTACCTATCACGGTTCTATTCCCCGGACGAGGGATAAGTCGCCAGACCTTGTTCCTTTCAAACTGATGGAGTACTTGTTGCATCGCACTTATCCAGTCTGGATCCTTCACTGATTCACCTACAGTTGTAGGTTTTTCCAAAGATAGAAAAGCATTGAAAGCACATAAATTTTGTAGAGAAAAGTGAGTACAAGTTCCTTTTCAAAAATCTGTGAGAGTTTGATCCACTCGATGATCTTTCTTTTGGTGGTAGTTCCTCACATGCAAGGTAGTGAGATCAAAATCATCGGAGCTAGCACCACCAGAATCTAGGCTATCTTCAGCAGTCCCTTCAGCATTAGGATTAGGACTTTGTTCCTATAGAGGGATAGTAGGAGAAGCAGACACCTAAGCTTCTTTCAGAGGACTCCGTTTCACCAACAGAGTCATGATCCCTTGGATTTGAGGGATCAGAGGAGGAATCACGACTAGGGGTCGTGTTGTTGTTGATGTCTTCATTTACCGCGTTCTCAATGGCATTGCTTCCCAAAAGTTGAAAGCTATCATCTTAAGGAGGAACTAAGGGTCAGTCCAGTATGCGACTTATACCGACTTATCTTGACTTATCTCGACTTATCCTTCCAGATAAGTCTTTTTTGCTTAAGTCTACACAAAAAACATGTTCATTATGCAAGTAACTTATCCCGACTTATAGGGACTTATTTTAACTTATTTTTGGGCAAATTCATAAGCCACATTCTCCAACTTATGACTGATTAGGCTCGACTTATCTAATTAAAATGTTGGACCCTTCCTTCATTACCTCGACATTTCTCATAAATATGTGTGTTCTTGCTCGAGCATCATCTTCCTCTATCATCTTTCTCACGATCTCTAGCGAGAAGAGCACCCGCGTGATCTCCGGCGAGAAGAACACCCGCAATGATCCTCCTCCCTATTTTCATATCTCGTTCTTCCATCTTCTTCAGATCTTTATCCTCCTCCCACTCGTTCTTATTCAGATTTGGGTTTTTGGGTTTCTAGGGTTTAATCACGATGAACTGAAATCTGGGGTTTACTGGCGATAATTTCTCGACATCAACAAAAATACCTCTTCATCGGGGGAGATGGTGCTCGACGTCAGAGAAGAGGGTGGGGTTCTTCGTTTTTTGCAGCTCGTCGGAGAAGAAGGTGGTGGTGGTGGTTTGTTCAAGGGACAAGCGGCGCACGGCTTAGAAGGAATCAGATGGTGAACTGTAAAACCCAATTGGGGCAGTTGGGAGGAATGAAGAACGAGGCTGCCAGCGTCGTGGATGATGGGGCAAATTTGGTGTCACGTGCATTGCACGTGATATCCTCCATCAATTTAATTTGAGGGTATTTCTGGTATTTTTACACAATTTTAGTCTACATAAGTCGTTGATACCGAACGCGTTTTTTGACATCAATCCTTAGTCTTAGCTCCATTTAGCTCCCAACTTATATACCCAGCTTCAGCTTCAGCCTAGTTCAACCCCTACTTTAGCTTTAGTCCCAATATTCCACAGCCATACCGAACAGACCCTAAATTTGGAGATGTATTCGTCTTTTGTTCTTGCACAAGGTTACCATCCATAACAGATTCATCAAAAACAACATGAATGCTTTTCTCTACATTTCTTGTTCTCTTGTTGAACACTTTGTAGGCTTTGTTATGGAGAGAATATCCTACAAAGGTGCCTTCATCACTCCTAGGATCAAACTTTCCTTGAGAATCTTTTCCATCGTTGTGGGCGCAACACTTGCAACCAAAAGTCCGCAAATGGGAGGCATTAGGCTTTCTTCCCCGTAAAATTTCATAAGGAGTCTTGTTCAGCAATGAGCGAATAGTCGCCCTGTTTAGTACATAACATGCATCATTCAAAGCTTCAGCCCAAAAATTTCTCAAAAGACCACTGACAATTAGTAGTATGCGCGTCATGTCCTCTAGAGTCCTATTCTTCCTCTCCACAATGCCATTTTGTTGTGGAGTTCTAGATGCTGAGAAGTTGTGACTTATGCCATTATTCCGGTAGAGGGATAGAAATTGATAGTTCTCAAATTCTGTCCCATGATCAGTTCGAATGGCACCAAGATATTTTCCAAGCTTCTTCTCAACAGATTTCATCCAAGTCTCAAATTCTGCAAAAACTTCATCCTTGGAAGACAGAAAGAAGGTCCATGTATACTTGGAGAAATCATCAACAATAACAAGGACATACAGATTCCCCCCACAGCTCTTTGTACGCATAGGCCCACAAAGATCCATGTGGATTAATTCCAAAGGTCGAGTAGTGCTTACCTCCTGCTTGGATTTGAATGAAGACCTTACCAGTTTTCCTTTGGCATAAGCATTGCAAACCTCTTTGCTTGTCATTTTGATCTTGTGAAGACCGTTTACTAGTTCTTGCAGATGACATTTGGAATGAAGTTGGAGACTTGTATATCCACACCGCTTGTGCCACAGATCTGTTGTCTCAGCGATAGACGACATACATAGTTCCCTCCCAAGGATAAAAGCGGGATCAACTTTGTAAACGTTGTTTTCACATATCCCCTTTGGCAAAAATTTTAACTGTACTACACACTCAACTTGGCAGTCATCAGTAGTAAAAACAACCTTATTCTTCCTATTTTGACAAAGTTGAGCAACACTAAAGAGATCGAACTTGAGGTTATTCACAAGAGTCACATTATCCATAGTCACACGATTAGAAAGCCTTACCTTACCAAGACCACATACTTCTCCCTTACTCTTGTTTCCAAAGGTTGTGGAACCTCTAGAGGCTTGTTGAAGTGAGGTGAACCAACTTGTGTTCCCTGTCATATGACCTGAGCATGCAATATCGAAGTACCATGAACATCTCTCACTTCATCCTGTATTGAAAACATTAGTTCTTACGAACCCAAACAAGCTTAAGCTTTCTGGGTTTGAGAGCAACATATTTAATTTGAATAGGTTTTTTATTTAGATTTTCTCTAGCAATACGAGCAATTTCCTCATTGTATCTTTTCATAAGACACTCTTGTTTGTAGTGACCAGCATGATCACAGTACCAACAAACCTTATGACAATTTAAATCCACGTACATGCTCTATTCAGGCAAGATTGGTTTGTTAACAATCCTGGAATGGAAATCAATGTAATTGGGCTTAGCATTCTGAGCTTGCTTTATCCTGATAGAGTGAGCCTTCTGTCCATGATACCAAGGTTTTCTTCAAAGAGTCATGATTGTTCTCTTGAGAGGAACTTTCACCACTTTCTTGGAAAGACTATTTTCCTTTGGCCTTGGAGCCTAGGTGTCATCAACAGAAGTCTTAGCTAGGTATCCAATGACAAAGCGAAGTACATACTTCTTCCCTTTCCCTTTTTCATTCTTGGATGCAACAAACTCAATACCATTAGTCTTTTGTTTTTATGTTATTGAAGTCAGAAAAATCACTAGACAACTTAGCATTGCTCAGTATTAACATTACAGATTCTGATTCCAATGAGGTAATAGATGCTTTTAGGAAAGTAATCTTCTTAGTGAGCTTGGGATATTCTCCACAAGAGCTAGAGGAAGAGGATACAACGTTCTCAAAATTGGTCACTTTCTCAGCCCAACCTTTGTTCTCATCGATCAAATTTGAGATCGTATCATCCTTTTCCTCAAGTTGCTCACTGAAACAACTATTTTCATGAGCAAGTTTTTTATTAATAAAGATCAATTGTTCCCTTGACTTGCTTTTCAAATTTAAAATGAGTTCAAATTCGTTTACCTCAGAGTCGTTTAAGCTACCTTCGGCTATGAGGCAAAGCATGCTTGAGGGAGAGTTGTATTCTTTTGAATCATGAGGACTCTCAATGGCCATCAAGCAAATATCCCTTGATTGAGAAGATTCCTCATCTTTTGAGTCAAAGTCTCCCCAAGTTGCCACCATTGCTTGTTTTTCTTCACGAATAAGAGGGAGACCTACCTTCTTCTTGAAGCAGTTTTTGGCAAAGTGTCCCTTGTTTTGGCAGTGATAGCAAACAATATCCTTCAAATCATTGGTCCCTCTAGCGGAATGATGGATGCTTTTTCTTTGAGATAGTATTCTGTTCATCGCTCTAGTGATGAGAGAACCATCTTCATCCTCATCTTCGACTTAGGACAAGTCAAAGGCTTTTTCGACTTTTAGGGCAATGCTTTGAGCTTTCTTTGTTCCTCTTCGACTCATCTTGGAGTTTTGTACTGATGTGTTGCTCTCCAACTTGGCAACAAATTCTTCCATGGTAAGAGTTTTGATGTCAGTCTGAGCGTAGAGGGACAAAGCAATTGCGTCCCATTGAGGATTGAGACCTTGCATGAAGTGATGAGTGAGTTTCCAATCAGGAAGCTTTTCACCAAGAAACTCCAATTGGCCAACTACTCCTTGGAAGCGGGAGTAGAAGTCTTGAATGTTTTCATTCTTTCCTTGGGAAATAAATCCATATTCCTTCATCTTGACATCCTCACTGCCTTCATGGAGACGTTTCAAAGCATCCCAGATTTCCTTGGCCGTTTTATGGCATATGACCTTCTTAAGATTAGCAGGGAGCAAAGCCATATGATTGCAATGTGTGGTTTTGCCTAATTTTCTATGGGAGGTTTGGTGAAAATGCAAAAAATTACGGGTTGTTTTGTGTATATTACCCTTTTTATTGTATATATACTATCAAGTAGAAGTATGAGTACTTATACTTATGTGTTAATTTATATTCTAGTGCATTATTTATCACACAAAGTGTAACAATATTGTTCTTGATTATAACATTTCACATTAGTCAACATTTTACATTAACCAATGATGAGGCTAAAGTCGTTATGCCTAATCAAAGTAAACCTCAAAAACCTAACTAAGTATATTAGGCAAGCAAGGGTCGAATCCCACAGGGAGGTAGAAATCTTTCTAAGTGCAACAGTTGTATGTCAATAGTAACAAAGGGGTTTTTTTGGTTTGTTTCAATGTAACAAAGTAAATAAAAGCAAAAGAGGTAATCAATTGGTGAGAAGTAACTTAGCCAGACAAATATCCACCATTCAGTTTGATTGATTGATCCTAGATTATCTCAATTCCTTCCTATGAATATTCCTGTCCCTATTCTAAAATAGTTATCAGTCCAACCAGTCCTGGTAACCCTAACTATCAAACAATCATGAAACCTTCAAGATTTAATCTAACAGCAGCAGTAAGCATATGAATTAACCAGGATACATGCTTGCTATACAAGATAAGGGATTTCAACCCGTCAGCATTTAACATGTAATAAATTCTCTTCACAATAAACTAGTCCAACCAGTCCTAGAATATCATGTTTGCTACACAAGATAAGGGATTTTAACCAGAAATATCCAAACCCTAGCAATAGACAATTACTAATATCAACTAGTTGATCAGGCCAGTCAAATCAGCAAGAATCAATGGGATTAAGCACAAAGAGAAGAGATATAATCAAAGGAAAGGAAATAGAGTTACAATCTCACAACCAAATACAAACGAAGGCTTCAATCGTCGGACTAAGCAATAGTTGCTTAGTTCTTCATAGTCTTCAAAGCATAAAACTCTAAGGGAAAAACTGAACGATAATGAATAGTCATGAAAAGGCTGCTAATGAAAAGAAAGATATAACCTAGCAAAACCTAGTTTCCATAAGATAGGAAATAAAATCCTAAAAGGAAAATAAAATAAACCAACGAAAATAAAAGAAATAAAAGAAAATAAATAAAATAAAACGAAGTAAACTCGGACGAAATCTCTCTCTCGCGTGTATGAACAATATCCGCGACCGCGGCAAGATATCCACGACCGTGGAAAACTTTATGTTGTCTCTTCGCTGTTTCTTCCATGCGCGACCGCGACGGCTCCTTCCGCGCCCACAGAAATGTTCCTGGAGCGTCTTCAGCGTCTTGCTTCATTCTTCACTTGTGGTCTTCTCCTCCATCTTCAATATGTCTTCATTTAAGCGCTTCAAACCACCAAATCAACACTTTTTCTACACAACTCCATTCTCCTAACTTATGCTTTAAACATATCCAAATGGTACCTAAAACTCCGGTAACAACTCCTAGTTAAACCCTACAAAGTAGCGCTGATCAAATTCCCCCATGCTTAAACCTTGCTCGTCCTCGAGTAAGCTAATAGAAACCTACTCCTACAATGAAATACCCAAGGTCTCAGGAAGCACAACAAAACCATCTCCACTAAGAACTGTACCTAAACATGAATCTCCAAGGCACCAACACAATCAACACAACACACAAGTTTAAAGGAAAGCAGAGTACTTCCCCCAAGCTTAAATATTGCATTGTCCTCAATGTAATGAAAGACAAAAAGATGACGCACAGGGAAAAGCAGAAAAGTACTCACACCGTCGCCGAGGTGGCCTTGATGTGGACGATGGTGCTGGTGGTAAATCAATGAAAGCACAAGTCGCTGGTGTTGTGGCGGTCCTGCTCAAGTAAACTCCACGTGCAGCCAAATAGATCCACTGTAAGGTGAAGTGGCACATCACAGAAATGGGCCTGCACAGGCCTTCAACGAACACAGAATGGGAGCCCGAATGTAATCGTGTTGTGGGCTCTGGTGTTCCTCCTCATCAGCTGTCGAATGTCGGGCCATCATCGGTGCCAAATAAAATTATGGGGCTATGGTATCCTCCTTGGTAGCATGATGCACACCGTTCTTCAAAGTAAACATCGGACAGCTGGGCCGCGATCGCGGATGTAAGGCCGCGGTCGCAGAAAAAACGCAAATTTTTTTTTTTTTTATTTTGTTTGAGGGATTTGCAGAAAACCATCCATTAAATAGGCCTATTTGCCCACAACCACCCGTTATACACGTAATTACTTGATCCCACCCTTTAAATACATTCCGTTAGCGCTGAACCACCCATACCCCAAATCCGTCCATTTGCTCTGTTATCTGGTGTGCAATTAGCATTATACCCCCACTTTATCCGGTTTTTGAGCGGTTCTTCCATTTTTTCAAGGATCGGTTTTTATTAATTAAAAACCCGGTTTAGTGTTAAAACTCAAAAAACCCCCAAAAAAACCCCAAAATTGAAAACCCCCAAACTTCGTCTTCATCGAAGTTCTTCTCGGCACATCCCCGAACTCCAGAGTCTTCTCGGCACATCTCCGGCTTCTTCGATCAGACGAGCCCTTCTCGGCACATCTTTTCTTTGTATTTTGGGGCTAACAAGTTTATTTTAATATTTCTTTTCTCTTTCCTATTTCGTTGTCTATTGCAAGTCTGCAACAGAAAAAGCTTATCAAAGTGTCAATAATGGTGGAGAAACCACATCAAAGGCGGTGGAAGCGAGGTGGCAGAGGGGAGGCAAGCAACAAAATGGCGGAGCCTCCAGGAGCTGTGGAGGCGGGCTCGAAGGGGGTGGAGGCGAGCGGTGCCGGAGATCAGCTGCCGGGTCGAGGGCCGTTTAGCACCTTCACGGAGCCCTTGATTCTGTTTGACTCGCTGAAATTCTCGGTTGCCTTGTGCAATTTGCCCACCTTGCAAACCGCCAGGGACTCAAATGCATATCTAACCCCATCTGAAGATATGGATCATGAGTTGCTGGCATTATTCGTCACCCCTCCGGCCGAGGATTTGTACCCACCAGGTCCTCCGACGCCAGCCGGAGGAGACCCCTTCCTCTCCGGCTGCTGTTGCTTCCGATTCCGCCGCCACAACAGGAAGAGGAACAAGAACAGAACGGGCAGAGCCACGACAGAGATGTGCCGAGAAGACTCCGGAGTTCGGGGATGTGCCGAGAAGAACTTCGATTAAGACAAAGTTTGGGGGTTTTCAATTTTGGGGGTTTTTTGGGGGGTTTTTGATTTTTAACACTAAATCGGGTTTTTAATTAATAAAAACCGAACCCTTGAAAAAATGGAAGAACCGCTCAAAATCCGGATAAAGTGGGAGTATAATGGTAATTGCACACCAGATAATGGAGGAAATGGACGGATTTGGGGTATGGGTGGTTCAGCGCTAACGGAATGCATTTAAAGGGTGGGCTCAAGTAATTACGTGTATAACGGGTGGTTGTGGGCAAATAGGCCTATTTAAGGGGTGGTTGTGGGCAAATCCCTCTTTTTTTTCTATTTTTTTTCCAGATAGAGAGACTTACAGTGGTATTCTTTTGCGGTCACGGAAATGTGTTCGGTGCATCATGAACACCATCTTCGAATTTGGCTCAGGTCTCCTACATGCGATTTAGTCTAAAACACGAAAACACACAAATAAAAACTTGAAATGAAAAGATACGAAAAGAATTACATACCTCGGGTTGCCTCTCGAGCAGCGCCTTGGTTATTGTCGTGGCTCAACATGGTGCTCTCCAGATCAACTTGGGTTGCTCACATCAACCGAACACTTAGGGCTACAATCAGGAGGGTGTCTCTTTGCATCGTCAATGTTGAAACCGACCCTCACCCCATGAAATTCCATGGGGAGCAAACCACTACTCACATCAATTTTTGTATTCGTCGTGTTCATAAACGGCCTACCTAGCATCACAGGGGCTGCATGTTTGTCTTGCCCCATATCCATCACAAAGAAATCCGCAGGGAAAATCAGCTTGTCAACTTCTACCAGCACATCCTGCACCACTCCTTTGGGATACACATAGGAATTATCCGCCAATTGGATCACTATCCCCGTCTTCTATAATGGCCCAAGCTCTAAAGATTCATAAAGCCAGAGAGGCAGCACATTGATAGATGCACCCAAATCCAGCATGGCTTTGTCGAACGTGGTGTCACCTATCTTGCAGGGAATCCTGAACATGCCTGGGTCACTGCACTTCTTGGTCAACCGCTTTTGCAGCATAGCGGAGACATTCTCACTAACCAGGACCTTCTTCTTTTCCTTCACTACTTGCTTCCTCTTTATCTTGCACAATTCCTTCAAAAATTTTGCATAGCGAGGTATGCTTTTAACTAGCTTGATCAAAGGGATATTTACCTCGCAATTACTAAAGGTCTCAAAAAATTCCTTGTCATTTTCCAGCCTTCTGGTGTCCTTCAGTGCCTCGGGGAAGGGCGTGGGCGGCTTCAGTGAACTGAGCGGAGGGAAATAGGGGCGAACATAATCGTCATGGATATCAGCTGGCAAACCGCGGTCGCGGGTTGGATCCCACGGTCGCGGATCAACATTTGCACAATCTGGGCCTCCAGGGAGTTTTCCGCGGTCGCGAATTTCCATCAGAAAAGTCATTGTCTCCAGAAACTTTTCCGCGGTCGCGGCTGTCTTGCCGCAGTCGCGGAAATTCACCGATTTTCTTCTCGCTTCTAGGAACAATTCCGCGGTCGCGACTGTCCTCTCCGCGGTCGCAAAATTCTTTTTGTTGCCCTCGGACTTCTTCCTTTTGTGTTCCGCTCCTCAGTGTTATTGCACAGACATTTTCCCTTGGGTTTGCTACCGTTTGATATGGTAGCTTCCCCGAATCCCGGGCCTCCAGTTTGCTCACTGCGATAGAGATTTGCCCCACTTGCTTCTCCAAGTTCTGAATACTAGACCTTGTCTCATGCTGAAATTGTATCATGTTGTTCTGCATGGTAGACACCGTTTGAGTAATACCGAGCATGCACTGCGCAAGAGACTTGATCTAATCGTCAACAGACATAGATGAATTGGAACTTTGGCCTTGAGGTCTAGGCTCGTGTTGTGGTCTGAATTGTTTTTGTTGACCTCTAGGCTGTTGAAATTGTTGTTGGTGCTGTAAGAATTGTGGCGGCCTCTGGTGAAACTCTTGATTATCATGACCCGAAGGAGGATTCTGCTAGTTCCCGTATCTCAAATTGGGGTGATCTCTCCACCCTGGATTGTACGTGTTGGAGTACGGGTCATATCTTGGCCTTGGAGGGCCGAAACCTCCAATAGCGTTCACCTCAACAGTGGGTTCCTACAGCGTGAGACAAGAATTAGTAGGGTGCATCGTGTCATAGCATATCCCACAAGACTTGACTTGCTGCTGGCCACCCTTCATCATGAACCTCCTCATCATCTCCTTCATCTCATCAAGTAGTGAGGACGATGGCTGAGAGTCTACAGCCTTGACTGACTGGGCGCTCGCCCTCTTGCTAAATTGTCTTGATCCCTCAGATATCTCAAAGAATATCTCAAATGCTACAGCTGGCGTCTTGTTTAGAATATTTCCTCCACAGGCTACATTCACCATCCGACGCTCATCGTTAAGAAGCCCACCATACAAATATAGCACGAGGTCTTGGCCAGAATACCCATGGTAGGGACAGCTTGAGATCAACCTCTTAAACCTCTCGTAGTACTCGTACAACCACTAGTGGAAAAAATCCTTATAGAGGCGGGCCTTTGGACACTTATTGAGGCGAACACCGTTCGCTTCAATAAGTACTTCTCCAAGGCTACTAAGACGTTAACGTCTTAGTAGCATGCTGCTCTATGTTGCTCATGTTCCTCTTCAGGCTATTGAGCTTCGTTGCAGGGAAGTACTTCTCCAAGAAAGATTTCTTCATTTTTGCCCATGTATCTATGCTTCCTGGGGCAAAATAGTAGAACCAATCATTGGCCGAATCCTTCAGAGAGAAAGGAAAGGCCCTCAACTTGATCTAGTCCTCAGTAATATTCTCGGGCTTCATACTACTGCAACAGTTATGCCTAATCAAAGTAAACCTCAAAAACCTAACTAAGTATAGTAGGCAAGCAAGGGTCGAATCCCACAGTGAGGTAGCAATCTTTCTAAGTGCAATAGTTGTATGTCAACAGTAACAAAGGGGTTTTTTTGGTTTGTTTCAATGTAACAAAGTAAATAAAAGCAAATGATGTAATCAATTGGTGAGAAGTAACTTAGCCAGACAAATATCCACCATTCAGTTTGATTGGTTGATCCTAGATTATCTCAATTCCTTCCTATGAATATTCATGTCCCTATTCTGAAATAGTTATCAGTCCAACTAGTCCTGGTAACCCTAACTATCAAACAATCATGAAACCTTCAAGATTTAATCTAACAGCAGTAGTAAGCATAGGAATTAACCAGGATACATGCTTTCTACACAAGATAAGGGATTTCAACCCGTCAGCATTTAACATGTAATCAATTCTCTTCACAATAAACTAGTCCAAATAGTCCTAGAATATCATGTTTGCTACACAAGATAAGGGATTTCAACCAGAAATATCCAAACCCTAGCAATAAACAATTACTAATATCAACTAGTTGATTAGGCCAGTCAAATCAGCAAGAATCAATAGGATTAAGCACAAAGAGAAGAGATATAATCAAAGGAAAGGAAATAGAGTTATAATCTCACAACCAAATACAAACGAAGGATTCAATCATCGGACTAAGCAATAGTTGCTTAGTTCTTCATAGTCTTCAAAGCATAAAACTCTAAGGGAAAAACTGAACGATAATGAATAGTCATGAAAAGGCTGCTAATGAAAAGAAAGATATAACCTAGCAAAACCTAGTTTCCATAAGATAGGAAACAAAATCCTAAAAGGAAAATAAAATAAACTAACGGAAATAAAAGAAATAAAATAAAACGAAGTAAACTCGGACGAAATCCCGCTCCAGCGTGTATGAATAATATCCGCGACCGCGGAAAACTTTTTGTTGTCTCTTCGCTTTTTCTTCAATCCGCGACCGTGGCGGCTCCTTCCGCGCCCGCGGAAATGTTCCTGGAGCGTCTTCAGCGTCTTGCTTCATTCTTCACTTGTGGTCTTCTCCTCCATCTTCAATATGTCTTCATTTAAGCGCTTGAAACCACCAAATCAACACTTCTTCTCCACAACTCCATTCTCCTAACTTATGCTATAAACATATCCAAATGGTACCTAAAACTCCGGTAACAACTCCTAGTTAAACCCTACAATGTAGTGCTGATCAACCACGCAGAAATTTATTTTTCTTGATTATACTTATGTGTTAATTTATTCCTTCGGTCGCTTTTTCTCTAACTCTAGCTTGTTAAACTGCATATCAATTTATTAATCAACATTTCACATTAACAAACAGAACTTCGATATAATTTTATATGTATGCAAGATAGGACTACGATATATATTTCATTTGTTCACACTAAGTTATCATTGTTTAAAAGTTATCTATATAATGCTTATGGCTTTTCGTAAAAAATGCTGGTTGGTTGCACTATACTAGGTGCATTACTTTAATCTGGGCTAACATAAACTAAAGAGAATTTTATAACCAAGTCTATCTGGTGCCCAACGTGTAGCTTCAACTGAACGTGTTGCTTTGATAGCTACTAATACTTCTCCTAGTATGACATTCCTTCATCTTTTTACATTCAAATATTTGTGGTTCATTACATTTTTTATTTCTTACTGCATAAAGTTGTCAGAAC
Source organism: Rheum nobile (assembly GCA_027886185.1). Lineage (NCBI taxonomy): Eukaryota > Viridiplantae > Streptophyta > Magnoliopsida > Caryophyllales > Polygonaceae > Rheum > Rheum nobile. The sequence goes on from WOAB01000011.1 coordinate 11,215,555, forward strand.
CAACTTGTTTCCTTTGAACAAAGGTTATAGATTCATATTATAGGCTTAAACATGGCGTTATGCCCAAGCACTATTTTGCATAAACCTAATTCAAACTGAAGGCTCAAAAGTCAAAATTGTCACCCAAGTCCTAAACTAAGGCATTGGTACACCATTATAAATTAAGTAAGAAAAGGTTTGATAAGTTTGCGCATAGTACTCCACATATACTATATTTCCAAATAGTTTTATGCAGATTTTTAGTCCTACTTCTGAAATGTAACTTTGGCTTAACGTTGTTGTATAAGTGTGAAATTTGTCTGAGCTTTTAGAGTTATGTTGAAGGCTTGATGTATATCATTTGTCTTTTCTCCTTTATGGTCAATATCTATAGAGTTTATTTTTCTTTGATATTTGATATCAAAACAAGTATTTTTATAGAAATTTTCCATGTAAATTAACTTTAGGTCATGTACAGAAGAAGTAAATATTGGTGGTCGTTTCCTCGGTGGAGTGAGGAATATGGAAAAGGGGTTGATCGTTATTTAAAAAAATGTTTACAACTGAAGCACAAGGGGATGAAATTCGTTGCCCATGTAGATCATGCTATTTTCGAAATTGGTACCATAAGAGTGTTGTCAAGGATCATATGATTGCAAAATGTGTAGTTGAACTTTCAAAAGAAGAAGAAGTTGACCAGATTGAGATCATAGATACCAGTTGTTGAATTCCTTAGGTTTTGATGGTTACAAACACTCAACTAATATGTGTACCAAGTGTTTAAGGGACAAGAAGAGTTATCCCAGGGAGCTTTGCAGCATAGGATCTCAGAGGGAACAGAGGCTTGCTTAGCACTTTGTTACCTCTCAAGGAACTGAAGTGACGGACCAGATCAAGGCTGTAAAAGGAAAGAAGTCATACAGCGTGCAAAATTAAGGAAACAAATCCAGAAGCCACGCGGTAGAGGATGAAGACTTCGGCTCCAAGGATCAAGCCGGATTGCGCGAAGATATGGAAAGAGAGAAAAGATCCGATCATGTTATCCTAGGAATCTTTTCTAAGATAAGGCGATTGGAGAGAGAAGAATAATATCCAATCGGTTGGATTAATTAGGGAACTTCTTCCTTAATTAATATAGTTGTGATATCTTATCTTCCAAACAAAATCATATCTTTGTAATCCGATTATAGTTTTTCCTAATTTGTGTCAATTAGGATTTCTGCCGAGTTGTATTTAAGTAAAGTGAGGATTCATTTCTTAGAGAGGACTTCACGGCTTAGAATGACTTTGAACGAAAAAAAAGAAGAGAAAGAGAGTAAGGTGCGTGTGAGTCTTTGAGAGTTGAGTTTGATTCATCGTTGTAGAAGAGGTTTCGAGTCTAGCTGGTTGTTTAGAGGTCGAAGTCCACGATACAAGTGTAATCAAGCAAGAAACTAATAAGACAAGTACGCAGTTCAAAATCCTCTCAAGCGGAAGCTTGAAGGTAGTGGTTTTTCCTTGAGAAGCTAGCTTTGCTAATCAGGGTTTCCACTATATATCGTGAGTTCGTTCTGTTATCTTTCGTGCTATTTAAATCCGTTGTGCCTTCTGTGGGAACAAAGCTTTTGTTCCCTCAGACGTAACTCTAACGATCCAACAATTGGTATCAGAGCCTGGTGCTCTAGATTGTTTTCGTTACAGAATTTGCAGGAAAGATGTCGTCAAACAGCAATGCAATCGGTGATTCATTCTGGAAACCACCAACTCTAAAGTCTGGTGAGTATAGCTGGTGGGTGGAGCAAATTGAGTCTCATATATGTTCCCTTGATGGACAGCTCTGGAAAGTTATTGAAGTCGGACCTTTTGTGATCAAGAATGAGACAGATGAGACAAAGCCAAAACCAAAGGTCGGCTACACCGATGAGGATTGGAAGAAACTGGAGAAAAATAGCAGGGCTAAGAAGATCCTTCACATTGCCCTTCTTCCCTCCGATCTCAAGAAAGTCATGAGTTATAAGACTGCTAAGGAGATCTGGGATGCCCTGAAACGTCTTCATCAAGGAAATGAAGACTCGAAGAAGAACAAGATCCTTTACCTGTTCAAGGAGTACGACCAAATTTCTCAAGGGAAAGATGAACACATTCAAGAGTACTACTCCAGGTTCCATGGGCTAGTTGGTCAGCTTCAGTACCTTGGTGAAACAATGCCAGACTGGAAGTTGACTCATCACTTCATGCAAGGTCTCAACACTCAGTGGGATGCCATTGCTCTTGCCCTCTACTCTGAAACAGACGTCAAGACTCTTACTATGGAAGAGGTAGTTGCTAAGCTGGAAAGCAACGCCTCTGTCTATAACCATAAGATAAACAAGAAAGGAGAGGAGAAGGCGAAGAGCATTGCCCTGAAGGTGGAAAGGGCATTTGATATGTCTCAAACGGGCGATGAAGATGAGGATGGCGATGAAGATGTTGCTCTTATCACAAGGGCAATGATGAAGATATGGTCTCGGAACAAGGACTCGCCCAGTTCCTCTGAAGGGAACAGAGACATGAAAGATGTGGTTTGTTACCACTGTCATAACAAGGAACACATGGCCAGAAACTGCTTCAAGAAGAAGGCAGGAATGCCTCCAGCAAATGAAGGAAAGCAAGCAATGGTTGCCACCTGGGGAGAATCAGACTCAGATGACGAAGATTCGTCACATTCCAGGGATGTATGCTTAATGGCCGTTGAAGTTCCAAACGAGACAAATGGAGAGGTAATCAACGATGAGGTAACTGAATCTGATCTTATATCAAGCTTAAGATGCAAATCTAAAGAAAGCTTGATCTCTCTCATTAAGAATCTCGTTCGCGAGAGTAGTCTTCTCAGTGAGCAACTCGAAGAGAAAGATGAATCGATCTCAGGTCTGATCGAAGAAAATCAGGTTTGGGCTGAAAAAGTGCTCACGCTTGAGAAAGGTTCATCTCCCTCTTCAAACACATGCTCTGAGTGTCCAGAACTCACTGAAAAGATTAAGTCTCTAGAGTCCACTGTTTCCTCACTCGAGGCTGAGTCTTTAATGTTAAAACTAGGAAATGCAAAACTTTCTAGTGATCTAACCAAACTCAGTGAGGAACAGAAGGACGAGCCAAAAGGTATTGTCTTTGTTGCAGCCAAGAATGAAAAGAAACCTGAAAAGAAGGAAGTACCTCGCTTTGGAATTGGCTATCAACCTAAGCTTCCTGTTGATGACACTAAGAAAAAAGGCTCCAAAGTCGAAGGAAAACAGTCTATAAAAGAAAAGGGGGAATGTTCCTCCGGAGGGAACAAAGACAAAGACTGTTCTAATTCGACTGAGGGAGGCAAGGCTTGGTATCATGGACAGAAGGCTCATGCAATTTGGCTGAAGCAATCCCAAAGCAGTAAGTCCAATAATATTGATTTTCAGTCAAGGATTGCTAACAAAACAATTTGGCCAGGACAGAGCAAGTATGTAGATCTGAAGTGTCAAAGGGTCTGTTGGTATTGCGGGCATTCTGGTCATTACAAGCAAGAGTGCTTGCTGAAGCAACATAATGAGGAGATTGCTCGCACTACTAGGGAACATATAGAAGTTGAACCTCCTAAGATTAGATATGTTGCTCCCAAACCCAGAAAGCATAAGCTTGTCTGGGTTCGCAAGAACTAACTCTTTCTGTGCAGGATAAAGTGAGGAATGTTCCTAGTGTTTCATTCATTCAAGGGTCAGTTACTTGACAGGGAACAATGCGAGTCTCACCTCACTTCTGCATGGAATACTTGAGACTCAAAGACCTGGTGTCAAAGGTAAAGAAAATAGGGATAAGGACTTATTGACTAATATGTTCCTTGTGTGAAAATTCCAGGTACCATGTACATTTAGGAAGGACATCATTGTGTCGAGAAAGATTGGCAAACGGGGGATCAAACGCCAATTTTCTCATTGGAACACCTGTTGGGGAACTCTGTATTAAGTTCCATACGAAGTCTGGTTTGTTCCCCTAACTACATGTCTATGTGTTGTGTTCCCTCGATGATTGGGTAGATTACGTGGTAAACTGTGAAAGTCGAATCTTCATGCCTTATTATGCATTAGCTTCCTTGGGTATTAATTTTCGAAAAGCTTGACTATGTTCTTTTACTGCCTTTATGTACTGAATGTCTTGCATGGTCATCTATGTTATCATATGTCACATGAATCAGCTCTATTTCGGCCCAAAAGAATCAACTTGATGTTCTGTTCCCTCATCATAAGCCCAAATGATAGTTGATTCTACAACTTACCCAGACCGCCGTGCTTAAAGTCTCCTATGAACCCCTCTTATCATCCACAACTGGAGACCTCTTATGCATAATGTAAAATTCAATCGCAAAAACTCATATACGTTGGTGTGATGGTCTTTTGTACCCTCTCTGGTAACTAACCCCCAGCATCACACCTTACTACTCTTTTGGATTGGCGGGAAACGATTCGGCTTCTATGTCTGCAGGTTGAGTTGACGTGGTTGCAGGTTGTAATGATGGCAATTTGTGTTGAGCCGCGTCGTGCATTTAGGGCTGTTTTGATGAAAGAGAGTTGGGAAGAGAAATTCAGCCGGCTCAGTTGGATTCAGATGAGATTTTGAATTATTTTTGGGAAGTTGGAAGATCGCGTTCATTATCTCTTGGAAACAGATTGATTTGGTCTTATCTTTGGAAACCTTTGAATATCTTGTGAGAGCTATATATATTGTGGCTTCCGGGTAAGTTTCCTCCTCACTGTTTCCTTATCTTCCTCAAGTTATCTTCCTCTTCCTCTCTGCCTCTCGTCTTCCCAGTGCTCTCTCTCTCTCTCTCTCTCTCAAAAATGGCCTCAAACACTTACCTTGCCCAAGACCTCCAAAACCTCCTTGCCAAACTGTCCTCCATGGGGACAGACCCCGCTCTCCTCGCCGCCATTACCCAGTCCCTACCTTCCACCTCCACCACCCCAGCGACCACCACTGTTACCCCTCCACCATCACCCACCCAGGACCAACTCGCCATGGTCCCCTACATAGCCTCAATCGTCCCAAACTCAGACCCCGTTCCACAAAACCCTAACCCTAACACCGCTCCTGCCGTCCCCATAGCCATCTCCTATACTAACTTAGAGGAGGTACATTCCTCGCCTACCCATCCCGATCCCATTGAGGAGGAGACAGAGGAGTTGCCCGGTCAAGGGACCCCGGTCACGGTAGAGGAGCACCTGGCCGTCAAGGATAAAATTCAGTCAGTGGTGAGAGACCTCTCCAGGGAGCTCGCTGAGGAAGAGGACGTGGAGGAGCCCCCAAAGGCCCCTAAGGCGTCCGGCAGGGTGAAGACTGCCTATTCCTCCAAGCGGAAGACACGCTCTCAGAGGAAGTCTGAGAAGGCGATAACGGTGAGCTCCGATGAGGAGTCGATACCCCTCTCAGGGAACAAAGCAAAGAAAGCCAAGGTGTCTGCCGCTCCCGTTCGTCAAAGCCAGCGTCGTCTACCGGCCAAAGCCAAAGGAAAGGCAGTGGCGGCTGATGATGTTAAAGATGTGAGCCACAAGTCTGTGGTGAAGGAGCTGCTGCTGGACCCTGAGTTCCTCAAGGAGAACTTTCTGGATGGGGTGCTTGACATCTTGAAGGCTCAGAAATGGAGCAAGCTGTTTGTAGATGAAGTGGAGATGGATAAGGAGTTGCTGAGGGAATTCTATTCCACGTTTGCTATGGAGGTGAGGCCCCATGCTGTTCTGGGGAGCTACAAGTTGAATGGGGAAGTTCATGTTTTCTCAAGCATTGAACTAGGCATGGCTCTGGAAGTTCCTCACGAAGGGTATGGAGAATACCCAAAGGGCAGGTGGCCAAAAGATTTCGCCTACTCAGAGTCTGTGCTGGCTGTTGCAGGGATTGAGAACGCTCAAGGTAGTGCCGATCTCGACATCTCTGAGATGTCTGCTGTTAACAAAGTACTGTACCACTTCCTCATCAGCAACATCACACCAAGGGGACAGAAGAGGAACCGACTTCTGATCTTAGACATTGTCCTACTGTCCCTACTATTGAAGAAGGAGCCCGTTTGCCTCCCTATGATTCTGATGCAGCACATGGCCCATGCCAGGAACACCACCCAACATGCTCTTCCCTTCCCTCGCGTTGTCAAGAAGATCCTTGAGTACCACAAAGTATACAACGCGTCGGAGGAAGTGAGCATCTTCTCCCGCCCCTTCAATGCGAGTAATCTGCACAAGATGCAGTTTGTTCTTCAAGAGGATGAAGGCTGGGTGAAGGTTGAGGGTGCTCCTGCAGTTTCTGAGGCGGTGGAGGAGTCTGAGGCTGAAAGCTCTGAGGGGGAACTGAACGAGGAGTCATCTCTTGGGAAGGACGTGAGGAGTCTCTGCAAGGATGTGAGGACTCTCATGGTAGATGTGCGCGCGCTTATTTCTCAGCACGCATCGGCTCAATCGGCTGGTCACAGTGGTGCCTGATCGCTTACCTGCCATCCTATCCCCTTTTGTTCCCTTGTTGTCTAACCCTCCTTGTTCTATTTTCTTGTTATCTGGTTTATGTGCCCGTTGTGGCAGTTGACAATGGTTGATGTTTTGTCTGTTTTGGTTGTGCTTGCATGTTTTCCAGTTTTTTTTTAAAATTAATAACAAGGGGTGTTTTTGTTTATCTGGCATTGATCTTTCTTCTCTAACTCTTTACTGTGTTTTTGATGATGCCAAAAGGGGGAAAATGACGGGTAGCATTGTCTGAGGGGGAACATAACAGGTAAAACGTATTGCTGAACTAAGGGGGAACTAACGGTGTTTTAATGGAAAACTTTCTTGTCATAGCTGTGTTTTTCTAGTTGGTATATACTTTATTGTTAAGGGTGTTTGTCACCATCAAAAAGGGGGAATTTGTTGAATTCCTTAGGTTTTGATGGTTAAAAATACTCAACTAATATGTGTACCAAGTGTTTCAGGAACAACAAGAGTTATCCCAGGGAGCTTTGCATCATAGGATCTCAGAGGGAACAGAGGCTTGCTTAGCGCTTTGTTACCTCTCAAGGAACTGAAGTGACGGACCAGATCAAGGCTGCAAAAGGAAAGAAGTCATACAGCGTGCAGAATTAAGGAAACAAATCAAGAAGCCACGCGGTAGAGGATGAAGACTTCGGCTCCAAGGATCAAGCCGTATTGCGCGAAGATATGGAAAGAGAGAAAAGATCCGATCATGTTATCCTAGGAATCTTTTCTAAGATAAGGCGATTGGAGAGAGAAGAATAATATCCAATCGGTTGGATTAATTAGGGAACTCCTTCCTTAATTAATATAATCGGTTGTGATATCTTATCTTCCAAACAAAATCATATCTTTGTAATCCGATTCTAGTTTTTCCTAATTTGTGTCAATTAGGGTTTCTGCCGAGTTGTATTTAAGTAAAGTGAGGATTCATTTCTTAGAGAGGACTTCACGGCTTAGAACGACTTTGAACAAAAAAAAAAGAGAAAGAGAGTGAGGTGCGTGTGAGTCTTTGAGAGTTGAGTTTGATTCATCGTTGTAGAAGAGGTTTCGAGTCTAGCTGGTTGTTTAGAGGTCGAAGTCCAGGATACAAGTGTAATCAAGCAAGAAACTAATAAGACAAGTACGCAGTTCAAAATCCTCTCAAGCGGAAGCTTGAAGGTAGTGGTTTTTCCTTGAGAAGCTAGCTTTGCTAATCAGGGTTTCCACTATATATCGTGAGTTCGTTCTGTTATCTTTCGTGCTATTTAAATCCGCTATGCCTTCTGTGGGAACAAAGCTTTTGTTCCCTCAGACGTAACTCTAACAATCCAACACCAGTGAATTTCAGTTTGATGATAATATAGGTGATCTACTGAATGATACATTTAGAGATGGACCAACTGAAGATGTTGAGAAATTCTATAAGTTAGTAAAGGAAGGCCAACAAGAGTTGTATCTTGGTTGCACGAGTTTGTCAAAGCTCTCATTCGCTATTCGTTTGTTTCTCTACAAGCGTGATCATAGATTAAGCAATGGTGCCATCACTAAAATATTAAAGATTCTTAAGGACATGCAACTTGATGCGAATTTGCCTACATCATTTAATGAAGCCAAAAGTACATTGAAGGCATTGGGTCTTAATTATATCAAAATAGATGCATGTCCTAATGATTGTATGCTATATTCGGAGGAGAATGCAAATACGACATGTTGCATGTATGTAAAGCTTCTAGGTGGAAATCCGAAAAAAATAGATGAGATTACTGGGAAGGTTCGTCTCATTTTAGCAAAGATTCTTAGGTATTATCCTATTAAGAAAAGGTTGAAAGATTGTTTATGTCCCTAGAGACTGCACATCATGTGACATGGCATGCAAATGAACATCCAAAAGATGGAATGTTACGGCACCCGACTGATGGGGATGTCTGGAAATTTTTTGATTTGAAATATCCAAAGTTTGCTGAAGATCCTCGTACTGTAAGATTGGGTTTAGCTAGTGATGGATTCAATCCATTCAATACAATGAGTAGTGTCCATAGTACATGGCCTGTCATTCTGACCAACTATAACTTACCATCATGGATGTGTACAAAGCCTGAATTCTCGATGCTAGCCTTGCTTATTCCTGGTCCATCATCGCCAGGAAATGCCATTGATGTATATATGAAACCTCTAATCATTGCCAGGAATAGAAACTTATGACAGTTCAACCAAACAAGTGCTTAATATGCAAGCAACTTTGATGTGCACCATTAGTGATTTCCCAGCTTATGCTATGTTATCTGGTTGGAGCACAAAAGGAAAATGGGTGTGTCCTTGCTGCCATTATGAAACTTGCTCCCAATGGCTGACATTCAGCCGAAAAAGTATTGCTACATGGGTCATGAAAGATTTTTGGATGAAAATCACCCTTCACGGCGTAATGAAAATGGAAGTGCATCGATACGATTGACATGAACTGAAGCTTGTAACTTGCTGAATGGGTTTGAAATTAAATTCAGAGAGATGATACCAAAGAACCCACAAGATGACGATGTAGAATTCCCATGGAAAAAGAAGTCAATATTCTTTGAGTTGCCTTATTAGATGCATATTACATGTCGTCATAATCTTGACGTAATGCACATTGGAAAAAATGTGATAGTGTGCTTGCGACATTGCTAGATATACAAGGGAAAACTAAAGACCATATGAAAGCACACATGGACCTAGAAGTGCTTAACATGATGACAGAGGTTCAACCTAAGAGATCTAAAGATGGGCAACAAACTGAAATAGCAAAATCACGCTTCTGGATGACATTAGAAAAGAAGAGATTATTGTGTAGTGTCTTCAAGGATTCTAAGCTACCGAAAGGTTATGGCTCAAACATTGCACGTTGTGTGCTAGTAAAGGAGAAGAAAATTGCAGGCTACAAAAGTCACGATGCACATTTATTAATGCACTACTTGCTTCCAGTTACAATGAGCACAACTTTGCATAAAGATGTCGTTGTTCCCTTAATCAGATTAAGTGCTTTTTTCAAGGGGATTTATAGTAAAGTTGTTGACCCTCGTGATCTTGATTTTTTACAATCTGAACTTGTTGAGGTTCTTTGTCAATTTGAAAAGATCTTTCCTCCAGCATATATTGTTTGATATCATGGTTCATTTGCCAATTCACTTAGTTGAAGAGATTAAGCTTGGTGGTCCTGTTTAAGTGAGATGGATGTTTCCAATAGAAAGATACCTTCAGACATTGAAAGCATAAGTTTGAAATAAGTGTCGTCCCGAAGGTTAAATTGCAGAAGAACACCTAACTGATGAATGTGCAACCTTTTGTTCTAGATATTTGCATCATGGGGCTGAAAAAAGTTTGAATGAGCATGATATGTGTGATGACTCACTGCCAATCTTTTCAAAGACTGACCATCCTATTTTTGGAAAAGGGAAGAGAAAGAATCAAAGAACGGTGGACACTATGAAATTGATATAATCAAGTGGTCGCAAGCACATCGATATGTATTATTCAATTGCAATGATGAAGAAATTGAGAGATACATTTGGTAATACAATTAATTGTAATTGTATTCATCCATATTTTTCAACCAAATAGATTTTACTAATATGTATGTCTTTATTACAGTGAACATAAGAGTATGGTTAACATTCAAAAGAAAAGGAAGTGGGATTCAACTTTGATCCATAGAAATGATTTTATTGATTTGTTTAGGGTAAAAGTTGAATCTGAGCTTCACCATGGCCATCAAGTACCAGATTACATCAAATGGTTATCTACGGGACCGTCAATCATTGCCAAGAGATATAGTGGGTACTACATCAACGGCTATATGTTTCATACTATAAAGTGAGATGCGAATTGTGTGACTCAAAATAGTGGAGTTACTTAAACAACATTAACTCCAAGATTTGCGAGCTCTAAGGATCAAAACCCTATTATGGGTGATGTCACTTACTGTAGCTCAATTGAAGAGATCATTGAGATATATTATTTAGATCAATCTAGTGTCATCTTATTTGGTTGTGTTTGGTTTTATGTTGAGAAAGATAAATATGGCCTTACAAGAGTTAACCGCAACAAGCATATTTGTGAAAATGAACCATTCATCTTAGCATCTCAAGCATATCAAGTTTTTTATGTTGAGGATCTGATGTCAAGAGGTTGTTGTTATGTAGTGCAAAACCTTTGTAGAGATCGATTTGACGCTAATGATGAAAAGGGTAATGAACCTGTAGAATCATATTGAAAGGACACTTTTTTCAAAACAATGTTGCTCATTCTGATAAAGATGTTGAAATATGTTGAATTAGAACAGATGTACCAGCAACAATAATTGATAGCTTCGGAAATATTATAAACGATGAAGAATAAATGAGTTGTTTTTGTTGTCACTTTCCTTGTTGTTGGGGCTCTTCAACTACAATTGGCCATCACTCGTTCTTTATTGTTTTTTGGTTGCTCTGCTGACTTGGTGTCACTTGGATGGTTTTTTGAAGTTGTCATGATAGGGGAAGTTTTGTTAGATAAGACACTTTTAGGAGATGAAATTGTTCTTCAGCACATGTTGCTTATTATATCTTGTAACTCAAATATTTTGTCTGATTATGATGAGACATGAGCATGACAAACAATTTGCATATACTTTTCTATATTTGTATTTATGATGCTTTATATTTTTTTATTTCCATTTGCCTCAGCTGAACCAAGTGAATAATACTCGAATGACTTCTAAGATTGCATCCAACTATATGTTAATTTATTCTTGAAATTTTTAAACATATTTGACAGGTCCTTGCTAATGCAAAATGCTCAAAAGTAAAACAGTCTGAACAAATATTGGCTCAAACTTTACCCATGGCTGATTTTCTGAAGTTAAAATCTAAAAAGCGATCAAAGCAAGATCTACCAGCTCATTCACAACAAGAGCATGATGATGTTGAGTAAGATATAGTTGCTAATCAAGTGAATAATGTTAGTCTCATTTCGAAGATAACATATAATGGTGTATGTAGTTTCTGTAACTTTTATTTGTCTTCTCTATTTCCATTATTTGTAGTATTTTATTCAGTCAGTTTATATATGTACTTTATTATTATTAGTACTTGTATATCATTTCAGGGTTTGGCTAATGGAAAGTGCTCAAGAGTAAAGGAGCCCAGACAATTAATGGCTCTAACTTTACCTTTGGTAGATTTTTTCAAGCTAAAATCTCAAAAACAGCCAAGTCAAGATCCCCATGTAGAATCACAACAAGAGCAAAGGCAACATCAGCTACAACTCATTAAAAAATCCAAATCTGTTGGAAGTGGACAAAAGCAAGAACAATCACATAAACAACAGTCACAACAGTAGGGCTGTCCAAATAACTATATAATATAACCCCTGGGTCTCTTAGTGCATACAAGAACATGAGAAGAATTCAAGCAAACCGACAAGTTACCTTGGATGCACATGTTGATGACCTTTAGCTTGAAGATATGTGTAACGAAATACCTGTTGTGCACACCATGTGTCATGTTAATAGGGTTTCTATTCAAGAAGAAGATACATCCATCAATCAACATGAAGTTGTTGTAGACCAAGAAATAGTTGTGGAAAATGCAAGTTTAGATAAATAACTAAATACCATGTTATAAATTTGCATTGTTTTCTTATTGAACATATTAATAGATATGTTTTTCGTTATATTGATTTACAGCTCCGGGAAAAAAAAGCATTGTGGGAGATTAATTTTGGCCAACTTGCATAAGCGGACAACTGAAAAGTATATTGAACTTGTTTTGAATAATAGACACCAACCAGTAGGACCATCTAAAGAAGTCATTAGTGAATTTATCCATTTTCTTGGTACCGTGGCTAAAGATCCATTACTTACACCACTGAATTGCATTAGTTGGAAGTATGTGCCCACTAAGGATAAATTTTGGGAATATTTTACGGTATGTGTAATTTCATATTTATGTGTAATTGTATATTAATTATCATCACTGAATTGTACTAGTTGTATTTTAACTAAATATATTTCTTTGTGTTGTTTCTATACAAAAGGTTTGATGTTAATGACGATGGGAAAAAATATGTTTTAAAAACAATTAATGATAATTGTCGTTTGTACAAAAATAGTCTGAAGATGGCAACCTACCAAAATTTTGAAACTATGGAAGATAGATTAGCTAAACGCCCTCAACATATACCATAAAATCAGTTTATAGAGCTTCTAGAATTTTGGGATTCAGATTTGGACAAGGTATGTATTTGTTCTTATATAGACAACTTTATTCTTCCATTTTTTAAATTAAATTAAGTTAGGATTTTGTCAAGTGCACAAACATAAGATAAGATGTGTACAAGAAATAAGTAAGAAGAACAAAGAGAATGTGAAAAGTCACGTGGATTATCATACAATGGGCCCATGTTCATATGCCATGAAACGTCACCTATTAGTAATGGTTTCTATTTTCTCCCACTATCATTATTGATTTGAGTTGTGAAATTTAGAAATTATTACATAGAATATTACATATATGATAGCAACAAAACCATCCAAACAAGAAATTGCCATCACAAGTAGAGCTTTATATTGAATCTAGAAAAAGATCTCATGGACATACATACAAGACAAACCTTGGGCCATCTCTACAGAACATTGTGAGTTAAATTTTCTGTTTGCTACATGGGTTATAAATCATATGCCTTTTTCCTTTATACAGTTATATAATATACATGTTTTAATTCATTTCATTTAGGAGAAGATTAGAGAATTACAATCCTTACCTGATAGAATTGGCAAAGGTGATCCCTATTATGACGTTGTCACTAAGAAGGAGCATAGTGGACGCTTGCGCTTATATAAGAGAAATATAATAAAGACAAATATGAAGGAAAATGAGGGTAAAGCACCTTTTGTACTTCCCTCGATGTACATGGAGAGTATTGAAGAATATCTAGAGCAAAAGATTACTTCAAAAATCGTATCCCAATTGAAATAAGCCTACCCAGGGATAAATATTGTGATTCCAACCTTTAGGACCACATCATGAGATGGTGACAAAGTTGGTGGATCAAATGAAACATCACATTTCGACGAGGGTTATCATTCAGATTAGGCCTTTCATTTTCAAATTAATATTATTGCGAACCTTTGAAATTTCAGTTACAATCTCCAAATTTTGTATCTTATTTTGTTGCAGGATCATCAACAAGTTGGTGGAGAATGAGTACCGACTGGATTGTTCCACTACAGATAGTGAGTATTCTTTGGGTGGAATTTGATTTTCGTGTTTTTGGATGAACATAGATGTTTTTTTTTCAATTTACTGCTCAGATCTAAGGAAGATGATTGTAATATGTATTTTGTTGATTTTCATGTGTCTCTTTTTGTTTGTTGTTTTCAGATTATTTTCGTCTTTTGTTGTTGTCATGTGCTAGGTTTTCTCGTGTAGTGTTCTAGTGCTCATTTTTCTGCATCTTTTGGTGCACAATGTAGTTGTTTCCGCATCTCTTGTTGCCGTACGAGATGTTTCTTCTGGTGTTTGCAGGATTTAAAATTCTTTCAATTTGCTCTTCGGATCTAATGAAGATGACTCTAATGTGACTTTTGCTGATTTTGATGTGTCTTTTGATGTTGTTGTTTGGTGAATATTTTGTCTTTTCTTCTTGTCGTGTGCCAAGTTTGCTCTTGTAATATTCTAGTAGTGGTTGTTTTGTTTTGCTAATTTTTCCGCGTTTTTTGTTGCATTTTGTAGATGATTTTGCGTATTTTTTTGTTGTTGTACAGGATGCATCTTCTAGTTTGCTTGATTTACAACACCTTTTGCTGGTGTTTGCTCAACTTCTATTGTAATGGTGAGGATGGGCTGATGTCTTTTGCTGGAGTGTGTTGCTTCATTTTGAGATGATTCCACTTTGCTAAATTTTGCTACTCAAGCAACTTCAATTATGCTTTTTTAGTTTTGTCAGAGGTGCATTTGGCTTATTTCAGATATCCTCCAAGGCCATTTTGTCATATCATTGCTCCATGTTCATTCATTTGGATGATTTTAGTTTTTTTAGCAATCTTTACATCTCTATAGATGTAAGATACTTTAAATTTTGCACTTAACCATGGCTATGTTTTGTAAGTACTTTTTTTTAATATATATAGCAATTCAACACAATTTTGTATCTTTAAATCGTATTTATATTTGTTTATACAGGTCATGCAGCTGAAACACTAAATAGTATATACTCCTATATTATTGTATAATTTCTACAAATCTAGTGAAAATTGAAAACCGTTTCATTATTTGGTTTCATTAAGAACATACAAAACCGTTTCATTATCATGTGTTTGTGTTGCATTGAATCGTGTAATATAGTTTCAATAGATGTCAAATAGGGTTTCATTGGCTAGAGTCCAAATGAAACGATTTTTCTAAGTAATGAAACGGTTTGTTTATACTTTGTATGAACCGTTTCATTAACTTAAATTAGTCGTTTCATTCGGTCTAATGTAATGGCAGCAACTAAAACGGTCAAAAACCGTTTTATTAGGCCTAAAGAAATAGCTTTGTTGCTGTAGGAAATGGTTTTCAACCATTTCAATAGGCCTTAAATGTAGTAATGTTTAAAGCTACATTGAGGTCTGCTAAGAAAGCCAAAGTGGAGGAGCAATCCTTTGTTCCCGACTTCTTAGAGAGTAAGAAAGTACATCCCCAACTTTTCATCCAAGAAAACTTCTTTATTGAGAATGGCTTCGAGGAGGTTTTGGAGATGCTAAAGTTCTAAGGGTGGGAACATTTGTTTTTAAGTCGAGTCTTGGTCAATCAGGACAAGATTTGTGAGTTTTATCACTTTTTTAGCTTACTTATTCATAGACACTTGTGTAAAATCTACTGTGAGTGGAGAGGAATTGTCCTTCACTGCAAAGAATTTGTCTCGTCTGCTGAATGTTCCTGGTGAGGGATTTTGTGATATCTCTGTAGAAAATTTGTATGTTGCTCAGAAAGAGGCCAAGGAGTTAAGTGCTTTGATGTTGTTCAAGGCCAAGACAGGTGGCACCCGCACGTCTTAGTTGATGTTGCCACAGCTTATTGCTCATCAAGAGATCATGAAAGTCGTTGTTCCTAGTCAGAAGAAGAGGAACACCATCACTGTCATGAAATTATTATTGCTGGATCGCTTCATCCACAAAGAAAAGATTGATCTCCCAAGGGTCATTCTTCAACATATGGTGAAGTGTACTGGCAAGTCTCATTCTCTCCCCTATCCAGGCTTAGTAAAACTGTTGCTGAAACAATAAGGTGTTTACAAGGAGGAAGGTGAAGTTCCCTTGACCACTGAGTTAGAGATGGTTAATGTGTAAAAAATGAAGTATCAAGGCGACAACAAGGGAACACTGTCTCCCTTAGTGCCGGTTAAGAAGGACCAAGGAGAAGGTTCCTCCAAAGGTGGTTCAATACAGAGCCAAATGTTGGTTGAGTTGAAGAAAATTAAAGTTGTTGAAGTTGATGCTTGACCACTTTTTAAACAAAGACGAGGAAAAGAATGAGGATTTTGAAGCCTGATTGAACCCCGTTACCACCCTAACCCTATCTTCCATATCTTTATTTGATTTTCATGTTTTATTCTTGTCTAAGTTTCCTTTTAATCTTTTGTGTTTGCTTGTTAAATTTTTATGATGACTGTAATCGTTGCCTTGCAATTTTAAAGCATTATACTTTTGATGTTAATTTGCGAACATAGTATGGATGTTCCACTGGTTACTTTTGATCCTTTGATGATGTCAAAAGGGGGAACTGTATAAAATCGTGCGATGAACTCTATGAAGAGCTATGTTTTTTGAACGATGCTAGTGCTACGGGGGAACGATGATGCAACTTGAAGGTATGATCTGCAATAATTCATTTGAAATAGAACTTTAGTTGATATTTAAACTTAAGTGCATAATTCATTTGAATGTGTGTGTCATCACCAAAAAGGGAGAAATTGTTGGAACGATGACGTTCCCTCTAGTTTTGATGATGATAAACACCATTAGGTGTTATGGTTTATGTTGTTTCTATGAGTTTTAGGATAAATGAAAGAATTAGGGAACAATGGAAACCGGGAGAAGAAGAAAAACAGAGGAGTGAAGGAACGATAAGTCAACAATGAACAGTGATGATGAATAGAACAAAGTGATGCTATACGTACTGTGAAGAGAAAAGAAGAAAGGGAACAACGTGAAAAGAACGATGCGTCTATGCAAAGAAGGCTGCATTGGGAACTTTGGAAAAATGTTAAATATTGAAAGAATATTTGGACGATTTACTTAGCTGCAAGGCTTGAAGAAAGATAAAGAATATCACATGTCTTGAGATATTCTATAGAAGGAAAAGGTGAATGTTTGATTGTGTGCATTGATTAGGTAAAGATAAAGTTAGTTAACTCAGATAGCACTTAGTGGGCTATTAGGATAATTGATAAGCCGTCTTTCCTATGACTATATATACTCGTGTATATACGTACCCTAGAGAAAGGTACAACATAGCCAAGAGTATTCAGGTGATCGAGGTCAAGATACATGGTACGAACTTTGTGTGAAGTACTTTTTTTTGGGTTTCTTGTGTTCTTGTGTTATTAGGTTGATTACACTTGAATCTAGAAGTCTAAGATCTTTGTAAGACTAGGTGGAGAAAAGACTTGTGAGATTGTACAACTTTATTAATAATACAAGTTGACATTTGGAATCTACTAGGGTAAAACCTAGAGGTAGAGGTTTTTCTCAAGGCAACTATTTGATTAATTGAATTTTCCTCTCGAAGAAATTGTGTTGTCGTTACTTGTCTATAATAATATTTTTGTTGCCCAGAGAATAGTCTTACCGTTCCCTGACTAATACACCTCGTTTCAACAGTTTTCAAAAGTTTTGAGAACTGGATGATTAGACCTGATGTTATATGGTACATGAGAACTTGTTTATTATCATTATGTAACATGGCATGGTGGTGTAGTTTTTGTCTAATAACCTATTCATGGGTGTTTGTTGTACGTATAGCTCATCTGGATGGTGTTGATCCAAAAACTACTCTTCTCACCATTGTTATGCAATCTCTCTATCGCAAAGGCAAATCATACAGGAATGATTGGAACAATGGTGAGAAACGTGATGTCAAAGAAATTACATGCTATAACTACAAACACCAGGTTCACTATGCTAACAAGTTCCCTAAGGGGAACGACTCAGACAACTCCAATGGTAACAATTCTAGGAACGATAAGAAGAAAGCTTTCGTTGTTGTTTGGGGTGATGAGTGTGTCGACTCTTATGATGATGAGCAAGCAGCTTGGGGTAACAACAAAATGTGTGTTATGACTCTGAAGTCATCAAGCGAGGAATAAGAATTATATCCTAAAACCCTTTTTGAATAATTTGTCAATTATGATAAAAAGGCTTTGATCTCTCTTATTAAAAGCATGTATAAGGAAAATCTTAAGACTCGAGAGGATTTAAATGTTGTTGAAGATAAATAAATGTGTTGAATTGAATAAATCTTTATCTAAACCTACTAGTTCCTCTACTGTTCCCTGTGATAAATGTGATGCTAGTCGCATTGAACTTGAAAAACTCAGACAAGAGAATGTTTCTCTAAGCATGGAAGTAGTGTCAAATAGTGCTAATACTGTCTTGTCTCATGAACCCACTAAGACTGAGAGGGAACTGTCTCAGATGAAAGCTCAGATTAACAAAATCCATTCTATTCAGTTAGAGCCAAACAACGTAGGTTCCATGTTCCCAATCGTAAGTACACCTTAAGGGATTATTACAAGATTTGTTGGCATTGTGGGAACAACGGCCATGTCGTGAGAAACTATGCTAAGAAAAAGAAGTTCACTGAAGACACACTCAGTGCAAGAACAGTAAGAGTAACGAAATTGATTTGAATGATTATTATGATGAGTCTCTTGAATTGATTCATGCTATTCCTAGGGAACATAACTTTGTTTCTCACCGACCAAAGTAAAGCGAAGCTTGCATGGGTCATTAAACGTTAATCTTTGCAATTGCAGAATGAAGTGATGGGGAACAATGTGTGGTTCATTGATAATGTTTGCTCATGCCCCATGACGAGAAATAAAGATCACCTCACCTCACCTCATCGACAATCTAGGGGAAGCGTTGACCTTGGAGTTAGAGATGTAGAGAGATAGTAGGAACAAGAAAAGCTGATTTGAATTCAAACATCAAGATAAAGGAGGTCAGTTTGGTTCATGAACTTGGTTTTAATCTTTTGAGTGTAACTCATCTGTACAATCAAGGAGACAATGAGACTGCCTTTACTTCTCAAGCGTGCTACATAAGGAACAGAAAGACCAAGGAAAGAGTGTTGAAGGGAGTCTGATTCAAAGATGTATACACTGTTGGCACACCATTCACACCTACAAGGGAACTGTGCTTTGCGTCTCTAGCTGAAGAGACGAAACTGTGGCATAGGAGGCTTGGACACGCTAACCTTCAACTCATCCACAAACTCCACAAGAAGGAACTTGTTTGGGGTCTTCCAAACGTCCAATCTGAGACCCATGGAGTTTATGATGCCTGTGTTAGAGGGAAAAAAACACGTTCCTCTTTCAAGAGCAAATTTGATGTTACCACTTCTCGCCCTTTGGAACTGAAACATATGGATCTCTGTGGTCCCATGAGGATAAGAAGTCATGCATGGAATAGGTATGTGTTTGTTATTGTCGATGATTATTCTAGATTTACATGGACAATATTTCTCTCTTCCAAGGAACAGGTATTCGAGACATTTGAGTCATTCATCATGAATGTGGAGACAAGTTTGGAACAAAAGCTAAGCGCCATTCGATCCAACCATGGAACGGAGTTTGAGAATGCTACATTCCTTGATTTCTGCAAGGAACATGGCATCTGATACGAATCGAGGGGTCGACTCGTCTCGCGCACGGATCTAGATCGAGCAATTCACCGGGATCGCCAATGGGTTGTGTTTGGGATATATTTGGGACAAGTAACAAGGGTGACATTGAAGGCTTAAGGGGCGGAGTTTTCTCACGACAAGGCTTAAGCTCAATAATTTCAACGTAATTAGAAATGAAGTACAAGGTGGCTACTTATAGCCAAAGAGCTCAGCCAAAACCCTAATGGGCTTGGGCCTTATTCTAACTAATGGGTCGGCCCTCTTAAGCATAAGAGGAGCGTACACCCGAAATAGAAAATGCATAAAAGGGAAACATACTAAAACAGGCAATCGCTAATAATAAGGAAATATATAATAAACTATGCTAAGTCCTACTCCAGGGAGGACGCCATGGTCTCGGTTGTCCCCGGCTCTTAGTGGACCATCTGATGGCGGGACAGGACCGCATCATTCTCCCTCCCTTAGAATCGAAGCGTCCTCGCTTCGAGCATGTAGGCGCAAGGGAGAACAGTCGATCAACACATGTAAAGGACCATATAAATCGGAATGGTAAATGCGTAATGTCCATTGAAGAAGCCAAAATGAAAGACTCACAAGTCGTGGGCACGGGAACGAGGGGAGGCATGTCCAACACCATGGGGACCATCGAAGTGGGTGCCGAGATGACCAGAGGGGGCGGCCTGGTGGGCGCTGGCTCCGGAGGCACGACGGTTTGAGTTGGAGTGATCTCAGGATCGGGTGCTGGTGCGGAAGCGATTGGCGCGGTTAGCGTCGTAGCAGGGACGAGCGCAACAGGGGGTACCGGAGCTGGGGGCAGGAGCACCGTGACGCGCGCTGGGGTGCGTTCATGGAAACCCTCAGAAGAGCGCACTGGGGTACGCGCAGAGACGCGCTTAAGGTACGGTCTGGTCCATTGCTTTGAGCAGGCGGCGTAGGCTACTGGATCAACACTCATAGCAAAGTGTCGGGTCAGAACATAAACAATTTGCTCCAAAGTGATGACGGGTTGCCAACCATGGGTCCGGCGATAATCCTCTACACGAAACCACCAGTCAAGGGCGTAGCCAGTGAGACAACTGATTGTGACGTCACACTCCTCGACTTGGTTGTAGTCTCGTTGGCTAAAGTAGTAAGCCATGTGCCGGGACCACTCCAGGAACTCTCCTTCATATCCAGCAAAACGTCGACGATGCAAGTGGTTATCGGGCGGGCGCCAATCTGAGAGTCGACATGCCATGTCGAAATTTGGTTGATTTCTCTTTCTTCTCTTTTTTTTTAATCAATCCAACGTAATTGTTTCATTAGGTAAAATTGGCTTCTTAAGCCAAATTACAAGAGAAAGAGGCCGATGGGCCTAAGGCCCATGGATCGGCCTTCCCGAAATAGAAACTTTCCTAATGCGGTAACATCCAAATATAGTAAGTGCTAAAACTAGAAAATTTCCAAACTTAGAAACATTCTAACAATGGAAACTACTAAATGCGAAAACTACTAAAAATAGAAAATATCTCAGAATGTCTTGAAAGTGCCTGGGGAAAATCATCGAGCCTCGTCGATGGCCGCAGCATGTTTAATCGTTGCACAAGTGATGGCTCGAGGCATGGAGAGCGAGTGGCGGCTGTCGTGCGCCATGGCCTTGGTCGTGATGGACTGTGTCGCCTGGGAAATGGCCCTGTCTCGAGCTCTGGTGATCGGGCCTTCGGTTCTGACACTCAGCATGTCATCCTCTTGGGCCTCCGTCAATGTCACGTCCGGTGGCGTATCACTCTCCCCTTCTTGGCCTCGAATCGACCCCGATTCGTCAATGTCAACGTCCGGGGGCACATACGGGGTCAAGTCTGCCACGTTGAAGGTGTCGTGCACTCCATAGTCATCGGGCAGCTCCAACTTGTAGGCGTTCGGTCCAAGCGCCTCGAGGACTCGGAACGGGCCATCGCCGCGCGGATCTAGCTTGTTGCGGCGTCTGTCAGGAAAGCGCTCCTTGTGCATATGAATCCAAACAAGGTCACCGGGCATGAATGTGATGCGGCACCGGCCCTTGTTGGCCTTGTGCTCGTACTGTCGGGTCCTCCGCTCCAGCTGCTCCTTGGTCCTTGCATGCAGCTCCTACATAAACGCAGATCGGTCCGCGGCCTTGAGGTTATCGCCGTCGCGGAGAGGATGCAGAGTGAGATCCATCGGAGTGAGCGGGTTTCGACCATAAACAACTTGAAAGGGACTGAGGCGCGTCGCCGAATGCATAGACCTGTTATAAGAGAACTCAACACAAGGTAATAAGTCCTCCCAACGGCGCGGGTTGGCCCTAAGCATGGCTCTAAGTAAGGTCCCTAAGGTGTGGTTGATCACCTCAGTTTGTCCATCAGTCTGGGGGTGGTAGCTAGTGGAAAATAGGAGTCAAGTACCCAGCTTACCCCACAGTGTCCTCCAAAAATGACTCACAAACTTCACATCCCGGTCACTCACTATAGACCTAGGAATCCCATGCAATCGCACCACATGCTCAAAGAAAAGGTTAGCTATGTCCGAAGCATTGTTGGTTTGCCTACAAGGGATAAAATGAGCCATCTTGGAGAATCTATCTACAACCACAAAGATCGAATCTCTCCCCTTCTTAGACAACGACAACCCCATCACAAAATCCATGGATATATCCTCCCAAGGGGCCGAGGGTACATACAAGGGTGTATATAAGGAAGGGCTCGACCTAGACATGGCTCTATGGCATGTCACACATGCATTGATAAACCTAGTCACATGTCGGTTCATATAAGGCCAATAGAAATGTTCCTTAAGTGCAGCGACCGTCTTAGCTATCCCAAAATGACCACGACTCTCATGTGCCTCCTGTATGAGTAGAGCCCTAATAGAGGATTGGGGTATACACATCTTCCCAACCTGAAACAAAAACCCATCATCCAACACATATCCCTCACACTCACCCCGATATGCGCAAGTCTCATAAATAGAACTAAAGAAAGTATCATGAGAATACAAATCCTTAATCAAAGAAAAACCAAGAAGACGAGCGTCGAGCTGAGTCAAGAGAACATACATGCGAGATAGTGCATCAGCAACCACGTTCTCTTTGCCCTTCTTGTGCAGGACGACAAAGGGGAACGTCTCCAGAAATTCCACCCAACGTGCATGGCGACTAGTGAGATTGGACTGGTGCCGCAAGTGGGTGAGAGCCTCATGGTCGCTGTGGATGACGAAATCCTTGAGCCACAAATAATGCTTCCAGGTCTGCAGGACCCGGATAAGGGCATACAACTCCTTGTCATATGTTCCATAGTTGAGTGCAGCGCCAGACAACTTCTCACTAAAGTAGGCGATGGGTCGCCGCTCCTGAAGTAAGACGCCACCAATCCCGAAGTGGGAGGCATCACACTCAATCTCAAAGGTCTTGCTGAAATCAGGGAGCTGTAAAAGTGGAGCATTGCAGAGCTTATTCTTCAGGGTCTGGAAGGCCGCCTCGTGCTTCTCAGTCCAGTCGACAGAGGCGCCCTTCTTAGTGAGCTCATGCAACGGTGCGGCAATACTGCTGAAGTCCCGCACAAACCGCCTGTAGAAGCCAGCCAACCCCAAAAATGAGTGAACCATGGTGGGGGTTATGGGGGTAGGCCACTCCTGAATAGCTCGGACCTTCTCCTGGTCCACTCGTAGGCCATCCTTGGACACAACAAACCCCAGAAAAATGGTAGTATCGGAGCAGAAAACGCACTTTGCCAGGTTAGCGAACAGATGCTCGGTGCGGAGACACTCCAAAACATGTCTAAGATGGGCTACATGGTCCTGCAAGCAACGTGAGTACACCAGAATATCATCAAAGTACACAACGATGAACTTACCTAGAAAACGGAGAAGGACGTGGTTCATGAGCCTAATGAAAGTGCTCGGAGCATTCGTGAGACCGAAAGGCATCACGAGCCACTCGTAGAGGCCATACTTCGTCTTGAACGCCGTCTTCCACTCGTCGCCTTCCTTCATCCGAATCTGGTGGTAGCCACTGCGAAGATCGATCTTGGAGAAGAGGGTGGCTCCATGTAACTCATCCAACATGTCGTCAAGGCGGGGAATGGGGTGACGGTACTTGACCGTAATCTGGTTGATCGCCCGACAATCGACGCACATACGCCAGGTACTGTCCTTCTTCGGGACCAAAATAACTGGAATGGCACATGGACTCAGGCTCTCTCTGACATAGCCTTTGTCCAGCAACTCCTGGACCTGCCTCTGAAGTTCCATCGTCTCTTCCGGGCTAGTGCGATAAGCAGCTCGGTTGGGCAAAGAAGCTCCGGGGACGAGATCGATCTGGTGCTCAATTCCATGGACCGGGGGAAGACCTGGGGGAATGTCATCGGGCATGACATCCGCAAACTCCTATAAGAGAGAAAACACAACAGTGGGTAGATCATCGACATTCCTAGAAACAGAAAGACACCAGAAGGATAAATAAGAATGCAATGAGAACTTCCCTCGAACACTGGAGTAATATCCTGTGGTCGCGCCATCAGCAAGCGGTGCTTGCGTCGTCCCGGTAAGGTAGGCATCTCGGCAGAGGCGGTAGTCTGAGGAGGAGGCACAAATGTACTCGGCTTTCTCGTAGGAGCCGACTTGGCAGTCGCAGTCTGGCCTTTCTCCACTGGAGGTGCGGATGCGCGGGCTTCCCGGGCCTTCTCTCGGTTCCATTCCACCTGGTCATGCAGAATCTCTTGGGGCGTCATTGGCAGCAAGGTTACGCGCCTACCCCCATGCATAAAGACGTAGGTGTTGAGGAACCCGTCATGCACCATCTTCTTATCGAACTGCCATGGCCTACCAAGTAACAAGTGAGTAGCATCCATAGTAACAATATCACACAATACTGAATCCTGGTATTGACCAATCTGAAAAGTGATGTGGCATTGTCTGTTTACCACATCACCCTTACCTTCGGAAAGCCACTGTAGGCCGTAAGGCTGAGGGTGCGGGATCGCCAATGGGTTGTGTTTGGGATAGATTTGGGACAAGTAACAAGGGTGACGTTGAAGGCTTAAGGGGGCAGAGTTTTCTCACGACAAGGCTTAAGCTCAATAATTTCAACGTAATTAGAAATGAAGTACAAGGTGGCTACTTATATCCACAGAGCTCAGCCAAAACCCTAATGGGCTTGGGCCTTATTCTAACTAATGGGTCGGCCCTCTTAATCATAAGAGGAACGCACACCCGAAATAGAAAATGCATAAAAGGGAAACGTACTAAAACAAGCAATCGCTAATAATAAGGAAATACATAATAAACTATGCTAAGTCCTACTCCAGGAAGGACGCCATGGTCTCGGTCGTCCCCGGCTCTTAGTGGACCATCTTATGGAGGGACAGGACCGCATCAGCATCTCTCATAACTTCTCCGCTCCTAGCACACCACAACAAAATGGTGTGGTTGAAAGAAAGAACAAACATTGGGGGACATGACTAGAACATTGCTCATCGCTAGCAACCTTCCTCAAATCTTCTGGCTTAAGCAATTAACACCTCTTGCTATATCCTTAATTGCGCTATACTTAGACCCATACTCAATAAAACTGCTTCTAAACTAATCAGGGATCGCAAGCCCAATATCTCCCACGTGTGTGCTTTTGGTTATAGGTGTTTCATCCACAATAATGTCAAAGACAACTTGGGAAAGTTTGACCCATAAAGTGATGAAGGAATCTTTCTGGGATATGCTAAAGCAAACAAGGATTATAGAGTCTACAACAAGAGAACCCAGAAAATCGAAAAGAGAATTCATGTTGTTTTTATGAACACTCAAAAGTTGTGAGTGATGATTCCAATACTATGTTCCCTGATAAAGACCTTCCACAAATGCAACGTGAAGACTCAGATAACGATGGTGATGATGGAAGTCACCGTGGTAATCCACGTACAGGGAACAGTACCCCCAACACTAGTGGAGGCACTACTGGTTCTCTAGGGTTCACCACAAATAGTGGAACTGCCAATACCACTATTGACGTTCCCACAACATCCACTCAAGCAACAGGTGAATATGTTGCCACTGTTCCTAATAGAACTACTAGTGGTGACAACTCGGATGCACAACTTGTGCAAGATGACCAAGTGATTGATGTTGTAGGAACAATTACTAAGGAAGAGACTACGGGTGATGATGTTGTTTCCTTGCCCTCATCCTCAACTGTTATTCCTGATGCAATTCCTCTTCCTGCTCCAATTCCTGAATCACAAACTACGGATGATGATGTTGTTCCCTTGCCCTCATCCTCAACTATTATTCCTGATGCAGTTCCTCTTCCTACTCCACTTCCTTTTGATCAAAGAGGCACACACTCTCAACTTCATAACTTTTGTGATTTCTATGCCTTTATCTCTTTTGTAGAGCCAAAGACCATCAAGGAGGCACTGAAGGAACCATATTGGATTGTGGCAGAGAAAGAAGAATTACACCAATTTGAGAGGAACAAGGTGTGGAGACTTGTCCCTTTACCCAAAAACAAGCATGCTATTGGCACTCGCTGGGTATATAGGAACATGCTCGATTACTGTGGAACTGTGACAAGGATCAAGGCAAGATTGATTGCTGAAGGCTACAACCAACAAGAAGGCATAGACTATGATGAGACTTATGCTCCAGTAGCTCGCATTGAAGCCATTCAACTTCTCATCGCCTATGCATCCTTCAAAGGTTTCACATTGTACCAAATGGACGTCAAAATAGCCTTCTTGAATGGCTATCTTCAAGAAAAAGTTTATGTGAAACAGTCCCTTGGCTTTGAAGATATAGATCGTCCTAACCATGTGTATGCACTGGATAAGGCACTGTATGGCCTTAAGCAAGCACTTCGTGCTTGGTATGACAGGCTAGCACAGTTCCTTCTTTCCAATGGATTTAAACGTGGTGTGATCGACAAGACACTATTCCTTATGGAACACAAAGGTGAGATTCTCGTTGTTCAAGTCTATGTTGATGATATTATTTTGGTTTCACTAACCTACACTTGTAGAGAAATTCAAAAATCTCTTCAATTTTAAATTTGAGATGAGTATGATAGGGGAATTGTCATTTTTCCTTGGATTACAAGTCTCTCAATCCTTTGAGGGAACAAGTGTACATCAATAAAAATACATCAAAGAGTTATTGAAGAAGTATGGTATGGATAAATCTAAGCCCATTGATACCCCTATTTCTCCTAACACTCGTCTTGATGCAGACTTGAATGGCAAAGATGTGGATGCTACAATGTATAGAGGAATGATTGGCTCATTAGTCTATCTAACGGCAGGTACGCCAAATATCATGTTTAGTATGTGTCTTTGTGCTAGATTTCAAGCAAATCCTAAAGAGTCACACCTGATGGAAGTGAAACGTATCTTGCAATACTTGAAGGGGAACGATCACATGTGCCTTTGGTATCCAAGGAACGGTTGTTTTAACTTATGGGCTTCACAAATGCTGATTTTGCAGGACACCTAGTGGATTGCAAAAGCACATCTGGGATGACACATTTTCTTGGCCCATGTTTTGTCTGTTGGGAATCAAAGAAGCAAAATTCAGTTGCCCTTTCCACTGCTGAAGTTGAGTACATAGATCCTACATCATGTTGTGCCCAATTATTATGGCAAAAGCAACAAATGGAGGATTTTGGTGTGTCTCTTGGCACCGTTCCCATTATGTGTGATAATACTAGTGCTACAACATTTCCAAAAATCTTGTTCATCACTCACGTACTAAGCATATTGATATTCGTCATCATTTTCTATGTGATAATGTTGAGAAATTTTTTATATGAATGGATCATTGTAGCACCGAAGATCAAGTTATTGATAACTTCACCAAAGCACTGGATAGAAAACCCTTTGAGCATTTGTGAATGCTCCTTGGGATGATCTCTCTGAATTGAGGAATTCCTTGTCCATTATTCCCTCAATCATTGGCTAGATCGATCAATTTTAATTAGGGAACATCTTCTATGTAGCTTATTAATTGATAATTTTTCGCTCATAAATTCTTGTTATGTGCTATGTGTTACATGATATCATCATTTCTTGCAGCTACTACTCTTGATCTTATGTTCTTCAACTTTACTTGATAACATCTTATTTCTTGCAAATGCAACTAATTTGATATATGAACCCTCACTATAAGCCTAAATGATCATTTGTTGCTAAGCCTACCTAAGCTATGATCTAGGTAAGTGTTCCGTATGAACCATCTTTGTTTGCGATATTTACTGGGTTTAATTATCTGGATCATTATTTTTCCCACCCTTATTTTTGTTTGGATACATCTTTGTATTTTTGTGTGAACCCATTAAATATCCAAACCAACCTTTTATATCCACTCATGATCTTCATAGTCGAATCAAAGGAGCGTTCTTTAAGGGGGAACAGAGCATGGAACATTGATGATGGGAACAATTTATGGGTTGGAGATTTGCAGGTGAACGTTGCTTCAGTATGAAGTCTGCATTGAATGTTGATTTGACGGCATTACAGAGAGGAACGGCTACTTTGCTGCAAAAGAGAGAGAAAAAGTTGTTACCTGCGGAGAGAGAAAAGATATGGTTATAGGTTTGGATAAAGATCTATGCGAGATTTTTGGGAAGCGAAATCTCTGATTTTCCATAATCACCATTACCAAATATCTCACCCATCTATAAATATTTATCATTTCCCTAAACCCCAAATCATCGTGTTAACCTACTCAAACTCTCTCTCGCTCTCAAAAACTCTCAAAGCTTTCAAATTGCTCTATGTCATCACCAAACCCTGCTCACCTCCAACTCTCCCTCTCTCAAACTCAAAACACAATTCAATGGCCACCTCTAGCTCAACCTATGTTCCCATTGTGAACTTTGACGACTACACTGAGGAACAATTGGATGCTCTCCTTCTAGCTATGTTGTGGAAATTTCTCAAGAGGCCGCCTCTTCCATTGCTTATTTACAGGAGGCACAACCTCAGGAGAAGGCGCCGTCACCGGTAAAGGAGAAGTCTCCGGTGACATCTAGGGAGGTTGTGGTTGCCACCCAGACTAACTAAGAGGTCAACTCTCCTCCCAAGGAGAAATCCATTGAAGACGATGAGGCTATGGCCGAAGTGGAAGTCGAATTGGAGGCCAGACCACTTGAAGTTGATGCGCTAAGTAGAAAGCGCAAGCACATCATAAACTCTGAGGATAGTGATGAAGAGCAAGATGTGATGATCACTGGGGAACAACGGCTGTCAACGGAGTTCTCCACCCCAACCAAGTCCGATGCCGGAGAGACCACTCCTGGCACCTTGAAGACAAGGTTGCGTTCTGCGAATAAGGTTGAGAAGAAGAAGGCAAATATCGAGGAACAGTCCTATGTTCCCGATTTAACTGATGGGAAGAAGGTTCTCTCCCAACTGCTTATTCCATATATCTTCCTCACTAAAAATGGGTTTGTGGAAATCTTGGACATGCTTAAGTTCCAAGGCTGGGAAAATCTCTTCTCCAACCGTGTTTTGGTCAATCAGGACCAGATTCGTGAGTTCTACCACTTATTCCAACTAAACACCTCTTCAACAGTCGTGGAAACATCATCAGTCTGGGGAGGAATTGTCATTCACCATCTCAAACGTCGCCCATTGGCTGGATGTTACCACTGATGGCTACTTTGACATTCCTGGTGATAAGATCACGGCTGCTCAGAAAGAAGCCAAGGAGGCCAGTGCACAGCGCCTCTTCAAATCCAATTCAGGTGTTACTCATACCTCTACTCTAACTCTGTCTCAGCAAATAGCACATCAAATCATTTTGAAAGTTGTCTTTCCTAGGCAAGAGAAGAGGAACACCATCACTACCACCGACTTGCTATTGTTGGATAGGTTTTGGCACAAGGAGAAGATTAACCTCCCAAGGGTCATTCTCCAACACATGACCAAGTGCACTGCTAAGGCTCACTCTTTTGCTTACCATCATCTGATCAAGCTCAATTTGCAAAAAATGGTGCCTACACAGCTGAAGGTGAAGTTCCCATGACCATTGAGTTGGACATGGTGATTATTCAGAAGATGAAGTACCAAGGACATGATAAGGGAACACTTCCCACGTCTACGCTCATCAAGAAAGAAGTTAGTGAATGGTCATCGAAAAGTGGCTCAGTACAAGGCCAAATGTTGGCTGAATTGCGTGAAATCAAGGTTTTGCTGAAGTTGCTTCTTGATCACATCCTCAACAAAGAATAGAAGGAGGATTCTGATTCTTGAGTGGACCCCTTTTCTTATCCTAGCCCGTTTATCCAATCTTCTCTTGACTTTTCTATGTTTTCATCTTTTGTTGTCTTAACTATGATCTTTTGTGGTTGTTTGCCAAGTTTCGCTATGATGACTATAATCATCTCACTTCAATAACTATTGAACTTTAATTTTGATATTAATTTGTTGCACTAGATATGTTGTTCCACTGGTTACTTTTGATCTTTTTATGATGCCAAAAGGGGGGAGTGTGGAAATTGTGTGATGAATTCTATGAAGAGAGGTAACATTTAATTGCTCCTAATTCTTTATGATTTTTTAACGATGCTAGTGCTGAGGGGGAACGATGACACAACTTGAAGGTATGAACGGCAGTTATTCATTTGATATAAAATTTTGATTAACACATGATCTTAGATGCATAATTGTTGGATCGTTAGAGTTACGTCTGAGGGAACAAAAACTTTGTTCCCACAGAAGGCACAGCGGATTTAAATAGCACGAAAGATAACAGAACGAACTCACGATATATAGTGGAAACCCTGATTAGCAAAGCTAGCTTCTCAAGGAAAAACCACTACCTTCAAGCTTCCGCTTGAGAGGATTTTGAACTGCGTACTTGTCTTATTAGTTTCTTGCTTGATTACACTTGTATCCTGGACTTCGACCTCTAAACAACCAGCTAGACTCGAAACCTCTTCTACAACGATGAATCAAACTCAACTCTCAAAGACTCACACGCACCTCACTCTCTTTCTCTTCTTTTTTTATTCGTTCAAAGTCGTTCTCAGCCGTGAAGTCCTATCTAAGAAATGAATCCTCACTTTACTTAAATACAACTCGGCAGAAACCCTAATTGACACAAATTAGGAAAAACTAGAATCGGATTACAAAGATATGATTTTGTTTGGAAGATAAGATATCACAATCGATTATATTAATTAAGGAAGGAGTTCCCTAATTAATCCAACCGATTGGATATTATTCTTCTCTTTCCAATCGCCTTATCTTAGAAAAGATTCCTAGGATAACATGATCGGATATTTTCTCTCTTTCCATATCTTCGCGCAATCCGGCTTGATCCTTGGAGCCGAAGTCTTCATCCTCTACCGCGTGGCTTCTTGATTTGTTTCCTTAATTCTGCACGTTGTATGACTTCTTTCCTTTTGCAGCCTTGATCTGGTCCGTCACTTCAGTTCCTTGAGAGGTAACAAAGCGCTAAGCAAGCCTCTGTTCCCTCTGAGATCCTATGCTACAAAGCTCCCTGGGATAACTCTTCTTGTCCCTGAAACACTTGGTACACATATTAGTTGAGTGTTTGTAACCATCAAAACCTAAGGAATTCAACAAATTCCCCCTTTTTGATGGTGACAAACACCCTTAACAATAAAGTATATACCAACTAGAAAAAGACAGCTATGACAAGAAAGTTTTCCATTAAAACACTGTTAGTTCCCCCTTAGTTCAGCAATACGTTTTACCTGTTCTGTTCCCCCTCAGACAATGCTACCTATCATTTTCCCCCTTTTGGCATCATCAAAAACACAGTAAAGAGTTAGAGAAGAAAGATCAATGCCAGATAAACAAAAACACCCCTTGTTATTAATTTAAAAAAAACTGGAAAACATGCAAGCACTACCAAAAAAGACAAAACATCAACCATTGTCAACTGCCACAACGGGCACATAAACCAGATAACAAGAAACAGAACAAGGAGGGTTAGACATCAAGGGAACAAAAGGGGATAGGATGGCAGGAAAGCGATCAGGCACCACTGTGACTAGCCGATTGAGCCGATGCGTGGTGAGAAATAAACGCGCGCACATCTTCCATGAGAGTCCTCACATCCTTGCAGAGACTCCTCACGTCCTTCCCAAGAGATGACTCCTCGTTCAGTTCCCCCTCAGAGCTTTCAGCCTCAGACTCCTCCACCGCCTCAGAAACTGCAGGAGCACCCTCAACCTTCACCCAGCCTTCATCCTCTTGAAGAACAAACTGCATCTTGTGCAGATTACTCGCATTGAAGGGGCGGGAGAAGATGCTCACTTCCTCCGACGCGTTGTATACTTTGTGGTACTCAAGGATCTTCTTGACAACGCGAGGGAAGGGAAGAGCATGCTGGGTGGTGTTCCTGGCATGGGCCATGTGCTGCATCAGAATCATAGGGAGGCAAACGGGCTCCTTCTTCAGCAGTAGGGACAGTAGGACAATGTCTAAGATCAGAAGATGGTTCCTCTTCTGTCCCCTTGGTGCTATGTTGCTGATGAGGAAGTGGTACAATACTTTGTTAACAGCAGACATCTCAGAGATGTCGAGATCAGCACTACCTTGAGCGTTCTCAATCCCTGCAACAGCCAGCACAGACTCTGAGTAGGCGAAATCTTTTGGCCACCTGCCATTTGGGTATTCTCCATACCCTTCGTGAGGAACTCCAGAGCCATGCCTAGTTCAATGCTTGAGAAAACATGAACTTCCCCATTCAACTTGTAGCTCCCCAGAACAGCATGGGGCCTCACCTCCATAGCAAACGTGGAATAGAATTCCCTCAACAACTCCTCATCCATCTCCACTTCATCTACAAACAGCTTGCTCCATTTCTGAGCCTTCAAGATGTCAAGCACCCCATCCAGAAAGTTCTCCTTGAGGAACTCAGGGTCCAGCAGCAGCTCCTTCACCACAGACTTGTGGCTCACATCTTTAACATCATCAGCCGCCACTGCCTTTCCTTTGGCTTTGGCCGGCAGATGACGCTGGCTTTGACGAACGAGAGCGGCAGACACCTTGGCTTTCTTTGCTTTGTTCCCTGAGAGGGGTACCGACTCCTCATCGGAGCTCACCGTTATCGCCTTCTCAGACTTCCTCTGAGAGCGTGTCTTCCGCTTGGAGGAGTAGGCAGTCTTCACCCTGCCGGACGCCTTAGGGTCCTTTGGGGGCTCCTCCATGTCCTCTTCCTCAGCGAGCTCCCTAGAGAGGTCTCTCACCACTGACTGAATCTTCTCCTTGACGGCCAGGTGCTCCTCCACCGTGACCGGGGTCCCTTGACCGGGCAACTCCTATGTCTCCTCCTCAATGGGATCGGGATGGGTAGGCGAGGAATGTACCTCCTCTAAGTTAGTAGAGGAGATGGCTGTGGGGACGGCAGGAGCGGTGTTAGGGTTAGGGTTTTGTGGAGTGGGGTCTGAGTTTGGGGCGATTGGGGCTATGTAGGGGACCATGGCGAGTTGGTCCTGGGTGGGTGATGGTGGAGGGGTAACAGTGGTGGTCGCTGGGGTGGTGGAGGTGGAAGGTAGGGACTGGGTAATGGCGGCGAGGAGAGCGGGGTCTGTCCCTATGGAGGACAGTTTGGCAAGGAGGTTTTGGAGGTCTTGGGCAAGGTAAGTGTTTGAGGCCATTTTTGAGAGAGAGAGAGAGAGAGAGCACTGGGAAGACGAGAGGCATAGAGGAAGAGGAAGATAACTTGAGGAAGATAAGGAAACAGTGAGGAGGAAACTTACCCGGAAGCCACAATATATATAGCTCTCACAAGATCTTCAAAGGTTTCCAAAGATAAGACCAAATCAATCTGTTTCCAAGAGATAATGAACGCGATCTTCCAACTTCCCAAAAATAATTCAAAATCTTGTCTGAATCCAACTGAGCCGGCTGAATTTCTCTTCCCAACTCTCTTTCATCAAAACAGCCCTAAATGCACGATGCGGCTCAACACAAATTGCCATCATTACAACCTGTAAGCACGTCAACTCAACCTGCAGACACAGAAGCCGAATCGTTTCCCGCCAATCCAAAAGAGTAGTAAGGTGTGATGCTGGGGGTTAGTTACCAGA
Organism: Rheum nobile; assembly: GCA_027886185.1. NCBI lineage: Eukaryota > Viridiplantae > Streptophyta > Magnoliopsida > Caryophyllales > Polygonaceae > Rheum > Rheum nobile. The sequence goes on from WOAB01000011.1 coordinate 11,248,938, forward strand.
GAGGGTACAAAAGACCATCACACCAAAGTATATGTGTTTTTGCGATTGAATTTTACATCATGCATAAGAGGTCTCCAGTTGTGGATGATAAGAGGGGTTCATAGGAGACTTTAAGCACGGCGGTCTGGGTAAGCTGTAGAATCAACTATCATTTGGGCTTATGATGAGGCAACAAAACATCAAGTTGATTCTTTTGGGCCGAAATAGAACTGATTCATGTGACATATGATAACATAGATGACCATGAAAGACATTCAGTACATAAAGGAAGTAAAAGCACATAGTCAAGCTTTTCGAAAATTAATACCCAAGGAAGCTAATGCATAATAAGGCATGAAGATTCGACTTTCACAGTTTACCACGTAATCTAGCCAATCATCGAGGGAACACAACACATAGACATGTAGTTAGGGAAACAAACCAGACTTCGTATGGAACTGAATGCAGAGTTCCCCAACAGGTGTTCCAATGAGAAAATTGGCGTTTGATCCCCCGTTTGCCAATATTTCTCGACACAGTGATGTCCTTCCTGGATGTACATGGTACCTGAAATTTTCACACAAGGTACAGATTAGTCATTAAGTCCTTGTCCATATCACCTTTACCTCTGACACTAGGCCTTTGAGTCTCAAGTATTCCATGCAGAAGTGAGGTGAGACTCGCTTTGTTCCCTGTCACGTAGCTGACCCTTGTATGAATGACACACTGGGAATATTCCTCACTTTGTCCTGCACAGAAAGAGTTAGTTTTTGCGAACCCAGACAAGCTTATGCTTTCTGGGTTTAGGGGCAACATATTTAATCTTAGGAGGTTCAACTTCTATATGCTCCCTAGTAGTGCGAGCAATCTCCTCATTATGTTGCTTCAGCAGGCACTCTTGCTTGTAATGACCAGAATGCCCGCAATACCAACAGACCCTTTGACACTTCAGATCTATATACTTGCTCTGTCCTGGCCAAATTGTTTTGTTAGCAATCCTTGACTGAAAATCAATATTATTAGACTTACTGCTTTGGGATTGCTTCAGCCAAATTGCATGAGCCTTCTGTCCATGATACCAAGCCTTGCCTTCCTCAGTCGAATTAGAACAGTCTTTGCCTTTGTTCCCTCCGGAGGAACATTCCCCATTTTCTTTTACAGACTGTTTTCCTTCTACTTTTGAGCCTTTTTTCTTAGTGTCATCAACAGGAAGCTTAGGTTGATAGCCAATTCCAAAGCGAGGTACTTCCTTCTTTTCAAGTTTCTTTTCATTCTTGGCTGCAACAAAGACAATACATTTTGGCTCGTCCTTCTGTTCCTCACTGAGTTTGGTTAAATCACTAGAAAGTTTTGCATTTCCTAGTTTTAACATTAAAGACTCAGCCTCGAGTGAGGAAACAGTGGACTCTAGAGACTTAATCTTTTCAGTGAGTTCTGGACACTCAGAGCATGTGTTTGAAGAGGAAGATGAACCTTTCTCAAGCGTGAGCACTTTTTCAGCCCAAACCTGATTTTCTTCGATCAGACCTGAGATCGATTCATCTTTCTCTTCGAGTTGCTCACTGAAAAGATTACTCTCGCGAACGAGATTCTTAATGAGAGAGATCAAGCTTTCTTTAGATTTGCATCTTAAGCTTGATAAAAGATCATATTCAGTTACCTCATCGTTGATTACCTCTCCCTTTGTCTCATTTGGAACTTCAACGGCCATTAAGCATACATCCCTGGAATGTGACAAATCTTTGTCATCTGAGTCTGATTCTCCCCAGGTGGCAACCATTGCTTGCTTCCCTTCATTTACTGGAGGCATTCCTGCCTTCTTCTTGAAGCAGTTTTTGGCCATGTGTCCCTTGTTCTGACAGTGGTAACAAACCACATCTTTCATGTCTCTGTTCCCTTCAGAGGAACTGGGCGAGTCCTTGTTCCGAGACCATATCTTCCTCATTGCCCTTGTGATAAGAGCAACATCTTCATCGCCATCCTCATCTTCATCGCCCGTTTGAGACAGATCAAATGCCCTTTCCACCTTCAGGGCAATGCTCTTCGCCTTCTCCTCTCCTTTCTTGTTTATCTTATGGTTATAGACAGAGGTGTTGCTTTCTAGCTTAGCAACCACCTCTTCCATAGTAAGAGTCTTGACATCTGTTTGAGAGTAAAGGGCAAGATCGATGGCATCCCACTGAGTGTTGAGACCTTGCATGAAGTGATGAGTCAACTTCCAGTCTGGCATTGTTTCACCAAGGTACTGAAGCTGACCAACTAGCCCATGGAACCTGGAGTAGTACTCTTGAATGTGTTCATCTTTCCCTTGAGAAATTTGGTCGTACTCCTTGAACAGGGAAAGGATCTTGTTCTTCTTCGAGTCTTCATTTCCTTGATGAAGACGTTTCAGGGCATCCCAGATCTCCTTGGCAGTCTTATAGCTCATGACTTTCTTGAGATCGGAGGGAAGAAGGGCCATGTGAAGGATCTTCTTAGCCCTGCTGTTTTTCTCCAGTTTCTTCCAATCCTCATCGGTGTAGTCGACCTTTGGTTTTGGCTTTGTCTCATCTGTCTCGTTCTTGATCACAAAAGGTCTGACTTCAATAACTTTCCAGAGCTGTCCATCAAGGGAACAGATATGGGACTCAATTTGCTCCACCCACCAGCTATACTCACCAGACTTCAGAGTTGGTGGTTTCCAGAACGAATCACCGATTGCATTGCTGTTTGACGACATCTTTCCTGCAAATTCTGTAACGAAAACAATCTAGAGCACCAGGCTCTTATACCAATTGTTGGATCGTTAGAGTTACGTCTGAGGGAACAAAAGCTTTGTTCCCACAGAAGGCACAACGGATTTAAATAGCACGAAAGATAACAGAACGAACTCACGATATATAGTGAAAACCCTGATTAGCAAAGCTAGCTTCTCAAGGAAAAACCACTACCTTCAAGCTTCCGCTTGAGAGGATTTTGAACTGCATACTTGTCTTATTAGTTTCTTGCTTGATTACACTTGTATCCTGGACTTCGACCTCTAAACAACTAGCTAGACTCGAAACCTCTTCTACAACGATGAATCAAACTCAACTCTCAAAGACTCACACGCACCTCACTCTCTTTCTCTTCTTCTTTTTTCGTTCAAAGTCGTTCTCAACCGTGAAGTCCTATCTAAGAAATGAATCCTCACTTTACTTAAATACAACTCAGCAGAAACCCTAATTCACACAAATTAGGAAAAACTAGAATCGGATTACAAAGATATGATTTTGTTTGGAAGATAAGATATCACAACCGATTATATTAATTAAGGAAGGAGTTCCCTAATTAATCCAACCGATTGGATATTATTCTTCTCTCTCCAATCGCCTTATCTTAGAAAAGATTCCTAGGATAACATGATCGGATATTTTCTCTTTTTCCATATCTTCGCGCAATCCGGCTTGATCCTTGGAGCCGAAGTCTTCATCCTCTACCGCGTGGCTTCTTGATTTGTTTCCTTAATTCTGCACGCTGTATGACTTCTTTCCTTTTGCAGCCTTGATTTGGTCCGTCACTTCAGTTCCTTGAGAGGTAACAAAGCGCTAAGCAAGCCTCTGTTCCCTCTGAGATCCTATGTTGTAAAGCTCCCTGGGATAACTCTTCTTGTCCCTGAAACACTTGGTACACATATTAGTTGAGTGTTTGTAACCATCAAAACCTAAGGAATTCAACAATAATGATTAATGTTAATATGCTTATTATTATATGTTTTGATTGAACAAATTTTGAATAGGTTTGTCATCACCAAAAAGGGGGAAATTGTTGGAACCATGACGTTTTCTTTTGTTTTGATGATGATAAACACCATTAGGTTTTATGGTTTATATTGTCTCTGTGAGTTTCAGGCTTAATGAAAGAATTAGGGAACAATGGAAATCATGTGAAGAAAAGAAACAGATCAATGGAAGGAACGTTGAGACAATAATGGAATAGTGACGCTGAGCATAATGGAAATGTGAAACGTGTGCTGTGAAGGAAAAATAACAAAGGGAATAACGTGGAAAGGAACGATGTGGTGACGCAAATATTGCTTAGCTGGGAACTTTGGAAGACTACTATATATGGAAACATCATCTGTCGATTTCCTTCAAGAAAGAGGATATATTTAGCATGTCTTAGGATAGTTTTATATGGAAACAATGAGTTGTCATGCTGTGACTTTCAGTTTAGGTAGAAATCTTTCACCGTTACCTTGTATAGCGATTTGTTAGCTATCTGGTTATTTGGTAAGAGATCTTTCCTAGTATTATATATTTTCGTGCATACCTTAGGGTAAGGTATCTCAGCACAACAACAGAAGTCATACGAAGAGCTTACTGCAAGTTGAGATCGAGTTCCGAAGTGAAGGTACGAACTTATGAGTACTTTCATTGGGTTTCTTGTATTCTTGTTTGTTGGTTAAGTTGATTACACTTAAGGTCTAGAAGCTTAGGATCTGTGTGAGAATAGGTGGAGAGAAGACTTATGAGATTGTATAACTTATCAATAATACAAGTATACGTTTTTAAATCCTCCTAGGGTAACACCTAGAGGTAGAGATTTTTCTCAAGACAACTATTTGGTTGATTGAGTTTCCTCTATAAAGGAATTGTCGTGTTGTTACCATCTGAAATATATTTCCGCTGCTCAAGAAACAAGCCTACCGTTCAATGTCTAACACACTATGACAATTTATATGATGCATATGAGTTTTATGGATATGTATAATGTATATATGCATCATCATGCATACATATACATGTAATTTGATATTTAAATGTTTTTCATGTACTAGTTGGCATGTAAAGAGAATGTGTCTAGTGCGAACGAGGTGAAACATGTGAATGTGCAAACAAATCTCAGTATTTAAATAAAACGGAAATAAAGGCATGGCCGAATTATATATGTATTATTCGCGTATATAAATTTTCTGGACATACAATAATTTTTGTGCACCAAGTTGTATTATTTTGTGAACCAAGTTGTATCGATTTGTGCATCAAAATATATTGAATTGTGCACCATAATTTTATTGAACTGTGCACTTGTATTTTTAAATACAAGTGCACAAACACATGAAATGTGTGATGCACAAACACATGAAATGTGGTGCACAATTATTTCTAACGTGATGCACATTTATTTATGACATGGTGTACGTCCATCTCAATGAACAATTATTGTATATAAATGCATGTTCCATCTCAGTACATATGCTATTACAACATAGTGCACATCCATCTCAGTACACAATTTGTTGTAGCATGGTGAATAATATGGTGCACATTGAAAGCGGTGCACAATTATATATACTCTAGTGCACTGACTGGTCAAAGTTCAGTCAATGTCGGTCAACGACTGATCAACGCCGGTCAACTAACGGTTAATGGTGGTCAAGGCGGAGCTCCGGTGGGTCTATGGGGAAGACCAATTGTTCACCAATGTATGTACAATTGTGCACTAAAATATGTATACACTAGATTGCAATGAATTGTGCACCTCACCTCACCCCCCTCTTGTGCACCATAATGCATAGACTTGTGCCCCATATGCACGTTCGTAAGAAAAGGTCTGTGCACACCTCATCAGCCCCGACATGTACATATCAAAATATTGTTAAATCGTGTAATTTAGACCGTGAAGATTTTTTTTTTCTTCTGGTCTGCATATGTATACGAAATTATATATTAGTTTAGTATATATTTTGTTAATTCACATTATCTTATCATTATCATGTTCGAGACTTCTAAAAGTGAATTGCATGTATCATGATATATGAGATGTAGAATGTTTGTTTTCATGTAGGTATTGTCATATGTTTTCGTGTTATCTAGTTATGTTGATAATGTCAATTACATATATATGGTGAGATTTATAGTTGTGCAGTTTAAAATCCCTCAATTGTAAATATTATGTTAAGTTTATGCTCTCCATTAATAAGTTAATAAAATAGGTAGAATTCCTATATGGGTCTGTACAGCTCAGTTATGAGCCAACTTAGGAATGTGTATTGTTTTTCATTATTAATTAATGGGTTAACTTAACTTGAACTTTTAACTTGTTAGCCAAAGATAAGGTTAAGTAGTTCAAGGGGCAAGTGTCTGACTCTTAATTCATGGATTTGAATTATTGCGGAAGGCCATCCGATAGATACCGAGAATTGCACGGAATTGCAATTGGCAAAGTTAAGGCTTACCTAATAAATCTAGTTTGTAGGTACACCTCAGTTGTGTGCAAACTAGATAAGTAGGGGTTCGGTCCAACTTAAGAATTTAGGCAACGAAATTCTCTGAGATCATTAGTGAGGGCTATTGATTTTGCACAACATAGTGGGAGTTTTAAAATTAATATAAAAGTCCTTTTGTTAAAAGTATTTGTTGCATATACATATCTTCTATGCATTATTGATGTAGATATCATGACAAGTAACAGTTGTGGAACCCTGTCATTGCGACACATCTTGAATAAGGATATCTTGCATCCAGGACCCAATTATCTTGAATTGCTCACGAAACTGAAAATTGTGTTCAGACATGAAAGAAAGTTGTATGTCCTAGAAGAAGCAGAGCCAGTTGAACGTGAGGAAGGCGCCCCAAAGGCCGAAGTAAAAGCCTACAATAAATTCTTGGAGGATCAAATAGATGTGCAATGTATGTATTATGTTGTATGCAATTATTCCTGATTTGCAGAAGCAACGTGAGAATATGAGTGCGAAGGAAATTGCTGATCATTTGCATGATCTATTCAAAGAGAATGCAAGGGTTGAGCGTTATTATATCTCTAGAGCCCTATTTAACTGCACGATGCAAGCAGCTAGCTCAGTGGAGACTCATGTCCTGAAAAAGATCGATATGTAGAGAGGCTCGAAAACTGAGTGTAGCTATGGATCAAGAATTAACAATGGATCTAATCTTGCCATCACTGCCAGAGAGTTATTCTCAGTTTATCATGAACATTAACATGAACAACATGAAGAAAACTCTACCAGATCTTTTGGCTAAGCTAAGAACTGCTAAAAAGGATATTGTTGAATTCATTAGGTTTTGATGGTAACAAACATTCAACTAATCTAGTCACTAAGTGTTTCAGGAACAAAACAGTTGTCACAGGAAACCATGGCAGCGAAGGATTGCAGAGGGAACAAAGAGATCTCCACATGCTTTGTTACCTCTCAAGGAACATTAACGACGAACATCAATCAAGCTGCGAATGGATTGGAAAATATCCAGCATGAAGATTATGGAAACTATCATGGAAGATCACGCGGTCAATGATAAGAGATTTCGGCTGGAAGGATCTCGCCGTTGTAGAAGAGAGTTTCAAATCTAGGTGAGAAGTCTAGAGTTTGGAGTTCATGCTACAAGTGTAATCGAACAAGAAATTAATAAGACAAGTAGACGCTTCAAAATCCTCTCAAGCGAGAAGCTTGAAGGTAGTGGTTTTTCTTTGATTAGCTAGTTGGCTAATTAGGGTTTCCACTATACATCGTGAGTTCGTTCCTTATCTTTCTTGCTATATTATTCCGCTGCACCTTCTGTGGGAACAAAGCCTTTGTTCCCTCAGATGTAACTCTAACGATCCAACAGATATTAAAACATCTAAACCAGCAAAGCAGTCTTCATAAGTTCTCTTGGTGAATAAGAACAAAAGAAAAGGCAAGGGAAAGGAAAGGAAATTCGTAAGGCCAAGAAAGAGAAGACAGAGAACAAGCCAAAGAAAGGGGTGCAGAAGACCGTAGCCGAGGAGAAGGAAGCTACTTGCTCCCATTGCGACAAGAAACGCCATTGGAAGAGGAATTGGACAATCTTCTTGGAGTAGAAAAACAAAGATGTTGGATCTTCAAGTATCTTGGTTGAGTGCAATGTGGTTGTCTCTACTTCATGGGTATTTGATACCACCTGTTTTTCTCACATTTGTGTGCATATGAAGGGTCTAAGTAGATGCAAGAAACTTTCCAAAGGCGAGGTGGGTATTCGAGGAATTAATGGAGCAAAGATTATTGCTTTAGCCTTCGGGGCTGATTCTATCACCTTGCCAAGTGGATTAGTTCTAGATTTGAACAATTGTTATTATGTTCCTAATTCTACCACAAACATTATTCCAGCTCCAGTTTTGGATATTAAAGGTTTTACATTTAAGAATGGAAATGGATGTTTTTCATTTTACTTCAATGGCATGTTTTATGGTAATTGGATATTATATAATGGTTTATATTTATTGAACTTGGAAAAGTCTATTTTATGCATCAACGAAAAGAAAAAGGGAAAGGATGACTCAAAAACCACCTATCTTTGGCACTATAGACTTGGCTATGTAAACGAGATATGCATAGCTAAACTTCTTTCGGGAAGCTATTTGGATTATTTTGAATTCGAATCCATACATAGATGTGAAGCGTGTTTGCAAGGGAAAATGGCTAAGGCACCTTTTGGTTAGAAAGGTAAAAGGGAAGAAAAGTTGTTAGAGCTTATACACGGTGATGTATGTGGACCTTTATCGACTCAAGCTAGAGGTGGCTACTCTTACTTCGTGATGTTCACAGATAATTTGAGTAAATGTGGATATATATATCTATTTTATAAGGAACAAGTCATAGACCTTTGAGAAATTCATTGACTACCTTAAGGAGTGTGGAATCGTTTCAAAGCTAACTCTGCCTGGAATGTCGGAATGGAATGGTGTTTCAAAAAGGAGGAATCACACTCTTTTAGATATGGTAAGATCAATGATGAGTCATGCGAGTCTTCCATTGGTATTTTAGGGTTGTGCTTTGGAAACATTAATCCACACACTTAACCATGTTTCAACTAAGGCAATACATAAGACTCCATATGAGATATGGATAGTTAGGAAGCCTAATTTGTCTTATCTAAAAATATGGGGTTGTGAAGCCTATGTAAAGAGTTCACACTCAGACAAGCTTGCAACAAGATCAACTAAATGCGTACTTGTTGGATATCCTAATGAAACCAAAGGATATTACTTTTACATTCCCAATGAGAACAAAGTAATTGTTGTTTGATATGCTACATTCTTGGAAAGAATGTTTATCTCTAAAGATAATAGTGGGAGTAAGGTAAGTCTTGAAGAAATTCAAGATTCAACAAATGAGTTGGAGCAAGAGCAATTGGATAGAGTAACCCAACAAAAACTTGAGATTGCTCAAGAAATTCAAGAGTTACGTAGGTCCTCAAGAGTGCAAAGAGAAGCAGAGAGAATGTGTCTACTTGTCATTGAGCATGGAGAAGTTTTACTCATTGAGAATGATGATGAACAACCTTCAACCTACAATGAAGCTTTAGCTTCACTTGACTTTGAGAAATGACTAGAAGCCGTGAATTCTAAGACAGACTCCATGTGCACCAACGAAGTATGGGAGTTGGTAGATACATCGGTTGAGGTAAAACTTGTCAGGTGCACATGGGTTTTCAAAAAGAAGACCGAGATGGATGGTAGTATAAGTACCTATAAATCAAGGTTGGTAGCAAAGGGTTTTACTCAGTGATATGGAATTGAATGAGGAGACTTTTTCATCAGTAGCTATGCAAAAGTCCATCAGAATTTTGCTTGTAAGAATGGCTTATTATGACTTTGAGATTTGGCAAATGGATGTGAAAATCACTTTTCTGAATGGAAAATTGATCGCAGAAGTCTATATGCAACAACCTTCGTGGTTTAAAATCTAAGAGTACAAAGAAGGTTTGTAAGCTGAAAAAATCTATTTATGGATTAAAGCAAGCGTCTCGGAGTTGGAATCTGAGATTTGATGAAGCGGTTAAAAAATTTGGTTTCATTATAAATCCAGAAGATCCTTGCGTTTATAAAAAGGTTAGTGGGAGCACCTTAGAATTCCTAGTTTTGTATGTGAATGATATTCTCCTTATTGGGAAAGACAAACCATTCTTGGAATCTATGAAGGCATGGTTGTCCAAATGCTTCTCCATGAAAGACCTAGGTGAGGCAGCATATATCTTAGGAATTAAGATACACCGAGATAGGTATAAAAGGTTGCTTGGTCTAAGTCAAAGCACGTACATTGACAAGATATTGAATAGATATAAGATGTAAGATTCCAAGAGATGATTCTTGCCCTTGTCACATGGTGTACGTCTCTCTAAGAACATGTGTCCAACAACACACATGAGAGAGACAATGTACACTATGATATGTACACGACATGATGTCTCGTATGCAATCATTATGACGTGTAGATATCAGTCCGATCCAGGTGAGGATCATTGGGGTGTTGTTAAGACTACTCTCAGATATTTGAGATGGACCAAAGAGATGGTCTTAGTTTTTGGTGGAAAAGAGGAGCTAGTGGTCAGAGGTTATATTGATGCTAGTTTCAAGACAAATCAATATGATCTGAAGTCGCAAATGGGTTATGTGTTTTGCTTGAATGGTGGAGCTGTCTTTTGGAAGATTTCCCAACAAGATATAGTTGCTGACTTTATGGCAGAATCCGAGTATATACCAGTTAAGGAAGCAGTTTGGATCAAAAACTTTATTACATAACTTGGAGTGGTTCCCAGCATCGACAGTCAAGTTAGATTATAATGTGACAACAATGCAGCCGTTGCACAGGCTAAGAAACGAAGATCTCACCAGCGATCTAAACATGTACTTCGGAACTACCACATCATTAGAGAAATAATTCAGAGAAGAGACGTTGCACTTAGCATAGTTTCTTGTGATGAAAATAGTGTTAATCCATTGACTAAGCCCTTACCTCAACAGAAACATGATACTCATACGATGAGCTTAGGACTTAGAGTTTAGAATTGAACGTGCAAGATATTTTACAATATGCAGATTGTCGAACAATGATTAGTAATGTGGCATTGATACATTTTATTTCAAAGGCAATATTTATCATATTTATTTTGTTTTTCTGCAAACATATAACATTGATAGATTCCAATAGAATATAATGTCTTGTGTAAAATGACAATATAGTTAATTATTGTTAGTGAAAATTTTACGACATGGTTATATTATTAAATGTCCTTGGTCTGATTAGTATCGAGAATGGTATCGAGACTACAGATCAACATGTGAATTGACTATAAGTTTTTCTTACTAAATCAAAGTATAGTTCTTCCAAGTAATTCACATGGGTGCACAAAGATAAGTAGAGACATCGGACCGGCCTAAAATAGAGGATACTACATGTATTTAGCGTCACTGATTCCTCTTCAACATGAATGTGTGTGAGTGAACTCATGACTTGAGACCATGACATTATCTTATGCATGAAGTCTCAACTTTGATGTTGTTAAACACAATATTATAATGTTTGTAACTAATACGGTTGTTGGGTATGAGATAAAGTGTAGAGAGGATAGTGATTGAGTCAAGAAAGAATTCATCCCTCTCCTGGGTTAGAAAGTAGATATCACTGGCCATTTGGTTGACATATAAGTGACTCTAAAATCCATGGCCATGGTAGAATATTTGAGTATAAGTTATCCCTGCTAAACCAAGTAAATTGATTAAGCTATGTGGTGACGCACCATGCACTAAATCAATCTTGATATAAAAGATGAAGAGCTTGAATTACACAATAATCGGTTTATAATGTACATGGTTCACTGAACATTTCTATCTTGTTGGGTAGTCAACAGCAGTTGCTAGATGGTTACCTTGACTTGTGTTGGATAACATTGCCTTCAATATAGAAACCTAGAGGGTCACACACATAAGCACGATAAAATGGGAAATCAGATTTGTTGATTGGGATTTTATAAAGCTACAAGGAATGAATCAACATAGTCATGAAGTTAGTTTAACTATTTCGGGAAGGAGCTTGATAAATAGAGAAGTTGATTTTGAACCCAAGGTTAGTGAGGTAATGACTTGAGCTTGGTAATAGTGCAAGTGGGAGATTCATAGTGTATTCACAATAACCATAGCTAGTGGGTCTAAATTCAAGTGGGAGATTCATAGTGTATTCACATATAATTAGATCTGTCAATCGGGTTGGTCAAGTCGGGTCCGGGTTCAGTTCTTTCATGTTCGGGTTGAGTACAGGTGGGGTCAATTCGAGTTACATGTCAAATCGGTCAGGTCATTACACGTTAGTGAGCGGTTCGTGTTGACCAACGGGTCAAGAGCGCCTTTCTAAAATTATTCATTTACTATTAAAATATTATTAAATAATTTTAAAATATTATAGATATGTAAATATAACATAAATTTATACATATTAATTATTTATACAATACAGATTAGTACAAAACATACTTTTATTTTTATATTTAATTTTTTTTATATTATATTAATTTCAAAATTGATGAATTTGAAAAATGATATATGTATAATGACATTTTTAAGGATACTTAAATATATTAAAGTATATATTACATTTATGTAATATATTTAAGTAATATATTACAAATACTTCATATTTACTTGTTAATCGGGTCAGGTTCGGGTCACACTTTTTCAGGTCAGATTCGGGTTCAATAATTTCGAATTATTAAAGTTTTCGATAAATCAAATCGGGTTCAAATGCGGGTCGGTCTGGTCGATAAAACAGGTTTGGTCATATTTTAATAGTTCTACATATAATCAATCGGTAATTGATTGAAAGTAGATAAAACTTATGCCATGAGATCATGTGTATATATACATGAGTCATCGGATGAGAAATACAGACATAAGCCAAACATTGATTACTGTTCTAGCAAGCGATTTTCAGTGTAGGAAATTTTCCTATTCATGTGTTAGAGGAGCAATACTTGAAGATCTTTGGTAATCGTAATTCAAGTTTGTTCGAGTATTACAACCGGAACAAGAAAGGTTTAATTTGTACTTGCTGTTGGACACACTTTGAGATATTTTTCCTAATTTTCCTCTTTGTTCTACGCTATTATACGGATCCTAGGTTATATTGAGATGAATGTTTTTATCTTTTCCGTTGCGTTTGTATCTCTAAAGCCCAACATCAACGTGGTACCTAATCCATCCACAATCTACTACGGGGTATATAATAACTAAACCAGAATCGCGACTGCACAGCACGTGTCCCGAGATTGATTCCGCTTTTGTCGCTACCACGTGTCACCGTGAAATTATTTTGTACATGTGTCAGCCGTCCAATTAATGTTGTTCTTTTAAAAAAAAATCTATGATTCTGACCTAATTTTGCCGGATTATGTTTGTACGTTTTTTTTTGCTATGCTTAATCTTTCCAAAAAAATAAGAAAATAAAATTCTAAGCTACATTTTAATTGAATAAAATCCAATATATGAGAATCAAACAAAACAAAATTATTTTGTTGTAAATGATTTATCAAACCTGTAATAGAATAAATTTTGCATTCAAAATAGCCTACAATATTTCAAAAAAAAAATGACAAAGCCTGCACAAAACTTAAACACAAAACCAACCACAAATATGATAAAACAATGCACAAAACCTGCACAGATATTACAAAACCGCAACCACACACATGAACCTAAATATGAAGCATACAAAAATTACATAAGCATTACAAAAAATATTGCACAAAACTTTTAAAAACCTGCATATAAATTACAAAATTGCATAAAAACTGAAACAAAAATGTGTACTTTATCTGTTTCCCCATGTCAGAAATTCTGCAAATCATAACATCTCCATAAAAAGCAAAATTGATTACAAGATCTGAACAAAAAAGTCAAAATATAATAAAGAATCATTATCAACCGTGCAGAATAGTTTATGTACAAAATTAAAAAAGATTACTATGAAGATCCGATATTGAAAAATCTGTGCATTCCAAAAATAAATAAATAAACATGATTTGTTCTACCGAAACTTGTAATAGAAGACTCTACATATCTTTCACATATTCGTCTAAAAATCTAGAGCTTCTCAGTTATTTGCATTACGTAAACTACAACAGAATACATAAATTTAAGAGGTAATGGTTATATCATTTGTAATGCTTATATCATTTGTAATGCTTATATTGATTCAAACAGAACCTCAGTTGTTGTTTTATAGGGATTCAGATTTAACATTTCAAACAGAACTGATATTGAGACTCCAGTCCGATTTCCCACACGCATTCATACAACAACAATAAATGTATTGATTTCAGACAGAACTGATATTGAGACTCCAGTCCGATTTCTTTGTTTCAGTTTTATTCAGGAAATCCATAACTCAGTTACAAGGTAATAATTCAGAACCTCTATGCAACATCGAATATCTATTTTTCAAGCTTTCATTCACTCTACTCTATGCAACATTGAATATCTATTTGTCATGTTCATCTAAATGTTAGTATAGTATCCATACCTTTAGGTTTTCATTTTTAGATCTTGGAACTCCATGAGTTGTTTGAGACTCCAGTCCGATTTCCCACACGCATTCATACAACAACAATAAATGAATACCTAATTATTATATGGTAAAAGCAATTAAAATATAATGAATTTAATATGAATTGATAGAATCATCACATGAATGTATGGCTTCAATACAGAATAAGAGATGCATTTTGCAGATTATATCTTCAAACCTGTAGCAAAAGGTTAAGGGTGTGTTTGGATTACGCATTATCTCGCATTATAATGCCAAAAACACACCCTAAATATCAATAATTGCTATATAGGGTAATTCATATTTGTCGCCAAGTCCAATCCAATATCTAAATACCCCTATCTAAGATATGAATTTTAATGTTACTTTACATACGTATTCCCACAAAACGAGTAGGCTGAACAAGTCGATGCAGAATATGCTCGGAGATGGTATTAGAAGAGTCGGTCGGTCATTCTAACAACCTATTCGAGCATACTCTGCACCTACTAATGCCCTCTCATTGATATGAGAATGCTTATAAATTTGTACAGTTTTGTAACTTTAATAATCTATTTTGTAGTTATGTCAAAAGCTATACAAGAAATAAACGACATTACAGGTGTCCGAGGAAATTATGAGCTTAAGATTCGAGTAATTCGATTATTTAAAGTTCCAAAGAAAGAGGACCCTACCCAATACAGTACCACTGAATTAATATTAATGAATGAAAATGTATTTAATTATTATTTTATACAACATTTTGTTTTAGTATTTGCAAAATGATATGCTTAATATTTCCAGTCAAATTAAATGTATTGATTTCAATTGTTTAACATTGTGTTTCAGGGAGATAAAATTCATGCAGTGATTAAAGAAGGCTTTATGGTTAACTTATCAAATTTAAAGAAATGAGGTGCATATTTTATGTCAAATTTTGGTGTTGCCCTTTACAATATACCTTTTAAATTCACTAATCATAAGTACAAGGTCATATTCTATCGCAACACTACAATTAAGCCATGTTCGTCCATTTCTGTTCCAATTCATGTGATGCGGGAGCATCCGAGGTCTCACCTAAGGCGCACACAAGGAAAGATGACCCACTCACAAGAGCTCAAGCCAAGCGCATGCAAGAGGAGCTAGAGAACTTGGCAAACCTTCACGTCTCAAGGGAACCCACCCTCGTCGAGGACTTCACCGAACCTATGCTAAGGACCTTGGTGACCTTCCGAGCCAAGCCTTGTGAGGGAGAATGAAGACAAGCCAGATTTGAGCCTCTGGAGGACGGCACGGTTTGTGGACAAACCGTGCGGCGCCTCAGAACCAATTTGATGCGGGGATTAGCCGGGGGTGCCCAATCTTGACGCCAAGGACTCGATGGAAGATGAAGATAGAAGAGATGAAACACCACAAGGTTAGAAATATGAAAATGAACAAGATAAACAAGAGGGATATAAGGAGAACCGAGAGATGCAATGGAGAAACCCTTGGAGCTCGGGAGACACCAAGAACCAAACCAAATGCACAACCAACCCTTCCTTCTACAATCTCACACAACGAGGGACGTATCCCAAGAGCACGAGAAGGATTCTTGTGAAGCCTACGAGCACCAACAACTCGAAAGAGATTGACACAACGCAAGACAACCAAGCTAGTTCGAATCAACACTTGATAAACACTCCCATGGAGCTCTCGGTTTTCATGTGCAAAGCAACATTGATTTTCAGCAAAAAGTGCCTTCCAAATGACAAGAAAAAGACCTTAAATACTACCTAGAGTCATGGGCCAAACAAGCCCTCAAAGGCCCAAATAGAAGGTACCTAAAATAGTCTTAAAACACACTTAAAACAACAAGGAAGCAAGACCCCAGCTGGCCCCCATGTACAAGGCCTTCCCAACCAAGAAAAAGACATTCTGAGGGGACGCACGGTTTGTGACAAATCGTGCCACAAACCATGCCCTCCTCCAGAGAGCAAAGTTTGGGTTCTGAGGCGCCGCATGGTTTGTGACAAACCGTGCCGTCCTCCAGAGGCTCAAATCTGGCTCGTCTTCATTCTCCCTCGCAAGGCTTGGCTCGGAAGGTCACCAAGGTCCTTAGCATAGGTTCGGTGAAGTCCTCGACGAGGGTGGGTTCCCTTGAGACATGAAGGTTTGCCAAGTTCTCTAGCTCCTCTTGCATGCGCTTGGCTTGAGCTCTTGTGAGTGGGTCATCTTTCCTTGTGTGCGCCTTAGGTGAGACCTCGGATGCTCCCTCAGCATTCTCCCCTTCTTGGAAAGGATTCGACCTTGAATCAAGCACGTCCATTTCTTTGTCTTCCTTCCGCAAGGGATGAACCAATTCTGCCACATGTGGGACGTCTTGATCTCCTGGCTCAAAGGGCACTTCTCCGTATTTCAGCTTTGAGTAGATCACATGCCTCACTTCTTGACCTAAAATCAAAGCACTAGAAACTCCATACAACTCCACAACTTGGTCGATAAAAGGGTTAGTCACATAAGATGCATTATGAAGTTTAGGGCATGCAATGAATTCAGCTTTCTTAGAGGACTTAGTCATAACAACAATGGCAAAATATGGTCATCTAGCATGTCCACACAATTGTAAGAATGTAAGCACAAATCTTTCAATGACTACATGATATCTAAGCATGCATGCACACATTATTCCACTCTTCTTCCTAGCCCTATGTACATGCTTAGTGATGCAAGGATCAATATAACACACATGTATGGACATAATGATCAGATTGTAAACAAGATACTTTCCACAAGACATGTATTGTGCTAAAGAACTTTGATGCATGCATGAGTACCTAGTTCTATAATCAAAAATAGATTTAAGCACATAAGATTCTCTTCCCCTAGGAAACAATTCATATTCAAGCAAAGGGAAAGGAATACGAAAAGTAGAGACAAGTGATACTCCCCTTAGATGTGTCTTCTCCTTTTCAAGGCAAGAATGCGTTTCCTCGAAAGGCTTAACATCCATGGCATGGACCTCTTCTTGGAGTGAGAATGGTAAGTACGAGGGAACCATAGGTATTGCATCCATCCAAGGAGTAGCCAAGGAATTGAATGAGCTACGCACAATGATGGGCAATCGATTGCCTCTTGTAGTAGGTGCTTCAATTTCCTCCTCCTTTCTTCTTGGCTTGAACTCCTATCCCATTAGAGTCGAAGGTTGATTTGATTCGTCCTTGAGCTCTTCATCACTCCCTTTGGGACCATTAGGGGCCACGGCTGGCTGCCTTGGGCTTGGTGTGGAGGGGGTCGGCTGAGCACTCCTCCTCGGCCCTCCTTGCTCCCAATGAGGGTTTGATGATCGCCCCTTGTCCTTAGCTTGAGATGCCTCTCTTCCATAAGATTGGTAGCCTCGATTTTGAGTAGAATTCTTCCAAGAGTTGGGCATCCCACTTGTCATTCTTCCTCCTTGGTTCCTAGCCTTAGTTTTTCTTTCAATTTTGTTGGCTAAGGGCAGCAATTGTGTGTGGTGTCGAGGCACAAAGCGAGCTCTCATCAAGGCCTTCATTTGATTCCAAGTTGCCACGGCTTGATCTAATGCTCTCCTCCTTTCTTTCACAAGGTTATCCCACCATATTAGTGCATAACCATTGAATTCAAGGGCGGCGAGTTGTACCTTTTTATGCTCGGGAAAGTTGTGGCAACTCCATATTTGTTCAATCTTGGTCTCCCATTCCATGTAGACATATGCATCACATTTGCCTTCAAAAGATGGGATCTTCACCTTGATCTTGCAAATGCCATCTTGCTCTTGCTCTCGGCCTCTCCTTCCTTGGAAGCCTCGATGTGGCACTTGCTCCCATTCTTCATCTTCTAGCTCCTCTTCCTCTTCATAGACACGCCTTGGCTCTTCATAGTAGGCTCATCTTGGAATTCCCTAAAATTCATTAGAACGGTTAGGAGCATTAGGCTTATCTCTACGCCGGGGGAAGTTGGTGGCTATGGGCACTCGGCGCGTCTCCTGGGGCACGGCGTTGGAGGGGCCTCCTTGCTCAGTTTGGGTGCCAAGAGGCACGGCTGCGGGCTCGGGCATTCTTATCTCCAATGCTACCATCCGAGTGGACAAGATAGCAATGTTGTCCGACATTGCCTTAAGCATGTTGAATAACTCGGGTGGCACGGTATCAGACCCTCCATGTGGTGGACTTCCTGTATAAGACATGATCAACAAACTCCAAGAAACAAGTTAGAGTTAGTGAAATCAAACATCCTCACAAGTGTTTACTCTCGTGTGTTTGATCGCTCACTCTCTTGTTGATTCGATGCAAGATTATAGAATGTAAATCTGCCTTGAGTGGATCAACAACTTCACGTGGGAATTGGTGAACTTAGACAACACAAGACAATGTGGATTAGCTCTTGGACTTAAGATAATGGCAATTCAATTGGGTTGAGCTACGATATGTGGTTAGAAGCTTGGAAATGAGCTCAAGAAGTCACACAATTGAGGCTCAACACGGCTGAACACAAAAGTGAATTAAACAATCATCCAACACACAACAAAGAGGCATACGGCTGAGATCAAGCAATCAAGAAGAAAAGACTCAATGAAAAGTGTTTAGGAGACTCAACAAAGCAATGTTATAACTAGCTTGCATTACCAATACTCATGAACTTGTGAACAATTGCCAATGATATGAAATGGGCTTAGGCTAGGTGAGTATGATATCAAGCTTGGGATGGGGTTATAGAGATCAACAAACACTTGAAGAGATCAATGGAAGAGCAACAACAATCAAGATCTTCATACAAGAACAAGAGTTGCATGCACAACCTTTCTTTTCTTCTTCTTTCTCTTTTTTTTTGTTGAATTCCTTTTCTTTCTTTTTCTTTTCTGATATTCTTTTCTCTTTTTTTTTGTAAACAAACGTACAGAAATACAAATATAGGCTGCTCCCTTTTTTTTGACTTTTGACCTTTTTGAAGTAAATAAAGGCTGATTGACTTGAGGGAACAAAAAGGATGTTTTGGTGAGGGTTTTGTGGGCTGGAGTTGGTGAGGGTTTTTGGGGAGTTGGTGACGGTTTTGGGGGAGTTGGTAGCTGGGTTTTGTGCAGCTTTGTAGGTGGGTTTTGCAGTTGGGTTTTGGGGCAGATTATAGATGGGTTTAGGGGTTTGTAGCTGGGTTTTGTGGGTGTGTTTGCAGTTGGGTTTTGAGGGGGTTTTGTAGGGTGTTTTGTGGGGCGGTTTGGCTTGGGTAGTGGTGGAGAGGTGGTGGCTGAAAGGGTGGTGACAATATCAAGCAAGCAAAGTCCACAAATACACAAGCACAAGCAAAACAAAACTAGAAACAACAAAGCAAGAAAACACAAGAAGAAACAAGAGAAATGGAAAGAAGACTCAAAGAAGCTAACCACAAGGGTGGCTCGGCTGAGTGGTGGCTGAGGGGGGTGGCTTGGCACCTCATCGGAGCTCTGATACCAATTTGATGCGGGGATTAGCCGCGGGTGCCCGATCTTGACATCAAGGACTCGATGGAAGATGAAGATAGAAGAGATGAAACAACACAAGGTTAGAAATATGAAAACGAACAAGATAAACAAGAGGGATATAGGGAGAACCGAGAGATGCAATGGAGAAACCATTGGAGCTCGGGAGACACCAAGAACCAAACCAAATGCACAACCAACCCTTCCTTCTACAATCTCACACAACAAGGGACGTATCCCAAGAGCACGAGAAGGATTCTTGTGAACCCTACGAGCACCAACAACTCGAAAGAGATTGACACAACGCAAGACAACCAAGCTAGTTCGAATCAACACTTGAGAAACACTCCCATGAAGCTCTCGGTTTTCATGTGCAAAGCAACAATGATTTTCAGCAAAAAGTGTCTTCCAAATGACAAGCAAAAGACCTTAAATACTACCTAGAGTCATGGGCCAAACAAGCCCTCAAAGGCCCAAATAGAAGGTACCTAAAATAGTCTTAAAACACACTTAAAACAACAAGGAAGCAAGACCCCAGCTGGCCCCCACGTACAAGGCCTTCCCAGCCAAGAAAAGGCATTCTGAGGGGGCGCACGATTTGTGACAAATCGTGCCACAAACCGTGCCCTCCTCCAGAGAGCAAAGTTTGGGTTCTGAGGCGCCGCACGGTTTGTGACAAACCGTGCCACAAACCATACCGTCCTCTAGAGGCTCAAATCTGGCTCGTCTTCATTCTCCCTCGCAAGGCTTGGCTCGGAAGGTCACCAAGGTCCTTAGCATAGGTTCGGTGAAGTCCTCGACGAGGGTGATTCCCTTGAGACGTGAAGGTTTGCCAAGTTCTCTAGCTCCTCTTGCATGCGCTTGGCTTGAGCTCTTGTGAGTGGGTCATCTTTCCTTGTGTGCGCCTTAGGTGAGACCTCGGATGCTCCCGCATCATCATGGATTCAAATTTACTGAATTTGAAAAAGTCCTTGATAAGTCATTGGATCAAGGATATCTTTACGGTTAGTTAATTTTTTTGTTTTTCATATACAATTCTGGTAACTATTATTATTGTTTGCCTATGTATATTTAATTTGTTTCAAACATTGTATTTGTTTGTGTAGATTTTATTGGTCAATTGAATGGAATATGAGATAAAATTGTATCTTTTACTAATCATAACGGGAAAGATGGTAAAATGATTAATCTTCAATTAATGGATGCCAGGTATTAAATATTTACCTTTTTACTGCAAGTTTTATGTAATTATGTATACTTAATTTACTATTTATTGAAACATATGTATAATTGTACTGTTTAATATTGTCTAATTATTTTAGGGATAATGTAATCAATTGTACCCTATGGGATGACTACACTGAAATATGTCGTCCATTTATTGGCATTTCAACTCAGAAGATGGTGGTTGTGATAGTTCAGTTTGCCAAGCTTGGGAAATGGAATAATGTACCAAATATCTCAAATGGTTATTATGGCACAAGGATTTATTTTGATGATGAGAGCATTATTGACATTCATGATTTCAAACAAAAGGTATATTCTTAAAATGTTAGTAATATTGTAGTTTATATAAATTTCGAGTAGTCTTCTTCCTAATTTTTTTTAAATTACAGCATATCAAAAAATGAGGTTTCAAAAAGTGGGAATAGTTTTGTACAACTATCAAGTGAGCCGTCATACAATCGTGCATATATTTTTTTAGATGTGAATTCTAGAAAAAACATTGGACAATCTTTACGAACATCTTCAAGATCATAAAACGGTTAGTTTTTAATTTACAAATTGGATATGGTTTTGTTTTCATGTTAGTATGTTACTATTCAATTTTTTCTTAAAACTTATAAAGGTTTTCCAAGCTGTTACACTTGCAACCATTGATCATATAGAAGTTTCGTTTGGTTGGTACTACAATTCTTGCAAAAGGTGTAAAAGCAATGTACAACCACGAGAAGGCCAGTTTTGGTGCAATAAATGTGATACATTGGTGAACTTTTCTATCCCAAGGTAATTGTAATTACTGAAGTGAAATGATTTGAAACTTGAATGAGAAATTTCTAAATATTAGTATTTGTGCAGATTCTGTGTGCAAGTAAATGTCATTGATGGAACAAGAACTGCTCAATTTACTATATTTGATAGGGAAGTTACCCAATATTTGAAGAAATATATTACAAATATAATTAAGTCAACAGAAAAGGTAAATTATTTTTTTACATTCTGTATATATCATTTAAATTAATATTTTTACCATAAACTTTCTGATTTAATTATTCATGTTTTCATTCTTTTTTTGTTCAGGATCAGGACATTACTACCATCCAAAATTATTTAAATGTTTTGTTAAACAAAAAAAATGTTGTTTAGGGTTCTAATTTCACAATACAACATTAGTAGACTTCCTTCTCCTTCAGCATATACAGTGACGAATATGACCGATGATTCGAGCTTAATTGAAAAGTTTGAGCAATCTACTATAGAATCTGAGGTATGCATTCCAGTATTTTGAATTGTTTTTTTTTTTGTCACTTTATAAATTATTATTACTTACATATTTGTGCAATTTACTTTGTGAATAGGATAACATGGAATCATGCAACCTAGAGAATGATGTGGTGTCAAAGGTTTCTTCAAATGAAATACTAACACCGCAAAAGCATGAGTTTATAAACATTGATGAAGAGGAACATTGTAAATCTGATGAAAAGGAGAGTGCAAAATGTGAAGATCTTCCTATATCGTGTCGTGGTGATAACTCAACTTCCAAGAAGAGCGTTACTCTTAAGAAAGTGAAGAATGAGAAGTTTGACTAAATGAGATGATGGTTTCATAAACATTTTTTCTCTATTAGACAATTCAAGTACTCTGCTATTTCATATATTTGTTGAGTAAGTTTATGATTTGTTTCGGTGTGTTTTAGAACTAGATCTAGATAACTTCGACCTGAAAGGTTTCAATGAAATGCTGGTGTTTTCTAGGTATTTTTTATGTTTATGTCGTTGGATTATAAAATATATATTGTGTTTATGTAGATCTCAATAACTTCGACCTTCTGTAATATGCTTTAGGTTATTCTGATTTGCTTTAGGTTATTGTCAGTAAGTACTAAAATTTAATGAACATATCCAGATAGGAAAATAATAGTATAGTAGTCATTATATTCATTTAGAACTAGATCTAGAATTGTTAAGTGTTTTGATTTAGGTTTACTCGATGTTTGTGATATAACTATAATAGTAAATACTACATGTAAAATATCATTACAAACTAATATGTTAAATACTATTATGTATTGATAGAATCGCTGTTGTGAAGGACATAGGTTTTAACTTGTGAGACAAAGCTTGAGACAAATCAGTTTTAAAGTCATCTAAAGAAACAGGTAATGTATTTGCAATGAATAATGTTCAATTGATTATGTTTCATTATATTCATTTAGAACTAGATCTAAATGTGTTCATTTATTTGATTTAGGGTTACTCGATATTTGTGATACAACTATAATACTAATTACTACATGCAAAACATCATTAGAAGCTCTGAATATATCTAAATCTAAAGATACTGGGTGTACCTGTATGTCTCATTTTATATAACATAAAGTTTGTCCCCAATGTTTATTATGAGTCCAATATGAGCTCTCCTATACGAAGAATATACAAATCTATATTAGTACTGAACATATTAACAAATCTATATTCATTTTTCGGTTCAGCATGAACTTCCAAATGATTCCTATATCATCTACTATATTAAGTAAGTACAAGCAAAAGATGTAAATCAGTTAAGTATAAAAAGTCAATTGATGAAACCATGACCTGATAGTAAAGCTTGAATCAGTTTAGGAGATGTATATTACAGATTAGATGGTGCAACCTATAATGGAAGAAATATTACATTTAATGATTATTACAATTGAATGAAAGTAACCAAATATGTAAATAGTAGTATAGTAGTCATACCTTTAGTCTTCTTTCAAAACAATTCTTAACAAATGCGAATTTTGTCTGTGTCCATCCCAATGTCCATCATGCATTACTGTAACAAGAATAAACAAGTTAGTTTGTAAAATATTTATGTAGTTGTTAGAAATTAAATAATAATGTATCCAGCAGATAAGGATGACCTGATTGAATAGTATAACATGGAAATCTGACTTCCTTAGTTCAGAACCTAATATCATGGTTTTGTATATAACACCTATAATTGAAAAAATTAAATAGGGCCATGTCAGTAATTACTATATACACAAGTTATTAAGTGTAATATTAGAAACTTTTAAGTTAGTAGTACACATACGTTTACAGTTGTTTCATCCTTAGGTTAAACATGATATCAGGTCTAGATTCCTTTCAGAAGCATCTACATTAGAGCTTTTATGTTGAATTGAATGCATGCATAAGAATCAGATATTATGTAATTAGAATAGGAGTTATGATCTGTAAAAAATGTGTAAACTATAGATTTGGCAATATGAAAAGTTTTACCTTTTGTATATATTTATAATCCAATTTATCTTTGAGTTCAATCCGAGCTCCCACATGATTCCTATAGCATAAACAAATTAGTTAAGTACACCTTACACAAGTAAATCAGTTAAGTAGAAATAATCAATTGATGAAACCATGACCTCATTGTATAGATTGAATCAGTTTAGCAGATGCATATTACAGATTATATGTTGCAACCTGTAATGGAACAAGTTTTATTGTCAGTAAGTACTAAAATTTAATGAACATATCCAGATAGGAAAATAATAGTATAGTAGTCATACCTTTAGACCTTTTCATAAATTGAAATAACAAAAGCCAATTTTGTGTGTGTCAATCCCAATGTACATCTTGCATTACTGTAACAAGATTAAATAAGTTAGATCATAAAATATTTATACAATTGTTTAAAACCCAATAATAATTTGTCAAAGAGAGAAGGATGGCCTATAACATGGAAATCTAAATTCCTGAGTTCATAACTTGATATCATGGTGTTGTATATGTAAACCTATAATTTTATAAAAAATACGGTCACGTCACTAATTATTACAATATAAAGGAACCTATAATTTTCAAAAATACGGTACACATACCTTTACATATTTTTCATCCTTAGGTTAATCATAAATACTTGCTATCTGATTCTCAGTTCAGATGCATCTAGATTGGAGCTTATATGTTTTTTGAATGCATGCAAAAGAACCAGATATTAGTATGAATAGGAGTTAAGAATATGAAATAAATGTCTAAAGTGTAGTACAAAATATGAAGATTTCTACCTTTCAGAATATGAAAAGATTAAACTTAACATTCACAATTTCAACTTCACTGTTCTTATCAAGTACACCTAGAGTGCTCACCTGCAATCATAAATAAGAAAGCATTTGCAAAGGTTAGTGACATCTATTATTAAATATACTATTGTTACATCTATACTATTGTTCTGTATGTATTAGAATAATTTTTTCTTCAATATATCATGTGCACATCAGTTTGTTTTATGGTGGAATTTATAAGTTAAGGGTTTAGTATTAGGTTTAGTGTTTAGTTTGTCTTCAATCTATCCTTTTATGTGAAGAACACTTATAAAAAAATCAAACTGTTATTTCGGTTGCACAGAACGTGTCTCGAGACTATTTATATGAAGAAGAGTGTTTATATTTAATATTATAAATGAACACTTTATTTATGTTAGGGTTTTTATGAATCATATCTTTAATTTGATTATTAACAATCAGTTCTGATTTTTTTACAATTTAATTATTAACAATGAGTTATGATATTTACTAAACTATAATAACACAGATTCAGTAAATAAAATTTGATTATGATAATTTAGTATCATTAATTTAATATTATAAATGTACACTTTTTTAGTTGAGGCTTTAGGGTTTAGGGGTTAGGGTTTAGGGCTTATGGCTTAGGGTTTAGGGTTTAAATTTAAATATTAGGTTTCTATTTTAGTATTTAGGGTTTAGGTATAATATTAAGTTTTATACTTAATATATAGGGTTTAATATTAGGTTTTATACTAAGTATTTAAGGGTTATGTTTTAGGGTTAGGGTGTATTGTTTATGGCTTAGGGCTTAAAGCTTAGGGTTTAGGGTTTATAATAAGTTGTATACTTAATATATAGGGTTTAATATTAGGTTTTATACTTAGTAGTTAGGGGTTGTGTTTTAGGGTTTAGGGTTGAGGGAATATGGTTTAGGGTTTAGGGTTTAAATTTATATATTAGGTTTGCTTTTTAGTATTGAGGGTTTAGGTTAAATATTAAGTTTTATACTTAATATATAGTGTTTAGTATTATGTTTTATACATAGTATTTAGGGTTTGTGTGTTAGGTTTAGGGTTTAGGGTTTAGGGTTTAGGGTTTTGGGGTTTAGGGTTTAAGGTTGAGGGTTTAGGGTTGTAGGGTTTAGGGCTAAGGGTTTGGTGTTTAGGGTTTACATTTTTTAGTTCGGTTAATACAATAATGTAACACACGGTTGTTTGGATCCAAAGATTACCATATATATATATAATTAATTTATATAGTTCCATAATATATATTATATAGTTGATTATTTAGAAAGTTACAGATTTATATTATTTACATAATATGGAAACATATGAACTTTATTTATATACTATTTCCTTACTTTATTTACTAGCATTTCAGTAATAGATCGTATGTACCACCAATTGCACCAGTTTCACTTAATAAAAGATTATGTGTACATGTAGTCGATATTATGTTTTCATTTAATATGCCAAAATTAACCACCTACACTCTATATAAGTGAACATTGTAAGATTAATTGTTATACAACGTTCATTCTAAAACAATCAGAATGGTTCACCCTATACGTCATGATGTCTTAGTACACATGGAAGTGTTGTTACTTTCTGATATTGAGCCCGAAAGCCATTTCTTTAAGTTTTCACGTATTGCCAACTATTTTTACATTAGACTTTCGTTACCAATTGATCTATCCGATGATGTTCATTACATGAAATGTTCAATTACAATGCCAAGTGAACTTGCGAATACAACGCAAAGGTATTTTTTTATATATATAGGTTTTATTGTTATATTTTGTTCCAGTATATATTTTGTGACGTGCAATTTAGTAGAATGTAGAATATTGTTATCAATTTTTATCAGTTTTGTCCGAACAAAATTTTGTTCCTATTATTTGGTACAATATATTCATTGTTGATTGATTATTATATTTGTTATGTACAGGTTTCAAAATGCCTTGGACGAAATGAATATGAAGTATCGTCCATTCATATATGAGAGGGATCCTATTCTATTCCCAAATATTCAATTGAACTGTGCAGTTAGAAATGTCGTAGGATTATTTGGTTCAACTCAACTTGCAGCCTTTCATTCCACGTTCACATCCTATAATCCTATGATTGTTATGCTTACACATGCTGAATTGGACGAAACACTTATTGAACAAATGTTTCTACAATATGGGCATGATCGCTATTTACGTATTGATTCATTATACAATGAAGAACACAATTATATCTCATGGCACAGCAGTGAGGTGAATATACGGATTTGATGGTGAAGGAAGTGATTATATTTTGAAATTTAATAGTAGGTGTGTGGAAGCATGGTAGCTTTCATGTATTTACGAAATGGGAAATGAAATATCGGGACTACAACTATGGAGTATTTTGGACGACTTTGCAAAGCTTAATTGTCTACCGTGGCAACACTTACAAAACAGACAGTGTGTTTTAATTTTATCCGATGAAGAGGGAGATATTCTTAATGAAGAGAATGAAGAAGATGAAGAACAAGACAAGGAAGAAGACAATGAAGAAGACGAAGAAGAATCGTTTGAAGAAGATGATGAAGAATAAGATACTAATTAAGACAGATTTTAATAAAAATTTGAAGTTTTGTTAGAAAGTGAGTTATATCCGTTTTTAACGAAGTGAGTTATATTTAATTTTCATTTAGGTAAAACAGCATTATTATGTATTGATGATGTTTCACTTATTTCTTTAACTTAATAATAGTATTTGAATTCGATATCGGTTTGGTTGTTTCCTATTTGACATGACTATTATATTTTTTGATATTTGTTAAAAGAAATAAAAGAGAAATGAATAGTTTATAGGACATAAAAGAGTGTAGAGTTGTATCAAACATAAACCGAGAAGGATAATACAAAAGATTATTATTATATTTTGAAGTAAAAAAAGTGATTACTTACAATAAAATCTGAAGTAATTCAGAATATAAAATAAATTATGCAAGTACATTATTTAATTTATTTATAGACATCATACAAAACATAAAAAACGTTTAAAGGAAAAGATAGTGTTCTTATGATTAGTTTTCTTATGTTGTTAAACTGCAAAATAGGATTTAAATTGTGTGATTACTTATAGATGTGAATCTGCGTAAGGAAATAGTAGATCGATACAAGTCTAAAGTAGAAAAAACTAAATATGTTTCATATATTTGTAAGTTTATATGATTGCACATATATTTCACAAATTAAATATTTGAAAACGTGTACAAGGAGAGTATATGAAACTTCCATATATCCTAACAGATCCGGTATATGGAAATATTTTGAAGATCAGTTATTAACCTATTTTATCTTAGAATTATAGTTGCAATAATGATAACTTCTATTCATCCTAGCAGATGGCACAAAGAGTTATGTATGTGGTTTTAAAAGAATAAACTAAGAAGTTGTAATCAAATAGTCGGAGGTATTGTGGAGTTTTGTGAACTAGAATCACAGAGAACTACTCAAAGTTATTGAAACTTAAAGGTATTTTTTATGTTTATGTCGTTGGATTATAAAATATCTATTGTGTTTATGTAGATCTAAATAACTTCGACCTTCTGTAAAATGCTTTAGGTTATTCTGATTTGTGAACATGAGTTGTGGAAAATTCTAAATTTCTTACAACACTAAAAGTTAGTATAGAAGATATACCTTTAGGTCTTCTTTTGTATATATTTATAATCCAATTTATATTTGAGTTCAATCTGAGCTCCCACATGATTCCTATAGCATAAACAAATTAGTTAAGTACACCCTAAACAAGTAAATCAGTTAAGTAGAAGTAATCAACTGATGAAACTATGACCTCATTGTATAGATTGAATCAGTTTAGCAGATGCATATTACAAATTATATGTTGCAACATGTAATGGAACAAGTTTTATTGTCAGTAAGTACTAAAATTTAATGAACATATCCACATAGGAAAATAATAGTATATTAGTCATTATATTCATTTAGAACTAGATCTAGATGTGTTCAGTTTTTTGATTTAGGGTTACTCGATGTTTGTGATACAACTATAATAGTAAATACTACATGCAAAATATCATTACAAACTAATCTGTTAAATACTATTATGTATTGATAGAATCGTTGTTGTGAAGGACATAGGTTTTAACTTATGAGACAAAGCTTGAGACAAATCAGTTTTAAAGTCATCTAAAGAAACAGGTAATGTATTTGCAATTAATAATGTTCAATTGATTATGTTTCATTATATTCATTTAGAACTAGATCTAGATGTGTTCATTTATTTGATTTAGGGTTACTCGATGTTTGTGATACAACTATAATACTAATTACTATATGCAAAACATCTTTAGAAACTCTGAATATATCTAAATCTAAAGATATTGGGCATACCTGTATGTCTCATTTTATATAACATAAAGTTTGTCCCCAATGTTTATTATGAGTCCAATTCGAGCTCTCCTATACGAAGAATATACAAATCTATATTAGTATTGAACATATTAACGAATCTATATTCATTTTTGAGTTCATCATGATCTTTCAAATGATTCCTATATCATCTACTATATTAAGTAAGTACAAGCAAAAGATGTAAATCAGTTAAGTATAAAAAGTCAATTGATGAAACCATGACCTGATAGTAAAGCTTGAATCAGTTTAGGAGATGTATATTACAGATTAGATGGTGCAACCTATAATGGAAGAAATATTACATTTAATGATTTGTTTCAATGCAATGAAAGTATCCAAATATGTAAATAGTAGTATAGTAGTCATATCTTTAGTCCTCTTTCAAAAAAATTCTTAACAATGCGAATTTTGTCTGTGTCCATCCCAATGTCCATCATGCATTACTGTAACAAGAATAAATAAGTTAGTTTGTAAAATTATTATGCAATTGTTAAAAATTAAATAATAATATATCAAGCAGATAAGGATGACCTAATTGACTAGTATAACATGGAAATCTGACTTCCTTAGTTCAGAACCTGATATCATGGTTTTGTATATAACACCTATAATTGAAATAATTAAATAGGGCCATGTTAGTAATTACTATATTCACAAGTTATTAAGTGTAATATTAGTAAAGTATAAGTCAGTAGTACACATACCTTTACAGTTGTTTCATCCTTAGGTTAAACATGATATCAGGTCTAGATTCCTTTCAAAAGCATCTACATTAGAGATTTTATGTTGAATTGAATGCATGCAAAAGAATCAGATATTATGTAATTAGAATAGGAGTTATATTCTGTAAAAAAATATGTAAACTATAGATTTGGAAATATGAAAAGTTTTACCTTTTAGAATATCAAAAGATTGAAGTTCAAGTTCCCAATTTAAAATGCACTGATCTTATCATTTACACCTAGAGTGCTCACCTGCAATCATAAATACAAAAGCATTTTCAAAGGTTAGTTACATCTGTTATTCCATATTCTATTGTTACATGTATACTATTGTTCTGTATATATTAGAAGAATTTTTATTTCAATATAACCTGTGCACATCAGTTTGTATTACTTTTTGTTTTTAGGCTAAGTGTTTTGTAGTTTGTTTAGTGTTTAGTTCGTCTTCAATTCAACATCCTTCAATTAAACACTTATACAAAATCATGCCAAAAACAGATATCATACTTACAGCAAACAAGAATCATACAAATAAACTTTTTTATATCTATATAGAATGAATGATGCATTTCAATGTGAGACTAATCGTCATGGAAGAAAGAATTTAAACACTTACGTTTGGTAGGGAGTCTTCCATAAGTTCCTCCTTGATGGCAAAAGTGTATTTGTTATCTGAAGACCTTTGTTGGTGGAAAGTGTATTTGGTTAAAGCCCTGGCAGAGAAATAAGTTAAAAAATTAAGATATCTACAAATCTCATAGAAAGAGAGATAAATTGAGATAAATAGAGAGAGTTCTAGAAAGATAAAGATATATAGTGATATGGTAATGTTAAATAGATAGAAACAGATAGTGGGAAAGAGAGAGTGAGTGACTGTGTGTGTGTGTGTGTGTGTGTGTGTGTGTGTGTGAGAGAGAGAGAGAGAGAGAGAGAGAGAGAGAGAGAGAGAGAGAGAGAGAGAGAGAGAGAGAGAGAGAGAGAGAGAGAGCTTACATTTATCTACTTTGGAGCTGCATAGAACATCCTCCATGGATCCGAAACCCGACGTTGTTGTGGTTCGAATGATTAAAAACAGAAAGATAAGCATTAATTCACTTTGAAACTGAATGTGTGTGGTGGGATATAGATCTTTATGTTTTGCATATGGATCTATAAGCGTGATAGAGTATACAAAGACAAAGAAAGATAAAGAGAAATATTTTAAGCATAGAATGAGGGTGGTGGGATATAGATCTTTAGGTTTTGGATCTGTATCTATAAGCTTCATATAGGATACAGAGACAAAGAAAGAGAAAGAGAAATAGAGAGAGGACACAGAGAAAGAGAAATAGTTTAAGGTCTTAGAGAAAGACGTTGGTTAAAGTGAGAGCATTGTAATTTATCTAAAAAAGGATACATAGACAAAGAAAGAGAGAAGGTATTTAGGGTGGTGGGATATAGATCTTCATGTTGGACCGATCTCCTCATCACCGGCGTTGTTGTGGTTGGAATGATAAACAAAAGAAATATAAGCATGATGTAAGTTTGAAACAGAATATGCGTGGTGGTATTTAGGGTTTAGGGTTTAGGATTTAGGGTTTTAGGCAAACACAGTGATTAAAACATAGGCATGACTTCTTCGAAGTGTTATGTTTTGGATATGGATCTGTAAATGTGAAAGAGGGATACATAGACAAAGAAAGAGAAAGAGAAAGAGAAATAGAGAGAGGACACAGAGAAATAGAGAGAGTTGAATCTGGATGGTTTCAGAGATAAACAAAGATAAAGAGAGAGCATCGGTAAATGTGAGACTTAATTAAATTTTTATTTTGGGAATATCAATCGAATCTTCTAGACAGATTCGGAAAGATATTTTATGAAGTTCGAGGCTTGGCAATTGGGCCAAAATAGCTAATCCGACATTTGTTGTGAAATAGGCCCATAATACAATGAACCCAATATGTAAGTCCATAAACCCAAAATGTTCATTAAAAGAATTTAAAAAACCGGCTACATTTTTTTTACAGTGAGCCTATAAGCCCATTAACTAAAATGTATGTTTAACTTTAATATTTAAGCCCATTAATTTACTTAGTTTAGATACAACGTCATATATATACATAACTAGAGGTTAAGGGTTTATAAAAAGGTTAATTGGTTATCAGGTTATAGCCCTATTAAATGGAAATGTGTGGCACATATAAAAATGATATGGGCCTAAATGCCCATTCTAGGTTATCAGGTGTATAAATAACTTCATTCGTGTATATTTAATGGTTTAATTGAATGGACCAATAAGTCTAGAAATGATCATAAATAAGCCTATTATAATGTATGCAAGTTCATAAATACGTGTAATAATTGTTTTGGCCCAATAAGCCCATCAGAGTATTCGTATATGCAAATTGTAATGAGCTATTAAGTACATTTTATCATAAATTCGATCCCGTTTCATATAATATCAATATATTATTTACATTTTAACACATAATAATATATATATTTCATATAATAAACGAAAAACAATAGATGAAAATAGTCTTCGTCAAGAAGAGTCTAGATGAGTAATACTTTTCACACTTAAACCCAAAAAAAAGAAAATAAACAAAGAGATATGATATTATGTTATGTTCTTATGGGTTGCTATAGCTGAAATTGAATTATTTTCCAAACCCACCAAGCAGTGAACAACAGAAAACGATTAGTACAAGAGGTTAATAACACGTTTATTCAATCGAAAGATTTTAGGGTTTGAAACTAAAGGTATCTCCAGAGAAAGAGAGAAAGACATAAAAATACAGATCCATACTGAGCCAGAGAGACACACAGAACATATAGCTTAAGGTATATGTAGAGAACTAGAGAAATAAATAGAGAGAGAGAGAGAGAGAGAGAGAGAGAGAGAGAGAGAGAGAGAGAGAGAGAGAGAGAGATTAAGGAACTTACACATGGTTGCGTTAGGGTTTAGGTTACTCTTCAGTCTATCGTACCATAATCTTCTCATAAACCGGTTTGTGGCTTTGCATGTTAAATGAAGACGTAGAGTCGCAACTGTAGATATTCTTCTACATGTGGTTGGATCTAGATCCTCTTGTTGTGGACTTAATCGATTTTGGTTTAACCCCTGAAGACAAAGAAGTTGAACAAAAAAATTACACCTGTAAACTCATGTATGCAAACTAATTTATCTTAGAACGTTGAAGAAGGAAAGATAAATTGTTCGCCGGTGTTTACAGAAAGAAAAAGACAATCGGCGAAGGTGAAGGTTTAAGAAGAATCTGGAAATGTTGAGTAATTTCAAACGTCGCAGATAAGGAGAGATAGAAAGAGATAGAAGGTGTTGTCGGCAAAAGTACAAAATTGAAATACATAGGGTTACGGTACATGCATTCGGAAATCTCGAACCTAAATACAGAAAGCGGGCTTGTGGCCCTACTTGGGCAATTTTCATATTGGGCCCATAAGCCAATTAAGGAAATACTTTGTACAGGAATATTTTATGGGCTTTATAATTATTATTTGGGCCCATCAGTCCATATAGGATTTTAAAATATTATTCGATTTTATGTGCCCGAAAATACAAATTTATTAAAATTTTAATTTGGGCCTTTAATTTAGAATTTCGGCCTTAAAGCCCAAAATCAGCCCATTAAAGTGTTGCAGTCTCATTAAGTTTAATGAAGTCCAGTAAGCCCAATAAGCCAATTAAGCCAGATTAAACCAATGAAGCCCATTAGTAGTTGTCGATACTAATTTACTTGGTACAAAAAAGCAAGTTACATTTTTTTTGGGGCCTAAATGAAGCCCATTATAACACCGATATTTACAACTATCGACAATGGGTTCGGTTGTATTACATAAAACAATAAGGCCAATTTTTTTTATAATTTAGAAGCCCAGTAACTGATGTTGGTTTTTATACGAATTTTATTATTAATGCTATTAAATAATAAAGTATTTAAATTACTAAGTCAAATAAATAACCTAGTTCATAATCTTAACTATAACATTTTATATTTATCATAAATTCGATCCAGTTTCATATACTATGAATATATTATTTACATTTTAACACATTATAATATATATATATATATATATATATATATCATATAATAAACAAAGAACATTAGATGAAACGGTTCTTCGTCAAGAAGAGTCTAGATGTTTAATACTTTTCACACTTAAACCCAAAAAAAACAAAGAAGCAAAGAGATCTGGATTATGTTATGTTCTTATGGTTTGCTATAGCTGAAATTGGATTATTTTCCAAACCAACCAAGCTGTGAACAACAAGAAAACGATTAGTACTACAGGTTAATAACACGTTTTATTGAATCGAAGGATTTTAGGGTTTGAAACTAAAGATATCTCCAGAGAAAGATAGAAAGACATAAACAGACATACAAGGTAAGCTAGAGAGAGCGAGAGAGACACACACAGAAAATATAGCTTAAGGTATATAAAGCATTGAAACAAAGCATTGAAACAAATTCTTGATCATTCATGCTACAGTTTGACAGCGAAGTTTTGTTCAAATCAAGGCAACCTAGCATTTCAATCGAAAGGGAAATCCAGAGAAAGAGATAAAGAGAGACATAGATACTGAGAGAGAGAGTGAGAGAGAGAGATAGATCTTACGTTTCTGTAATATGGAGCTCTCCAGAACCTCCGTCTTTCAGATCTACTCATCTTTGCGATTATCTTCTCATAAACAGTGTGTTGTCAGATTTGCATGTAAACTTTGGAGAAGAAGCGATTATTGTTCTGGATCTGAAACAGAAAGGCGGTGGGTGGTATAGATCTAAACTAGATCTTGAAAGAATTTTTTTCGATCTCATATTTTGGAAAAAGAATTAAAAAGGTTGGTCTGGATTAAGAGAGGAAAGGAAATAGAGTGACGAAGCTTGAATTAGGAAATCAAAAACGCCATAGATCTGGAAAAGGAAAGAAATGGAGATGAAGTGTTTCGAGAGAGACAAATGAAGAGAGAGATAATGTAAACGGCAAAATGATCCCAAAGTGGAAATGTGGTAGGGTTAGCGAAGCCGAAGATATTTTCTTCGTTCTGATTGGGCTTCATTGGGCCATTTCGTACCAATCACAAAAACGGCTTAAATATCGTAAGTCGGGTTATATCATACTAAAAGCAGCATAAATCTTAGGCCCATCATTTCATTTTATTTTGAAAAATAAAGAATTAATATGTACATTTATTAATTTTATTTTGAAAAACTTTTATAAGTATTTATATGTGTTATATAGTAGATTATAAAATTATATTAATTGATTATTTTGGTAATTTTGTTAATTTATTAGGAATATATAAAATTTTATAGTGATTGTGTTATTTCGGTGGTAACCCAACATAATATAATGTTGAGATTAGTTGCTATTATAGATAAACGACAACGAACAAATTCAATTTAATACAAATAATATATTGTTACATAAATCAAGCTTTTGGAATTGGCCCTCTATTTCACTTTCTCATTTTTTATACTTGGGCCTATATGCCCATAAACCTATTTAATGTTGCATGAAAAAGTTACAACCTATAAAAAATAAAATTTGGGCCCATATGTCCTTTGATTATTTATAATTTTGTATTATAATTTAATAATACAAAGAAATTATATTATGTTTATTTATTATATTTTTAATAAGTACATAATCTCTATTTTGGTATGTATTAGGCCTATAATCCGAAACCCTGCCAACGATCTTTGTTTTGGGCCTATAATCCCATGTAACAAAAAAATATAAACATCTCCTTAAGTATTTACATAGGT
Organism: Rheum nobile; assembly: GCA_027886185.1. Taxonomy (NCBI): domain Eukaryota; kingdom Viridiplantae; phylum Streptophyta; class Magnoliopsida; order Caryophyllales; family Polygonaceae; genus Rheum; species Rheum nobile. The sequence goes on from WOAB01000011.1 coordinate 11,284,844, forward strand.
TTTTAAAAAAATTCATAAATATATTTTATCCAATCTGTGTATTACATCTGATTACACTATAATAATTTTATAGCATTTTAATTTGAATATATGTATGATTTTGCAGGATGATTTTGTTATGGACGAATTAACTCGACATAACAGAGCGTTGAGATTGGCTGTTATTAGAGATAAACGACAACGAACAATTTCAAATCGATCAGGTGAATAAATTGCATTCAATTCTTTCACATTTTTTCTCGATAAATTGAAATATGAACTTGAATATGAATAGTCATTATGCAGGATGTATTCCTAGTCCCAATTCATTCGTTAGTGGTCGTATCCCCATGTCCGACATTTCAAATGGTTAGTAATGTTATTCGATAAAGTCTTCATTTAATTCGATTCGACCATCTATATTGTAATAAGTGTTTGATTTTCTATAATACAATATATCTTTAATTTCATGATTCTAAAAAAAATAAAACTATTTTATAACTATGAAAACATATAATTGTTCTTTAGAAATTTTTACTTATGCTTAAAATTTGTAACACATATCCATTTATTTATGCAGTACACCAGAATATTATACCGTCGGCTTTGCATGTACCCCAAAGTGATCAAAACGTTCATAATTCATTTTTATCTATAAGTGTTCCAGAGCAAGAAAACTACGGTATAATTTTGTTGGTCTTATTATCCGTTTAATTAAGTATCAAAATTTATTTTGTTTTATTATCTATAATAAGTAGATTATGATATAACTATTTATTTATAGTTCAATTGCACAATGTCATGTGTACAGAACAAAATCATATGCACAATGTCGAACAAGGTATGGTATTCTTAAAACTGGTATGAAATAAGTGATTTATGTATTTATAATATTTGAATTTTATTTTCATGCACAAATTAGCTCGACAAAGGAGAAAATTGAGAATGAATGTGATAAGGCATAAGCGGGATGGAACACCGCTAATCGAATCAGGTTAGAACAAAATATATCATATTTAATTACAATTTTAAATTAATGTAGTTCTTGCTTAACCAAAATCAATGCAGTCAATATACTTGGAAATAGTAGCAATTCTATATTTACCCAAGCTACACCATTATCTATTAGAGTTTATGGTCTTAAGTTTGAGGTTATTAATAATCTATTATTATTTAATAATTTAATGTTCAGGTACAAGAAATTCATCTGCATTGACAGGAGGTTCAAATAATGTACCACATATAAGTGATGGTAATAATCATTTTATTAAGTGTCAAAATTTATGTTTGGTTATACTAATAAGTTGATTATAATATTATACCTTTATGTTTACAGTTGAATTGCACAATTCAATGTTTACAAAACAAATTGATTTGCAAAATGTTGAACAAGGTATGTTATTCGTAAAATTTATATGAAATGAGTGATTTTTTTATTTATAATAATTGATATTTATTTTCATGCACAACATAGCTCGGCATAGGAGGAAGTTGAGAATGAATGTCATACGACATAAGCGACATGGAACATCACTAAACGAATTAGGTTAGCAAAAAAAATGTTATTAGTTTAAATTAATAAGTAATGTATATTTTGCTTTACCAAACTTTGTGCATGCAATGTACTTGGAAATATTAGCAACTCTCTACTTACCCAATCTACACCATTATCTATTATGGTTAATGGTTAGTTATTAATGAAATATATTATTTAATATACTTTTATGCAAGCATTGTCTTAAGTTTGAGGTTTTCAAAACAAATAATCATTTAATACTTAAATGTGAAGGTACAAGGAATTCATCTATATTGCCAGGATGTTCATCTTTTCTACCACAAATAAGTAATGGTACTATTCGACTGTATTTATAATTGTACTAAGCGTAGTTGTTATTTTATAATCTTTCATTATGTGTACTTGTACAAGAAAAAATTTAATATCCGTGTATTTATGTAGTGTCCGCTAATGTTACGCCGACGGATTTACATTTACCAATAGCGGATCAAATCGCTACTAACTCAGTTCTACCTATAAGCCTAAATGACAAGGAAAACTATGGTACCAAATTATTGTTTTATCAAGACATGTTATTAAGTATTATATTATTTTTTGTCTTACATCACTATGTGTAGTATGATATATGTTTTTATTTGCAGCTCCTTTACACAACGCAAGTCTTACTAATGAAGTTGACATAACAAATGTTGAACAAGGTACGATGGTAATCAGTAAATATTAATTGAGTGATTTATTGCATTTCAATATTTGTAATTGTTTTCTATTGACAGATTAGCTCGACCTAAGAGGATGTTGAGAATGAATGGGATTAGGCATAAGAGGCATGGAACACCACTAATTGAATCAGGTTAGTAAAAATCGCTTAATGGTATGGTAAATCCTTAATGAAATTTACGCTCTCATCTAATTGGATATGCATACATAGTATACATTCCGAGATTGTTCAACATATATGATCACTTAAATTCTTAAATTTCAGGAACTACTAATTCATCTGCGTTGGCAGGGTGTTCATCTACATTACCAAATATCGGTAATGTTATAATTAATATCAATTTTTTGTTTGTATTCATAATAGGAACCTGTTTTCCATTACATTAAGATTGTTTAACATGTTGTAATGTCCGTAATATATGTTAAAATAAGCACCTTTTAGCATATTTAATATTTGTTACAATTTATTTGTTCTACCTTTAATTCGTTTATAACAATAGTATACTGTACAGATCCTGTCGCAGAAATGAATAGAACAACAAGAAATCATACTGGTAAACCAGGTAATTATGTTGTATTATTTGCTAAATTGGTATCATTTGTTTGTTTATTGTTTAACGCTTATTAATATGTTATAGTGCAATACCTCGATCACGGTGAAGCAGTGTATGAATGTCTGCATTGTGGGGCATTGCTATGGCATGCTGAAAGATTAAATACACAAGACCTTTCAAGCGAAGATATATGTCATATATCTTCCTTATGTTGCATGAAAGGAAATATTGAGCTCCCATTGCTACAAGAGCCACCGCCTTTGTTGAATAATCTTTTGACAAATAAGCATCCAAAAAGCAAACAATTTTGTGAGAACATTATAGCTTACAATATGATGTTTGCTTTCACCTCTTTAGGAGGAAATGTCTCACCCATCACGAAAGGTCGTGGAACTTACTGTTACCGAATGCATGGACAAAATTTTCACAGAATAGGGAGTTTGTTACCAGTGTCGGGGACAACACCAAAGTTTTCGCAACTCTATATATATGATACTGAAAACGAGGATTCAAACAGAATCAATGCGATAAGGTATGTCAATTACGTATATTTATATTTTGTTTGTTACTACTTATAGTTATTGAACATTATTCTTTATTATTAAGACATTACTTTCATCTTTACTTATGAAAGCTCTAGAGTCAAAAAAGTTGATGATTCGCTTGTGATTGAGTTGAGAAAGATGATAGATCAACACAACCCCCATGCAAAGGCATTTAGAATGGCCAGGGATCGATTTAAGGATGAAGGTGTAACAGATCTGAAGTTACGACTGGTTAGCAAAAGAAACATTGATGGTCGGAGATATAATCTCCCAACGAGTTCAGAGGTTGTTGCTCTTATTCTTGGTGATATTCATACAAATCTTTCGCCCAGGGACATTATACTTCATACAAGGTCTAGTCAGTTACAACGGATTCACGAATTACATCCTTCATACCTTGCGCTTCAATATCTGTTGGCATTCCCTTATGGTGAGGATGGGTACAGACCTGACATTGCTTTAAGTGAAAGGTGCATCACTTCTGCAAGGAAGAGGTCAAGGGTTACGCTGAAAGAATTCTGTCAGTTTTGAATCCACGAGCGTCGAGGCAAAGCTGGGATTCTTAGGTCATCTAGAAAGTTGTTTCAACAATTTTTGGTTGATGTTTATACAATGATTGAATCAGAAAGGTTGAACTACCATCGAACTCATCAGAAGAACATACGGGTTGATTTATATAAAAATCTTACCGCAGCAACAAGCAAGGGTCATACAGCACCGACATCATTTGGAAAGCGAATAATGTTGCCATCTTCATTTACAGGCGGTCCTAGATATATGCAGCAGAACTATCAAGATGCAATGGCAATATGCAAAGACCATGGTTATCCAGATCTATTCATAACATTCACATGCAATTCAAAATGGCCTGAAATTGTGAAGTTTTGCGAAGAAAGGGTTCTACATCCAGAGGATTGATACCACCTATTTTATACATAATTTAGGAGTCTAGTTGCATATTAAAATAGTTCATTTGCATGCATATTTTATATATATTATTGTTAATTTTGCATTATTTTGTATTCGAAACCTACACTCGTATTTTTATTATTTCAGGCATTTTAAGTGCAATTTAAATGTAGTTCGAGATATTATGGTTGAGGGCGCCTGGAGCATGCTGCGGTAACTTGAATTCTTCATTTGGTCCACTGTTGATAGGCGGCAGGTTGGGAGGTTTGTTCCTCTTCATGGGCCAGCCCACTACAAATTGGAGAGCAACTTTGTTTTATGGGAGGAATTACGTAGAGCATTAAAGAGAGTTTAGTTAGGTTTAGTTTAAGGGGGAGTTTTGGCTTTTGCCTTGTTTTTAGTTTAGCTTCACCGCCGTACGGGAAAGAATTTCAAGGGGGAATTTGTATGCTTTAGCATTGGAAGATTTTGGTATTAACGTTCTAGCCTCTTATCAATTTGAATTATTTTGTTATTGAGATTTGAATTTCTTGTCTCTCGTTTTTATTGATTAATTCATATATGTTGTTGGCTAGTTTAAATCTATTGAATATGTCTTCAATCATGCTTGGCTAAATTCCTAGATGTAAGGTTGAGGTGATCCCGACGATGCGTATGTATTTAGAATTATTTCTTTCCCTGAATTGAAATAATATTTGATTCGTTCCTAGATGTTTTATGCCCATAATAGCTTATGCGAATTGGATTCTATTAGGGTTTGAGACTGAAAGGTGATAACTTTAATAGGTAGTCAGGTAGGGTTTGAGACTGAGAGGTGATAACTTCTACTGGAATCCTAGAAATTGAACCTGAGTGTTATTTGTGCGACAGCAACTTAATTACTCTTGAGGATTAATAGGCTATCATAGATGTTCAAGGTTTGAGTTGAATTAGCGGAGCGCGACAGCGAATGTTATTTCAGTTTATTCCTAGACTCTAAGTGCGTTAAAGGGTTTGGATGGGATTAGCTTTGTGCGACAACGATTGTTAGTTTAGTCCAGGCACGTTTACTATTGTCTGAAAGGAGTTAGTAGATTACCTTAGATAACCTACCTTCAAATAATTTGGACTAGATTCAGGTGAAGTGTGATTTTATTTACTGAAACATCATTGCGGTGATCCTTAACCTTAGACACATTTATCCCATTGATTTTTATTTCTTTTATTAGGTATTAGTTTAGTTACAGATTTCACCAATTTCTTATTTCTACGGCTTAGTTCACTGGTAGTATTTCAATTAATATTACATTGGTCTCCGTGGGATCGACACTTGACTACTACAACTGATCACATACACTTGCGGGTAGGTTTTAGCCACATCAAGGATCGGTCAGACATTATATGTAGAGTATTCCACGTGAAATTGGAGTCCATGATCAAAGATTTCAAAGTAAAAAAAATATTTGGCAAGGTTAATTCAGGTAAAGTCTCTTTTACTGTCCTCACTTTAGTTATTGTTTACATGTGTATAAAATATATTATGTCCCTCACATGTTTATAGTCTATTTATGTATCAATTTTTTATTTTTAAAATGTATTAAATAATTTGAACATATAACTTGGACTTTTGGATGTTTTGCAGTTATTTACACAATCGAATTCCAGAAGCGTGGTCTGCCTCATGCACATATTTTATTGTTTCTGAATAAGGAATCTAAGTTGCTAACTACTACAGATATCGATACGGTCATCTCGGCTGAAATTCCACACCCAACTGAGGATGCTGATTTATACAACGTGGTGACAAATTTCATGATGCATGGTCCATGCGAAGCTTCTAAACCATCGTCTCCGTGTATGGCTGATGGAAAGTGTAGAAAGTACTTTCCAAAATAATTTGTTGAACAAACTTTTTGTAACACCCCCAAAATCTTAACCCATTTGGAAAGGTATTACCGCCAATGACCTTGGCTTTTCCTCACCGAAGCCACCCAAGGCTTTACCGTTTAAATACAATCCATGAAATACTTATGATACAACATCATCATAATATTCGATTAAAGCATGAGTCTCGGAATTACATCCCAATTCCGAATAGGACTAAATACAGAGTTAAAAAAAATACAGCGGAAGTCTTTCTTAAAATATATGAAAAGGGGTTGTGATCGCCATGATCACCTGCCCAAGGTTCTCAACCTGATTAAAACATTAAAAACATCCAAAAACCACCGTCGTCTTCATAATCATTCTAGTCTCCTCATATCTGCGCTCTATCTGATGTGCCGAATTGAACGGATGACACCAGCCAACCATGCAGAGAACAATTTTGGTTGGTTAGTCTAATGAAAGACCATGCAATGGCACAAAGCAGAAGGTTCGAAGTAGTCGTATTAGGTTAGACTCATCGTCCCTCGAATAACAGTCGAGTACGATAGTCAACCACCATACTGCTACTGGAATACAGCAAAAGGCATGCACGAGAGAAGATTCTGGAAGACCGAGTCTTCCCAGAAATCAACTCGAAAGAAGACTCCAACGAAATGAGTCTTATAGGAAGATATGACAAAGTCTGGAACAACACAGAATCACAGAATTACAGTATCGCATTCGAGGGACTAAAAGTTAAGACGAGCTTTCCTAGCTGCACTAGCGCCTAGCTGCACTACTCGCCCAAGGTATATTAATTATGTGCGACAACGGCACTTATCTTATGATATTATCAAACGCACAACACGTTATAAGCTTTTAAATGTATATATCCCATGGATCCTATACATATAGTATTAGGTGGGGTCTAGCCACCTCTCTACTATTTTCCGAGATTTGTGCCACCAGCTAAGTGCACCCCCTCTATACTCGTGTATCAGAGGTTAGGTCATGACCGTCCATGTGGTATTAGGTGGGGTCTAGTCACCTCTCTACCAAATTATAAAGAAACGACTGGATCCCAATGAATCCAACGTTCCTAACTACTAGTGCTAACTAAACAGTCCAAGCACAATAATAGTCCACAAACATCAACATAACCGCCCTCAAGGCTATCAACATAAATATATATTCATAATAGCGTTGTTCTAACAGATATACAACCTATTATGATATCATATTTTAGTTCTCTAAAACAGTTAACAAAACCGTTCCCAGACGAACACAATAATCATTCCAAATTAATTACTCAATTAAGCAACTGATAATTAATAGAAACATGGAATGATGAGCAAGAGCGAACCTCCACTTGCCTTAAATCTGCAGAAGCTTAAACGAATCTAGGTACGATGACAACTGGTTTCCGGGCTCGAAGCAGGGACAGATCTGGCAACACAGATTCCTTCGGATCGACCCATAAAGAAACCCTAAGTTAGATTCTACAACAACGAGTACGAATCTAAAGAATAACGAAAGGAATCGAAAGGAATGAAGCCCGATCGAAAGCCACAGAAGCCAAGGCCGAAACAAGCCAAGAGCTTCTGGGCGGCGGTCGCCGCCTACCTTACGGCGGGCGCCGCTACGAACACCGGGAAAAATTACGAGAAGCACCAAACTCACCGACGACGATCGTTTTGCCTCTCCTTTGCTTTGATTTGGATTCTAAGCTTCCAAGGGCCTCCAAAGCTTCACTTTGCAACTAGAATAACACCAAATGGAGCTCCGGCGATCGATTGTGAATTATCCGACGAAAGCTTAAATTTCCGGCGAGTGATTTATGGGGAGATTGAGCTTCGGATTTGTGCTCAATTCAGCTCCCAAATCCTCCTTTAAATAGCCAAAACTCCAGGGGACAACCAAGGGCACGTGGAGGGCTAAGATCGGAGGTCATCCGATTCGCCGACCATCACGGAGTCAAGCCGGCGAGGCAGAGCTAGGCCTGCACCTAGGCGGCGGTCGCTGCCCATTTTGGCCGGCGACGGTCGCTGCTTTTTGGCACCACTTGCCAACTTGCCGGGAAGAGGATGACGATGTCAGAGCCTGTCAGGCGGCGGTCACCGCCTGCCTTACGGCGGTCGCCGCCAAGCCCATTTTTCGTCCGTTAAGCTTGGAACAACAAGGTCTTAATCCGGGATAAATAATAATCGTACACGAACGAGTATTAAGTCCCAAAATATGTCGACTGTATATTATTTCACTTAGAAAAATATTACAGAGATTAAGAACATTACAGAATGTCTTTCTGTCTCCGAAATTAAATCGACGTACACAACAAACGTTCAGGTAATTTCCAAAATACCCTTACAGAAATACGGGGTATCACATCACCTCCCCCTTAAAAGAAGTTTCGACCCCGAAACTTGGGTCGCAAATAACTCGGGAAAACGTCTGAGCATATCTGCTTCAGGTTCCCATGTTTTCCAAGTAACTTCTTCAGTCCCTGACTTGGACCACATAATTCGTACCAACGGTACGATCTTGTTGCGCAATTGCTTTTCACGACGCTCGAGAATGCACACAGGCATCTCTTCGTAGGTACCATTTGCCTGAATCTCGATGTCCTCGTAGCTCAGTACATGAGACTCATCTGGTACGTATTTCCTTAGCAAGGATACGTGGAACACATTATGCACTGGGTGTGCGGATGGCTGCAATGCCAAGCGGTACGCTAGAGATCCCACTCTATCAAGAATCTCGAATGGTCCCACGTAGCGAGGGTTAAGCTTCCCACGCTTACCAAATCTGAACACACCCTTGGATGGGGATACTTTGACAAATACTTTGTCACCAACCTCGAACTCGACAGTTCTATGCTTCTGATCCACGTAAGACTTCTGTCGACTTTGGGCGGTCAGCATCCTCTGTCTAATCAAAACAATGTCCGAAGCTATTCTCTCGACCAACTCTGGTCCGAGCAGAATCTTGTCGGCATTCTCATCCCAACAAATCGGAGATCTGCATCTGCGACCATACAAAGCTTCGAACGGAGCCATCTTGATAGTAGCATGCCATCTATTATTGTATGTGAACTCAATCAGACTCAGGTTGTCTTCCCAGCTAGTCGGACGATCGAGTACACATGATCTTAGTATATCCTCCAAGGTCTGGATGGTCCTTTCAGACTGTCCATCCGTTTGAGGATGAAATGCAGTACTGAATCTCAATTCAGTTCCAATGGCCATGTGAAGTTCTTGTCAAAATCTTGACATGAATCGGCCATCTCGATCCGATATAATGGTCTTAGGGATACCATGCAAACGGATAATCTCCTTGTGGTAAACTTCTGCTAACTTCTGGGTTTTCCATGTGGTCTTGATGGCTATGAAATGAGCACTTTTCGTAAGCCGGTCCACAATTACCCATATAGCATCTTTCTGACTTCGAGTCTTTGGTAGCCCAGTGATGAAGTCCATGGCAATGTCCTCCCATTTCCATTCTGGCACGGGGAGAGGTAGAAACTCACCACCTGGTCTGCGGTGTTCGATCTTGACCTTCTGGCAAGTTAAGCATTTTGCCACGAAGTCTGCTACATCCCACTTCATGTTTGACCACCAAAACTTCTTCCGAAGATCCTTGTACATCTTGCTAGAGCCAGGATGTACAAAATAAGCTGAAGAATGAGCTTCTCTCATTACTAACTGGAGAAGACCTTCTGTGTCAGGCACACAGATCCGGTCTTGAAACCAGAGTGATCCATCATCCTGAATCACAAAACTGGGAGCCTTCCCGTCCATTACTTCACTGCTTAGCTTCACCAAGATTATGTCATCGACTTGCCTTTCTTTGATTTGATCTAGTAGCGTAGCCTGAATTTCCAGTATAGTCAGGTACCCTCTACGTTGATCATACAAGACTTCAGCTTCGCATGACATTTGATTTAGTTTAGTCTGAGCAGTAAGTAGAGCAACTACTGTCTCGTGCATTGTCTTCTGGCTTAGTGCATCGGCTACCACGTTAGCCTTGCCCGGATGATACAACAACTCGATGTCGTAGTCCTTAAGCAACTCTAGCCAGCGGCGTTGTCTCATATTCAACTCCTTTTGAGTAAATATATATTTGAGACTCTTGTGATCCGTGAAGACTTGGCATTTCACCCCATAGAGATAATGCCTCCAAATCTTCAGTGCAAAAACTACCGCTGCTAACTCAACATCGTGTGTCGGATAGTTTTCTTCATAAGTCTTGAGTTGTCTGGATGCGTAAGCAATCACCTTGCCTCTCTGCATCAATACACAACCCAAACCATATTTTGAAGCATCACTATAGACCATATAATCGTCGTTCCCTTCTGGAAGTCCTAACACTGGTGCCGAGGTCAGACGTCGTTTCAATTCCTGAAAACTGGCCTCGCACTTGTCATTCCAGACAAATTTCTTGTGGACCTTGCGGAGCAGACCGGTCATAGGTAGAGCGATCTTCGAAAATCCCTCTACGAATCGTTTATAATATCCGGCAAGTCCAAGAAAACTGCGCACCTCCTTCACGTTCTGAGGCTGCTTCCAATTAGCCACAGCTTCAATTTTCTGGGGATCAACCATAACCCCATTCTCATTGATCACATGGCCTAGGAAAGCCACTTCTCTCATCCAAAAGTCACACTTAGACAATTTAGCATACAACTCATTTTGTCTAAGGACTGATAAGGCAATCCGCAGATGTTCCTCGTGAACCTCTTTATTCGGAGAATAGATCAGAATGTCGTCTATGAAGACCACCACGAACTTATCCAAGTACTGGTGAAAACATCGATTCATCAGATCCATGAAGACTGCTGGAGCATTCGTAAGTCCAAAAGGCATTACTACGAACTCGTAATGACCATATCTGGTCCGGAATGCAGTTCTAGGAATGTCTTCCTTACGAATCCTCAGCTGATGATAACCCGATCTCAGGTCGATCTTGGAGAAAAATTTTGCTCCTTGTAACTGATCCAACATATCATCAATCCTTGGCAAAGGATAATTATTCTTGATCGTGACTTTATTCAACTCGCGATAGTCGATACAAAGTCGAAACGATCCATCTTTCTTCTTGACAAATAAAACCGGAGCACCCCAAGGCGATGCGCTCGGCCTTATATCACCCTTGTCGAGAAGATCCTCGAGTTGCTTTTTCAACTCTTTCATCTCTGCAAGAGCCATCCGGTACGGTGATTTAGAAATCGGTGCCGTACCAGGCTCAAGATCAATAGAAAATTCCACATCACGATTGGGGGTAATCCAGGAATTTCTTCCGGAAAGACATCCGAAAAATCCCTAACCACAGGAATATCAAGAACTGAAGGTTCATCTTTCGCGGGCGGATCCAGGTAGCATAGGTACCCGACACAACCTTGTCATAGTAGCTTAAACGCAGTCATTGCATTGATAAGCCTACCGTTATCAGCGTCATTCCGACCCTTAAACTTGCACACGAACTGGCCCCCAGATGAAACTGTCACCGTCCTTGAACTAAAGTCGATCACCGCCTCATGGCGCGTCAGCCAATCCATACCGAGAATAATGTCGTATGGAGCCATGGCTATACAAATCAAATCTGCCTCGAATTTCTTACCCTGAATGGTAATCAGAAATTCAGACAACCGCTTCGTCCCAACCAGACGATCACCATTAGGAAGACTTACAATGAAAGACTCACAAGCTTCGTCGCACACTAATCCTAACTTACTAACACAACTATCCGAAATAAAGGAATGGGTAGCACCCGAATCAAACAGAATGCATACTGAAGTAGAATAAAGATATAAAGTACCTTGTGCAATTGGAGCGTTAGGTCCATCCACCTCACGCATCTCGTACAGGCGTTGACCGTGACCTCCAGAAGCAGTTGGGGCTTTCCCCTTATTCTGAGCAGTTGTTTGCATTGACGGACTAGGAGTCTCAAACGGCTTGAACCTGGGCCGGTTATCCAGATTAACTGACCCATATTGTGACTCCATTCCCTTCTGCTTTACCTGTTGACAGAATTTCTACATATGGCCTCTACGACCACATTCAAAGCATAACTTCTTCTCCTTTGGGCACACAATGCTCTTGTGCCCCGCATCACCACAATTATAGCATTGGACTGGATTCTTGCTCTGGCCCGTCTGCTGTGTTGACCCTCCTTGAGTCGTGTCCGTTTTTGCTCGACCAGACTTAGCAAAGTTAGACGGTGGCGCAGGTCGCTTGAATCCACTCCCTTGATTCTGCATCGATCTTTGCCGATTGCGTCTTTTGGTTGACTCCTCCAGATTCACCTCCAATTTGTAGGCTGCATCCATATACTGCACTAGAGTAGAGCATGTGTGGTGCACCATCATTGGCTTGATATCTGGGCTCATCCACTCGTGGAAATACCAGATTTTTTGTGCCTCGCTGGATATCTCAGGTCCAGCTTATTGTAATAGATGATTGAACTTGGTCGCAAGCTCGGTTACCTTCAATCCATCCATTTTAGGGTACATAAACTCCTTGTGTTTCTCCTCCCTCATAGCACGAGAGAAGAAACGGTCTGTCATCTTTGTCTTGAACATCTCCCAGTTCAAAACAGGACTTTCAGCTAAGCCGGTACTCTCTCACCACTCGCTAGCCTATTCCTTCAACTGAAGAGAAGCTATATGTACTTTCTCAGCTTCAGTCAATCCACATTGCGAAACAGCCGCTCCATGTGGGAAAACCAATGGGTCACCCTGATCGGTTCTCCTTTTCCGTTATAGCTGTCAGGCCTCATGGAATTAATCGTCTTCAGCGCACGACCGTAATTGTCCTGAGTCTTGACTGCATTCTCTTGGAATACACGGTTCACTGGCTCCTCAAATCTGGGAACCGGTGGAGGTATTGGCACACCTTGTGCCTGCCGCATACCTGGTCGCAGTATATCAGTTACTGCCTGCATAACCATTCATCGAAATGCTTCCATTACAGCAGCATCTAATACTATTGGAGCGTTGGTCTGACCTTGACCATTGCCCCCAGGATGATTGTTGGAACCTGACTCCTGCTCATCTTGTCCAACATTTCCTACAGTTGGTCTGGGGTCATTGCTTGTCCCAGCACCAGCTCGAATTGTGTTCCTCGTGTTCACCATCTGTTTACCAATCCAGTTCCAAGTATTTTATACATTAATATTATTCAATATACTTAATGTAGCAAAATCACTCAGAGTAGATCAACTTGGTATTTTTATAGATGAACTTGAACTATTTTACAAACTGCACATTAGCCGATCTCCCGAGCGTCAGGTCAAAATTGCTCAGAGATTGTAGTATTTCACAAAGTACATGCCGCAATACTAGAATATTTACACGGTACATGCTGAAATACTAAGAAAAGGAAACTACTGCTATAGGCAACATCGATCCTTATCACGGTGCTCCGAAACGTTTCCTATATGGTAGACTTCCTATGCAAGGCTTCTTCGGACGGGGTTCTCCATCGGATTCTGATGATGGACTACGCACCCTGCTTGGCCCTGGAACACATGATCCTATCTCAGTCATGGTGAAGTACGGATCATCCAAGTTTGGCTCTCCTAGCCCAGCCCTTCTCTGAGCACTGGCGATCATTTTATCCATCTGGTATTGCTGTTCAGAAGAGATCATCTTGCTTTGACGAAGGATCTCTCGTAGTTCAAATTCCGTCCTCCTTCTCCTTTGAGTAGGGATAGGCTGAGATTCTCTGCCACTTCTTCCAATACCGTACTCGGTATAAAGTGTTTCCCAATCAGCATCAGACATGATTGCGTACTCTGGCACTGGTGGCAACTCTTGCACAGGTGGTAACTTTGAACTGGGGTGAATAAATTGCATCCCCGGTTCCTGACTATCCACCAGCAAGGGTCGTCATCGGACTCCTGGTTCTGCCCGTTGAGGTCCATCTCGGTATCCTCCTCGGGATCATCCTCGATGGGGTCCTCTTCCTCGTCGGGGTCTTCCTCTATGGGGTCCTCTTCTTCATCTTCCTCCTCGCTCCCTTCAGGAATCATTTTTATCTGGTAATCGTCATTGTAGTACCCTCTCGCGTACCTAGACGATTCATCTTCTTGCATTGCTTCCTCCCTTGGTGGCTCAACTGGTGCTGCCACAGGAACTACAGCATTCCTTGACACCAAGACTACCGACTCAGGAAGCACATGCTTGATCTCCTCAAGTGGGCTGCTTGGTTCTCCAACCTCAAAGCACCCTTGGGGTATTGGGAAGTCGAGCCTTCCTGGAGATGATGAATCCATCTCGGCATCTACCGAGTCCCTCTTTTGAGAAAGACACACACCCATATCCTACAGGATAACGAGGAAGGAATTAGTCTTTCTAGACATAGAAGCAAGCTTACTACATCAGACTATAGATAGAAGACATGACTATGAACGGTGTTTTATTTTCAAATTCTTTTCATTTTGAAAATTCAGAGCCCTTTTGAAAATACTTTTCAATTGAAAACGAGTAATTGGTTTTCAAATACCCAACCCGTTCTAAAACTTAGGCTCTGATACCACAACTGTAACACCCCCAAAATCTTAACCCATTTGGAAAGGTAGTACCGCCAGTGACCTCGGCTTTTCCTCACCGAAGCCACCCAAGGCTTTACCGTTTAAATACAATCCATGAAACACTTATGATACAAAATCATCATAATATTCGATTAAAGCATGAGTCCCGGAATTACATCCCAATTCCGAATAGGACTAAATACAGAGTTAAACAAAATACAGCGGAAGTCTTTCTTAAAATATACGAAAGGGGTTGTGATCGCCATGATCACCTGCCCAAGGTTCTCAACCTGATTACAACATTAAAAACATCCAAAAACCACCTTCATCTTCATAGTCATTCTAGTCTCCTCATATATGCGCTCTATCTAATGTGCCAAATCGAACGGATGACACCAGCCAACCATGCAGAGAACAATTTTGGTTGGTTAGTCTAATGAAAGACCATGCAATGGCACAAAGTAGAAGGTTCGAAGTAGTCGTATTAGGTTAGACTCATCGTCCCTCGAATAACAGTTGAGTACGATAGTCAACCACCATACTGCTACTGGAATACAGCAAAAGGCATGCACGAGAGAAGATTCTGAAAGACCGAGTCTTCCCAGAAATCAACTCGAAAGAAGACTCCAACGAAATGAGTCTTATAGGAAGATATGACAAAGTCTGGAACAACACAGAATTACAGTATCGCATTCAAGGGACTAAAAGTTAAGACGAGCTTTCCTAGCTGCACTAGCGCCTAGCTGCACTACTCGCCCAAGGTATATTAATTATGTGCGACAACGGCACTTATCTTATGATATTCTCAAACGCACAACACATTATAAGCTTTTAAATGTATATATCTCATGGATCCTATACATATAGTATTAGGTGGGGTCTAGCCACCTCTCTACTATTTTCCGAGATTTGTGCCACCAGCTAAGTGCACCCCCTCTATACTCGTGTATCAGAGGTTAGGTCATGACCGTCCATGTGGTATTAGGTGAGGTCTAGCCACCTCTCTACCAAATTATAAACAAACGACTGGATCCCAACGAATCCAACGTTCCTAACTACTAGTGCTAACTAAACAGTCCAAGCACAACAATAGTCCACAAACATCAACATAACCGCCCTCAAGGCTATCAACATAAATATATATTCATAATAGCATTGTTCTAACAGATATACAACCTATTATAATATCATATTTTAGTTCTCTAAAACAGTTAACAAAACCGTTCCCAGACGAACACAATAATCATTCCAAATTAATTACTCAATTAAGCAACTGATAATTAATAGAAACATGGAATGATGAGCAAGAGCGAACCGCCACTTGCCTTAAATCCGCAAAAGCTTAAACGAAGCTAGGTACGACGACAACTGGTTTCCGGGCTCGAAGCAGGGACAGATCTGACAACACGGATTCCTTCGGATCGACCCATAAAGAAACCCTAAGTTAGATTCTATAACAACGAGTATGAATCTAAAGAATAACGAAAGGAATCGAAAGGAATGAAGCCCGATCGAAAGCCACAGAAGCCAAGGCCGAAACAAGCCAAGAGCTTCTGGGCGGCGGTCGCCGCCTACCTTACGGCGGGCGCCGCTGTTCGTGGCGGCGGTCGCCGCCTGCCTTACGGCGGGCGCTGCTACGAACACCGGGAAAATTACGAGAAGCACCAAACTCACCGACGACGATCGTTTTGCCTCTCCTTTGCCTTGCTTTGGATTCTAAGCTTCCAAGGGCCTCCAAAGCTTCACTTTGCAACTGGGATAACACCAAATGGAGCTCCGGCGATCGATTGTGAATTATCCGGCGAAAGCTTAAATTTCCGGCGAGTGATTTATGGGGAGATTGAGCTTCGGATTTGTGCTCAATTCAGCTCCCAAATCCTCCTTTAAATAGCCAAAACTCCAGGGGACAACCAAGGGCACGTGGAGGGCTAAGATCGGAGGTCATCCGATTCGCCGACCATCACAGAGTCAAGCCGGCGAGGCAGAGCTAGGCCTGTACCTAGGCGGCGGTCGCTGCCCATTTTGGCCGGCGGCGGTCGCTGCTTTTTGGCACCACTTGCCAACTTGCCGGGAAGAGTATGACGATGTCAGAGCCTGTCAGGCGACGGTCGCTACCAAGCCCATTTTTCGTCCGTTAAGCTTGGAACAATAAGGTCTTAATCCGGGATAAATAATAATCGTACACGAACGAGTATTAAGTCCCAAAATACGTCGACTGTATATTATTTCACTTAGAAAAATATTACAGAGATTAAGAACATTACAGAATGTCTTTCTGTCTCCGAAATTAAATCGACGTACACAACAGACGTTCAGGTAATTTCCAAAATACCCTTACAGAAATACGGGGTATCACACTTTTGTTGATGAAGATGGGTACCTTGTTTAAAGAAGACGTGACAATGGTAGAATGATATAAAAGAGTGGAGTTCCCCTTGATAATCCGCATGTGGTTCCTTACAATGCATTTCTTCTCCTAAAATACAATGCACATATAAATGTTGAATGGTGCAACCGATCGGGCTCTATCAAGTATCTGTTCAAGTACATAAATAAAGGGCATGATCGTATCACTGTTACAATATCAAGCTCTGATGCAAACAATGTCGGTGATAATGGCATGGACGAAATAAAAAACTACTACACCTGCCGCTATATATCGGCGTGTGAAGCAGCTTGGAGGATTTTCGGCTTTGATATTCATTACAGGACTCCTGTTGTTCAACGTTTGAATTTGCACCTTCCCGGTGAGGAAAGCATTTTATTTTATGATGATGATCCTATTGATGTCGTCTTAAATGATCATGAAAGTGATAAATCAATGTTTCTGCAATGGATGACGTCTAACAAAAAGTTTCCAGAAGCTAAAGATTTGACATACTCCGAATTTCCAGAGAAATTTGTTTGGGTAGCTTCATCTAGGCATTGGACAAAACGTGACAGGCGTGGTTCGGTTGGAAGGATTTATCACATAGCTCTTGGTAGTGGCAAAAAGTACTATCTCAGAATTTTGTTGAATCATATAAAAGGGCCAACATGCTACGAAGATTTAAGGACTGTTGAGGGTTCAGTTTATAGTACATTTAAATAAGCTTGCTATGCATTGGGGTTGTTAGATGATGACTGATCAACGCTACTTTGTAGGGTTTAACTAGGAGTTGTTACCGGAGTTTTAGGTACCATTTGGATGGGTTTAAAGCACAATTGTGGAGAATGGAGTTGAGGAGAAGGAAGATGATTTTGGTGGTCTAGAAGAGCTTAAATGAGGACTTAAGGAGTTGAAGAAGAAAGCCACAAGAGAAGACCGAAGAAGGAGCTGAAGAGAAGCTACATAAGGTTTTTGGTGGTCGCGAAAGTCACCGCCGCGGTCGCAGAGCAATACGAGAGCGATAAGAGCTACATAAAGTTTTTCGCGGTCGCGAAAGCCAAAGCCGCGATAGTGGAAACCTGAAGGCGAAGCCTTTACAGAGAATTTTCCGCGGTCGCGGAAATCCATCCGCGGTCGCGGAAAACTATTCATCAGACGCGCGCGAGAGTTTCTTCTGAAGATCTGCTTTTTATTTTATTCCTATTTCTTTTATTTCGTTTTATTTCTTTTTGGAAAGATATTATTTCCTATCTTTAGAATTAGGTTTGCTAGGGTTATATAACCTATTAGTTAGCAGCCTCTTTTCATTAGTTATTATTCAGACATTATTCAGTTTACGAATTGTTTTTCCCTTAGAGTTTTTTGTGTTTCAAGACTATGAAGAACTAAGCAACCTTTGCTTAGTCCGACGATTGAAGCCTTCGTTTGATTTGATTGTGAGATTATAACTCTATTTCATTTCCTTTCCTTTGATTATATATCTTCTCTTTGTGCTTATTCCTATTGATTCTTGCTGATTTGACTGGCCTGATCATCTAGTTGATATTAGTAATTGTCTATTGCTAGGATTTGGTTATTTCTAGTTGAAATTCCTTATCTTGTGTAACAAGCATGATATTCTAAGACTAATTGGACTAGTTTATTGTGAAGAGAATTGATTATGTGTTAAATGCTATGAGTTGTGGTGTTGAATGTATCCCGGGTAATTCATATGCTTCCTGCTGCTATTGTTCTAAATCTTGATAGTTTCTTGTGCGTTCTATAGTTAGGGTTACCAGGACTAGTTGGATTGATAACTATTTCAGAATAGGGACAGGAATATTCATAGGAAGGAATTGAGATAATCTAGGATCAATCAATCAAATGAATGGTGGATATTTGTCTGGCTAAGTTATTTCTCATCAATTGATTACACCCTTTGCTTTTATTTACTTTGTTATTTGACAAACAAACTAAAACCCCCCCTTGTTACCTTTGGCATACAACCTATTGCACTAAGAAAGATTGCTACCTCCCTGTGGGATTCGACCCTTGCTTGCCTACTATACTTAGTTAGGTTTTTGAGATTTACTTTGATTAGGCATAACGACAAAAGCCTCGTCAATGACAGAGAATATGTTGACGGGATAACTGAAGCAAGTTTTTGGGGATCAGCAAACTACATTAGGAGTCTATTTGTATTTCTTTTGGTGTCTGATTGCATGGCAAAACCAGAGTTTGTTTGGGAACGAACATGGAGGCTTCTAGCAGATGACATTGTGGACAAACAGAGGAGAATTCTACGAATTAAGGGTATGCATTTCATTAACGTTGTTTACTTGATCATAATCGTAACTGCATTTGATGTACTTATTTCATGAATATATTGTAGTGACATGTGCATTCTATTTATATGTAGATTTGCATGTTACAGATGACCAATTACAAAACTACGCTCTTGCCGAAATTGACAAGTTATTACGACGAAATGGTAGTCGTTTGAGTCACTATAAAACCATGCCTTTTGTAGATTCAAGTCTCATATCTGAAGGTTTCAACACGATTATACAAGATGAACTTCGATATGATACAACATGTCTAGACGAGGAACATTCACAACTACTTTCTAGATTTACAATGGAGCAAAAAGGGGTGTATGATGAAATCATGAATGTTGTTTTATCAAATAACGGGGGTGTCTTCTTTTTATATGGTTATGGTGGAACAGGCAAAGCTTATATATAGAGGGCACTTTCGGCGGCTTTAAGGTCAAAAGGTGAAATAGTCCTTACTGTTGCTTCAAGTGGAAATGCAGCTCTCCTAATACCTGGCGGCAGAACTGCTCATTCGAGGTTTAAAATACCTTTGCAAGTTAATGAGGATTCAACATGTCATATATGTTCTGGTACTGAACTTTCTGAGTTGATATGTGCCGCCAAACTTATTATATGGGATGAAGTTGTCATGACGAATAGGTTCTGTTTTGAAGCATTAGACAGAACGTTAAGAGATATTTTACGGGCTATAAATCCCCTTAGTTTAGAGCAGCCTTTTGGAGGGAAAGTCGTAGTATTTGGTGGAGACTTTAGGCAAATCCTACATGTGATCTCAAAAGGGAGCAGACAAGATGTTATTTTTGCCACCATTAATACCTCTTATTTGTGGGACCATTGCAAAGTTCTTACGCTGACAAGAAACATGAGGATTCAACAAGGTACATCTGAATCTGATATCCAAGAGGCAAAAGAACTTTCTGAATGGGTATTAAGCATCAGAGATGGGACTGCATGTGTTGACAATGATGGAGAAGCGCAAATAGAAATTTCCGATGAACTATTGGTCAAGGATTATGACTTAGATCCGATTCCAGCAGTTGTTAAATCTGTTTATCCCTCTCTAATGGAAGATCAGTTGTCTCCGGCATACTTTGAAGAACGAGCAATTCTTGCTCCAACACACGAAGAGGTAGATAAAGTTAATGAGTATATATTGTCTTTGTTTCCTGGTGATGAAAATGTCTATCTCAGTTCAGATAGTCTGTGCAAGGCAGGTTCTGTTAAAGACAGTGATGCGAGTATTTATACGTCTGATTATTTGAACAATATTAGATGTTCTGGTCTGCCAAATCATGTACTCAAACTAAAGGTTGGGGTGCCTATTATGTTGCTCCGAAATATTGATCAATTTTTGGGTTTATGCAACGGGACAAGATTAATAACCACGCAGCTTGGCAGTCATGTCATACAAGGGAGAATTATTTCAGGCAACAATATCGGACATACGGTTTTGATTCCTTGCATGATAATGTCACCATCAGACACTTCATTCCCTTTCAAGTTTCAACAAAGACAATTTTCCTTGAGTGTATGTTTTGCTATGACCATAAACAAAAGCCAGGGCCAATCTCTTGCAAATGTCGGTTTGTATCTTCCACGCCCTGTTTTCAGTCATGGACAGTTTTATGTTGCATCATCAAGGGTGACTAGCAAGAAAGGTTTGAAGATATTGATTTGCGACAAAGACAAGAAGAGATATAATACTACAACCAATGTAGTATACAAGGAAGTTTTTGATAATTTGTAACAATTTTGAACATCGTTCCACATTTTATGTTTATCGTTTCATTTTCATGTATTATATGAACATTTTTATTATGTTTGATGGTTTTAGTAGTATTGATGTAAGGGGTTTGGCTATACCTGTTTGAAAGACTACTTATCCAATTTTTATTACTAATAAATTTATGGAGAATGACACCTCTCTTTATATAATTTTGTTTTTTGTATATCTTGAATATTTTTTGTCGATTAGTCATTTTTTATTTAAATAACTAATCAAATATATATTTAACAAATGACTCATCGATAATTAAAATATACTATTTTTACAAATGTAAGAAAAATATAAACAAATCCCGTGTAAGGCACGGGTATTACACTAGTTAATTTAAAAGAATTTTATCCAGTTTTACATCTAATATTCATCTGTTACCTTCTTGTTTGTTTGGACCACGAAATAGTAAAGAATATTAACTATTAGCCGCACAACGTTTGGAGTAGTAAATATGATAATAGGTTAACGAGAACCGTTGTGTACAAGCTTATCATCAATCAATGGGAGTTGTGCTAGTATCACACTCGCTCATTCTAGCACATGTTCAAATTCTAATGCTAGCTCTTTCAATTAAGAAATTATGCAACTCCACAAGTACGTCCTACCTATCCCCCACGGCAAACCTTGGCATATGGCAAATAGGCTTTGCGGCAAACCTAGGCATATGCACTGCACCAACGGCTGAGCTTTGGGGAGTTGTTTTTGACCCGGAGATTGCTTGGAATACAGGCGGTATGAAGTTCCTTTTTGAGGCAGACTTTCAATTGATCATTCTCCTCGTTCAGAAGAGAGTTCCCAACACCACCAGTTATTTCCCCTGGTGCACAAGTGACATGGCTTTCTCTCGAAGGATTGGGAAGTCCGTCTACATCACACCTACATGGAATCTAACCAGATTGCCTATAAACTAGCTAACTATGTATTTTTGCTTTCTTTACGCTTCCATGTTCTTGAGGCACCTCTTTATGATGTTTTTCTTATACTTTTAGAAGACCTTAGGGGAGCTAGATTACAAGCAGGATTTTACGATAATAAACATTTTGAGTTAACAGTGCAAAGATTACAATGTAGTACTTCAGAAATAATTGTGAAAGTATTAATTTAAAAGAAAAAAAAACATCTTAGAATCCGACGAATCATACGAAATGGGGATTAACCATTATCAGATATAAGGTCGAGATCTACCGTCTTATATACAGTTTAAGCTAATGTGTAAGGGTTTCACCACACCTTATATATTGTTAATTTTCTTTTGAAATGGTCGTTGTGGGAAACTCATTTCTTTCAACACGCCCACAAAGGTGACAAATAGCCTGATCTAGTTGACACTTGAACCATTTTTTCCGATGTCTAGCATCAGATGTCTACCAATGGATTTGTCTCTGTGTTGAATTATTCTTATTTTAAATTTCTTTTTCAAATTAATTTTCTTAATTATCCATTCCTTAGCCATACGGCCCACACACTGTTATGTGATCCCACTCAATCTTTTACACCAATGTATCTAGCTCCCCACTTTTTTAATGGTTTAGTAGCATCACATTCTTTTATCTATATACCTAAGTTTTCATTTTCAAACCCAGAAAATGGATTAGGATCGGAACTGCTCTAATACCATGTTAAAATACGATGGGTTGTACGAAACAGAATGTGATATCGGGATTAACTATAATTAAATATAAGTTCAAGAATAACTTTCTAATATTGTTAATTTTCTTTTGAGTTGGTCGATCTGGGAAACCCACTTCTTTCACATATACATCCATTCTTTACATGTACACTCTTGACTATTGTGTCCTAACCTTTAAGGATATATTCTCCACCTTACATTACTTCCTTTAACTTGTGTCTCACAATTGACCATAATATTTTTTGTGGTGAGATATTCGTAGGTCTCTGAAACAAGTGCGTTGAATTGCAGAGGAAGAAGGTCTGAATCTTATTGAAAAGAGATGCACTATATATACAGAAGGGAAGGAGAAAAGTATTGTAATCAATATCTGCTAAACAAGGAAAATAATCTTCAATGAATAAAATCTATCCTAGAATAGTGGAAGAGCCATTGAAGAGCCGTTGAATGCAGTAGCTGGCACAGCATGCTCATTATCCTCCCTCAAGTTGGAGCATGCAAGTTCTTGAGGCCCAACTTGCCAAGAAGAAGGTGAAACGGAGCCTTTCCTAAGGCTTTGGTGAAGATGTCCGCCAATTGAGTACTAGTGTGAACATAGGATGGTTGGATAGTCCCGTTGGTGATCTCATCACGAATAAAATGGCAATCAACCTCGATATGTTTTGTTCTCTCGTGAAATACCGGATTATGGGCTATGTGCAGCGCCGATTGACTATCATAAAAAACTGGTATGGTCTGCTTATGAGGAACCCGAAGGTCAGCGAGAATGGCTTTCAACCATTTGAGCTCACAAGTAAGAGAGGCCATGGCGCGATATTCCGCTTCAGCAGACAAGCGAGCAATAGTGTGTTGTTTCTTGGTCTTCCATGATATGGGCGAGGAGCCAAGAAAGACAATCCATCCGGACAAGGATCTGCGTGAACGAGGACATGATGCCTAATCGGAGTCACACCAACCTGTAAGTTGAAGATCGCCATTGGCTTGGAGCAGGATTCCTTGACCCGGGTTTCCTTTGAGGTACCTAACAACCCGAGTAGCTGTTGCCCAATGGTCATTACTCGGGGCTTGCATAAATTGAGAGAGGATATGCACGGAGTAGGCAAGGTCTGGTCGGGTAAAGCACAAGTAGATAAGGCGCCCCACAAGGCGACGGTAGGCTTTCGGATTGCAGTAGGCATCGGCTTCCGACTTGGCCAATTGATGGTGAGAATCCATGGGGAACACAGCCGGCTTTGCTCCAAGTAGGCCACTCTCGTTGATGATGTCAAGAGCATATTTCCTTTGACACAAGTAGATGCCTTGCGGGGATCGGGCAACCTCAATACCAAGAAAGTACTTCAATGGTCCAAGATCCTTCATCTTGAAGCAATCACTAAGATAAGACTTAAACTTGGTCACCGCAGTGCCATTATTGCCAGAAACGATTAGGCCATCAACATAAACTAGGACATTAAGTTGAACAAATCCATGAATATAAGTAAATAAAGAATAATCACAACGAGATTGTTTGAAGCCATACCTTGTCAAAGCGGTGGATAGTTTGGCGAACCAACATCGAGGAGCTTGCTTTAGTCCATAGAGGGACTTACGAAGCTTGCAAACCAATCCCGGTTTGTGAGTATGAAAATCGGGCGGCGGTTTCATGTAGAGATCATCCTCTAAGTCTCCATGGAGGAAGGCATTATGGACATCCATTTGGTGTAGCTCCCATTTGCGAATGGCGGCAACATCAAGGAATGTACGAACCGTCACCATTTTAGCAACAGGAGCGAAGGTGACAGAGTAGTCGATCCCTTCAATTTGACGCTTTCCGAGGATAACTAGGCGAGCTTTGAACCGTTCAACGGATTCGTCGGACTTGTGTTTGATTTTGTATATCCATTTGCATCCCAAGGCGCGCTTTCCAGGAGGAAGAGTAGTCAAATCCCAAGTGTGGTTGTCTTCAAGAGCTTGAATTTCAAGCTGCATAGCACTTCTCCAACGAGGATCCTTCACGGCTTGGGCGAACGACAATGGTTCGACGTCGTCGGTTATGGCCATAAGAAAGCTGCAGTGCTGAGCCAAGAACCGGTGAGTAGAAATATAATTATGCAAGGGATAGAGGGTACCTGAGTTTGAATGTGGCGTAGCGGAAGTCTTGACGATGGCCGAGTTGGTAATGTAGTCTTTGAGCTTCATAGGAGCGGTGCGCACACAATGCCCGTGACCCTGAGGAGGTTGACTATCAACAGCGGAAGGCGGATGTTCAGGAGTGGTGTGCTCCTCTGTTTCAGTTGCCACCGAAGTCTCTTGAGCCGGAGATGTGGCAAAATCAAGCGAAGGAGTGCCCTCAGTACTTGCAGGAGCTGCAGGAGTCGGCTCCGAGTTTGGAGCATCATGGTGACAGGGATCTAGCTCATCACTCGGAGCTGGGAACTTGTAACCAACAAAGGAGTCTGGTTGTGTTGACTCTACAAACGGGAATTGGTCTTCAAAAAATACCATGTCCCTGGACACCAAAAATATGTTAGCATCGAGATCATATACACGCCAAGCTTTCTTACTTGTCGGGTATCCGACGAAGACACATCGTCGGCCATGAGTAGCAAATTTGTCGCCCCTAGGTTGTCTATTATGAGCATAGCATAGGGATCCAAATATCCTCAAATGATCATAAGACGGAGGTGTGTTATACACCAAGTCATAGGGAGTCTTACCATGAAGAAGACGAGTCGGGGTTCGATTTATTAAATAACCCGCGGTGAGTACACATTCACCCCAAAATTTAATAGGTAAGTTACCTTGAAAGCGAAGAGCTCAAGCCATGTTGAGAATGTGTCGATGCTTTCTTTCGACACGACCGTTTTGTTGTGGTGTACCTGCACAAGAGGTTTGAAAGACAATTCCTTGTTTAAGGAAATATGATTGCATGCAAGTGAATTCGGTACCATTATCACTTCGGAATGTGCGAACCTGTTTGTCAAATTGTCGTTTGACATAAGCAAAGAATTGCAAAAGAGTGCGCATAACGGATTTCTTATCAACTAACAAATAGATCCAAACAGCACGAGAATAATCATCAACTATAGTAAGGAAATAGTGAGCACCACACGATGAGGCCGTTCGATACGGCCCCCAAAGATCACAATGTATCAAATCAAAAATGTTATTGGCAATACTATTACTTAAAGAAAAAGTACTACGACAATGTTTGGCGCGTTGACATACATCACACGCTTTATTCAATCTCTCAATACTAGAATCATTAGTAATTTTGGATAACAATTTATGAACCTCCCAAGACGGATGTCCGAGCCGGTGATGCCAAAGAGCCGTTGACCGGAATGCAGTAGCTTGCAGCGCAGCAGCTTGGAATCGCGGCATGAAGTAGAAGAGGCATCCCCTTCTTTTACCCACACCAATCAGCGTCATCGTGGTACGGCCTTGTATAACACAAAGATTAGGTGTGAATTGAACAAGGTAATTGCTATCATCCATTAATTGACAAAGAGAGACAAGCTCGCACTGTAAATCAGGAACATATAAGACATTATGCAAGGTTAAATAGGAATCTAGGGGAACAACTCCCTCCATAGTTGCTGCAACTCGTTCACCATTGGGTATGCTGATATCAATTGCCTCGATTTTTCGAAGCTCTCGTAACCTTTGACGATTACCTGTCATGTGATTAGTAGCCCCGGAATCAAGAATCCAAAGGGATTGAAAATTCTTACCACTCATATGCTCAGAGGAAGAGGCTGCCTGCTGACTATTCAAGAAGTTAATTAAGGTTTGAAGCTGATCCCCACTGAGACCATGAATACCTCGTGCTTCAGTGTCCGGAGTCATACCTCCCATGCCAAGGGCCTGAGGAGCTTGCGCTGCGTTTGCCCGTGCTTGAGTCCCCCTTCTGCGACCGCGAGAAGCTGCTCCAGATCGCGAATTGGAAGGGTCTCGTCCCCCGTCTTTGGAGTCCTCCCTCGATCTGTGGCTCCAGTTCTCTGGATAGCTGATGAGCTTGAAGCACCCCGTGACGGCGTGGCCTCGTCGGTTACAGTGGGAGCACACAGTGTTTCGGTCCGGATTTTCGGAGCGCTTGTGAGAGCCGGAACGAGATTGATTCGAAGCGTTGGACATCAGCGCCATTTGCTCCGGTTTGTCATCGGCGATACGATTCATCGTTCTAACCTGTTCTTCTTGACTGATTGTGGCATACACTTTGTTGAGGGGGGCAGAGTGTCGGTTGCAAGGAGCGCAGACCTAATGGTGCCATAAGCATCGGCATCAAGCCCCATCAAAAATTGGTGAACATGTGCAGCAGAATCTCGTTGAAGGAGCCTTGTATTGATATCGCAGGTGCACTTGGAGCAATTGCATAAAGGCGTGGGATCATACTGTCCCAATTCCTCCCAGAGGCACCTTAGTTTGCCATAGTAAGTCACCATAGGCAGACCTCTCTGCTTTGTGTCGGCTAGGGCACTTTTCAGTTGTTGAATTTTGGGGCCATTGGAGACCGAGAATCGATCTTGAATTTCCTCCCACAGTTCCTGGGCATTCTCCTTGTAAGGAATTGAAGAACGAAGAGAGGCTTCGATGGTATTTCTGATCCAGGACACCACCAAGGAGTGGATTGTCCACCATTCTTCCAACTGAGGGCTATCAGCAGCAGGTTTCTTAACGGAGCCATTGACGAATCCCCACTTTCTTCTTGCTCGAAGTGAGGTACGCATATAACGAGACCATTCATCATAATTTGGACCCTTTAGTTGAACTTGGGTGATTATGTTTCCAGGAGTATCGCTGGAATTGAGATCATAGGGTGAAGGAATTTTAGACATGGTGGAAGTTTCAGTTTGGGAATCGTTAACCATTGAAAAAAAAATTGGATTGATCAATTTGGCTCTGATGCCATGAAACAAGTGCGTTGAATTGCAGAGGAAGAAGGTCTGAATCTTATTGAAAAGAGATACACTATATATACAGAAGGGAAGGAGAAAAGTATTGTAATCAATATCTGCTAAACAAGGAAAATAATCTTCAATGAATAAAATCTATCCTAGAATATTGGAAGAGCCGTTGAAGAGACGTTGAATGCAGTAGCTGGCACAACATGCTCATTAGTCTCAATTACCAAGCTCAACTTAAAGGCAAACGATATTCATTTCTCAAAACTAATGGGCAATAGGATGAGTAGTCAATCTACTTATATAGGCTTGGATTCCTCACACTTCTAATGTGAGATTCATAATTGGCTCCCAACAATGTTCCCCTCACTTTCGATACCACATCTGACCCCATGCCGAACCATATGCTCATATGGGTCCATGCCAACTACCAAGCCCAACACATATGCCTAATGGGATTTCATCCTAAAATCAATTGACAGTAGGAGTAGTCTATCTTTTTATATACTTGACTTGAATTCTTCACACTTTCAATATGGATTCGAAAATTGGCTCCCATCAGTATTAATGTTGTTATATAAAGCAACAAATTTATCACAAGTGATTAACGTTTCCTTGGTCTTAAATTTGGATTCCAAGTGTTCCAATTGCATAGTATAATATCATTGATGTCGATAAGAACATATAAGAGCTAGCATTTCCCTCAGTTCTCTATATTTTCAATTAATTAAACGAATATCAATTCTTGTCTTTAGCCCGATTTCATCTGCTACAATATCATTTTATACTTCGAATTTGGAACCTTAATTCCGATCACGTTACTGTACTATTATTTTTGAAGAAGGTAAATTTATATAATAGGAAAGGTTATGTACAAGTCTCAAGGCGATCCTTACACACAATCACCGAGGACAAGGCCATCAGATCGACCAAAAAGAATGAGAAAGACATTCACATAATCTTCAAGTCTCATAGCCAAGCTAAAGTAGTGGTGTCAATCTGATTCCTCCAAACGAGAAGGTGTTTCGTAACAAGTCAAACCACCATGCCAAAACAATTGTCTCTCAAAGGCCCGGTAGCTTGGAATACATCATTGTTGCGAGTCTGCTAGAACGTATAAACGAAAGTCGAGAAAGCCAAGCTTCTAGTCAGATACTAAATCTTTGTTTGATTCTGAAATACTAGCAGGTCATGGATGCATTCTTAAAAGCTACTAGGAGATTTGACCAAAGGAGCCAAACAAGGATGTGATTTAGAACATCCTTGACAAAAGTGCAGCTTGTCCAACTGGAAAGATGGTGCTCTTCCATTGGTCACAATTACCACCAAAGTAGACCTTTGTTTTGGACACGTTAGCATGAAGCCCTGATATATTACCAAATTCATCCAACAAATTGCAGAAATAGATCCCGAATTGGCTTTACAAAAGATGGTACGGTCATCTGCAAAAGACAAGTGTGAGAGCTTGAGGGAATCACACTTGGGATGGTAGCGGAATGCAAGATTGTTGTCCAGAGAAAAAAGCACCAGGGGAGAAGTATTCCAAGGCGATCGTGAAGAGGTAAGGCGAGTGCGGATCTCCTTTTTTGATCCCTCTTTACCTTTTAAAAGTCCCTCGAGGCTGACAGTCACATTAATACGGAAAGAAGTTGAGGTAATAAAACTAGCAAAACAATAGACAAATTGGTTCAGAAACCCAAGGTGCTAAAGGCAGTTTAGAATAAATGACAAGTTGATGGTGTCGAATGTTAGTAGAAACTAGAACGAGATGGAAACGAAACCTTACTCGAGAATTATAGAGTCGCTTTGAAAACGTTGGTGTGGTGTGGTATGGTGTCCACTGCCTTAGAAGCGAATTTGCCTTGACCCGCGGTGCAAACTCAGACAAGGCGTCACCCCTAAGGATCACACAGCACCCACCGATCGTGTGCACTCGCCAAATAAGGGTTGGAATCACCGGGTATGCTCAAAGCCAAAAACCGAAATATTAGAGAGAGAGCCAAAATTTTGTATCTTTCAAAGGCAGAAAACGATCTCTATGTATAGGGTAGAAAATTGGTTTAGGGATAGCAAATCTTGGGTCTTAAGTAGTTATAAGAATAAGATTTTCCAAAATTAAATAAAAAAGATAACTAATGGATAGAAATCTGAAGTTACGGATAAAAGATCACATTACAAATCCGAAATCTTAAAACCCTAAAAAATTAATTAAGTTCGTAAAATGTGGCCACACACACCACACCGCGCACGTGCCTCGAGACCAGCCCGACCGGACGGACGGCGGTGGTGGCGCGCTCGTGGGGGAGACCATTCTTAACACAACTAATAGTCCCAGGTATACCCCACTATATATATTGTAAAATTCACTCCCTCTTTCTCTGATGTGGGAAGCAAAACAATTCCACTTTTTTGAAATTTTTAGCAAATCCAACAATCCCCCACATTGCGGAAAAGTTTTCAAAAAATAGTACAAAACAAGTTCTGAGCATATGAAAGGTTTGAAGCTTAAGTGTAGGTATCTTACGATTTGAACCAACACGTAGTGAAGTCAAGTGATCCTTTCTATCTAAAGAGTAAACGAGTCTAGATTTCCAAAAACTTCGGGATAAGCCTCAACAATACGCCTCTCCCCTAAGGTCCCTGTGATGCTAAAGAGTAATCTAGAAAAATGACCCGAGTTATTTCATAGAAGGAGGCTATCCCTTCACAATCTAGTAGGTGACTTCATCAAGTTTGTCTCAACTAGGACCACCCATGTTAGGGCGATAAAGTCATTAAGAGTTGTAGCAACTCAACCTCTCATTATTACAGCGGTGAATCCATCAAGTCCATCTCAATAGGACCACCCATATTCTGGGCTATGAATTCATTAAGAGATCGAAAATGCTCACCCTCTACATGTATACAATGTCATAGATATGAGAAGTAGTGTACCATCTCATGAGTCTTTTCGTGGTGGATCCCCTTTGACCACAAAGGGGATCCACCACGAATATCTCATCTCACGGGTTTTAGTCTCATTCCCCTCTACATATCAAGAACTAATCTCCAGTTTAGTCCTTTAGTCAAAGGATCTGCATTGTTCCTCTTTGTCCTCACATACTCTAAACTGAGTACACCATTTGTGATTAGTTGTCTCACACTTTCATGTCTAATTCGAATGTGTCTCTTCTTGCCATTATAAGTTTTGCTATTAGCTACACAAATAGTAGATTGTGAGTCAAAATGTAGAGAAATAGGAGGAGCAGGACGCCCACACAATGGTAGATCAGCCAGTAAGCTTCTTAACCACTCAGCCTCTTGTCCTGCTAACTCTAAAGCTAAGAACTCAGATTTCATAGTAGATCTAGCAATACAAGTCTGCTTAGAAGACTTCCAAGAAATAGCACTACCACATAATGTAAAAACATAACCACTAGTAGAGCTAACTTCATCATTATCAGTAACCCAATTTACATCGCAGTATCCCTTTAACACTTGAGGGTGACGAACAAAATGCAAACCTCAATCAATAGTGCCTTTTAGATATCTCAATAATCTATTAAGTGTGCACCAATGATGCTTACTCAGGCTATGAGTATATCGACTAAGTCTACTAACTGCATAGGCAATGTCATGCCGAGTATAATTCATTACAAACATCAAACTTTCTATCACCTTGGCATATTCATTTTGTGATACACTCTCACCATAATTCTTTGTTAATTGCATGCTCGAATCGTAGAGAGTTCTTACTGGCACCACATCAAATTGATTGAATTTCTTTAATACTTTCTCTACTAAGGTGGTTGAGACAAAGTAAAACACTTTTCATTTCTAGTGACTTTAACACCTAGAATCACACCAGCTTCACCTAAGTCTTTCATTTCAAATCGAGAGGACAAGAATAGTTTAGTCGTGTTTATAACGCTAATGTGTGTCCCAAAAATCAGCATGTCATCAACATATAGACATATATTTACACAATCCACACCAAACATCTTAGAGTAAACACATGTCCATTGACCTTAAAACCAAAGCTGTGAATAGTTTTATGAAACTTTTCTTACCATTGCTTTAGTGCTTGTTTCACACCATATAGTGACTTTTTGAGTCTGCACACTTTGTTTTCATGTCTTGGAACCTCGCACCCTGGAGGTTGTTCCATATAGATTTCCTCATTAAGATCACAATTCAAAAAGGCAGTTTTAACATCCATTTCATGTACCAACGACTTATAGCTAGAAGCTAAAGCAAACACTGCACGAATGGTAGATATCTTGGTCACATGAGAATAAGTGTCAAAGAAGTCAACCCTATGATTTTGAGTGAATCATTTTATAACTAGTCTTGCCTTATATCTCTCTACAGATCCATCTATCTTAAGCTTCTTCTTAAAAATCCACTTGCATCCAATGGCTTTGTTCCCTTTAGGCATGTCAACTTGTTCCAATGTGTGATTAGACATAATAGATTCTATTTCACTCTTAATAGCATCTTTCTAGAAACTAGCATCCAATGAACTCAATGCTTTCTCATATGTCTTAGGATCATCCTCTAGCATATGTATACTAATGAATGTCTCAATTAATTCATCATAATCATTGAGTTCAATCAGGAAAGTAGTCATAAAATTAAGACCAAAACTAGCTCCTTTCTTTTGTCTTTTACTCCTCCTAGGTTCAATTCCATCATATTGCATGGAAGGCAAAGACATAGAATTAGATGCAACATCAATAGGCACAGAATCAGTTTGCACATTATTTTTCTTCAAAGGAAATATGTGCTCAATGAATTTAGCCATCACGATATTCACACAATGAACGATCACTCAAACACATGAATCAATAAGCTGCACTATTTTCAGCATAACCAATAAATACATCATCAAAGGTTTAGATCTAATTGCATCAACCTCAAAAGAAGGTAATCCTACTTTAGCTAAGCACCCCTACACTTAAAAAAATTCAAATGAGGCGCATGCCCTTTCCACAACTCATATGGTGTCTTATCTAGCTTTTTATCTATTTAAAATATGGTTAGCAGTCAAGACAGCTTCACCCCACATATTATCAGGCAAACCGAAACTAGAAGGCAAAGCATTCATCATCTTTTTCAATGTTCTGTTTTTCCTTTCAGCGATACCATTTTGTTGTGGGCGATAGGGAGCTGTAAACTCATGTATAATACCATTATTCTCATAGAATTCTTTCCAAGAATGGGTGATGTATTCACCTCCTCTATCAGATCTAATCCTTTTGATTTTTCGATTTAGTTGGTTCTCTACTTCTGCTTTATAGATGTAGAACATCTTTTCAGCTTCATCTTTGGATCGTAATAAAAACAATCTGGTGTATCTCGAATGGTCATCTAAAAAAGTGATATAATATATTTTACCACCTCTGCTTTCTGTGTTTCTAAATTCCGCCAGATCAAAATGGACTAATTCCAACAATTCAGTTGTTTGTTCATTCACATAATTAAAAGCTCTCTTCTTGTATTTAGCTTTAACATAGATTTCACATTGTTTCATGACATTCCTCAACCAAATTCTTAATTAATCCCATAGCATGCAATCGATTAACAGAATTAACATTTAAATGTCCAAGTCTAGCATGTCATAAATCCAAAGACTCAACGATAGTTGAAGAAGAAACATTTATTAATCATGGTTTCAAGCACATACAAGCATCCATATCTATAGGTTTTTCCTACATATTCACCATTCTTAGACAATACTATTAACCCAGCCTCAATTACTTGTTTTATCCCAGCAATTTTGAGTAAACCAAAAGAAATCAATTTATGCGCAAGGAAGGAACATATAGCACATTTTGCAGTTAGAGAGACTTCCCTGAAGTGAGTTTTAGTGACACCTTTCCTTTCTTAAGAACTTGAGAGATGGTGGAATTTTCCATGTAAACTTGATCTATCCCTGCATCCAAATTCAAAAAACAACTCCTAGTCAGCACAAAAGTGTTTGGTTTCTCTAGTGTCCAGCAACCACTCGACCTTGTTGTCCACATGTTTGCCTCTGTGATCATAGCAATCAGTTAATCATTCTCTTTAGTGAGGTTAACCTATGGCTTGGTTTGATCTATGTTAGGCTTTGGAGCGTTCTTCTGGTTGTCTGATATGTGGAAGCATTGATAGGCACGATGTCCTAGCTTCCCGCAGACAAAATAGCCCTGTTTCATTTTGTCATTGGGCTTTCCTGGCATCTTGAAGTTTGTCCCATTATTGTTATGCACATTGTCCTTCTTCTGTCATGAATTTGTATGCTTCTTTTTGAACTTGACAGATTTGGAAGAGGACTTTACAAGGTTAGCCTTAACCGAATTTTAGTAGTTTTAGGAGCAGGCTTATATTTGAGGCGATTAGCCTCTTCGATCTTCATGCGGCTCACGAGTTCCACCAGTGTCAGTTCCTTCTTCTTGTGCTTCAGATGGTTGCAATAGTTTGCCTAGGATTCAGGCAACTTTTCAATCAAAAAGTTGGCTTGCAGCACTTCACACATCTTCATCCCATTAGCAAGGATACCAAAAACCAGATTCTCAAACTTATGGACTTAGGCCATGATTGGCTTGTCATCCACCATCTTAAACTGCATAAACTTGCCACAAACATACTTCTTTTTCCATGCATCATCAGTAGCATACTTGGTTTCCAACATGTCCCACATCTCCTTTACAAATTTGTGAGTAGCCAGAAGATCAAATATTGGGTTTGAAACATGACTCAATAGATGACCCCAAACCGTCTTATTATCAATTTCATATTGTTTGGCCACCCCTTCATTAGTTCACTAGTGGAAAAAATCCTTATAGAGGCGGGCCTTTGGACACTTATTGAGGCGAACACCGTTCGCTTCAACTAAGGGGGCTGCAACAAGTAGGGACACTTTTTGAGGCGGGCATTTTATGCCTCTAAAAGGACCTTATTGAGGCGGGCCTCCGAAGCCCGCCTCAACAAGTCCCTCACTTTGGCGCCAAAATGAGGGACTTATTGAGGCGGGCTTCGGAGGCCCGTCTCAATAAGTAAACGACTTGTTGAGGCGGGCCTCTATAGGCCCGCCTCAACAAGTCGCGCTGACCATCCTTCCCTATCACCAGTCAAATTTTCACTCATGCCACTATGTTCCAACCATCCATGTTCTTTCTTATGCTTATTTATCAGCTCTTCGTAATCTTGTAATAACAAGGATTCATATTCACGGAAAGTATCTGGACCTAAAGGTGAACCGGGATATCCTGAGTGTGCTGCCTAAAGTTGAACAACAGAAACAGGAATCAATTAACATATGCAGTTAAGCAGAAGCATCAGATATAGCAGTTGACTATCAAGTTGAAGTTGCTACAATGTTCAGCATTTTAAGCTACCAACTTGATTCAGTTGGAAACTTGACATGAAACTATACCTTGTTTATTGAGCAAATGGATTATAATACAAGAAAGAATTAGCACGATGCTTACAGAAAAATTCTACAACTTACGGCAAAAACTAGCATCATATATCTAATTGGAAATGAAACAGTTTAAGATTTGGAAACTAAATGACTAATTGAAAGAATTCCAAGATTGTCTTGGGTTAAGAGTCATATGAATATAGATGCAATAAGTTATCATTTATGTATCACGATATCTATAAATTTATGATAGCAATTGAGCAGAAGCCCTAAGTTCAACAAAGCAGATTTGGAAACAGTTAAATAACCTAACCCATTCAGAATCCACACACAAATTGATATAGGCCCAGTCTCAGAAAAATATAATATGGTGAAGAACGGGTACCTCTGAGATGGATGTGAATATTGAACAATGGTGGATTTCTTGATGCGTGCTGAGACAGCGTAGTATGTATCGATGAGTATCACTTAAGAGACATGAAGTCATAATCACAATTTTCCTAGTTGGATTTGAACTTGCATTCCAATTGGCAACCTGGAAGGGAATGAAATCCCAATCAATAATGTCATTTCAAATTTAAACCTAGTAGAGGTTTTACTTCCCGCATGTTTCCATAGGGAAATCCGAGTAATATAGTAAATCTTACATCTTAATTCCTTTTTCGAAAACCCATTTAGGGTTTAGGGAAATCTTATTCTTGATATGACTGCAGTTCACACCACGGTCATTATCAATAATCTCACTCAATTACAAGAAAAAAATGATATTTGACTCTCCAAATTTGAGCATATGAAGACTAGTTGATATGTAATGGTGTACAATGTATAGGCCAAACCAACTCTAGCACTATTACATGTATAACCCATCACAATCTAATCTTTGTAAGGGGTAAAGTCAATACCTTATGAGCATGAGACACAAGTTAATACACTAAAAAAGGGATACACTAGGAATGCTACAAACGGCAAAAAAAATTTATCATAGCATGCACTTACAACATCAAGGGGAGACATGTTCTCCAAGCTGCAAATAACACGGACTCCATGCTCAACTAATATAGGAAATGCCCCAGTGAACTGGAAACTCTCAGTGCATCCTGCATCTAGGTAAACTAGGGCATCATCAATGTATTCTTTCGTCTACAAAAAAAAATCAGACCCAAAAAGGAATTATTGTTAATAGTCAATAGAGCAATTTGATAAAGCAAAAGAATATAATAGAAACATAGCAATATGTGTTTCTTCTTTCTTACACAACCATGGAGGAAGATTATAATACGCAACCAAGCAAGAAAAAATACAAACTCAACTATCTCGCCAAGGGCCTAAATTATGAATTCTATCCCGCCAAGGGCCTAAGGAATTAGGGTAGAAATCTGAAATAATACCTGACTTGGCTTCGAGTGCGTTGAAGGGAGCTCGTTTTGGTGAAACCTCGAGTGCGTTGTTGATACTTGTTGAAGGGAGTATTAGAGGGAGCTCGACGAAGGGAGATGAAGTCAGAGCTCGGGAAGACGGAGCTCGGCGAAGACGGAGGAGATCGATGAAGTCGGGAAGACGGAGGAGATCGATGAAGTAGGGAAGACGGAGGAGATCGATAAAGTCGGAGCTCGGGACGAACGAATTGAAGACGAAGAGGAGGATACGAAGAGGAAAATGAAGGCGCTCGCAGCTGTTTTTTTTTTAATTAGGGTTGAGCTTATAGAGGCGGGCCTAACACGCCCGCCTCTATAAGTATTACGACTCGGCCGAGTCGGTCGACACTCGGCCGAGTAATGGTCTAATAGAGGCGGGCCTTACATGCCCGCCTCTATTGGACATACTTTTTGAGGCGGGCTTTAGTAGGCCCGCCTCAACAAGCTTTAATTGAGGCGGGCTATTTGGCCCGCCTTAATTAGTTAGCATTAGATGCGGGACTTACCCTGGCCCGCCTCTAATACTTTAGCGGGAAATGTTTTTTCGGATACTTGTTGAGGCGTATATTAATTTGTCCGTCTCAAAAGATGTTTTTGAGGCGTATAAATTAATTATCCGCCTCAAAAACCAAAAAAAGTGATTGCCTAAGTCGTTGTTGAGGCGTTTTGAACTATGTACGCCTCTAAAAGGGAGCAGCAAAAAGTGTTTTTTCCACTAGTGGTTGGACCCACATTCTCATCTTGAGAGCCATCCGTTTCTGTAGTGTTTGTGATGGCGGCAGCAATAGGGGTCGTTGCAGTAGGGGTCGTTGTAGATTTGGGGGCCGACTGCAGGAGAAGGTTGTCGACATCTAGTTGTTCGAAGAAGATCATCATCTTCTGGGACCAGCGCTTGCAATTCGTCCCGTCCAAAGGTTCAAGCTTTGATAGATCCGATAGCGGTTTGTAGTAGGGAAGCATGGCCATTCCAGATTCTAACAAACTTCGCTTCTAAATTGTTAGTAGAAACCAGAATGAGATGGAAAGAAAACCTTACTCGGGAATTGTGGAGTCTCTTTGAAAACGTTGTTATGGCATGGTATGATGTCCATTGCCTTCGAAGCTAATTCGCCTGACCCACGGTGCAAAGTCAGACAAGGCGTCGCCCCCCAAGGATCAAACACCCACCGATCGCGTGCACTCGCCAAAGAAGGGTTGGAATCACCTGGTATGTCATAGCAAAAACCGAAATTTTAGAGAGAGAGCCAAAATTTTGCATCTTTCATAGGCAAAAAATGATCTCTATTTAGAGGGTAGAAAATCAGTTTAGGGATAGCAAATCTTAGGGCTCAAGTAGTTATAAAGATAAGATTTTCCAAAATCAAATCAAAAAGATAACGAATGGATAGAAATAGGAAGTTACGGATAAAAGATAAAATTACAAATCCGAAATCTTGAAACCCTAAAAAATTAATTAAATTTGTCAAATGTGGTCCCACCACACCGCGCACGTGCCTCGAGCCTGGCCCGACCTGACTGGCGGCGGCACGCGTGTGGGGGAGACCTTTCTTAACACAACTAATAGTCCCAAGTATTCTAATTCCCAGTCCCCACCCAATGCAACCACTTTTAGTTAATTTTTTCATTTTCCAAAATCTCATTATTTACATTATTTACAATAACATCAGTACAAAACATGATAAGTATATAAAATTAGTGTCGTCGTACAATCTCATTATTAGTGAGATATTGTATTGCTATTCCAAGGGCGACTCGTGATAGGGGAAGTGAATATCTTACCTTGGGTAGACTACCCACTTGTCACATCAGCTTGATTGTACTTCATTTTATAGTGTTTTAATGATTGTGCGATGGAAAAAATAAATGTATTTCTTATTTAATGCACTAGTTGCATGTTTCCAACACTAATCTACAAGGAATTTAATTAGTAGGAAATGAATACGTGCATATCCTTTTCTAATTTTTTTTTTATAAAATGAGTATTTTTATTTTAGTAGACATTTTGGGTAATTTGACACTTCATTCCAAATTAGCTAGAAATGGATATATCACTTGCTTGCTCTTCAAAAATACAGTCCTTAATTAAAAAAAAATGTGATCTTAAAAATACTTTGTAATGGATAAAGCACATTTTAAAGGGTTATCAAGTATTATTTAAAATATCTGAACTTACTTGGGGATGTAACTTACTTAAGATATTCCAAAATGTACTTTATACAACACAATGTAATAACCTAATTATGTATTCTTAAGTAATATAGAATATAGGATTATACAAGTTGTATAGTATTATAATTATCTTACAATAAAAGATATGTAAATTAACTTACATTGTTATTAAAATATTAACTAAGATATACTATTGTTATTTTAAGCTCTATGTTGTTTAGATATCTTACAATAAACTTATATAAAGATATGACTTACATGTAAAATTGAGCAAGTTAACTTACATTGATATTCAAAAGACTATATAAGTTGTACTATTATGATTTCAAACATTGTGTTGTATATATAGAAATCATACATTAATCTTAAGATGTGACTTTATTGCACGTAAATCATTATAAATAAAAAAATTTAGGCCTTTTATTGTGTAGTTTGATTGGCCATAGCTGCTCTAATTTTGAACAAAAATACTTCTCTAAAAATAGAAATTACTAACAATTATAAGCTTCAAAAATTTGAAGGCCCTTTTCAGTTAATCCTAATAATACACTTTATATTAATAATACACTGTATATTGAACGGATCTACCTTAAACAATTGCATAAAAAGTAATTTTAGATTATGGACTAGAAGTCTAGAACTCAAAAAACACAGTAAAAAGCAAAAAAAAAAAAAACCACTACGATTTTAACGTAGGAATATCCGACTTTATTAAAAAAAAGAGTCAATAAGTTTTTATTTGCCTTCTTTTTTCTTCTTTTTTTGATTCAATTGCGCCTTCTGATCTGTATCTAATATATATACATCTGTTATTTATAATGCTCACGTTTTGTTTATAATTTTAGTACCAACTCACAAAATTGTGATGTTTTATTAAATAAAATGACTCATCTTTAAAGGAAATCAAATCATTCATGCATACTTGACTCATTGGGCATCTATCCTGAATATACAAACTAAAATTTGAAAAAAAATTGGGTGATAATTAACTGATGGTTGAGTAGGTAGGATGGCGGGTCAGATTTGAGCGAGGTTTCATTCCTTTATAAAATATAAAATATACTAAGTATATAAGCTATTTTTTGCAACCCTAATATTTTTGTATTCTTGTGCCGTCACTCCAAGTTGTTTGTGTCATAGTATATTGTAATTGTATGTGAGATATTGGAATCAAATGGATTATTGAGTTTGACTTACAATGTAAGCTACTTTTTATGTTTTTTTATGTGGGATATTAGATTTTGTATTGTTATATGTTTTATTTTTTATACTTTCATATGTTTTATAGATTTTAATATGATAGAATGTATTTTATATATAAATGCCATAAGGTAGGATGAAAAATAAAGGGGAACTCGTATATCTCACCTGAGTTATCCGTATGTCCGATGGATGGTGGTGGGATAGACACTGGTGGGGGGTTTAGAGATAATGGGTGGGTCAAATGAAAAGATTGTTTAATGGGATGAGTCGATTGTCTGATGGGATGAGTCGATTGTCTAACGGGATGAGTCAAATGGAAAGATCGTCTAACGGATCGGGTGGTATATATGAAATCATCCATCTACCACCCTATCATTTTTTCGTCCTTTATTTTTCATAACAGATTATAATAAATTAAAAAAATGTTAAACTTTTGAAGTGTAACCAATTTTGGAATTACATTCTATGTGCTTCATTTAACTTCTTCTTTTTTTGATAAAATATACTTCATTTAACTAATATACTGTACAAGTACTTCAATTTATAATATTAGAGTTTTTTTAAACGCTATTTTTAGATATAAGATTAAAGTTTGTTCATCACTAATAAACTATACACATCAACTAATATATACGTATAACTGTATAGCTTTAATTTTTGTATTTTGACTAACATATTAATAGAGAGTAAATAAATATGAATTTATAATAAAAGTATATAAAAAAATTGTTAATTGCTTTTTTAAACGAAAAAAAGACTTCTTTTACGAAATAGTGATTTTAAGTTTTTGTTTTATTTCCGATTCCCATAAATTTTATCAACCGACTCTTCACTTTTTTCTTGTAAAATTAAATGTAGACCAATTTCCTAGAAAATCCCTTCCAATCAATAAAATGCAGTAAAGTAGATAATTTTAATTCATGAGGTTACTCTACCCTAAGGGTAAGATAAACATTTTTCTTGGTGATAGCTATGTCACTTGGGCATGGCAATTATAGAAAGTGGTTGCCCAATGTGACAGTTAGAAAGACGATGAGAGAAAAGTTTAAGTTTAGGAGAGATGTTTGTTTATAGATATGCCTTATACTCCTCCGTTAGACCTTAATTGTCCTTTTAGTAATTTACACATACTAGTCCAGAACTCGTACCATGTACGGGATATTTTTATTAAGGTGTTGTTTTAAGATAGCTTTAATATCACTTTTACGTGTATATCTAATAAAAATATATTATATTAGCATAAACCATAAAACAATTGTATATATTTTATTAAAAATATTAATCATAAACTCATAATTTTAGTAAAAAAAAGAAGAAAAATTGAACAATATAGTTCATATGTATCATAATAAATTTGTAGAAACTTAAAGAGAAATGATATATTGAAATGATATATTATCACATCAGTATATAATATTAGAAGATATATAATTGAACATGCAAAAAAAAGTAAAATATTTAATGGAAAATATGGGTAAGCTTGTTTTGTAAGAATGATCTCTTTAATAAAAATCGTGTTTCATCACTTCAATATAAACAATTATAAAATTTTATATAACAATTAATAATGAAACTTTTAATTAATCTAAATAAGTTTAGAAATTATCAAATTCATCAATTTATTTTAATGTACATTTTTATTGTCTTTGAGTAATCTCTGTTGAGCAATGAACTTTCTGAATGTTGAAGTTTGTTAAATTTGCTCAATGCTTAAACAAGATTATTGTTCAAGGAAATGTAAGCAACTTAAGAACACGAACAAAACAATTGATATCATGAACAACAAACATATCTCTCACATCGAGTAAATAATACTTATATTAAAAACATTGGTTTGATGCATAATAGAAATAATACCCGAAACGCTATAAAATCTTGTTAAAATTTATTTGTTGAAAATTTGCTAAAAAAAAGAGTAACGTTTAAAAATGAAGAAAACTACAATTTTACATGTCAAAATAGCTTAATATGATTAAGATGAATTGAGAAGTGCATAATTTGAATGTGCTACGAAAAGGAAGTATAATATTAATCATAAGTTGTATATAACTATATTTGTGAGTGTATTTAAATATATGGGATTATGGATGCATGGTTTCCGACCCAATGTCATTTGATTCACTTTCTCTTTCACCTTATGGAATCAATGAGATCGTGATAACAAAATGCATAATCAATCGTAAATTGAACAAAATTTATCAGAATCGTTATATTATGAGTATATGAGATCTCAACTAATCAAATCAAATCAAAACATTTTGCTTAATTAAAAAAGTCATATTAGAATGTATGTAAAAGTCAATTTGTTATGATTTGTCGATAGAAATTTCGTTAAGATTTTTTTTTAAAATTTGCTAAATAATTTGATATAATAACAAATCAAAATACAAAAACAAAATCATACTTTTACACATAAATAAAGTGTGCCCCCCTTCCCCTAGTCAAGAGATGATGGTTTAATATGTATACTAGTCAAGAATTCGTGTCATGCACGGGATATTTTTATTAAGGTGTTGTTTTAGTATTGCTTTAATATCACTTTTAAGTATATATCTAATAAAATTATATTATATTAGCATAATATTAGTAAAATATTAATCAAAAACTTTTATGTGTATATCCTTGATTGTTGTTCAAGGAAATGAAGGAACTTAAGAACACGAACAAAACAATTGATATCATGAACAATAAATATATTTCTCACATCAAGTAAATAATACTTAAATTAAAAACTTTGGTTTGATGTCTGTAATAAAAGCATACTTGAAACGTTATAAAAATCTTGCTAAAATTTGTTTGTTGAAAATTTGCTAAAAAAAAGTGACTAACGTATAAAGAATGAAGAAAAAACTATAATTTTACATGTCAAAAAAGATTAATATGATTTAAGATGAATTGAGAAATGAATAATTTGAATGTATTACGAAAATGAACTATAATATTAATCATAAATTGTATATATAGCTAAAGTTGTGAGTGTATTTATATATATGGGATTATGGATGTATGGTTTCTGAAAAAGGCAGTTCTAGGGGGTCTAGTGACCCCCCTTCCCCTGGACAAAATTATATATATGTATAATTTTTCAGATGAATATATATATTAATGTGTTGTGTTTGGCAATATAAAGAGCTATTAGGCCAATTGGTTGTGGAGCAAGAGTTTGATGTCAAAGGTTTGGGGTTTGAGTTTCCACCTCCCATCTTTTAAATTCTTCTTTTTTAAATAAATAACATTTTGTTCCCTTTGTCTTCTCTTTATTTACCTTTCTTATCCAAATATTTGTATTTCCTATTTTTTCTCCACAACAATTATGGAGTGGGTTAAAACGTTTGTAAGGTAATTGGATTAATCTTATTTACAATTCTCACAGTATATATCAAACTAACATTTCTTAGGTAGTTCTCCATACTATTTTTCCAAAAACA
Source organism: Rheum nobile (assembly GCA_027886185.1). NCBI lineage: Eukaryota > Viridiplantae > Streptophyta > Magnoliopsida > Caryophyllales > Polygonaceae > Rheum > Rheum nobile. The sequence continues at coordinate 11,328,007 of WOAB01000011.1, forward strand.
TTTTTAAAATTGTAAATCAATTAAAATTATTTTTTTCAAAACATAATAATCCACCTAGTATATAAAGTTTATAAAAAAATTACACAAATAGAATATATGGTTAAAAAGACATCGCTAATTAACATTATATAATTTTTCACAAACGATTTTATGACCCCTCTTTACATAATTCATGGATCCGCCATTGCTTTCCGGCCCAATGTCATTTGATTCACTACAATCCATCTATTTTATATAGACTATGAATACTATATAAAACTCATATATCAAGTTAAATTAATCATATAACAATCTTCATGGTGGAAAATGAATGTGAAATTTAATATACAAACAAATATAAGGTTTAGATTAGTTCATATGTATTGTAAAAAGAAATAAGCTAATATCTTTAAAAGAATAAAGTTAATTGATGAGATTTGGTTAAATTTTGGTAGAATTTTAATGATTAAATTTTATTAATTTAAAAAACAAAATAAAATTATTAAAGAGGATAACAATAAATGGAAAAATAAAAAAATCAAAGTTCAACAACCTGAGCCTAAAAATGCTCTAGTTGCTTAAAAAGAGTGAGGTTTTGAAATACCCCAAACCATGATCTTTGTACTAATATAATTTTGTGGTTATATTTTACTTTAATTCATATAGTCTATCGATAATATATCGTATGTCGGAGATTTCGGATATTATCTATGTACTACAAACTCAAACTTTAGAAAATCTCCTCTTCATTAGAGGATTAAATTATTAACCCTAGATATTTCTCTTAACACAATTTTTATCCAAATATCCAAAATACCCCTTTGGCTAATAAAATAACCGTACCCTCAATTCTCATCTTCCCTCTCCCACGTGCTTTTTCTCCCACCGTCTTTGGCTACCTCTCTTCTTTTTACGCACCATAGGATCTCGTGAAGGTGGGCGCAATAGCCAATACCATGCCACTCGTCACTCATCATCGGCTCTCCTAACCTGGGGATGCAGGTGTCCGGGAAGCCTTGGAATGTATGCCCATATCCACATCTGCAATTGTCACATAACCAATTTAAACCCTAATTTTTTAAAGTTTGGTATTATACAAAGATTAAAAGATTAGCGACGTTTTACCTAGAGTAGCAAAGAATAACCGGCCTGCCCGAAGCCCTCCCACGTGAAGCCTCACCTAGGTTCATGTACAGGAAGGCGAGAACTCCAACTCCCCAAGCCGTCCGCTGGGTACGATCATGATCCACCAACAACGGCAACAACTGACACTTCAGCTTGTTCGTGGACTTGTTCACGAACAAGATGGACCCCAACAAATGGAATAAATACCCTGCTGCATAAGTCATAGGATCGTCGCCAGCCAAAATCATGTGTCGCACGTCGAAAATAAAGTCCCATGCATCAATCCCGGCAGTCTGCACCCACTTTATCACCTCTTTGGACGGGTAGTCAAAAACCTCCTCCCATAAAGCGGCCAACGGTCCATCCTCTAGTACCGCACTAACGGCGTATCCCTCGATAGGCAGCCCCATGATCCTCTTGACGTCTTGAAGCGTGATTGTAATCTCGCCCCACGGAAAATGGAAGTTGTTGGTCTCTAAGTGCCACCTCTCCACAAATGCAGAAATGAAGACGTGGTCTACCCGTCCAAACTAAAACGCGTGCAGTCCGGTCAGCCCGCTCAGTGTAGTATAGTGCCACCAGCTACCCTCGACCACCTCCCCTATCGGAATAAGGCGGTGCCGTCTCCAGAAATCTAACCAGAGTGGATGTGTATGGACCTTCAAACGGTGAGGGGCCTCCCTGGGATGATGACATATCGAATAAGCTATGTGTTGGTCAAAGGACGACAAAAGCTCACCGTTCCCCACACCGTAAGGAGGTTCGGGACGGGCACGACGTGCGGGCTGGGGAGAGGGAGGGTTGGGAATAGGGTCGGGACGGGCACGTAGTGTCACCAGCTACCCTCAACCACCTCCCCCCTCAATTCTCATCTTCCCTCTCCCACGTGCTTTTTCTCCCACCGTCCTTGGCTGCCCCGATGTCCCTCTCGCCACTGTGAGCTCGAGCACCACCGCGACCAGGTCGGACCGGTAGACACCGCGCAGCTCGCCCACCTTGTAGCCTTGCGTAGCCCCGCCTCCCTACGCAGCAGCTGGCCTTGGAAGCTTCGAAGCGCAGGCCACCAGCCACCTCCCCAGCTGGCCGTGGTCAGGGACCATCGCTTGGACCTCCACCACCCATTTTGTGAACCCAATTTACCCTATTAAGGCTTCTATGAGTTTTCCTTAATTCTTGAACCCTAGATTAGTGAATTTGGTCACTTTTGTGCAAAGGGGGAATTTGATGAACAATTGGAGCTTGATTAAAGACTAATTGATGTTGTGGAATAATTAGGTTGATCGAATTTGGAGGCTGGAGGTGGATGATTGTAGATTTGGGCATTTTTGTGCACTTCTGAAAATTCTCGGCAAATTGTGTAATTTTTGGAAAGTTTTGGCTGAACTCTTAAGGTAAGGGTTCCTTCCACGAGCATGGGGAATTTTACGGATTTCTATTTGGACGTATATGTGATAAGTTATGCGCATTTTTGTGTTTTATGAAGGTTTACGAAGTTCGATTGTTTCCGTAGACGTTTGAACGGTTGACTGAGTTTTGGATTACGACAAACGGTTTGCTTGACATTGAACGTAACTAAGGCAAGTTTTTTGTAAGAGGTTACATGTCGTAGTGTGAGTTTAGGATATCGGATTACACTTTTAGCGAACTTTGGCTATGCTTGAACGTTGAATTGTTTTTTTTGGTTGCGCATGAACTTTGACTTAATTGTTATGTCTCCATGATCGAATGTGTATTGAAATTTGATTGTGCATAAATGTCGAGTTCATTGTTGCGTTTTGAGCATGTGAATACATATATGTATATTGGAAGACACATCGTTATTATATAATTTTTGGTGTGTTGATAAATGCGTTAGAATGGTATTTCTTTGAGAAGTTGATGATATGGTTGAGCTTTGTTTTGTGCCTTGGCTTTGATGTATATTGAGTATATTTTTGAAATGTAAAACTTGCGGGTAAAGATCGTTCCGATCCCGAATCGTTATAAAAACGTTTTTTTCTTATACACTCCTCGACAGAGGGCTCTACCCGGGTAGAGCGGTTCGAGAGAGTGCTCTACCATTTTAGGGGAGGCCGGGTCACCCGATCAGTGATGCCATTCCCGACCCGTTGGTAGAGGTAATAGTACCCGTTATATGGGTTTAGAAGGTACCTTCGTGTCCCAGATAGGCTTGGACATATTTTTAATACGTTTTCGCATTTGGTTTTTAAGTGAGTTCTTTTACAGTTAAAACATACTCGAGTATAGATTTCGATTGATCACTTACCAGTTCTGGAAATCTATGACTTGATTGGATGTTATCTGAAGATTTGTAAATTGGTACTGAGTAATATTTTAGCATGGCATGTATATAAATATCTCATGGTCTATCGTTAGGTAGGATTTAATAGCATTGCCAGTAGAGCCTATGATACATTCTGTAGTGACATTTTTATCTGTATTTTTTCCTGCACATTTGCATCTATGCTAGATGATGTATGTTCTTATTATGCCATATCTGAATGTGATTCTCTCTATGTATCTGCTTATCTGATATCCCTTTTGTTTGTACTTCTGCGCTTATTAAATTGCTTATATAACTTCCTAGTCTGGTTGGAGACTAACCCCCATTTCGGTGGGGGACTGGGTATGTTTATGCATGGTTAGGTATTCATATAGGTTTAGAGCATGGAGGAGGTCAAGCGACTTGATGCATGCTAGGATGGGACTTATTTCAGTTTTTGATCACCTTAGTTGTGAATCTGTTGTTTGCTAAACTAGTTTATTATCCCGATGTTTTTTTTTATTCTGGCCTGAGTTAGCAACACGTTGATTGGCTATACTCGTTTTGTTGGATTATGGGATTTGTTCTAATACTCTGATTCTGAGGTTGCGTTCGGATTCTTGTCAGAACTATATTTTCTTGATATACTTTGAACCTTTGGACTTACTTCCGCCTTCGTATTATTTTTCCAAGTTTGAGTTCGTTCTTTCTTATCCGCATGTGGGGATTTCCATTAGGAATCGCTGGCACTGTAATACCTCATCATTTTGGGGCTATTACAGAAGTTGATATCAGATCCATGTTACGAAATTATGTGGGAAAGGGGAAGAATTAGCATCATATCTCGCACTACCACCTCCATGCTGACCACATAAGTTTTTAATTAAAGTATGCTTTTATATATACGTTTACTTGAACTAGAAAGTGCTCCTGCAGATGTTAGGTAGAGGTAGAGGTGTTCGAGTTAGAGGTCTACCCTGTGGATCTTGTGGGGGAGGACGAGGAGTCACTAGAGATAACCCCACTAATGTGCCACTAGCTGAGGACGTAGAGAGTCAGGTGGGTTTGAACCAAGAGCTGCAAGATGGGTTATTCCCCCAGAGAGTCATCCATAGATTCCCCCCTGAGGTTCCTCCGACAGTTCCAATTGCACCTTTACCTGCCGCCATTCATGTTGGCATCGATGCTGGATTTTATGCCATTCTTCAGCAGATGATTGGACAAGATGTTCAGGCAGCACATTCTTAGTCACATCCGCAACCAGTACCTCCACCATTACGGAATCAACAATCTCCTCCACAAGAGGTGACACCAATGGTAGAGAGGAGGGATGCTAAAAACATTGCAATTGCGTTTGAGAAAATAAAACCACCCACTTATGATGGATTTGGAGAGACAGATGAGGTAGAACATTGGCTTAAGCAGATGGAAAAGTTCCTTGATAGGGTTAAATGCCTAGAAGATCAGAAGGTATCAAATGTCTCCTTTTACCTCACTAAGGATGCTGATGATTGGTAGGATTCTGTAAAGCCTACCGAGGGATCGATGAGTTGGGAAGAATTCAAGGCAAAGATACGTACTCAATTTTACCCGGTGACACTTCAGAAGCAACAGCTTTCAGAGTTCTTACACCTACTCCCTAAAGGGTTGCCAGTGGCACAAGCTAATACAAAGTATCACCAGCTCCTCTGTTATGCTTTGTCTGTGGTTCACCGCGAGAAAGATAATATCGACTATTTTGAGTTATGGTTACCTCTAAAAATTAGGACCTACATGGCGGGGCACACATGTACTACCTTGGGGGAACACTATGACAAGGCCCTAGCAGTTGAGAGGAAACTTGAAGTTGAGAAGTCGGTAACTCTGAATTTTAAGAAACATAGGACACAAATGACTCATTCTGCTGCTAGAGACGATGGATTCAAAAGACCTCCACCTCCATCTAAGACAAACCAGACTTCAGGGTTTCAGAGATCTAATGCGCCTCGAGGAGCACCACCGGTGGGATATCAATGTCACAACTGCAAAAGTGATAAGCATTTCAGACCTGATTGTCCACATGAGGCTAAGATATGTCACAAGTGTGGAGGGAAGGGTCATCTTGCAATTTATTGTAAAAGAGAAGTAAATCCCTCTCAATCACAATCTTTTGTAACCGTCCCACATGGACCGACTCAGTACTATCATCCGACAAAATCGTATCCTCAATACCATTCTCATTCGACACAATCATATTCTCAACATCAGTCTCGTCCAGCACCAGCACATTCCCATAAATCTACTGGAAGTTCAAAGGGGAAAGGACGTGTATATGAGATGAGGGTCGACGAGCCTAAAGCACTCATAGCTATAGCCTACAGGTACGCTTTGGATCCAATCTCAAACCGTGTGCATTTTATTTGATACTGGGGCTACCCATTCTTTTATCTTTGAGTCATGTGTGACTAGACTTGGTCTAACTTGTGCTAATGATTATGAGTCGTTTGTTATTGGTTTTACCGAATGGTAGTAAATTGGTCAGGAACCGGGAGTTTATGAATTGTCCCATTTGATTAGGGGTCCGGGATTGGGCAGTTGACTTGATTGAGATCGATATACGACATTATGATGTGATTTTGGGCATGGATTGACTTGTACGTCATAAGGCGGTGATGGATCTATGTAAGAGAACAGTGACTATGACCGTTGAGGATGGGTCGAAATACGTGTTCGAAGGTCATGATCCTAGTGAATCAGGATTGATTATTAGTGCCATGGAGGCCTCAAGGTTGATAAGGAAGGGATGTCAAGGCTATATGTGTTATGCTTTAGAAGATAATAAAGAGAGGTCGGAATTGTCTAATATACCGGTTGCTTGTGAGTTTTCGGACGTGTTTCCGGAGGACTTACCGGGTTTACCTCCTTGTTGAGATGTTGACTTTACGATTGAACTTGAGTGGGGGACGGCGCCAGTCTCTAGGGCACCATACAGGATGGCACCACTGGAGATGCAAGGGCTAAAGAAGCAACTAGAAGAATTGGCTGAAAAGGGTTACATTAGGCTGAGTGCATCCCTGTGGGGTGCACCAGTGTTATTCGTAAGGAAGAAAGATGGCTCCCTTCGTCTCTGCATAGATTACAAAGAGTTGAATAAATTGACAATGAATAATAAATACCCATTGCCTCGGATAGATGATTTACTGGATCAACTGCAAGGTGCGACCGTTTTCTCAAAAATTGACTTAAGGTCAGGTTATAACCAATTAAGGATTTAGGATGAAGATATTGCTAAGACGGCATTTCGTACAAGGTATGGTCATTATGAATTTATAGTGATGCCATTTGGACTGACTAATGCACCGGCTGTCTTCATGGAGTTAATGAATCGTGTTTTTATAGAGTATCTAGATCGTTTTGTTATGGTATTCATAGATGTCATTTTGATCTACTCCCGAAGTAAAGAGAAGCATGCTAAACACCTTCGAATTGTTCTCAATGTGCTGAGACAACAACGATTATATGCTAAATTATCAAAGTGCGATTTTTTGATGACAGAAGTGACATTCCTATGACACATAGTCTTCGCAGAGGGTGTGATGGTTGACCCATAAAAGATTCAAGTTGTATTTTGATAGGTGTTATTTCATACACCTTTTCTAGCATCTATTAGCATGATTTGGAGGAGTTTTGGAGTTGTTTTAGTGCTAAGTCTGCGATCCAGATATTATGGAGAGAAGTGAAGAAATCCAAGGATTGGCAGCTTAGTTGGAGCTTAGAGATGGAGATGGAGCTGTTGGAACATCTATGGAGAAGGCTACCAACACTTGGTAGTATTTGGAGAGCAGCTGGAGAAGAGAAGAAGATGAGAGTTGAAGTCTGGAGATCACCGCCTCGCGTTATCAGTGACGCCCCGCGGTGATGACTCCCAGTGATGATGAAGCCCCGCGTGAGAGGAGGCCACCGCCCAGCGGTGGAGAGCAGAAGCCCCACGGTGGATCTTTACCGCCCCGCAGTGGACGTGTTTATTGCCTCGCGCCAGATTATATTTATTTCCTTTTATTTCTATTTCAGACTTTGTTATTTTATTTGTTTCCTTCTGGATTGGTTTTGTGATCTTGGGCTTTAGGTTAACTCTATTTAACCTAATGTTCCACAGCCTCCAAGCCAGTCTGCGAACACTTAGACACATCTTGTTATCGAACTACTTTTGATCGTTATTTCATATTATAGTTTTTCATCCCCTTTGATGGAGAACTAACTTTCCTTTGTTCTGTTAGACGATTGAAGCAGTACTTTGATGTGTTTGTGAGATTTCTATTCCTTGTTCTTATCCTTATAATTGTTGGATTGATTCTCTTGCTTACCACGTCTATGATTTCTAGTTGTTCTTCTTAGCCTGATCACCTAGGTTGAATGATTGTTATCAATTGCTAGGATTGCATATAGGGGTTTCGAGTGCATATCTAGTGGCAAACACGTTTGTGCGTATAGGGGTTCCGAGCGTACACTTGTGTGTGAGAATCAATTGCATGTTAAGTAGGAGAGTGAGTACTTGTACGTCTTTCTACTTGCATGTATCCTAAATCCTTGTGTGCATCGCTATTGCTGTGTTGGTGCTAAAGTACACTGACAACTGTGAGAATCAGTTGTACTTTATCATTGGCATAGTGATAAGTCTATTGACAACTGTGAGAATCAATAGTACTTACGATTAAGGTGGGAACGACTATAAGGATAAATAATTGAACTTGGATTGAATAGATTTCAGGGATCAAACTCTATCTTTGTACTGTGGATTTCGCCCTAACAGGACTACTTTCCCTCATATTATTCTCTCGATTTTACTCAATCTGCACGCTTATTTGCTTCGTTCTCTTGACTACAAAACCCCCAGTTGCTTGTTACTTGTCATTCACGATTTCATATTACATCATACCTTCTCTGTGGGATTCGACCCTTACTTGTCTGCTATACTTTGTTTAGTAGGTTTGTTAGGATAATTTATTTTGATAAGGCTAATCAACGACATTTGCTTGTGCATCTTTAGCCCCGTCAAATTTGGCGCCGTTGTCGGGGAAGGTTTTTGTTTGTTGTGTGTTTTTGTGTTTGATTTTTGGGTGGAGACCTATCTTATGGTCTATACCTGTGCTACTGACTCCCCACTCTTAGCTTTTGATCCAGAGATTGAAAGATCGTTCCTTGGACGTCTGCGCGATCGAAGGGAAGAAGCCGAGATTGAGACTGTGTAGGCCGCTGAGACTGACACGACCAAGAATGTTGAGACTGAAACCGCTGAAGTTGCTACTATCCCAGCTGCTGCTATGGCTGGAAACGGAACTCTACGAGAGCTTACGGCATCGAATATTGGGGCTGAACCCCTTGCTGTGATCATCCCTGCGTTGGATCAAGGGGTGAACTTCGAATTGAAGACTGGAATTGTTAACTACCTGCCTAAGTTCCACGGTCTGAGTGGAGAGGATCCGATTTCTCACCTGGGCAAGTTCCACAATGTCTGTATGACGATGAAGCCCAGGAACGTGACTGAAGAGCAGTTCAAGATGAGACCTTTTGGCTTTTCTTTACTCGATAATGCGAGCGACTGGTACTATCACTTGCCACCAGGAACCATAGATACATGGGCGAAATTGCACAAGGCGTTCCTGGATAAGTATTTTCCGACGAAGAAGGCGAATGCTTTGAAGAAGGCAATTGCCAACATTGAGCAGGCTTGTGATGAGACACTGTATGATTATTTGGAGAGGTTCAAGAGGCTCTGCTCCAGTTGTCCATTCCATGGATACGCCCAGCAGGATCTTGTCCTTTATTTACACAATGGTCTACAGGACCAAGAGAGGAGAATGGTCGATGCTGCATGCGGTGACAGTATTATGAATCTGACACCGAAGAAAGCCATGGACCGAATCCAAGAGATGAGTGAAAGCACCCGAAACTTCGGAAAAACTTACCAAAGAAAGGCGGTCAATGCTGTGACCCCTGCAGGACCGAGTCCGATATTATCTGAGTTAGCCGAGTTGAAGGAGATAGTCATGAAGATGGCGAATCAGAATGCTCCTCAACAAGCCAGACCGTGTGGCCTTTGTCCTAGCCAGGCCCACCACACAGATACCTGTCCTCAGCTGCAAGAGGATGATGTTGCTGAAGTTAATGTTGTAGGAGGCTATGGAGCCCCTAGACAACAGTATGGTGGCCAACCCAATTACAACCAGAGAGGGCATGACCATCCAGGATTTAGATGGAGTGACCCTCAAGGTGGTCAGCAGCCGGCACAACAGCAATATCAGCCGGCTCAGCAACAATAGTACCAGCAACGAGCTCAGTACCAACAGAGGCCCCAGGGCCAAACTTCTGGAGCCTCTACTGAGGATATGCTGAAGACCTTGACTCAGCACTTTGCTACGCATGTGCAGGCTACTGAGTCGAGTATCAAGATTATAGAGAGGAAGATTGGCCAGTTAGCCGACGAGGTGACTAAAATCAACCAGAGGACCTCAAACTCCCTGCCATCCCAGACCACTGTGAATCCCAGAGAGAACGTGAGTGCTATCACGCTGAGAAGTGGTAAAGAAGTTATGTCTCCTATTGCTGAAGAGGAGAAAGAAATTTCTGAGAAAAAGGAACTCACCGCACCCCCCCGCGGCAATTCCCGCCGCGACCCGGTGCCTATGCCCAGTAATGTCAACGCGACCCCACCGCCCCGCGGTGACGATTTACGCCCCACGGTGGGCTCGCCGTGAGCTGCTCCTCAGAAATTTGTTCCTACTGACGATGTCTATGTTGATACCTACGTTCGTCCAGTGTTTCCTCCCCTACGTTCAGAGAAGCCCCCAACACATTTTCCAGAGGCGCTAAAGGCTAAAAGAGTTGTCGATGACAGAGACCTGTTCGACACGTTCCAGAACTATGAGGTGAACATTCCCCTGCTGAAGCTTATCAAGGCTATCCCGCGATATGCCAAGTTCTTAAAGGAGCTCTGCACGGTGAAGAAAACTCAAAGGTAGAAGACTCAGAAGAAGAGTCCAGTGGGCGAACAAGTGTCAGCTGTGGTTCAGAAGCGTCTACCTACGAAGTGCAAGGATCCAGGTACGTTTACTATTCCTATTACTATAGGTGAGCATGTTTTTGAGAAGGCCCTACTTGATTTGGGTGCCTCAATTAATGTTTTACCCTATTCTTTACTTGAGAAATTAGAATTAGGACCCTTGCGTGAGTCTAGTATTGTGATACAACTTGCTGATGGATCGTGTGTACCCCCTAAGGGTGTTGTAGAAGATGTCCTTGTTAGGATAGGTCCTTTGATATTTCCTGCTGATTTCTTTGTTATGGATATGGATTATGATGAGCAAGTTGCCCCGGTTATGCTAGGGCGACCTTTTATGAAGACTTCCATGACTAAGATAGATGTTGATAGTGGTACCCTGACTATGGAGTTTGATGGAATAATTTTTCAGCATGATATTCATAAAGCTAATTCCATTAAGTCTCCTCCTACTCTCTGCATTAATGACTTTGATGATTCTGTGCATGATAATGTTAAGATTGATGCAGTAGAGGCCGTAGTTAAGTGTTCCACTAGTGATGGACCCATTGAGTTGCATGATTTTCATGATTTGCCTGTGGATGATGTCTTATTAGCTGATATAGGAGATTCCTCTACTTTGGGCACTTGCCCCCCCTGCACTAACCACACAAGGCTGCAAGCCTTTATCTAGTGATGTGCAGCATGTTCAGGTTGAGCCATATCGGCCCCCGTATCGTTCTAAGTATGAGGGCGACACTCCGAAGAGAATGCACATGGAGTGGGTGGCGAAGAAAGACCATGGTCTAAGGTTCAAACCTTTCCATGAGAGGTCTCACCAGGAAGAGACAAGTTGGAGGATTCCGAAAGAATCCTACCCAAAATGGTAGTTGATCTGCAATACGTCGAGCCGACGACGATAACCAAGGCGTTGTCCGGGAGGCAACCCGTGTTTGTATTTCTTTGATCTCTTTTTCTTTTTATTAGATTATTTTCGTAGTTTATTTTGCTTTGTTTCGTTCGCCTGTTACTCACATTTCAGGTACGAAAGTAAACCCGAGAAGAGATGAAGTGCCCAGCCTTTCTCACCGCCCCGCGGCACTTTCCTACCGCCTCGCGGTGGAGCTGCCGCCCCACGGTGACGGTCAGGTATCGATTCTCAACTTTTTTTTGAAAAAAAAAAAGCAAGAATGATGGGCCTCGAAAAAACCTTAAACGGGTGAGTAAAAGCTTATTTCTTAAGTGGTTACTAAGGTTTTGACGGATTGGGCTTCATTTTTGGGCCAAGATTTCTCATATGGGCCATGGTACATGACCGGCCCATCAACCCTTTCTTTTCACCTTACCCTACCTTGACCTAGCCCCACATAAAATTTCCACCGCCCCCCCTCAATTCTCCTTCTCCTATTTTCCATTCACTCTCCCTGAATCCCCTCTCGACCTTGAGCATTTCCTAGCCCCCATACCCCCATTTGGAGTCTAGCCTCACAGCCCAGCCCAAACACAACCCCCGTCGCGCCGCTGTTGTCTCGCCTCGCTTTAGCTCCGCCTCGCGCTGCCACCGCTTCGCGTCTCTGTTGCTACCGCCCCGCGCCGACCTCACCGCGACCCGGTGACCTGTTGTCAGTTTTTCGCCGCGACGCTACCGCCCCGCGTTGAGTCTCTGCAGAACCTGTGTTTGCTTGATTGTGAGTATTCTTTGTTGTCTTCTGATTTGAGCATTTCAATTCTTCACTTATGGCTCCCAAAGGCAAGAAGAAGGCGTCGACGAGTAGGGATGAGAGTGAGCTGTACGATATTGTGAAGGGGAGAAAGGTGGTTCCTTCTAAATTTTTCCACACGCCGACTCTGGAGCAGATGGGAATGCTCGCGTGTGTGACGATGTGCCTAACGCAGTGTGGGCTGGGAGGATTTCTGGGCAAGGCAGCCCCCGCGTATCCTGAGCTATGCTTCCAGTTCATTTCTTCGTTCCGGTGGTTCAACCGCGAGGAGGGTGATGATAGCTTCCTGCGCAAGATCGCATTCTCCTACAATGGACATGAGCATTCTCTGTCGAGGAGGGCGATCCACGAGGCCCTGGGCATTACGAAGAAACCGACCCCTGGATGGTCGAATGGGCTTCAGGAGGACGAGATGTTTGCTTTCTGGCGGGCTGCTACTAGGAGGACTTTCAAGACGGGGCATGAGGTGAATTCGAAGTTGGTGAACCCGTGTCTACGGTTGATCCACAAGGTGTTGATGAGAGATTTTTTTGGCCATGCTGACGATGGGAAGGTGCCCATGAAGGACTTCCAGTGGTTTTTGAGCATCCTGGGAACGGTTGAGCTTACTCCGTGTTGGGCAACTCTTTTCCTGAGTTCCCTGCGGAGGATTCATGAGGGCGAGCCTAGAGATATTTGTGGGGGTAGCTTGATTACTCTCCTCTGCGCTGATGTGATTGCTTGCGATCGGATTGCTCGGCCGGTTCCCTGCGTTTTATATGATGCCGCACATATGAGGGTGTGCTCTATGGTGAAGCCGCTGGGGCAGGATGGTGATGTGGCTTGGACGGCTTACGAGGGCCATATTTTGAGTGTTCTGCGAGAGTTCACTTACTCGCCTTCATACGCGGGCTGGTGGATTGATAGCGATGGCCAGACGCCTGCTGTTGATGCCGCTGCCGTTGTTTCTTCGGGTCCATATGGAGAGGGCCCTAGTGGTGGATATGCTGCTGCTGATCGCGAGGAGGGGGACAACCCCTGTGCTTCACAGTTTGAGGAGTCCTCATCTGTGTACGGACCTGTCGCACCATGGCAGGAGATGTACGCTAGATGGGATAACTTCTCTACGCGCCATGATCAGTGGACTTCCAGAGTAGAGACCGATCTGTAAACTTGGCAGACCCAGCTTCACGATGAGATAGATGAGCGTCTGGAAACTATAGACACTTATCTGCAGGACTACTTTGGGATGTACCCACCACCATCTTCCGGTCCACAGTGAGTTTATTTCTCTCTTCCCCTATCATTTGACGTTCTCTTTTCACATTGAGGACAATGTTCAGTTTAAGTATGGGGGAGGGATATAGACTTGCTATTCTTGCTAGCTAGTGTACATAGCTTTATTTCTGCATTCGTTTTCTGCAGTGTTGATTCTGTTTTCGGAAAAAAAAAGCCAAAAAGAAGTAAAAAGGCAATCAAAATCCTGGGATGGACTGAAAACCCGAAAGGGCGATTCAGGTAAAAAGCAGGTAGTCCGGCTGGTATTAGACCAGGGCAAATTTGGACTAGAGTGATGCGAGCTTATGTGAGAACGTCTATTGAAAAATGAAATGAGTGCTTGGTGAAAACCCGAAAGGGCGCCTTGGCAAAATGAGTGAAAAAGAAGAAGAGTGATTTTAGGATTTCTCTTATCTTGCGGCGAGGCGTCATAAGGAGGGTGACATAGAAGGATTGTCGGGTAGGCCACTCATGGAGCGATAAGGAGATAGACGGGAGTTAGGTTAGATTGTTCTTGCATCACTTGTTTTGGTTGTCTTGGGCGTATTGTTGATGTGTTGTAGTTGTTGGAGTCACGTTTTCTTGTACTTCCTGAGTCCTTGGTATTGATTGAGAGGGTGAGCTTTTCTTTAGCTTACTCGGGACGAGTAAAGGTCTAAGTATGGGGGAATTTGATAGGTGTTATTTCATACACCTTTTCTAGCATCTATTAGCATGATTTGGAGGAGTTTTGGAGTTGTTTTAGTTCTAAGTCTGTGATCCAGATATTATGGAGAGAAGTGAAGAAATCCAAGGATTGGCAGCTTAGTTGGAGCTTAGAGATGGAGATGGAGCTGCTGGAACATCTATGGAGAAGGCTACCAGCACTTGGTAGTATTTGGAGAGCAGCTGGAGAAGAGAAGAAGATGAGAGTTGAAGTCTGGAGATCACCGCCTCGCGTTAGCAGTGACGCCCCGCGGTGATGACTCCCAGTGATGATGAAGCCCCGCGTGAGAGGAGGCCACCGCCCAGCGGTGGAGAGCAGAAGCCCCGCGGTGGATCTTTACCGCCCCGCGGTGGACGTGTTTATTGCCTCGTGCCAGATTATATTTATTTCCTTTTATTTCTATTTCAGACTTTGTTATTTTATTTGTTTCCTTTTGGATTGGTTTTGTGATCTTGGGCTTTAGGTTAACTCTATTTAACCTAATGTTCCACAGCCTCCAAGCCAGTCTGCGAACACTTAGACACATCTTGTTATCGAACTACTTTTGATCGTTATTTCAAATTATAGTTTTTCATCCCCTTTGATGGAGAACTAACTTTCCTTTGTTCTGTTAGACAATTGAAGCAGTACTTTGATGTATTTGTGAGATTTCTATTCCTTGTTCTTATCCTTATAATTGTTGGATTGATTCTCTTGCTTACCACGTCTACGATTTCTAGTTGTTCTTCTTAGCCTGATCACCTAGGTTGAATGCTTGTTATCAATTGCTAGGATTGCATATAGGGGTTCCGAGTGCATATCTAGTGGCAAACACGTTTGTGCATATAGGAGTTCCGAGCGTACACTTGTGTGTGAGAATCAATTGCATGTTAAGTAGGGGAGTGAGTACTTGTACGTCTTTCTACTTGCATGTATCCTAAATCCTTGTGTGCATCGCTATTGCTGTGTTGGTGCTAAAGTACGCTGACAACTGTGAGAATCAGTTGTACTTTATCATTGGCATAGTGATAAGTCTATTGACAACTGTGAGAATCAATAGTACTTACGATTAAGGTGGGAACGACTATAAGGATAAATAATTGAACTTGGATTGAATAGATTTCAGGGATCAAACTCTATCTTTGTACTGTGGATTTCGCTCTAACAGGACTACTTTCCCTCATATTATTCTCTCGATTTTACTCAATCTGCATGCTTATTTGCTTCGTTCTCTTGACTACAAAACCCCCAGTTGCTTGTTACTTGTCATTCACGATTGCATATTACATCATACCTTTTCTGTGGGATTCGACCCTTACTTGTCTGCTATACTTTGTTTAGTAGGTTTGTTAGGATAATTTATTTTGATAAGGCTAATCAACGACATTTGCTTGTGCATCTTTAGCCCCGTCATATTTGAATGGCAACCTCCAAAGAATGTGAAGGAAGTGAGAAGTTTCCTGGGCTTGGCAGGTTATTACAGAAGGTTTGTGGAAGGTTATTACGTAAGACGAAGAAGTTCGAGTGGGATCAAAGGTGCCAAGAAAGCTTTGAGGAGCTTAAGAGAAGACTCACTAGTGTTCCAGTGTTAGCACTACCCCCAAGGAACAAATGGCTTTGTTGTGTACAGTGACGCTTCAAGACAAGGTTTGGGTTGTGTTTTGATGCAACATGGAAGAGTAATTGCATATGCATCCCGCCAGCTAAAATCTCACGAGATGAACTACCCCACTCATGATTTGAAACTTGCAGATGTAGTATTTGCTCTTAATGATATGTCCTAAGAAAAGATCTCGGTCTGGACAAGGAGAGGATCGCCACCCAAGCCATTGGTTATCGCCGCAAGTAGAGAAGGTGATCGTTCTATAGAGTGAGATGGAAGTTTGCGTGAATTTGTGAGGGGATTAGGGAGAGATTTTGGGAAGGATAAGTATTGGGCTTAGAAATTATTGATTGTCCATCAAGCCGGCCCAGATAGGTAAACAAATTGGGCCATAATCTGGAGAAAGAAGAATGTTGAGACGGTTGAGAAAATCTCGAACGACTGGAGCAACGACTCGACGAATCCCTGGAAATTCATACTCCAATGAATTTATTAGTTCATTCATGTAAATTATGTATAAAATGAGTTAATCTTTCTTTTGTAAACACACGATTATTATCACTAATACCAGCTATCATTTACAATTCTCTCGATCCACTGCAAATGCTCTCTAAGTTCGATCCTTTACTCCAACCTTAAGGCGACCAACGCTTAGATCGTTCGATCCGATTGATCTCTTATTCAAGGGAGATAAGCTTACTTCCGTGTCTGATTAATCTTGTTTTACTTAGTTCTTTACTTGATTTGGATCATTCAGATATAATCAATTTTGTAGTTCTCTAGTTGCCCTTCTTAAGGCGATCTAGGTCAGTTCGATCTTTTCGCCCCAAAACAATTTGGTGCCCACCGTGGGGCATCTAGTCAAACAAGCGATCCAATCAACAAATCTGACACTCATCCCATCATGGCCGAGATCGGAAACCCAACAATCCTCGTCGAAAACCAGGCTCAGGGCGATATTCAAATCGCGAACCAGGAAGAGGACATCAGTAGCCAGCCGATCGCAAACTCACAAATCCAAGAGCTCGCCAAAGCTATGAACGTCCTCCAAGAGGAACTGGCCCAGCAACGCGCCAGAACAGAAATGCTAATTACCCAATCTGAATCTGAAATTGCTCGACTAACCCGTGAGAATGAACTAATGAAATCGCAGATACATTCAGCCGCCTCGATCCCCGGAGATCCAAGACGTATAGTCAACACAGAAGGACTGTCTACCCAACTCAACCTGGACGGGATAGACGTAACTCATGCGACGACGACTAATGCCTCCCTACCTTCTGGTATGTTTCAGACTCCTCTAGTCACTTTTGTTACAACAAACGTGCCAAGCTTTGTAGCTGAGCCTCCTGAGGCTCGAGCGATCCGTCCACGGGAAACGGCTCTAGCCGATCTCCAGACCCTTATACAACAAGCTATCAACGAGCACATGAAGACCCTGGAAAATCGTATTGCACGAATCCTGGGAGTCCCTCAACCAATCAAGAAAGAAGCAATCGACAAATATGAAGATTCGCCTTTCGCAGAGGCGATTGCACGCGTCGAGATTCCTAAAGAATACCACGTCCCCAACATGCCCAACTATGATGGGACCGGGGACCCCGACGACCATGTCTCAATTTATAAGCAAAAATTAATTACTATTTCGATCCCAAGAGGGAACCGCGAGGCAGTCATATGCAAAAGCTTTGCCACGACCCTCGCGGGACCTGCACTAACTTGGCTTATGCATTTACCACAGGGTTCCATCGCTTCCTTCGCCGACTTGATCAATTCATTCAAAGTCCAATTCGCTAGCAGTCGACGATTAGAAAAGCAATCAAACGATCTGTACAGGATCGTGCAAAGGTATGGCGAACCTCTAAGGGATTATCTTAACAGGTACAACAAAGAGAATGTCGCAATCCCACACTGTGACATTCCAACATCGATCAAAGCGTTTCGCCGAGCCCTGGTCAGAGGTAGCGAACTCTATCGCGAACTGACCAAGTACCCGTGTCGGAGCTTTGAAGATGTCCAAGCCAAAACCATGGCGCAAGTCAGACTTGAAGAAGACGAGGAACCCTCCAAAGCAAACAAGAGTCCCAATCGAGTCGACTGAAAGACATCCTCGGATTATCGACGCGATCGACGACCCCAACCATATCCTAAGGGGCGAAGCAACCCCAGTCAGGTAAACAACTCTTATGATAGGAACCAAGATTGGTGAAACAACCCAGCTCTCCCTCCGAAGCTTCACTCTTATAACTTTAACATCTCCATATCGGAGCTCGTAAAGAGTTTCGACAAATATGGGAAAGAAGTAAGTTGGCCTCGAAAGAGCGACAAACCAGACGCCAAGAAGGACATGAACCGGTGGTGAGAATTCCACGGGGATCATCGACACTCGACGGACGAATGCATAGCCCTTCATAAGAAAGTCGCAAGGCTCCTCGCGTAGGGGCTATTATGCAATGTCATCTCAGATAGGGCCAAAGCGACCCTCGATCGAAGGGATAAGGTATTGTCCGATAAACCATCCTCTTCGGTTCCTACTAAAATTGTTAACACCATATCAGGAGGGTCAGACGTGTGTGGAAACACATACTTAGCCGCCAAAAGACATGTTCGAGAGAGCAAGGGCAACAAGCCGATTCAGACGGAGACAAGAAAGTTACAAATCTCCAACGCTCCCACCATTACCTTCGACGACTCAGAAGCCCAAGAACTAGGCGACCACCATGACGGTTTCGTAATCTCACTTTCAATTAGCAATTGCCTTATCCGTCGTATTCTAATCGACACAGGTAGCTCCACCAACTTGTTGACACTAGACGCCTTAAAGGGTATGGGTTTAAGCGAGGACGACTTAACCAGAAACTCTACCCCGCTGGTCGGATTCAATGGGGAAGTTAAATACACCCAAGGCGAGATCGTGTTAACAACATACGCTGGTGGAGTCAATCAACCGGTAAAGTTTTTGATACTCGACTGCCCATCTCCGTACAATGCAATCCTTGGCAGACCTTGGATCCACACCATGAAAGTTGTACCTTCCACTTACCACCAAACGATAAAATTTCCTACTAAGTGGGGGGTACAAGAAAAAAAAGGCGACCAGCGAGCTGCCAAGGAGTGCTATGTCACTTCAATGAAAGGGGCCGTCGACAAACCTTCCGTATAGCAATCACAGTATGGCGAAGGAACCACACGATATGTCAAACAGAAATGGAACAACTCGACGAGATCGCGCTGGATCCTTCAAAGCCAACACAGACGGTGAAGGTCGGATCGGATCTAAACGATTCGACTAGGGCAGATTTAATTTCTTTTTTATGATCCAACTCTGACTGATTTGCTTGGTCACACGAAGACATGGTGGGGATCTCCCCAGATATTATTACTCATAAATTGAATGTAGATCCCACGTACCCTCCAGTCAAGAAAAAAAAGGAGGTAGTTCGCGCCAGAACGTAACAAGATTGTAGATGATGAGGTAAAAACTTTACTTGAGATAGGCAAAATTCGAGAAGTCAAGCACCCCGACTGGTTAGCAAACGTCGTCGTGGTTCAAAAGAAGAATGGGAAATGGAGATTATGCATCGACTT
The DNA here is from genome assembly GCA_027886185.1 of Rheum nobile. Taxonomy (NCBI): domain Eukaryota; kingdom Viridiplantae; phylum Streptophyta; class Magnoliopsida; order Caryophyllales; family Polygonaceae; genus Rheum; species Rheum nobile. The sequence goes on from WOAB01000011.1 coordinate 11,347,243, forward strand.
CACAGACCTAAACAAGGTCTGTCCAAAAGATTCTTTCCCCTTACCACATATTGACGCAATGGTCAACGTGACCGCCGGACACGAAATGCTGACATTCATAGACGCGTTTAGTGGGTACAACCAGATCCTCATGGACCCTGACGACCAAGAAAAGACAGCTTTCATAACAAGCCAAGGTATGTACTGCTATAAAGTAATGCCCTTCGGACTAAAAAATGCAGGGGCCACGTATCAAAGGTTGGTGAACAAAATGTTCAAAGATTATATCGGAGATACCATGGAAGTTTACATCGACGACATGCTCGTCAAGTCCAAAGCGGCAGGGGACCACGTCGAACACCTGAAAGAAGCCTTCGAGGTATTGAAAAGATATAACATGAAATTAAACCCGACTAAATGTTCTTTCGGAGTATCTTCAGGAAATATTCTGGGATACATGGTCACTCAAAGAGGGATAGAAGCTAGTCCCGGCCAGATCAAGGCCATCGTCAACCTTAGATCCCCTCGATGCGTCAAGGACGTCCAAAAACTAACAGGACGGATAGCGGCACTAAACAGATTCATATCCAAGTCGTCGGATAAGTGCAAGCTCTTCTACGAAGCTTTGAAAAAGAACAAATCATTCGATTGGACAGCTGCACACGAACAAGCCTTCCAAGATATAAAAACATATCTGGCAAGTCGACTCCTACTGGCTAAACCGAAAGACGACGAACCATTGCCATTATACCTAACCGTATCAGAATAAGCCGTCAGCGCAGTCCTAACAAAGGAAGAAGATGGTAAACAGTCACCGGTCTACTGTGTAAGTTGTTCCTTACTTCCCGCCGAAACCAGGTACACATCGCTTGAAAAATTAGCCTTAGCATTAGGTATGGCCTCAAATAAGTTACGACCCTATTTCGAATCACATTTTATTATTGTGAGAACTAACCATCCCATGAAATAAGACATGAGGAAACCAGAATTTACAGGACGAATGGCCAAGTGGGCCATACACCTCAGCGGATTCGACATCGAGTACGAACCAAGGACAACAATCAAATCTCAAGCTTTAGCCGACTTTGTGGCCGATTTCAGCCCGACACTAGAACAAGAAGCCACGAAGGAGGTCGAACAACTAAAAGTCGAAGAAGACAGGGGAACATGGCAACTCCACACAGACGGAGCATCAAACGTAAAAGGAGTCAGCCTAGGTGTCGTGCTAAAATCACCACAAGGGGACCATATAGCCCAAGCTGTGAGATGCGAATGGGACGCGACAAACAATGAAGCAGAATATGAAGCCCTCATATTTGGATTAACACTTGCACACAATCTCACAATTCTAAGCATAGAAGTAACATGCGACTCTCTCCTAATTGTCAACCAGGTACAAGGTTCATATGCTGCCAAAGACGACAGAATGATGGCATATTTATACATCGTCAAAAAGTTGGCAAGAAAATTCCAGAACTTCACTATCCAACAAGTCCCACGCGACCTCAACACACAAGCCGACGCCCTAGCAAACCTCAGCTCAACCTTACATCCCAACGACTTCCACAACATTCCATTAGCACATATCACCACACCGGCCGTCCCCAAAATCTTCAAAACACCCAATCCAGATGACATTCAGACAATGGACGAGTTACCCCTAGAAGAAGTCGTCTCAGCAGAGGTAGGCGACCACACCAAAGAAGATTTGGTAGGCGATCAAGATGATTGGACCATCCCCTATATCAAATGGCTCGGGGATGGAACACTCCCAGCAGACAAAGAAAAAGCTAAAAGACTCAAGGTACAAGCCGTGACCTTTGATTTAAAAGATAATATTTTGTTCAAACGATTTGTTACAGGCCTATACCTACGCTGCCTCAAAACAACTGCGGTACATCGCGTCTTACAATCTCTATACGACGGAGACTTCGGAAATCATACCGGAGGATGCAGCCTATCCGGCAAAGCTCTCAAGACAGGTAATTATTGGCCCAGAATGAACAAGGACGCGACGGATTATGTCAGAAAGTGCGACGCCTGCCAACGACACGCACTTGTCACACATCAGCCATCCGAAATGCTCCATCCGACCCTAGCTCCCTGGCCCTTCATGCGATGGGGAATGGACATCGTCGGAAAACTGCCACCAGCATCAGGACAACGCGTCTTCTTCATAGCCATGAATGACTATTTTTCTAAATGGATAGAGGCTGAAGCATATCGAGAGGTAAAAGAAAACACGTCATCTCATTCATAAAACGTAACATTCTATGCAGATTTGGTGTCCCTTCAGAAATCGTATGCGATAATGGCTCCCAATTCATCGGTAGCAAGACGCAATCTTTCTGTAAATAGTGGAACATCACATTAGTCACGTCCACACCAAGATACCCACAGTCTAATGGTCAAGCAGAGTCCAGCAATAAAATCATCATCAACAATCTCAAAAAATGCCTCATAGGGGCAAAAGGAAAATGGGCCGACGAACTCCCTGTGATATTATGGTCCGACAGGATGACACCAAAAAATGCAACAAGGCAAAGCCCTTTCTCATTGGTATATGGAAGCGAGGCAGTCATTCCCACTAAGCTACTCGTCCCAACTGCCAGATACGAACTCCAAACTCTGGAGCAAAACGACGTCGAGTTAGCTCACAATCTTGACACCATCAACGAGACCAGAGAAAAAGCCAGAATTTGAATGATCCAATACCATCAACAAGTCGCCTGAAGCTACAACAAAAACGTTCAAAGGAAAACATTCCAAAACACCAGAGATCCAACCGACGAAAAGTTGGCACCCTAATGGGAAGGACCTTATCTCATCAAGGAAGTCGTCGGGCAAGGAGCATATCAACTAGAAACAAAGGACGGACAACCAATCCCTCGAAGCTGGAACGTGGTCCACTTAAAGTTGTATCATTTCTAAACTTTCTTTCACTTTCACTTTCACTTTGCATTTTTTACATCTATTTAAATTATATTCGCTTGAATTATGATCACTGACTTAAGCATCGGAGGGTCGTTGGGTCACCCCCCAACGGTCGCCCAAAAGACATCTCTTTTTTGTACTCTTAACGTGATCTGAACAGGAACAAAAGGCTTCAAAGACGAACTTGACACTCAAACGGATATCCATACCATATACAACACAAGTGCTTACAACATCCAAATCGATCGATACATAGGGAATGGAGGAAACAACACAAAAACATCCTCTTATGCAAAAGGCTTGTCCTATTCAAGGTACTCGTCTTTGCCATATGATACAAATTACTCTTCCCTAAACACACAAAGCATGCTACACTGACAACTACAAACTACAGGTCACTTCGACCAAACGATTCGCATCACGGCCAAAACACAATCGACGAAATCCACCAGCAAAGAAACACGCAAACACAAGGTACATAACAAGTACTAAAATAACTTACAAAATATGCGACCCGCGATGGTGGACGGGTTGCCAAAACATTATCCATCCCATCTCCACGATGGGGCACAAGATATCACGATAAAAGTATTCAAACAGTCAAAATGTTTTGAGACATATGACACGATCTTCATACATATTAAGACTCGTCTGACTTCTCTTTGGCTTGTACAGGGTCGACTTTCTTGTCGGTTGTCGCTTCAGGGAGAGTCTTCGGCACGTCTTCAACCTTCTCAGCCTCCTCAACCGCTTCAGAATCGACATCATCTTTCTGGCCGTCCTCTCCTCCCTCCAAGCCGGCCAACTTAAAGAGCTCTTCACCGGGGTTGCCATCGGGATACAAGAGGTCCAGATTGGATCTCTCCCCTTCAACATACCAATCCACATGAGTATCAGCGGCGAACTCCTCCATCATATCAATGCGAGACTTCAGACAATAATAAGTCCCTACATCACCAGCGGTCCGAGCATCTTTTTCACGACGCCTCTCAGCCTCCTCGACCTGAGATTGGAGTTCCTTCCTGACCAACATGAACTCCTTCTCGACAACACTCACACGGTCTTTGGCAACCTTCGCTTGACTTTCCGCCTGTGCGATTCGCTTGTCAGACCTATAACTCAATTCTTGTATAGTAGAAAAGGCAACCATCGAGTACTGAAAGGCCTACATCCCATACAACATGTAATCAGTTTCAAAAAAAATGAAAAGATGAATTCGAAATCTCCTACTACTTACTTTCCAGGCACCGACGATGGCTTCATCCATACAATCGATAGGATAAAGGTCGCCAATCTCTTTCTTGGCTTCTGGATCCACAAATCGAGTCATGTCACTTGCCGCTCTTTCTTTCAGCATCCCTGGCAGGGAACCTAAAGCGACGGACGCCTTTCTCTTTGCACCTGATGTCTTAGACGACGGAGAGTCTAAAGCGATTACTCCAGCAGATGGTCGGGTCTTAACAATAGCCCTCGAAGAAGACGCCTTGGCAGCCGACAACTTTTGCTCTAAGAGGATTTCTTCCCGACAGACGCGCATTGGACCGACCGCCGTGAGACGCTGATAAAATAGCACAACACCATAAGCATATGAAAACTCCGAAGACCAACCACACGCATACCTGTAGGAACGAACAAGTGCCTTTAGAGATGGACACGGAAGGAGTCGACATCTCGACAGGATCAGGTATTAAGAAGTTGATATTCTTAAAAAATATTTCCGACTCAGGGAGCTTGAGTATAGCCTTGGTCACTGCCTCGAAATCTTCGGGTTCTCCTGGATCAGGCACTGTGATAACAAACATGTAAGCAAGGGTTTAGAAGATTCCCAACAGAGAAAAATCAAGGGAAAAATACAATACATGTCTTCCTCCAGTCCGAGAGCAAGAAGGAACAATCAACCCCCCTTTCAAGCGACTCGCGCTCTACGAAGAAAAAGCGAGTTCTCCACCCATGGTCGTTAACATCCAGGTTCAAAGCTAAAGGCTTTCTATCACGATGAAGGTGTAATTGAAACCTAGAAGAACCCCGACTACTCAGATAGTAAGAATACCACAAAGCATTGAAGTCAAAGTCAAATTTGTCATCAGTGGTGACAAGATCGATTACCCTAAGTAAACGCCAAGTATGTGGCATAACCTGACAAGGGGCAAGTCTCGTGACTGAAATAAAATTCCTAACCAAATTGGAAAACGGAAAAGAATGGCCAATCCTAAAGGGGTACTCGAAGAAACAAACCCAATCTCTATGGTACCAGTTGGCTCGTTCATGGGAGAGAGGAAGATGAGCCACAGTGTCTACGAGGAATTGACCGATTTCAAGAACCTTGTCCAACTCGGCCTGAGTTAGGGTTCCACCAACAGAATCGGAACTACTAAGGAGTCCTAAAGGGGTAAAAGCATTTTTATCTTCGGAAGGATCACCGGACGCGATTCTACTCCTAGACCTTGAAGACGCCATGAAAACAGAGAAAGGAGAAGAAGAGTAAAAAAAATTGAAAAAGAAAATTACCTTGATAGAGACGTGAAACTTTGTGGTGATAAGATAGCCGATTGAAGGCTATTTAACGCAGTAAAACCCCTCTCTTGTGGTCAAAATGATGGACCACTCATGAAGCGCCACGTTAGCCTGTGGTTTGCAGAAGAATCAGGAAAGGATTTTCTCGCCAGACTGAAGACCAAACCGTCTCGTCAGGAAACCGCTTCATTTCTTCCGGCCCAATTTAGTCTTCGGGAAATTGTTAGGCTCAGAAATTGTTGATTGTCCATCAAGCCGGCCCAGATGGGTAAACAAATTGGGCCACAATCTGGAGAAAGAAGAACGTTGAGACGATTGAGCAAATCTCGGACGACTGAAGCAACGACTCGACGAATCCCTGGAAATTCGGACTCCAACGGATTTATTAGTTCATTCATGTAAATATGTATAAAAGGAGTTAATCTTTCTTTTGTAAACACACGATTATTATCACTAATACCAGCTATCATTTACAATTATCTCGCTCCACTGCAAATGCTCTCTAAGTTCGATCCTTTACTCCAATCTTAAGGCGACCAACGCTTAGATCGTTCGATCCGATTGATATTTTATTCAAGGGAGATAAGCTTACTTTTGTGTCTGATTAATCATGTTTTACTTAGTTCTTTACTTGATTTGGATCATTCAGATATAATCAATTCTATAGTTGTCTAGTTGCCCTTCTTAAGGCGATCCAGGTCGGTTCGATCTTTTCGCCCAAAACAATAAGTAAATGAGTTCCTTGGATAAACCCACCAAGAAAATCATATGGAAACGTGGTTTGAATTCTAGGATGAATGCACCAAGATTCAATCCACAAGGCTTGGATAAACACACCAAACTTGACATCAATAAACTCACGTTTCTCAAGGTTTTTCTCTAGAAAACTAAATAAATTTTCAAGCTAAAAACAAGCCTCAACAATCGAAAAGAGACATGTACTTATAGAAGGAAAACTCAAAAGTCTTAGACACTTAAACTCAACCGATTTGTCTTCAGTGATCCGACGGGTTAACCGACTCCAAATGGGCTGATTTTTTAGTATGTGGCTTTCGAACTAATGGGCCGGATGTACACCAAAAATGGGCCCATTTGCACGAGGTATCTGAGAGTTACCCTCTAGACATTGGCCTTGACATGGCCTACGCCGTCTTGTTAGTGACATGCACCTGCCTTTGGAGAATCCCATGGTGAACCCCATGGCCACATCACGCCAAATTGAAGGATACCCCACTTCTAGACGCGTTGTTTCCCATGATCGGTATGATCCTTTCCATGACGCGGACTATTCGGATGGAAATCGCTCGAAACGTAGCATTCGTGTTTCAAAGGATCCATTCCCTTATGTCAACACTATGGATCACCAACAAAAAGGACAACGCCAAACCCGGTATGACGATCCCGAGTCCGACGTTGATGAACACCGTGATTCCGCCTCGGATGATGACCGAGACAGATTTGAGGATGAAGAAGCTTATGAGGAAGAACGCCAAGCGGAATATAGAGCACCACGCTACAACACCGAGCGTCGACGCCCGTATGACCGACGTCGTCCAAGCCCGCAGCGTCCCGGCACCCAACGCCGAGACATCAAGGTGAAAGTTCCTCTCTTATATGGTGATTATGATCCGATTAAGTTCCTTGATTGGCAGCAGTCCGCGGAGTATGTGTTGCCTTATTATCACTATCCCGAGGAGGACAAAGTTGAAATCGCAACGTTGCATTTCGAGGGTGCCGCGCGTGCATGGTGGCACCGGTTCCGGACTGACTGAGACCGCCGTGGTGATCCCCCTATAGACACTTGGCGTCACCTCATCCATGTCATGAGGAAGAAGTACGTTCCCGAGGACTTCAAATCCGAGATGTGCCTCAAGATACAACTTGCGTCCCAAGGAAACTGATCCCCCCTTGATTTCTATTCCGAGCTTGAAGAACTTTCACACAAGGCGGGTATCTACCATTCCGATGAGGATTTTAGGAGTATGTTTCTTCGCGGCCTGCATGCACCTATTCGGGACCAACTTCGAGTGCTCAACATTAGGAACCTACAAAAGTGCGCACACATGGCTCAAAAGATTTGGACGCAAGCACAAGCGGCTAAGAAGGCGTCTTGGTCTCGGCCTAACACAAGGTATGGTTATAATCCAATGTCAAGTTCCCCTTCTACTAAAGTGCGTTCATCTTCACAGTCCACTCCCGCACCATCGACACCAACTTCGAGTGCTCAACATTAGGAACCTACAAAAGTGCGCACACATGGCTCAAAAGATTTGGACGCAAGCACAAGCGGCTAAGAAGGCATCTTGGTCTCGGCCTAACACAAGGTATGGTGATAAGCGGTATTTTACATAGCGCAACTAGTAATTATTAGCATATTATTGAGGAGATTTGGATTTGATTTATGGGATATTTCTGTAATCCGGAGAAAAGGTGAGAAGTGGTTAAATCATAGGATTTACAGAGTTTTGGAGGTAAGTTGGTGTTTGAGGTGCGGAGCTGCATTGTGGATGTTTTTGGAAGCACTTACGAGTTGAAGACGGTGCCCGAAGTCATATAGGAAAGCTGGTGATCAGAAGACAGAAGTTGCTGGAGTGGAGACCGCGAGCTGACGCGACTAATGGCGACCAGCGGTTAGCAGATTTCCAGCAGAACCTTGGGGAGCACAAACCGCGATCCCCCACGATCGTTGTTGGTCACGGTTTTCTGAGCGACTGAACAACTTCCGATTTTCTCCAACTGCTGGGCTGTTTCGTTTTGTTTAATTGAACAGGTATTTAAGGGGCTCGGATTAGGGTTTAACATGACGGCCGGGAGAGCTAGCCTGGGGGCTAATCTTCCTTTTTACTCTCAAGAACACTTAGATTTCTTTTCTCTCTTTTGGATTGGAATTGTTGTGGAGAACTAATTTCCTGTTTTGCCTAGCGTGGAAGCACAGAGTTAACCCGGTTGTAAGGTTCATTTCTCTTGTTCATCCCTTGTTGGATTTGATATTAATTTCCTTGAGCATATTTCAGATTTCTATATTTTTGACTAGATTGATCTCCTGGTTTAAATCTATAGTTATCTAATTGCTAGAATTGGGATAGACGGTGGAATCCCTAATCACTTGTAGCGATCACAATTGCATGAAATTGGTAAATTGAATTCAATTGTGAAAAGGAAATTGATTTGCATTGCATACTTGCGTTGTTGAGTCTTTGCATGCAATCCATACAATCTTACACTTTATGCTACTAATTGAACCAACCTTAGAAGGTCTTCTAGGTTATCAGTTAGTAAATGTTAGCAGGACCGGTTGGCTTGTTAATATAAATAAGATCAGAAGGGGAACAAATCAAAAGGGTGAATATGAACATGAGAGGAATCAATGATCAACTTGGTTAACTGCTGTGTGGAAACTTGCTAGGTGAAACTCCCTTTCTTCTTATTTTCTTAAGCTTGATTTTGGTGTTATTTCATTTGTGTAGTCTTAGTAGAAAACCAACCCCCCCCCCCCCCCCCCCCCATTTGTTCTTTAAAGTTGATAAATTAGTAATTACATAGAAATTGACGTGTTGATTCCCTTGGGTTCGACTCCTTACTTGCATGCTATACTCTAGTTGCATATTAGGATTACTTTGATAGCGCGCACGACTGAAAATATGTTATCAACGCAAGCACAAGCGGCTAAGAAGGCGTCTTGGTCTCGGCCTAACACAAGGTATGGTTATAATCCAATGTCAAGTTCCCCTTCTACTAAAGTGCGTTCATCTTCACAGTCCACTCCCGCACCATCGACACCGACACCGGCCAGCCGTCCTAGTGCTCTGACGCGCGTCAATCAACCTCCTCCGCGCGGCACCGCTACTTCCGAAGAAAGGGCTCGCAATCGAGTGTGTTTTAAGTGCCAAGGAAGAGGTCATGTGCAGCGGGACTTCCCCAAACAACAAGAGGGTACTCTTTTCCAACACTTCCGGCTATGAGTCGTTTGACGAAGACGGCTTCGACCCCGTGTTTGACGAGTACAATCCCGAGGACGCCGGCGATGACGACGGCTATGTTTGCAGCCCCATGGATGAGCAAGGCACCGTGCCTCTTAGCCTAGTCATAAGAAGTGTCCTCACCACCAAAGAAGGTACATCATTGGACCAACACGAGAAAGGTAAGGACAATGTGGTTGCCGACGCCCTTTCTCGAAGGTATGTCTTTCTTACTCAACTTGATGCTTCTATCTTAGGCTTTTCCTTGATCAAAGAAGTGCATATGCATGATGATGACTTTGCTGAAATTTTTAAAAACATGCATGGAAAAAGGGGAGTCTAATGAGTTCTATGTTGATAATGGATACCTATTTAAGGCCGGGAAACTATGTATCCCAAAAACGTCTATATATAGGTTGTTAATTCAAGAAGCTCATGAAGGTAGAGGACATTTTGGTATTCCTAAGACTTTGGCTGCATTAAGGCAACATTTTTATTGGCCTAAAATGATGCATCATGTTACTCAATATTGCAAGGCTTGTGTTACTTGTGTGCATGCTAAGTCTAGGTCGAGTCCCCAAGGTTTATAACTGGTTGGCCTTTGTATAAGAAGGGGAGGGACTCGATATTTGTTGTTGTTGATCGGTTTTCTAAGATGGCACACTTTATCGCATGCAAGACTACTAATAATGCTTCTGAGATTGCTTCTTTATTTTTTGAGCATGTTGTTAGGGTGCATGGCATTCCTAGGAGTATAGTATCCGATCGTGATGCTAAGTTTGTGAGTTATTTTTGGAAATCTTTATGGGGCAAGTTGAGGACTAAGTTGTTATTTTCTACAAGTTATCATCCCCAAACGGACGGCCAAACGGAGGTCACTAATAGGACTTTAGGTGCTTTATTACGTACTATGTTAAAGTCTAACCTCCGCAAGTGGGAAGAGTGCTTGGCTTTTGTTGAGTTTGCTTATAACAGGTCCATGCACTCGGCGACGCAGTTGAGCCCGTTTCAAGTTGTCTACGGCATCAATCCACACACGCCTTTGGATCTTGCACCGAGACCCATGAAGGACAAGGAGAGTATCAAGGGCGTGGAGAGTGCGGACATGGTTAAGGCACTGCATGAGAGGACCAAGACGCAGCTAGAGAAGAAGGCTGTGCAGACCGCTCATCAGCGCAACACAGGCCGGCGTGCCGTGGAATTTGAGGCCGGAGATTTGGTGTGGCTGCACTTGCGTCGCGATCGCTTTCCATTGAAGCGACGCCACAAGTTGGATGCTAGAGGTGACAGTCCATTTCAGGTGCTACAACGCCTTGGTGCCAACGCCTACCGATTGGATTTGCCCGATGACTATGGTGCGCATCCTACCTTCAACGTCGCTGATCTTTCTCCTTATACACCTCCTTCTTTTGACGATAAGGACAAAGCGGGGACGCTTCTCTGCCAAGAAGGGGAGATTGATAGCTCCATGACTCCCTCAATGACGGCGAAGGATGAAGAGGAAGCAATGGAAGTGCAATCCAACGGCCCGGTGACTAGAGCTCGTGCAAGGGCAATGGAACGAGCAACTCAATCTTTAGTCACACGGAGTTATGCAGGTTACTCAGCGTCAAACATTCCTAAATGGGTCCTCCTCTTGACCTACGAAGGGCTGGGCGACGCCTCTCCCTAATTCAGCCTTTACGGCGCCGCCGATACCTCGACCACGATCATGGTCGTCCGATTAGGGCATGATTTTCCAGCAGGCATTTTCCAGATTTTCCTAGGCTATCTTCTCACCATATCCATCATTTTATGAGTACTTTAGTTTGGTAAGAAGAATGCCTATGAAACTATCCAGTTGCCCGGTGAAACAGACTTGCTATTTTGGGCGTCGGCGCGCCGAGGAAGACCCGAGACTTGCCTTAAGTCTCGCCTATCTTTTATAGTTTTCTTTCCTAATTTATTTATACTATTTTAGCTAGTTTTGGTTCAGGTTGGGCGTGCCCCTTATGTGTTTTGGGCCGTTCCTCTTTTGAATGTTTATTAGTTAGACTACTTTCCTTACTCGGTTTTGTTTAGACTATTTAAACCTTCTTTCATTCATTAATAAGATTATGTTGATTTGAGTTGTTAAGTTGAGTTATCTCCTTCCTTGAATCCTAACATCTACCCCTAAGATCCCCAGGATCTAAACTACCCCGTAGCTCATCGCTTCGAGCATTTATCCAACGTTCCTCTGGCAAACGTCTTGATCATCTCTTTGATCGTATTTGTCCATCACTTTGGACGTGTAAAGACCATCACTTTGGTCTAGTTCTCTACGTGAAAAGGCTATCTCTTTAGCCTTAGAAGACGCAATCTCTTTGGCAAGTAGAAGAGACGAAGGAAGGCTTGTTCAACGTTAAAGATCCTATCTTGCAATGGCATTTTCGAGAGTCGTTTGCATCACTGACCCTCTTTGATAGAGATCAAGGATCTCTTTGATCACCCCTGCTTGTTGAACATTTGCCTTAATGAAAATGATATTGTCGTCAGCATACAACAAATGGGAGATTCGAGGGGTAGAAGGGGCAATTCTTATACCTTGAATGCTTCGATTTCTTCTCTTCTGATTAGAGCAGATAGAGCTTGACTGCAAAGAATAAAGAGGTAAGGGGAGAGGGGTCCCCTTGCCTAATTCCTTTCTTCGGGGAGAAAGATTTGGTAGGTTTGCCATTCATCAGCACCGAGAAGCTCATGGAAGATATGCATTTCATAACACAATCAACCCATAAAGATCTAAACCCCATCTTGCTCATCATGGCTTTCAGGAAATTCTAGTCAACTCTATCGTAGGCTTTCGACATGTCGAGCTTAAAGGCCAAATGCTTCTTAGAATCACCCCCATTTCTCATGTGATGAAAAAGTTCAAACGCGACGATGATGTTGTTCGTGATAATTTTGCCCGACACAAAAGCGCTTTGACTTGGATCAATTATCTCTTCAAGAAAGCCTTTCAGTCTGTTTGCTAGGACCTTCGAAGGAAGTTTATGGACCACATTGAATAGGCTAATGGGCCTATATTCTTCCATGGTTGTCGGTTTCTTCTTCTTAGCAATCAGAACAATGAAAATCTTATTCATATTATCATTCATCTCTCCTCTATTCAGCACCTCATTAAACACATCTTTGCCAATGATGTCCCAGTAGGTGTGGTAGAACAGAGCACACATGCCATCCGGACCCGGGGCTTCAAGCGGGTGGATTTGGTTAAGAGATGCCACTACCTCGTCCTCTGTGAAGTCTCTGCATAGTGCATTGTTCATTTCTTCTGTGACCACAGGTTGCACAGCATCAAGGATTCTCTCAGAGTCGATCATTTGTGATTCCTGGAAAAGAGAAGTAAAGTAATTAACAACAATATCATGAAGTTCAGCCTCGGTAGTCTTTACCTCCCCCTACTCATTTGTGAGTTTCTTGATAGCATTCTTATCCCTTCGAATCGAGGCTCTTCGGTGAATGAAGCTAGTATTCCTGTCCCCCTTCTTTAGCCAAAGAATTCTACTGCGTTGTCTCCAGAATTTCTCCTCCTCCCCAATCAGACTTGCAATATCTATGACCAGTTTCCTCCTAAGGATGAGTTGATTAGGGGTGAGACCCCCTTTGTTGATCTCTTTCAGCTTCAGTCTTTTCTTAGCAAGAGTTTTTCTGATTTTCCTTTCTATGTCAGAAGTCATGCTAAGGCTTTGGGCGCAAAGGTCAATTTTTTTGAAAACATTTTCATATCTTTCCTCCTACACTTTCTGGACAGCTTGCATGCACTCCTCCTTCGCAGCCCATCCCTCTTCGAATCTGAAAAGCTTTTGCCTTCTTTCATTCGTCCCCCCATTGAAGTAGAGCTTAATTGGGGAGTGGTCTAACCATTCCCTCTCCAAGTGTACCACATTAGCACTAGGGTATCTGTGTTGCCATTCCAAGTTTGCCACAAACCTATCCAGCCTGCATTGGATGTTGTTGTCCCCAGCTTTGCCATTATCATAAGTAAACTGGTGGCCTGCAAATCCCATATCCTGAAGACCACAATCTTCTAAACACTCAGTGAAGGCCTCCATCTATCTTCTGGGTCTCTCACTACCTCCCTTCTTCTCATGGCTATGGGTAATCTCATTAAAGTCACCAAGGCAGAGCTAAGCCCCGTTACCTTGATTACCCAATAGTCTAAGCAACTCATAAGTTAGCCTATGGTTCTCAATTTCTGGCCAACCATATATACATGTGATCATCCAGCCTGCTTGGTTATCATCATTCATAATATCAGCATCAATGTGGTGAAAGGACATCGATCTAAGCACTAGATTGAGCTCCTTTTTCCACACAAAAGCAACACTACCAGCCCGGCCACAACTATCCACTGCCAATCCATGGTAATTTATCATCTTATTAATAACTTATTGCATTTCACGTCCACTTAATTTGGTTTCACAAAGGAACACCATGGATGGGGCTTCTCTCCTCATGAGGTCCATGAGGGACATAACTGCACCGGGGTTGCCTAGGCCCCGGCAGTTCATGCTTAGGCAACTCATTGTCCCTAGCGGGGTTGGATCAGTCCAATCACCGCCAATATCATTGTTTGATTATCCTCAGTGCCAACCTTTCTCACCTTAGGGTAGACCCTTTCCATTTCCACATCCGCATCTGGTTCCAGAGCACCAAACTCAGCCACCAACTTCCTATTCCCATCTTTGTCTCTCTTTACGCTTGTTGAGGCTTTATTATTCTCTCTAGCCATTCTTTTCCACGTCTTCCCCTGTTTTTCCGCTATAGGGGGTCTTCCTTGGGGTTATCAATGGGATTCAAAACACCCCAAACACCCTCCTTTCCAACCGTAGTGTTTCGCACCTCCCTAGCCTTCGAAGTATCCTTAGGAACCGGAGCAGGGGATTCTGTAGCCAATAAAGGCATGACTACCGCCTCTTGTTGTGAGCAACTCTTATCTATGCTTGGAATCGTCATCTCTTGGCTATCCTGATCATGAGTTTTCTTCCCCTTGAGGAAAACCGCAAATTTCTTTTTCTCAGCTTCAGCATCCTCTTTAGCTTCTCTGAACGTAGGATTTTTGGGAGAGGTTCTCAGCAATGCCCCATACTATTCATCAAGGGAGTTCTCTTGTTCTTCCTCATTCATCTCACAGTCTTTATCTATATGGCCAATTATACCACACTTGTAACAAAAATCTGGCAGGAATTGGTATTTAAACTGGAGCCAAAACGGTGGTGCATCCCCAAAGCTTGACATCATTCCTTGCTAAGGGGTTTGGTTATATCTATCTTTGCTCTAACTTTCATAGTAGTCTCCCATTTATGCACCGGGTTTTCTTTAAACCCCAGGAATCTACCAACTCAGTTCCCCACACATCTCGCCAAGTTTAGATTCCTTCTAATAAACGGGACGTTGCAAACCTCCACTCAAATGGAGTCCAACTGAAGTCCAGGTCCTCTGGTTTCTCCTCTCCTTGTATCTCCTGGACAATAAAGGAGTTATTTTCTTCATCGAAGAATTGGACAATAAAGGAGTTATTTTCCAGCTCTTTAACCACCAGTCCTCTTCGTGGTTTCCACAGGAGCTCCATCGTCCGCTTCAAGGCTTTCCGATTGAACTCTCTTTATAGGAGGACCTTACCCGCAACAGCCAAACTGATCCTTCTCAAATCAGCAGATTCAACATGGTCTTCAAATTTCTGAACATTCACCTCCGAGTCAGTAAGTTTCAGCTTTCCCCAGGCCTTTTCAAGTTCAGCCTCCATGGGAAGAGTGGGACATGGTAAAAAATAAAAGGGGATTTACGAAAAGGCAGAGTTTTTAATGATGTGATGGTAGGTAGAAAAGGAAACAAAAACAATACCAGGCAGAAAAGCCAATGTAAGTAAAGAACCAAAGGAAGATGAAAGGTTAAAAACAAAACTTCACAGCGAAAGACCGAAAAAGCAGGCTGCTATACCAACGAACTCATATGGCGGCGTCCAAAACCTTAAACGCTCCCAAGGAGAGACCGAAAAAAAATATAACAACAACTTTAATTAACTCAATACAATAATTTTCATATAAAATTCCAAATTAAAAGTTTGTGAATTACCATATTTAATCAATTATTACAATATTAGTAAAATGTAAACCAGATATGTTCTCGAAATAAAAATATAAACCACATTAATGGTTAACCAAGAGACTAAGGGCAATTTTAACGGGGGCTTTTAGGGGGAAATAACTATAATATTGTTAGTGGGCTAAAAGACACAAGCACAGTCCCGAAATATGGACAAATTTTGGGATCGTCCCATGTTGGAGAAAATAGGGGGCTGTTTGTTGGACAATTTTTTTTTGCCTTCCCATGGTGCAAAACGACGTCGTTTAATGTTGTCGTCCAAACGCGCCCCATTTGTCTATTGCCACGCGGCAAGCACTGATTGGCGCGCGCTCGCGCGCCTGATGCGCGCCGCGTGGCAATCAACGGACGGCCAGGATTTATTCTTGGTCGTCCGTTATTTTATTATTTTAAATCATATATTTAAAAATTGGCTACTTAAAAAAAATTACCATAATTCTAATTACATTTTTCTCTATCCATAGACATTCATTTTGTATATATTTGGTAGATTTTAATATTTTTTTGTATTATAGGTTTTCATTAAGTGAAAATAAATCATTTTATTTTAGTATTGGTGTTTTAAAATAAAATAAATACCAATTTAATTTCTTTATATGAAAATTACATTGTAAATAAATTTTAGAAATTTTATGTATTTTTTACAAATTTTAATATACTTAAGTCCAAATAAACCATGTTATTATTATTTAGGATACTTTAAATTATAAATATGTACTGACTAAAATCATTTATACTAATTTTTATATTGGGAGAGTAAAGGGTAGGTATGGTCGTACAGTAAATAAAGGGTAGGTAATATTATGGTGTACTAACTACTTTTTTTAATAATTTAACAAAATAGAGAAAAATGTAAATGATTTTTTATTTGCCTATAAATAAGATATAGTTATAATTGCACAACTCACACAATCCTCTATTCTCAATCTATCATTTATCTCTTGTAACCTCTCATTTCTCTCTTCTACTCTTTCATCATGAATCAAAACCAAGATGATATCCCAAATAACTTTGGGGATTTGTCATTAGATGTGTATGATCCTTATAATATGAACTACACACAACTCCTCTCACAAAATCAATACACGTACGGACGTGCATCTCAGTCAATGGAGATGCCAAGATTTAGCACACAACCGGATCAAACTCAAAGCAGTGGTCGTGGTCGTGGTCATGGTCATGGTCGTGCTGCTCGTGGTGGTGATGCCGGTGACACCCCTAAATCCACGAAATGCGCTTGGAGTAGGGCTGATGATGTGCTCCTCATCAGTGGGTACTTAAAAACCACTAAAGACCCCGCAATCAACACCAATCAGACATCCGAGGCATTCTGGAAGCGAATTCAAGGCTACTTTAACACTTACAAAAATCCAGATCAAGGTGAGCGAACTTTGAAAAGTGTTAAGAATAGATGGCATATAATGAACCCTTTTGTGAATAAGTTTGTTGGTACGTATCAACATGCATGTGCTAATAAAAGAAGTGGGGAGTCGGAGGATGATGTTATGAAGACTGCACATGAGTCGTTTTTAAGGGAAACGGGAAAAAGGTTTTTATATGAGCATGCATGGGAGGCTCTTCGATACGAGCCAAAATGGATCTTTTCTTATTTGTACCAGGCCAGCGGGACGAACCAAAGCTCGGGAAGTGCCCCAAGCTCGAAAAGATCGTCTACTGATATGGAAGGCTCTAATCAAGATACTCCAACGAGTGGTTTCACTGGGATTTTTTAGCGTCCTGAGGGCATCAAAAAGGCTAAACGAAAGGGGAAAAAATTTGCATCCACAAGTTGTGCTGAAGATGATGGAGAAAGTACGCTTGAAAGAGAAAAAAAAAATCATCCAGAGTAAAGTCCATGAATTAGAGATGGCAAAGGTGACACGAAAGAGGGAGAAGCAAGCGCAATATCTTCAGATCAAGACCATGGAGATTGAACAAAAGACCAAGGAGATGGAACTTAATAATATCGATAGGAGCAGGAAGTGGGACATGCTCCAGTATTTGATTGGAAAGTATGATTGCACAACGGAGGAGGAAGTTGTCAAGATGAAATTGATGAAAGAATTCGCCTCTTAAGTGTTATCCGTGTAGTTCTCAAGATGTATTTGTAGTTTTCCGCTTTGCATGTTTTTATTTTCGACTGCATGTTTCAATCTTGTTATGTATCTTTCAATCTTGTAATACATATTTCAATGTTGTAATGTATCTTTAGATCTTGTAATGAAAGCTTTACTTAATGTAATGCAAGTTTAATTATGTGACTAAGCATAGAGATGCTTTTTTTTTATTTTTTTTACTAAGCATAGAAATGCTTTAATGTGTTGGCGTTTTCTATAATTTCATGTGGTGTAGAATCATGCAGAGAAAGCAATTGATTGCTTCTGCAATGCATAGCATGTGACACCATGCTTTTTTTTTTACTAAGCATAGAGATGCTTTAATGTGTTGGCGTTTTCTATAATTTCATGTGGTGTAGAATCATGCAGAGAAAGCAATTGATTGCTTCTGCAATGCATAGCATGTGATACCATGCTTTTTTGTTTTTTTG
Organism: Rheum nobile; assembly: GCA_027886185.1. Taxonomy (NCBI): domain Eukaryota; kingdom Viridiplantae; phylum Streptophyta; class Magnoliopsida; order Caryophyllales; family Polygonaceae; genus Rheum; species Rheum nobile. The sequence goes on from WOAB01000011.1 coordinate 11,365,303, forward strand.
ACTAAGCATAGAGATGCTTTAATGTGTTGGCGTTTTCTATTATTTCATGTGGTGTAGAATCATGCAGAGAAAGCAATTGATTGCTTCTGCAATGCATAGCATGTGATACCATGTTTTTTTTTTTTTTTTTTGACTAAGCATAGAGATGCTTTAATGTGTTGGTGTTTTCTATTATTTCATGAGGTGTAGAATCATGCAGAGAAAGCAATTGACTGCTTTTGTAATGCATAGCATGTGATACCATGTTTTTTTGTTTTTTGACTAAGCATAGAGATGCTTTAATGTGTTGGTGTTTTCTATTATTTCATGTGGTGTAGAATGATGCAGAGAAAGCAATTGATTGCTTCTGCAATGCATAGCATGTGATACCATGCTTTTTTTGTTTTTTTGAATAAGCATAGAGATGCTTTAATGTGTTGCATTTTCTATTATTTCATGTGGTGTAGAATCATGCAGAGAAAGTAATTGATTGCTTCTGCAATGCATAGCATGTGATACTATGTTTTTTTGACTAAGCATAGAGATGCTTTAATGTGTTGGCATTTTCTATTATTTCATGTGGTATAGAATCATGCAGAGAAAGAAATTGATTGCTTCTGCAATGCATAGCATGTGATACCATGTTTTTTTTGTTTTTTTGACTATGCATAGAGATGCTTTAATGTGTTGGCGTTTTCTATTATTTCATGTGGTGTAGAATTATACAGAGAAAGCAATTGATTGCTTCTGCAATGCATAGCATGTGATACCATGTTTTTTTGTTTTTTTTACTAAGCATAGAGATGCTTTAAGGTGTTGGTGTTTTCTATTATTTCATGTGGTGTAGAATGATACAGAGAAAGCAATTGATTGCTTTTGCAATGCATAGCATGTGATATCATGTTTTTTTATTTTTTGACTAAGCATAGAGATGCTTTAATGTGTTGGTGTTTCCTATTATTTCATGTGGTGTAGAATGATGCAGAGAAAGCAATTGATTGCTTCTGCAATGAATAGCATGTGATACCATGCTTTTTTGTTTTTTTGACTAAGCATAGAGATGCTTTAATGTGTTGGCGTTTTCTATTATTTCATGTGGTGTAGAATCATGCAGAGAAAGCAATTGATTGCTTCTGCAATGCATAGCATGTGATATCATGCTTTTTTGTTTTTTTGACTAAGCATAGAGATGGTTTAATGTGTTGGCGTTTTCTATTATTTCATGTGGTGTAGAATAATGCAGAGAAAGCAATTGATTGCTTCTGTAATGCATAGCATGTGATACCATGCTATTTTTTTTTACTAAGCATAGAGATGCTTTAATATGTTGGCATTTTCTATTATTTCATGTGGTGTAGAATCATGCAGAGAAAGCAATTGATTGCTTCTGCAATGCATACAATGTGATACCATGCTTTTTTTGTTTTTTTGACTAAGCATAGAGATGCTTTAATGTGTTGGTGTTTTCTATTATTTCATGTGGTGTAGAATCATGCAGAGAAAGCAATTGATTGCTTCTGTAATGCATAGCATGTGATACCATGTTTTTTTGTTTTTTTGACTAATCATAGAGATGCTTTAATGTGTTGGCGTTTTCTATTATTTCATGTGGTGTAGAATCATGCACAGAAAGCAATTGATTGCTTCTGCAATGCATAGCATGTGATATCATGCTTTTTTGTTTTTTTGACTAAGCATAGAGATGGTTTAATGTGTTGGCGTTTTCTATTATTTCATGTGGTGTAGAATAATGCAGAGAAAGCAATTGATTTCTTCTGCAATGCATAACATGTGATACCATGCTATTTTTTTTTACTAAGCATAGAGATGCTTTAATATGTTGGCATTTTCTATTATTTCATGTGGTGTAGAATCATGCAGAGAAAGCAATTGATTGCTTCTGCAATGCATAGCATGTGATACCATGCTTTTTTGTTTTTTTGACTAAGCATGGAGATGCTTTAATGTGTTGGCGTTTTCTATTATTTCATGTGGTGTAGAATCATGAAGAGAAAGCAATTGATTGCTTCTGCAATGCATAGCATGTGATACCATGTTTTTTTGTTTTTTTGACTAAGCATAGAGATGCTTTAATGTGTTGGCGTTTTCTATTATTTCATGTGGTGTAGAATCATGCAGAGAAAGCAATTGATTGCTTCTGCAATGCATAGCATGTGATACCATGCATTTTTGGTTCTTTGACTAAGCATAGAGATGCTTTAATGTGTTGGCGTTTTCAATTGTTTCATGTGGTGTAGAATCATGCAGAGAAAACAATTGATTGCTTCTGCAATGCATAGCATGTGATACCATGCTTTTTTGTTTTTTTTTACTAAACATAGAGATGCTTTAATGTGTTGGCGTTTTCTAGAATTGCAGAGATCTATATAAGTGAAGATTTACAATGGTTTATTCACTCCTCATTTCTTGAAATCTCTAAAAATGTCTAGTTCATCCTTAAACTCCTCAAACTCAAACCCTTTACTTTCTAGCGATAGCTCTGAAGATGGTGGATACGAAAGACTTACACAAGAAGCGCTTGATGCGTGTGATGCACTTCAAGAGCGTGCTCGACACCGCAGAAACAATGCAGAGCCAGGGCGTGCTCGACGTCGTCGAAAGTATATTGAGAGAAATAGGGAAGAAGGCTATGAGCGGCTTTACAGAGATATTTCTCTAATCAACCAATTTATCCAGATGATTTCTTCTGACGTAGGTTCAGAATGAACAAGGAAGTTTTCAAGCACATTGTGGAAACACAAGGAATGGAATGGAGTACTTTCAACAAAGGCCAGATGCAAGAGGTAGGCTTAGTATATCTGCATTACAAAAATGTACTAGTGCCATACGTATGTTGGCATATGGAACTGTTGCTGATGCTTCTGATGAGTATATTCGTCTTTCCGGAGGAACCGCAAGGCATTGCTTGGAGCATTTTGTTGATGGAATAATTACCTTTTTTGGTGATGAGTATCTCAGACGCCCCACCACAGAAGACATACAATGCCTACTAAGTGTGGGTGAGTCTCGTGGATTTCTTGGGATGTTAGGTAGCATCGATTGTATGCATTGGGGGTGGAAAAATTGTCCAACTGTATGGAAAGGTCAATATGCTCGTGGAGATCATGGTCATCCAACAATCATTTTGGAGGCAGTTGCATCATACGACCTGTGGTTTTGGCATGCATTTTTCGGGATACCAAGTACGGCTAATGATATTAATGTTCTTGAGCGATCTCCTGTTTTTGATGAAGTTTTGAATGGTAGAGCTCTATACGTGAATTTCACGGTTAATGGAAATCAATATAAGATGGGATATTATCTCGCTGATGGCATCTACCCGCCTTGGGCGACATTTGTTCAATCAATTCGCCTCCCCCAAGGCGATGAAGCCAAGTTGTTTGCCCAATACCAAGAATCCGTTCGTAAAGATGTGGAGAGGGCGTTTGGAGTGTTGCAATCTCGTTTCGCAATAGTTCGTCAACCAGCACTCTCTTGGGATTTTGGAAAGCTTGGAAGGATAATGAGGGCTTGCATCATTCTACATAATATGATTGTAGAAGATGAACGAGATTCTTACACCCATCATGGATACGAATTCCCACAATTCGGTGAAGGAGTAAGTGGAGAGACTGCATCGGTGGATAACCAGGATTGGAGCAACGATAGACCAGAGATTATGAACAATCATTTATTACAAGGAGGGCTCAAATTCGGGATAGAACTATACATCACAGGCTGAAGGAAGATTTGAAGAAACACATTTGGGACCTTCATGGCAATAATTAGATTGTTTCGCTGTTATGTGTTGTTTTTAATTATTAAGTCGTGTATCGTGTGATGTTTGTCGTTAAATTCCATCATTTGCTTTAGTTCATGTTGTTTTGTTTTCTTAAATTTATGCATCGCTTTTATTGATTTTAATATCAATGTATGTTTGTCTTAATTTTAAAAAAAATAATATAATTAAATTAAAATAACATTAATAAATTTAATGTATGATTTTTTTAAATAATATTTTTTAAATTTAATATATAATAAGGGGTATAATTATAATTTAATATAATAAAGGGTATATTGGTAATTTAATATATACAAAAGGATATAATTGTAATTTAAACTAAATATAAAAACCCTTCCTAAAAGCCCCCAATACACCATGGGTCTTTTAGCAAATAATTCCCCCAAAAACCCCCTAAAAGACCATCTCTAAAAGCCCCCATTAAACATGCTCTAAAGCTGTAATGCTGAATATAAATTTATTCATACAGAAATCATAGAAAATTTAACGTATCTTAACGAACTAACAAAAGTGAATAATTTAATAAGTAGGAGTAACTAAATAATAGGAACAAATCAATTAGAAAATATTCAAATATATAGTTCAATAAAAAGTATCTAAATTTAACATAAAAAGAAAATTCAAAATTATATATGATACATCATTAATGTGGGACCATAAGCGTTATAGTGGCTCGAAAGGGGATAGGTTTAATGTATATATACACGTTTAGATATAGATTAGATATGCTAAAAAATTACGTAAGTTTGGTTGCGCCAACAAAAGAAATTTACATGAATTTTAAACTAGAAATAATAATTTAAATCCACAATATCTATACGTTGAGATTTGATTAAGAATTATGATGTATATTTTATTAAATTAATAATATAATAACAAACTAAAAATAAAAAAAGAAACCTCAACAATATGACCTAAAAACATTGTAAGGGATGAAAAAGAGTGAGCTTTAATATATATATATTATATATAAGATATATGTATATTAAGGAAAAAATACCCTTATTTAATTGTATTGATATTGAAGTATGCATTAAATAGTATTAACTAGAGAAACAAAGAGCAAAAGTCAATCAATAAATATGAGTAAATATGATAAATTTGGTTCACGTTAGCTAAAAAGACAAATAAATTTAATTTGAGCATGATTTTGAGTCTAAATTGAACAATTAAAGATAAATTTAATTTGAGCATGATTTTGAGTCTAAATTGAAGAATTAAAGTTGAACGAATGGAGTATACAAGATTCAAAACGGGGACACTACCTTTTCCACTCCGCACTTTCTATCGAAGATTAATTAAAATCATCGTTGTCTCCACATAATTTCGTTCGAGCTAGGGTTAAAAATCATTCATCATAGAGGCATTTCAACGACATATACATATTATAGCTATTTCAGTGAAAAAGGAACGAAATTATTTTTATTCATACATCAAAATACAAGCACATGAACATACCCATAATTAAAGCATAAAATTAAAATTTCGATGCTTGTGCACATAAACTAACAAGCATCGATAACTTACAACATTTATTTAACATAAATCAACAACATTAGCAAACCATACAAGTGATGATAATTGGAGACATCATGCATCCGACACTGAATCTTTGGTGAGGAAATCTTTGAACCAGTAGTAAGAGTCCTTAGGGGTTCTCTTCAAGTCAGTGTCGAAATCGACAAAGCTGAGACCGATTCTGTTGCTAAACCCGGAACTCCACTCGTAGTCGTCAAGCCATGACCACATGAAGTATCCCGCTACATTTGCACCCTCCCTGCATCGTACAAATTCCACAGGTCAATCTAGTGTCAAGATGTCAGCGAATGCACATTCAAGTTCATGTTAGCTAGATAACTTTTAGGTATTGAATAAACTTGGTATGATTCATAAGTGAGACCCTACCATTTATAGTGCAATACTACTCATGAATGAATTGACAAGTGCTTATTATAAAAGCCCAACCCTCTAAATTTCAGGACTAGCTAATTCATGCAATGTGAGTGTACTTGTGAAGAAAACAACTTAAACAGATCGAAAATGACATAAGGAAGTAGCAATAGACGAAAGGGACTTTTGACATTTAGCTCATGGCTTGTAGAGTCCGTGTTGCATGCATAGATTCTGACAAAATTTGCATTTTCAATGCAATTATTTGAAAATAATTAATCCTATAATGTACAAAAAATGTCATCAGGAGTGATGTTATCAATTTATATGTTAAAGCAACGTCGAAGTAATTCGTGACACGTACATCAACAATATTGATTTATACAAAGCCAGATATATAAATATATTGTGAAGGTTATTTTTTTATCAAAATATTGTGAAGGTTATTTACTTGATCGATTCGAGAAGGTAGGAAAGATGACCACTGTGATATCTAATCCTCTGATCATCTTGCAGAATCGTTGGATCATCGGCTAATGATCCATTGTTTGCTTGACCCACACCTGCAACATCCATATCACAAATTAAATATAATATTTTTCATGATTAATTGAATATATATATAATATACATATGACAATAATGTATAACACACCCGTCCACATATACTCTAAGTCACATGTTGGACAAATCACAAATGGAAATACTTACTTAATGTATAACACATCCGTCCACATATACTCTATATATTTAACCCTTTTCAAAAAAAAAAAAACCATTTTTTACATATAAAATCAAAAACTCACCAATCACGTACCACCAATACAATATTTAAAATAAGAATAATAATAATAATATATATGGTGCACAAAAGTTTGTTTCACTTGTTGTCTCGTTCATTTAATTTGATTTGACTGATTAAATTTTATTAATTGTCTTTTGTAATAGGTATGTAAAATCAATGTCAGCTTATTTTGACAAAAAATGCTTGTAACAGTTGTCCCCTTATATTTCATGATTTTATATATAATTGATCGATTTATTTTCAAGTTAATATAGAAAATGATTACAAAAATCTGATCAGCTATAATAATCGAATACATGGACTAAATTTATGCATGAAATTTGGACTGCAAAGATCTGATTTATTTAAGTAATCGCATTTTCTAAGCCAGCAGGCGCTACAAATCCAAAAGTTATTAAATTTCATAAGCCCGTAAGATTGGATACATGTATACAACCAACCCGTATACAATTTTAAATTAAGTATAGCTCATTTATAGAACTTTTTTAATTTTTAAAAAAAATAGCTAGCAGGTAACCAATGATAGAGAAGTAAAAGCTTTACCATTCTCGGTGATGAAGATGAATGGATTGTTGTACTTTTGTTTCATGTACTCCAATATATCTTGAAGGCCCTTTGGATATATATACAGCCAGACTGAAGGTGTCTGTACAAAATAAAAAAGAATGATTTAAAAAGCATAATTACAATCGGAAATTGGTCGTCATAAATTTAATGAATATTTAATATTTAACAGAAAAAAAACGAGGGTTTTCAAGATTATATACCTTTTCACCAATGGGAACCCCGTCCTTGTATGCTGATAAGATTAAGCGCAAACAACATTAATTCATGATCAGATAATATAGCAAAACAAGAGAATGGTTACAATTAAAACATCAAGCTATTAACCCTAAGAAAATATGGGGCATCATTTTCCGGAACATAATTATCTCCCCTATTTTGTTCACTAGATGAGAATATGATATTCTTAATTATCTCCTCTATACTCTTATAGAATGGATTAATTAATAGTTGTTTCAAATTAATCCTCTGCCTACCAATTCTAAGAAAATACTTTATAAATAATAGAGTAAATTGATCGAGCATAGGGTTAGAAAATTCCATTTAATTAAAATTGATGGAGGTTGTTTGTAAAACCGTTCCATTCTTACTATGATAATTAAGTTCATAATAAATAAGACACGTTAGTTAAATTTGAGTACTTACATGATAATGTTGTCTGACTATCTGTTGTGTAGCTGAGGTTAACATTACTAACAGAGGAAGAGTTGGATGCATAATAAGTTGTGTAGTAATTGAGTCCAAGAAAGTCGAATGATTGTTTTAACGACGCAGATTCACTCTCAGTAAAATTCGGCAATCGACTCCCCACCAATGATTTCATCGACTCAGGATAGTCACCAAACACAACTGGATCAAAATACCTGTACAATCATTTAACAGCATAAATCACAAATCACTTCTTAGTGATACTAGTCTAAATTTGGAATTCTATTGACTGTTGGTGCATAAGTTAGTCAAGTACGTACCATCCATAGCTGAAATCGATGGCACGTAATGCTGCCAAACTGCTCTCTTCGGTGTCATCAAGCGGAATCATCATGTTTGTTGCGCAGGTAATTCCAATTGTACCATTTTGACGAGCCTAGAAATGAAATTACTTGCGCGGTTATACTTGATCAGGATGATCCACTTCTCATGTTAATCAAAAAAACTTATATATATATATATATATATATATATTCAGAAAGCAGTATAGAGAACAATAATGTAACAAGTACTTGAACTCTCAACTTACATAGCGACGCTTGTATAGTTTAAATGTGGCAGCGTGACAAAGAAGGAGGTGGTGAGTAACTAAATAAGGCTCGGTGGCAGAGTCTCCGACAGGGCAAGTTCCAATGTAATCCGAGCATCGACCGGGTGCATGTGCCCCCGTTGCGGACCCATACTCCGTCATTAGATTGGGCTCATTCAGTGTCGTCCAGTATTGGACCTTGTTACCATACTCCTCGAACAGTATGTTTGCATAGTTTCGGAAGTGTTTCCTACAAAAAAAAAACAGCATATGTGTCATTCGATCTTAAAGTCCGTGTATGTATAAGAGCACATGTGCATACAAACCCAGTACATATGTCCGGTGGGTAATATATATGCATCCTATAACAAATTAGCTATAGAACAAGTGCTAGCCCACCAACCTTATATATATACTAATTATCTTAGTTATGTCCCAATATGTATTCCCAACAGTCATGTCAGCCCATTGATTCATCAAAAACCCAATTCAGAATCAATCAATTGAAGAGGGCTTCCATATATCACATTTGTAACAACACTTTATCTCAAATAGTTGGTTGGAGAACTTTTGTTTCATTAAGATATATAGTACTTAAAAACGTTGTATAACACATTTGTATAGCTTAGAGCTAGTATTGGGTTGTGACATGTACTTACACAATCTTACGGCTCAAGAATCCACCAAATTCTTCTTGAAGTGCTTGAGGTAGATCCCAGTGGTAGATAGTAACAAATGGCTTAATTCCTAAATCCATCACGTTAACGAAATTAAATAAGTTGTTTCGATTAACTGAATGATATATATCATGTATGTGGCTATATGTCGTCGTACCATTAGCTAGTAGCTCGTCGATGACATCATGGTAGAACTGGATCCCCTTTTTGTTGATTCCTCCACTGATCTTCCCCGCTGTTGCAAATCCGGCCATGAAATATATATATGTATTAGTTTTGATTAGTGGGGAATTAATTAGTAAGTTAATGATAATATATATATTAATTCTTACTTGGCAGTATTCTGGACCACGAGATGGAAAATCTGAATGAATCCAACCCGATTTCCTTAAGCGAAGCTATATCCTCCTGTAAATGTTTAAAAAAATTGTGGTTGCACATGTTGATCGACATGTAAGTTAACCAAGTATTTGCACATTATAAATAAACCAAATTGCAGGTGTTACCTTGTAGCGGTTATAAAAATCGTTAGCCACATCTCCATTGCTTCCGTCTTTTATTTTTTCTGTCAACGTACACTAGCTTCAGTATTCAGAGACGGTTTATTTTTGAATTTTAGGCCGGTAACAATAGAGATGATATGATTCGCTAGTTCAAGCTATTTGTGTTATTTTAAGTAATGAATACAAGGTATGTAGCAACTTTTTTTTAAGTAATGAATACAAGGTTCGCTAGTTCAAGCTATGAATAAAAAAGTTACTGTAAAATAAAATTTAATAATTAGTTTTCATAATATTTTCTTTTAGAAGCTCCACTAATTAACTTGTTTCATTAACCAATTTTTTATATTAAATCCGATAATAGAAAGTATGCATTTATATAATGATCATATGTACGTAACGTACCAACTAATTGTCCATTAAGGGGAATTATATATCAATGTTGCTTTCTAGTTTATTAAAATAACAATTCTGATTATTATATCTATAATCAACTAAAATTTTAAAGGTAAACAAAAGCAGAAATGTTGCTTTTTTCTTGTTATTAATTGATTATAAAATCATATGGTATACTGGTAGTCTACAGTTACCTGGATATTCATGGCTGAAGATATCCCAGGTGCTGTTTCCTCGGCCATATTCATCACCAACAGCTCCTTCATACTGCACAAAAAAATATAGATAAGCCTATCTCGATAAATCATCTTCATCAGTCATCACGATGTCAAAAATTTTACAACTAATGACTTAAATAAATAACAGAAAACAAAACCAAAGTATATATTTAGCTGGTGAATTATTTTAATTAATGCACTTACATAGGGTTTTTTATTCCATTTTTTTGGGTCGAAACTATTGATTCCATTAATTACCATACTAGGAAAGTTTTTTGCCTTTGGATTGGATATTGTACAATTCCATTCTCTATCTGTATCATGTACGTACACCATGCTTGATTTATTATTCAACGTTCAACACAATATTTTGATATATATTTGAAAACATACTACAAATTAAGAAGCTTGTTATATAATAGGTGATTAATTGTTACAATATGTTATTGCTCACAAGGTTGTTACACTAAACTAACTCAAAAAGTTTGTCCACACTAATTTATATATGATTCCAACGATTTATTAGGATCACTGAATTATAAGCGATTGGCTACCGCGGCGAAAGTGTACATTGTTTTCGTTGAACATTAATTATTTATTTGCATGAACAACTTACGGAGTTTTATTCACGTACTAGTTCTTGATCGAAATTCCATACATATATAAATATATATAAGATTTCGTTACCTGGTAAGCAGCAGAGCCAGCTCCGAAGATAAAGTCTTTCGGAAAATCGTTTCGAGTAATCGTTTCGTTGATCTCCCGGACCTCAAGAATCATATTAAGAGGTAAGGATGAGGTCGCAAATAGCAACCCGGAGAGGAGAGAGGCGAAGAAGATGAACGTATGAAAGGTTTTAACACTCGCCATGCTTCACAATATTAGCTAGCTCGATCTTGTGTTTGTGATGTATAAAACTTGGGACAACATCCTCTATTTATACACACACCACCACTCTAATTGATCGACCTGCAATAGTCTTTAAAAATAAAATATATTTCACATGCATGATATCTAATCTGTGTGATATTATACTTTATTGTTTTCTTTTTTTATATAAAGTGGCTAGGGGTGCATCTAAATAATAACTAGCATAATGTCCGTGCCATACACGGGATTGGATTTATTAAATGTGCTTGAAAATATGACATTAAAACTATGAAGTCAAATACGTTTCAGGGTACTAAAAGATGATTAATTTTATATATTAGTGCTCGTAAAAATGTCATATTATAAAAAAGACAACGATAACTGAAAAGTATTATCCTTATTGTCCAATTTCATAGTTGAATGTTAAATATAAATCATACCTAATTATGTTAGGGGAAAATGAAGAATAAATTTTATTTCCATGATTTTTTAAAATCTTCGTTTTATTTAGTATTTTCGACTTTGTATTAGAGAAAAACAGAATTTACCTAGATCGAATTAAATTGCAACATTTATTAATTTCCTTTTTAAATAAATAATATCATATGTTAATCTATATGTACATTTTCAATTTATCTTATCATGTATCTAGCTATAAGAGTTTCAAAAGAGAAAAATGTTAGTTACATATGGGATTTCGTTAGTAAATATTGAGATTGATTTATTTCTTCTCTTTTTGAATAGATAAGATTATATTAATATATAAGGGGATTGCAGTGATGCTTTTTACATTATTATTTAATAAAATGTAACCATCTGTAGTAATAAAGTGCATGTCATATTTTATCGATTACGCTACATAATATTATAGTTAATTAAGGAGATCAATTCCCCATCTTATAAATCAGTATTTTTCCAAAAATAAAATACTGTATAAAGAAAGATGGCACTAAATCAAATGGCAACTGGCCCCAATAACTCAAGTGGCCCATGTTATCTGTGTCCCCGGCCAAGATGCATTTAGTGACCAAAATCTCCATTCACTTCACTTGAATGTGGGCATCAATTTCTTCGAGAGTATATAACTTTTTTAAAAGTAAACTTCGTTTATACTTTTCCATATAATTAAAAGGATACGAATTCGGTGAAAAAGAGAGCTTAGGTGAGAAATAAGAATGAATATGAGTCATTTGATCAAAGAAATTTAAGACCTAGATTAAAAAAGCTAAAAAAACGCAATGAATTTTATTTGAAAAAAACGTGTATTTTTTGGGGGAAATACGGGTGGGTGCATGTAGACCTGTCAACTGGGTCGGGCGGGTCGGGTTCGGGTCATGTCGGATTCGGGTCAAATCGGGTTCGGGTCGATCGGGTTGATAAAATTTTCAGGTCGGGCTGGTCGGGTTCGGGTTGACCCAGCGGGTCGAACATGCCATTTTTTATGATTATTATTATAATTTTTAACTTTAATAAAATAATTATAATAATATAATTAATATTATATTATTATTTAATAAAGTATATTAAAATATTTAATATAAATGAAATAAAATATACAAAATAAAGGGGACCCGCGAGCTCGGATTTGCGTTCGGGTCGAGTCGGGTCGGGTTTGGGTTCGGGTCCTTCGGGTTCGGGTCGGATCGGGTCGGGTTTTCGGGTTGGGTCGGTTTTTGACAGGTCTACTAGTAACAAAGTGCATGTCATATTTTATCAATTAGGCTACATAATATTACAGCTAATTAAGGAGAACAAATTTGACCATAAACACAATAAAATAACAAAATATATCCACGAATGAATAGATAGAAATCAAATTTATTTAATTAAATAGAATTTAATATATAATTAAACCAGACTCACTGTAATAACGTTTTTTAAAAGGATTGATGATGTGGCGGATTATGGTTGGATGGGTGACGACACGTAAACGAATTGAATGTGAAGTCGACATATAGGATTTAGGCCTCTCCTTTAGTATATATATAGATATAGATAGATGAAATCTATTCATATTAATTATTGTAAAAGTAATCCGTACGCATTGACCTTTTAATTTATTTGACATATATATCCGCCTCTTAATATAATTTTATATTATCATGGCTTTTAAAAGAAATTCAATAATTGGATACCATCTTTATTATAAATTTATCTTTAAAAAAATTTACATTTATTTTTAAGTATATTTTTTCATTTATAATAAAATATCCTTATTAGCTTAACTACATAAATTTATTTTTATATTTTGAATGTTTAGTTTTGCAAATTTTATTTTATCGTAATATTAACTTTTGTCCTATTATTTTTATCAACTCACTTAATTATATGTCAAACCAAAATCTATAATTATAAAAATTAATAATTATACATTAATTTTTTACTATAATAACCAAATTTCTTTTTTCTTATTCTCTTTTAATAAACTGCATTTTTGGATTATAACTTTTTCACTTTAATATTTTAAATTAGTTAGTTTTTTTATTCAAATATGCACTTGAAATTATTATTCTTATTTTAATATTTTAGATTTTTTTTATTTAACTACATGATAAGCTAATATTAGTATTTTAATACTTAAAATTTGATAATCAAATATGAGAGATAGATTAGGTTAAAAATTTATTGTTAAAGTTTTCTATCATGATTGTAGAAGATGTCTATTTAACATCCAACTTTGATTTGAACAAAAATGATGAGGCTTTTCGATTATTGTTGACTTTTCTATATTATGACATTTTTTATGAGTAGTGATGTACAAAAAAATTGATTATCTTTCAGTATCACATAGATATTTATAACATCCTAATTTTATTTTCATATTACTAAAAACAAATGCTGATGCTATATATAATACATTTTTAGCCTTTTCGCAATACATTTTTAGCCTTTTTTATGAGTAGTGGTGTACGCAATATCGGGGCGTACAAGGTGAATACTGTAGTAATTTTCATGTTGTATATGTGATTAAGGTATAACCTTGTTCGCCATATCACAGCGTACGCCAGGAACGGGTGTACAAATTCGATCATTAGAGTCATTGGAAAATAGCATTTGAAATATATCTTGGTATATGCAAACATTTGTGAATGCCTTATCCCTATGCACCAAACGGTTATATTTTCAACGGTCGATTTTTTCACTATAAATACTAAAACTCATTCACCCCACTTCAATATCCAAAAACAACATTACCAAAGTTTCCTCTATAAAGGAATTGTCTTGCTGTTACTCTTTGAATCTATATTATTTTCTCTGCTCAGGGAACAGTATCACCGTTCCCTGAATAACACACGTCGATTCAACAGACTTTCCTTCGCACAAATTTTAGTTGAGATTACAGCTAGAAACCCCCTGCGTAGTGAAATTGTTTTTCTTGGGGAAGATGGTGAATGTGTGGTCCAACCGATCATCTATGAATGCATCCGAGCTAGGTGTGAGAAATGTTGTGTCTTTGGACATGGAACATGTGAATGTCACCCTCAAAAACAAAGAAGATACAAACATGGGAGACATAACCGAGCACATATTCAGCAATGGATCATGAAAGAAAATATTCAGACAACAAAACTGAGCCCTCTCCCTGATCGTCCGAAGATGTTAGAAAAGGTTGAGTGCTCGAAGGCACACACTTTAAAACCCTCTTTAACTGCACTTAATGATGGGAGGCCTCATGAAGTGTGGTACAATCCAACCAAAACAACAAAGAAGTCAGCTGAAAAAGGGAAAGAACCGGTCCAGGAAGATGGAAGAAATAGAGGCTCTTCTAGATTCATGGCACTCAGTGACATATAGGAAAATTATGAAGATAATGGAATAGGTATGGATACAAATGCCATCCATCCTAATGACTAAGCTCACCTTTTCTTGATGGAACATAAGGGGTTTAATCACCTTACGAGTCATACTTTTGTTGAGAAGTTTGTGAAGCAGTACATCGTAGACTTTCTTGCCATTTTATAGACCGAAGTACGGGTCACAAGGCTAAAAAAATCAAAATTTTTGCTCAAAGTCTGGAACAAAATCACAAATTGTACATGTATCAATGGTCGCATATGGATATTTTGGAAAGATAGAATATTAGTAGATATTATTTTGTTAGAAACTAATCAAGTATTACAATGCAAGATATCTTCTCCCTATCTCGCCAAATCTGTAATTATCTCTTTTATTTATGCCTACAATAATCCCTTGGGTGGCTCTTGGTGACTTCAGTGCAATCATTGATGCTAGTGAAAAAATTTATTGGAGAGGATCATCCACTCAACTGAATCCTAATCTCAAAAATTGTCTTATTAAGTCTAGGCTCTTTGACATTCCTACAATTGGAGCTTTCTTCACATGGTCTCATAAGCACAAATATGGCTCATTGACTCAATGCAAATTAGACAGAATTGTTGCCAACAAAGAAAGGATGGACGAATTCCCCAACTTAGATGCTTTCTTTGCCATTCGTGACCGCTCAGATCACTCCCTTGCGGTGCTCACCATTCCAAGCAATTGCCTTATAAAGAGAAGAACATTACTCTTTTGTAATGCCTAGACTCTGCATCCTGATTTTCATGACACAATGGCATCCTCTTAGAGTAAACAAACCAACAATGTGCGTATGTTCAAGCTTGTATCTAAATTGGAATTGATGAAAAAGCTTATGAGAGCTTTGTTAGGGAAATCCATAGATGTTGAGGAAGAAAACATCAAGGAGTTGCAGAAAAAATATGCCACCACCCAAACTGAACTTCAGCAGACCTTGTGACCATGTGTTGCTGCTTGTTGAAGATGAAACTCTCAAATCTATCAAGCAGGCTATGGATGTGAGAAATAACATGCTTCAGCATAATGCAAAGCTACATTGGTTGCGTTTCCAAGATCAGTGTAGTAGCTACTTTTACAACTCCATAAAAATAAAGAAAGCTAGGAACAACATTATGGAAATTGTGGATGAGGGAGGCCGGAGGTTAACAAATCCTTTTGAGATCAAGGCACACATTGTTGAGCACTTCTGGCATTGTATTGGAAGTGAAGATCAATGCACCCCATGCGACCAACTGATCTTTGATGAAGGCCCAATTGCAGATATTCATGATCAAACAGCTATGGTTAGGCCTTTCTCAAGAGAAGAAGTTAGAAATGCTTTGTTTTATATTGGAAACAACAAGGCTCCTAGTCCAAATGGGTATAGGTCTCAATTCTTTACGGAAGCATGGCATATTGTGGGCAAGGAATTCACTGATGCAGTTTTGGACTTCTATCGTAAAGGCAAATTGCTGAAGGAAAGTGGTTGATCAACGATTGCACTCATATCAAATGTTGATCAACTTAACACCATCCATTACTTTAGACCACTTGCTTGCTACTCTGTAACTTACAAAACAATTACCAAGTTGAGTGTGTCTCGATTGCAAACAGTGTTGCCAAAAAGAGCTTACCATGTGCAAGGTTCATTCATCAAAGGAAGATCCATAAGAGACAACATCGTTGTATGTCAAGATCTGATGAAAGGATACTCAAGAAAGTATTCAATCCCTCATTGTGCAATAAAAATTGATTATGAAAGGCCTATGATACACAGTAAATTGAACTTTTCTTCTATAAGTTTTGTAGGGATTTGGATTGTATACAAGAATGATCACCTGGATTAAAGAATGCATCACCAACAGCTCATTTACAATCAACATTGGTGGAGAATTAGCAGGATTTTTTCAAGGGAAACGAGGTATGCGACTGGGAGATCCCTTAGCACCCTATCTATTCATTTTTGTGATGCAATGTTTGAGTAGATCCTTCAAGCAAATGAGTCGACAGAGAGCATTCAAATTTCATCCTTAGTGTGCGAGAATGGGGATTACACACTTAAGCTCTGCAGATGATCTTTTTATCTTTTCACATGGAAATTTGATTACCATGCAAACAGTTAAAAATCACGTTGATGAATTTTGCAACAAATCAGACCTAGTTGTTAAAAGAAGCAAATCCAAAGTTCTCTTGGCAGGTGTGGACAATTACACAAACGTTTAGATTACAAATGCTATGCGGATGGATAAGGGCGATCTTCTAGTGACTTTCTTAGGGGTGCCCCTTTGTAGCTGGAAAGCAGTGAGTGAAGATTACAAGCCTTTTTTTAAAAGAATCACTTCTAAAGTTAATTCTTAGGTATCCAAAAATTGTCTTATGTAGGGAGATTACAATTGGTGCATGTTGTTCTATACGGTATTACTAATTATTGGTGCAAAGTTTTTGTTATACCAAAGAAGATAATCACAGTCCTTATAGCATCAATGCAAAATTTTCTATAGAGTGGATGCAACAAAGGCATGAAAGCACCCATAGCTTGGAAAGAGGTTTGTAGACCACATGAAGATGGATGAGTCGGCTTAAAGGAGATTCTTTCTTGGAATAAAGTAGCATTATCTAAACTTATCTATGACCTTCTCCCTGATTCAAGTTCCCTATGGAACTCATGGGTACAGATCTCCCCTCTCAAAGGGTGTTGCTTCTGGACATTGGAAAGGAAAGAAACATACAGTGCTTTGTGGAGATCTCTATTGAACATGAGATATGATTCTTGAAAAATTCAACAGAGATGATCATATTCCGATCATCATGACTTATGGGGGCAGATATGATAGCAAGACACTGTATTATGTGCTCCGGTCCACTGCAATCATTTCTTACTGGAATAAATAGCTCAATACTCCAAGAACATCCTTACAAGCTGGATGATAATCAAGGGAGGAGCCTACACAAAAAGCAAACTCAAGAGCATGGGCATTATTCAAGATGATACTTGTCTGTTGTGCAATTATGAATCAGAAATGAGAGATCAGATTTGGTTTGGATGCAGATTCTCCAAAGAACTGCATAGAGTCTTGTCTTGTGCAAAAATTGGAAGGAGATAGTACGACATCCAAGACTGGATTGAGAACATCCAAATAATTAATGGGAAAAACTTCTTCAAGTTCTCTTTTTGTGTATGCTATATCATTGTCACTATCTATTATATATGGAGATGCATGAATGCTAGAATCTTTCAATTATGGCATATTAGTTCAATTGAATGTTCACAGATGATTTCTAAATTGTGTTCTTTCTAGATTGAAGAAAGAAAATTGGGTGACTAGGAAATGACTTGAGATAGTTGTGATTATGAGATACTCCTTGTAATACCTAGAAATGTCTAGGATTTTGTAAGTTTACCTTACCTCGAATGAGAAAATTTACCTTTCATTCAATATATTTATATCTCCGGCATAAGACTCGATAGGACGTACACCACCTAGAGGGTGGTCAAGAGGAAATGCATCTTCTTTTGCCAAAGGCGGGAGTCCATTCCTTCGAATTTTTCCAACTTTTGGAAATTTGTTGTCATCTCATGGACGGTCGTCATTTATCCGAAAATTCTAATTTCGATTGTAGAAAAATGTATGCTGAAAACAAGAACAATATATGTTGAAGAGATTGTTCCCTACAAGTTTTGATCTTCTCTTGGAGTTGATGTAGACTTCAACTTTAAAAGGAAACGATCAATAAACGTTGTAACTCGAATAAAATCTGAATTGTGAGAAAACTTTCCGAAATAAGAATTTTGCCCCTTACTAAGCCCTAGAAAATCCGTAAAATCTGAGATTAGATAAGACAAACCACCTAGTTCCCTTAAAGGCTTTTTCGCAGATAGAGAACTCATGTGTTCAATCTGGTAGTCACATCACTATCATCGAATTACCTTAAATAGGTTTTCGTGCGGTTACAGAGAACAGTTACGGCAGTTACAAGCGGTTACTAGTAGTTAACAAATATTCCAACTGCCACCAACGATTTTCATGGATGTCCAACAACTTCAATCAGTTACCAACCAATGTAAGGTAGTTATGAGGTAGTTATTATCGGAGGTTACATGGCGGTTACAACACATCAAACATGTGCTAAAAAATTAATCATGCCTCAAGCAACTGACGTTCCCACCTAGGGAACAATTGTTCTTTCCAATGAAAGACCAATCATTCAACCTTAACGTCGAATTGTATTAAAGACACAATAACCTCTCGGATGCATTGTTCCATTATAGGTAACGTAAGATATCCTCAATGTTTCCCTCTAAATCTCAAGTATGCTTACACGACTGTGTACTTCACACCTCCAAATCCATGATATAACTAAGTGAGATCTTATAGTGTCGTATGAACCCCGATCACACTAAATGGCCTTGTTCCCTATATGGGAACAATCTCTTGATGACACTAAAATCCCCAACACTCTTGAAGATGTTAATTGTTTTGTAAATACTCAATGTGCAAGTGGGACGATGAAAATTTTATGTAGTTAGATTTTTTTGTAATACCCCTCATTTTTAGTAAGGGTATTTGGGTAAATTTCCAACTCTCGTTGGGATAGCAAGACGCGTTTGGCAAAATTCAGAATTTCTGTAACGTGTAAGATCTCTGTAAAAATTCCCTGAGCCTTGGAAAATACATTCGATGTATTATCGAGGCTTAGAATATTTGTTCCGGTACAAATATTTAAAATCTGGGGTTTAAACTCATGCCAAACCTTTTCCCGGGCAAACAGACGCGAAAAGGGCAATTCTTCGACCGCGGAAGCAATTCCGCGACCGCGGAATAATAACCATCAAAAGAGTTGGGCACAGGAATATTCCGCGACCGTGGAAAAAGTTCCGCGACCGCGGAAAAGTGCATGCGTGCTACGTGATCTTCATCGTCGTCGATCTTTTGAGCCGCCATTGATTTGGTCGGGGGCTGCTCTCCTTCTTTGGCTATAAAAGGAGGCTGGGATGGAGGGTTTTGAGCACCCAAACACCAGATCTCCTCTCTCGTTTTCCTTAGTCGCCGGAGTTTCGAGCTCGCCGGAATTCTTGTAGAGTCGTCGGAGCTCTCGCCGGAGGTGGTGGTGGTCGAGGAGTGGTGCTTTGGAGGTGCAAGGAAGGTTGGCATCGAATCCCCCTCGAATCGAGCCCGTCCGAGTCGTCGCCGATGAGTTTTCTCCATTTAGGGTCGCTGGAGTTCATGGCCGCGACAGGGGACATGAACTACCGCGACCGCGGCAGTGACAAGGTCGGCCGCGTCCGCGGTCTTTGACACTCGCGGACGAAGTCCTCGACGGCCGCGACCGCAGAATCTCTGCCGCGACCGCGGATTGCTTTGGCAATCGTGATCGTGGCCTTGGACGATCCGGTCTCGGGCGGGACTTTCGTTCTTTCGATCTCGTTCATTTTTCCTTAGATTCGTATTATTTGATTGTCGAGTCTAACCTAGGGTCTCGTTGTGGGTCGTCGTCATAGGAATCTGTAATCCGATTTTCGTTCCCGTTCTAGACCCAGAAACCCGTCGTCGCTCAATCGTTCGTCTAGACTGAGGCAAGTGGCGGTTCACTCTTGCTTATCATTCCATGTTTTCATTAATTATCAATTGTTATTAATTGTTAATTAAATTGGGATGAACTATTATTTTCGTTTGGGAACAGATCTTTATAAATAATATGATTCAAAAATGTGATATTATAATAGGTTGTATATATTGCTAGAAACAACGCTATTATATCTGTTATTACCATGATGGTATTGGTGTGGATTTTATGTGTTAACTTATACATTATAGTTAGAACGAGTATTCGTAGGAACGCTATATACCTTGCGAGGTCTAGTCGTTTCTTTATAACTGGTATTAGGAAGATTTTTCCCTAATACTCTCTTTGGTCATGACTATACCCTTACTCAGGGTAGGTGCACACAATTGGTGCCGACATTCGGAATTTATTCCCTCTGATATCTCTCATGATGAGATGATATATCTTAAAAGCTTATAACGTAAATATACGTTTTGGAATTAAACAAGATAAGTGCGATTATGCACATAATTAATATACCCTCGGGCGAGGAGTACAACGTGGAAACTGCCTGGACTTCGATTAGAGTAAGTCCTCCTTCCAAATCTGAATTCGCATTACGCGGTGAGGTTGGTCATGGACCCAAATGGTCAAGTCTTTTTAAACGCTTGTGTGAAATTATAATGTTCCCGAACACTTGTCATACTTTCCCGTAAGACTCACTCTTTTGGAGTCTTCTCTTCAAACGTTTCCCATAAGGCTCTTTTCCTTTTTAGTGCATGTCTAAACTTTAATCATTCCGTGAAAGTTCCGGGTTATATATCGTTCCTTCGGTTATTATTCGAGGGACAATGATAGTAAACGGTTACGATCACTAGGACCATTCTGTTTTCACCCTTGCATAGTCTTTCATTAGACTAACCAACCGGGTTTTATTCCTTGCATGGTTGGCTGGTGTCATCCTTCCTATACGGCACATCAGTGGTTGGTTCCCGAAGACTCGAAGTAAACAAATTGAAGAAGAGACTTGCAGTCGCAGATTTAGGTGCCGGTATTTCAAGGTCGTTAAGTATTACTCTAATATGTATTTTTATAACCTAGTCATGTAATAGGATTATTCTTAAAGTCTTCCGCTGTGTAATTTATAAGTCTTCCGCTGTAATTTCACTCTGTTGTAAAAACACTCCTCTCGTTTGAGGAGAGATCTTCTAATAATAATGGTTGAGTTTCATTTAAAAATATATTCCGCTATTTAACCTTTCGTTATTTAATTGTGTTTATTTAAGATTAATTGTTCCGATCAAAGCCTTGGGTGACATCGGACATCAACGTCTGAGGTCATTGGCGTGTGGCATTTCCGACAATAAGTTGGGGGTGATACAGATATGGTATCAGAGCAACGGTTTTAAAATTCTTGGCCTATTGTTAGATTTGAGAATTTTCGAAAATTCATTTCGAAACTATTTTCAACCTATTTTCTATTTGAAATAAATTTCGAGAGTTTTAATGTTAAATTTAAAAGTTTTAATTATTTCTTGGAATCTAAAATAATGTTTTAGCTATTTGAACTTCAAAAGCTATTTATAATTGGTTTATAAAATGTCGTGTTATAAGCGATTAAATTAAGTTTATGGTTGTAACTTTAAAAGTATGATTTGGGTCTTAGAAAAGTTTTGTGATAATCATATCACTAGTTTTGAGAAACTAACTTCATAAATAACTATTTTTATATATAAGGTTTAAAGATATAAAGTATGAAGTTGAAAGTATAAGATTTAAGAGGTTTTTCAAACTTCTGCAAGATTCAAGTTGTTACTTATTCCTTAGATCCATTCTTAGGAATATCGTTTCTCCTTAAGATGGAATGTCATTTAAAGGTTGACATTTCTCCTAGAGTTCCTACTTCAAGTAGAGAAGAAGGTCGTTTATGCGGTCAATGGTGGTGGGCCAGTCAGACTGATATAGAGTTATTAGTTTGGACCCTTATAAATCGTATCATAACGTAATTGACTCAGTGTCATATACAAGTTGGAAAAGTTCTAAACTAACGTTATGGTTCATCAACAAATGATGGACACCCGATCCACCAACCAAGCAGCTAACGAAAGTCCTAGCAACGATTCTCGAATTCGGATGAGAAGTGCTACTCCACCAGGGGAAGACGCGGGATCTGGATCACGTAGCAATGACCTGACCCTGCGACATGATGTTCTTCAGGGACAAGTGGACCCCCAAGCTGCAAGGGGAGTTCCACCTTCTGCCCCGATTATGCTAAATGCGACGACAATTGGGCAGATAGTGGGGCTAGTGGTCGAAGTATTAACGGCCCAGATGATACCGCAAGTCCAAGAGGCCCCCGTACCTCAAGTCGCAGCTAGTGGGGAGGCACAAATTAAGGCAAAGAGTGGGCAATAGAATCGCAGGGCTGGCTCGTTCAAGCGGCCGGCGTCGCCCGCCAAGTTTGAGAAGTCTAGTCGTACTAGGATAAAGACGGCATCGTCTGATTCCGCCAAGGGCTCAGACTGGAATAGCGGCGGGATTCTATGCCACAACTGTGGTAAGGTCGGGCACAAGAGTCCTAGTTGCCAGAAGGATAAGAGGGTATGCTACTATTGTGGAAGGGAAGGCCACATGAAGGCATACTGTAGGAAGAAGGGCCTAAGGCCAACTCAAGATAATCAGGCCTCAAAAGTTGGTAGTGGACAGAACCCACGGGCGGAAGTATTTGTTTCAGGGCAGTCTGCTACTCGTGGTAAAGGCAAGGCGCCTATGGAATCTTCGGGTCAAGAGCAGCGACTCTTTGTGATACGTCACCCCGACGGGAGGGAAGCTTTGTACAAGTAGTAGTATTTAGTAAATTTTTTAGAATAAGAAGCGATGACTTGTGTCGACAGTTTCCATAGTTTAGTAATCTATCTACTTGACTTTTTGTCAGTTGTTTATGTAAGGTTTCGAATAATAAAGAAGTGTTTCCTTGTCTCGGAAATTACTAAATTCGTTACTTTTGCAATTGTTCGTCCATACGGGACTCCGTGAGTTCCAAAAACAGTTATGTCATGTGTGGATAAGGGCTGTCAAGACTCACACATGAGGGGTAACGTATGGAGCCTAAGTGTTCGTTCCCTACATGGTTAACACCAGGGTCGACTCCATTACTGAATTCCTAGATCCATTCTTAGGAATCCATCTTTATTCTTGGAGTAATGTCACAATGGTATGACATTAATTACTCCCTTCGTTGATCGGAAGAGCGTTATCTCGTGATTTGAGTTTTACCAAAATTCCTTATTGTAGAGGAAACAAATGTGTCTGGTTAATGCTCTATGAGATTTAAGAACTAAATCTCATACGTGTACCCTGAACATTTGCTCTGGTAAAAGTATGTAGGGATGGACTAAGGCGATGTCCGGAATGCCTAGTTATGAGGTCATGCTGTAGGCATTGATGTGGATAGATTGTTGAGAAGGGAATTGTAACACCCCCAAATCTTAACCCATTTGGAAAGGTATTATTGCCAGTGACCTCGGGTTCACACCGAAGCCACCCCAGGCTTTTCCATAACACACAATTCATAACACGATAATCAAGGTGCAACACACCAAAATGTTTAATAAAACATAAGTCTGGGGATTACATCCCAATCCCCTGTAGGACAAAACAAAGAGTAGTCAAAGCAAACGAAATACAGTGTAATTAGAGTAAACATAGTTCAGCGGAAGTCTTTTAAAATAAATACAAGTCTTGATCACTGCGATCATTGCCAAGGATCTCAACCTGAATAAACTTATCAAAAACACCATTTACGTCCATAGTCGCTCTAGCCTTCACGGAGTGGCAACTTATCTGATGTGCCGAATCGAACGGATGACATCAGCCAACCATGCAGAGAACAATTGCGGTTGGTTAGTCTAATGAAAGACTATGCAAGGGTACAAAGCAGAGTGGTTCGAAGTAGTCGTATTAGGTTTAGGCTCATCGCTTCTCGAATTAAGCCGATAACGATAGTCAACCTTCATACTTCTACTGAATATATGTATATATATATCAAAAGACATGATCAAAAGAAGACTCCAACGGAAGTGAGCCTTATAGGAATTATCCAAGAGAAGACTCCAAGAACTTGAGTCTTATTAGAAACATGACAAATGTCTGGAACATAAACATCTCATACAAGCGTTCAAAAATGACAAGATGTTTCGGTTCACGACCAACCTCACCGCATAATGCGAATTCAGATTGGAAAGAGAACGTACTCTGATCAGTCAAGACGAGTTTTCCTAGCTGCACTATTACCTAGCTGCACTACTCTCCACAGATATATTTAATCATGTGCGCTCGGGCACTTATCTTATTTAATTCCAAAATGCACAATTACGTTATAAGCTTTTATAATTATCTCGTCCGAGACAAGAGATCTTTTGGGAGCAACTCCCGAGATTTGTGACACTGGCTAAGTGCACCACCTCTATACTGAGCGTATAGAGGCCGTTCATGACCAACAGAATGATGTTAGGGGTTTTGCCGCCCTACACACCATTTAATATATTATAAAGAAACGACTGGACATCGAAGAGTCCAACGTTCCTAACTACTCGTGCTAACTGAATAGTTCAACACAGTAATAATCATATCAAAGCTCTCAAGGCCATCATCATAGATATATCTCAACCTATCAATATATATATATATATATATAATAGCGTTGATTCTAACAGAATATACAACCTATTATAATATCATCTTTTAATCTTCCAAAACAGTTATCAAAACTGTTCTCAGACAAAACAATAGTCATTTCAAATTAATTAACAATTAAACAATTGATAATCAATGGAAATATGGAATGATGAGCAAGAGCGAACCTCCACTTGCCTTAGATTTGACGAAAGCTTAACGAGCTTAAAGATAACAGTTTCTGGGTCTGAACTGGGACAGATCTTGGATATTAAATCCTTCTGGAACGACCCATAACAAGACCCTAAGTTAGATTCAATATCTACATATATGAATCTATAAGAATAAGGAAAGAACCAAAGGAATCAAGCCTTGCCCAAGACCACAACACCCGAGAGACACAACACGAACCCGGCTTGCCGCGGGTGCGGTCGGCCCTCACCGCGGGGTACGGTCAGGAGACAGAGGCAGGGCTTCGACAGCTTTTTTGAGAAGAAAACTCACCCAAATCAATTCATTTTGACTTTGATTCATTCTTGGTCGATTTCCCAACACCTTAGGCCTTTGATAAACACTTAGGAGCACCTCTTTCAACACTCAAAGGGATCTAAATCGTTCTTGAACGAAGCTCAAGAGCTTGTGTTTTAATGGAGTTTTCAGAGAAAAGTTCAGAGGACGAAGATGGAGCTTGTCCCAGATTTCTCCTCCTCCATTTATACTCCAAGCTCACAGCTTACCATGCCATGACGCCAAGGAGGAGGTGGCCCGACCGGAATGATGGCCTACGAGCCAACTAAGGCGAGCTATACCTGCAAACTTCAGAGCTGACGACACAGCTGACGACGACCGCGGGGCGCGGCAGGGTGCGGTGGCCAACTTGTTACCGCCTCTGGCATTGGCCTTCGCCGCGGGTGTGGCAGGGTGCGGCCAGGGTGCGGTCAAGGCCAAATTTACCCCTTTTTCGCCCGTTTTGTCTTTTCTTACCGAATGGTTAAATTTTCTTAACCCTGGGTTAAATATATTCGTACACGAACGATCTTTCAACCCAAAAATACCTTAACTGTATTTTATATTACTCAGAAAAATATTACAGAGATCAAACATTTCACAGAATGTTCGTACTTCCCTGCATTTAATCTGACTTGTAATATGGGCATAAGAAAATTCAAAATCACCCTTACAAAATGTGGGATATTACAGGAATGAATGTATAAGAGGGATAGTTCATAGGGAAGTCGTTTCCTCTATTACGACCTTGAGTAAGACTTTAGAGTCCAGAGTTATGGTTATGAGATTTATAAGTAGGTACGACCAGTGTAGGACCAATGGATAAAGCTTTTTGAAAAGCCGAGTGTACAAAGTCATAGGTATTATTTTGGAAGATCTACTCGAAGTTTCGTTTTGAGGCCCATCAGGAAATGATGTGATTAAGTCTTGGAGAGATAGTAAGTATCTGTAATGCAAAAAGGGTTGCTTTAATTGGGATAGTAGATTGTGTGAGGAGTATAAGGATCTTAAGTTAGAGATAAGTTATTTGAGTCAGTTAAACAAACCTTTGGGATGTGAGTCAGGAAAAGGGCGGCTGAGCCAAATCTAAGTGGACCAAATGATTGAAATTGGTAGGTTGTACGATCAGGGAATAAGGAGTTATGATACTTGTAAGGTTGTAAGGTTTGATATTTGGATTTTATGCGAGTATGTCAGTTGTAAGGCTTTTTGTGCAATTCTTTGGAGAAGATTAAGTTCTGAAGTTACTGTGTTAGGAAGAGGCCACTTAAATGGAAAAGATTACAGTTTAAGGATAGATTATGTTTATGATTCCGATAAATTAAAGGATTTAGTGGAGAGAATTGTCTATGTGCGCCTAAGGAGTAAGGTAGCATGCGTTACTCGTATAAAGTTATTAAAGGATCCTGATAGAAGTGACTGATGCGGTTGATAATGAATCATTTATCAGGATGGTACCTTAAGGATATAGGAGTAATGTCTCATGTGATTCGTTTTGAGGAACATAAGAATAAAGGTATTGTGATTATGTTTGGAGAAAGTTAAGGAACTTTAAAGGTTTAAGTTAGAGATTGAATAAGGAATACGTTAAGTTAACCTTGGATAAATGGTAAATATCCGTAAAGAAAAAGGGTGCTCGATTTGGGATAATAAATCGCATGAGGACAACTGATTGCCTAAGGATTTTTGGGTGAATAGCAAACTCGACCGGTAAAAGTTGTTACGGTTTTGAAGGTCAATAGTGTGGCATAAAGTAAGTATGTAGATGATATCAAGTGGACTTGAGGAAAAGGTGACCCACGTTTATTAAGGTGATCGTATGACACGTTTGGGTAAGACGAGAGTATAATCCTATGGAATGGACTAGTGAATCATGCTGAGATAATCGAACATAGGTTGTGGTGTGATTAATGGTGGGATCACATGGGTAAAGATTTTGAGTTAAAGATATGGCACAAGGGCCAAATGTGAGTAAGGTAACCAATGAATAGGTGAGTGTGTATGTAAGGAGTAAGGTCTATATGACAAGAGAGGTACTAAGTTGAGGTATAGTGGAATTCTATGTATGTACTTTGAGGATCTGATCATCGAAGGAAAGTTAGTAGAAAAATTTTGTATTCTTCTATTTGAGGACATCAAGGTCTTTTTGAGGAATAGGGAAACATAGTGATGTTATACTGGAGATTATAATGGATACTCTGAGCGAGACAATGGTAATCTTGTGAATGATCACATCTGTTCTAGCAAGAGTAAGGAATGTAGGCAGTATGTTGTAAGTGGAATCATGATCGAGTAAATAGTTCGATTATTGGTGGTACAGGGTTCGGAAACCAAATTTATTCAAGGATATCAACTTAAGGAAGATAAGGTACATACTTTAGGAGAAGTTTAGGGAAAAGTGAAAGAGAAATATGTGTATTCTTATGCTTAAGGTTTAGCGAGTCTATTGCGATGATTTTAGGAGACAATTATCCTAAGATAATTATGACCTTGAGGATGGTCACGAGTTAGTACAAGAATAGTACGTGGAAGTAGGCTATGCGAGATAGTGGTATGGTTGAGGAAACAGATCGTTTTTCAGGAGCAAGTACTTGATGCAATGATTAAAGAAGTTAAGATCAGGTAGTGAGATATTGGTGAAACAGGTCCCATTAGTTTAGCAATGCTAGTTTCGGGGTCGAAACTATTTTAAGGGGGAAGTAATGTAATAATCCTCATATTATCATAGAGGGCAGGTGATAGAAGGGTCAGGTGGTAGAATGTATGTCTGGTAAAAGCAAGTTGTAGAAATCTCCTAAGTAGTGTAGGGTCTGAATTATGGTTAACCTTACGTTAACTGTAATTCGAACCGACTTATAAATTTTAACTTAGAAATGCTTGGACCAATTTACAAAGTGTGAAATGGGTTAGGCATGGTTAAACTTACTACGGTACGTTGGGTAACTTAGAATAGGGTTACATCTCCGAGTTGTTACCAGCCAAGTTTCAGGGTCAAAACTTCTTTTAAGGGGGTAGTGATGTAATACCCCTCATTTTTAGTAAGGGTATTTGGGTAAATTTCCAACTCTTGTTGGGATAGCAAGACGCGTTTGGCAAAATTCGGAATTTCTGTAACGTGTAAGATCTCTATAAAAATTCCCTGAGCCTTGGAAAATACATTCGATGTATTGTCGAGGCTTAGAATATCTGTTCGGGTACAAATATTTAAAATCCGGGGTTTAAACCCATGCCAAACCTTTTCCCGGGCAAACAGACGTGAAAAGGGCAATTCCGCGACCGCGGAAGCAATTCCGCGACCGCGGAATAATAACCCTCAAAAGAGCTGGGCACAGGAATATTCCGCGACCGCGGAAAAAGTTCCGCGACCGCGGAAAAGTCCATGCGTGCCACGTGTTCTTCGTCGCCGTCGATCTTTTGAGCCGCCGTTGATTTGGTCGGGGGCTGCTCTCCTTCTTTGGCTATAAAAGGAGGCCGGGATGGAGGGTTTTGAGCACCTAAACATCAGATCTCCTCTCTCGTTTTCCTTAGTCGCCGGAGTTTCGAGCTCGCCGGAATTCTTGTGGAGTCACCGGAGCTCTCGCCGAAGGTGGTGGTGGCCGAGGAGTGGTGCTTTGGAGGCGCAAGGAAGGTTGGCATCGAAGCCCCCTCGAATCGAGCCCGTCCGAGTCGTCGCCGGTGAGTTTTCTCCATTTAGGGTCGCCGGAGCTCATGGCCGCGACCGCGGACATGAACTGCCGCGACCGTGGCAGTGACAAGGTCGGCCGCGTCCGCGGCCACTGTCTTTGACACTCGCGGACGAAGTCCTCGACGGCCGCGATCGTGGAATCCCTTCCGCGACCGCGGATTGCTTTGACAATCGCGATCGTGGCCTTGGACGATCCGGTCTCGGGCAGGACTTTCGTTCTTTCGATCTCGTTCATTTTTCCTTAGATTCATATTATTTGATTGTCGAGTCTAACCTAGGGTCTCGTTGTGGGTCGTCATCATAGGAATCTGTAATCCGATTTCCGTTCCTATTCCGAACCCAGAAATCCGTCGTCGCTCAATCGTTCTTCTAGACCGAGGCAAGTGGCGGTTCGCTCTTGCTTATCATTCCATGTTTCCATTAATTATCAATTGCTATTAATTGTTAATTAAATTGGGATGAACTATTGTTTTCATTTGGGAACAGATCTTTATAAATAATATGATTCAAAAATGTGGTATTATAATAAGTTGTATATATTGCTAGAAACAACGCTATTATATCTGTTACTACCATGATGATATTGGTGTGGATTTTATGTGTGAACTTATACATTATAGTTAGAACGAGTATTCGTAGGAACGCTATGTACCTTGCGAGGTCTAGTCGTTTCTTTATAACTCGTATTAGGAGGATTTTTCCCTAATACTCTCTTTGGTCATGACTATACCCTTACTCAGGGTAGGTTCATACAGCTAGTGCCGATATTCGGAATTTATTCCCTCTGATATCTCTCATGATGAGATGATATATCTTAAAAGCTTATAACGTAAATATACGTTTTGGAATTAAACAAGATAAGTGCGATTATGCACATAATTAATATACCCTCGGGCGAGGAGTACAACGTGGAAACCGCCTGGACTTCGATTAGAGTAAGTCCTCCTTCCAAATCTGAATTCGCATTACGCGGTGAGGTTGGTCGTGGACCCAAATGGTCAAGTCTTTTTAAACGCTTGTGTGAAATTATAATGTTCCCGAACACTTGTCATACTTTCCCGTAAGGCTCAATCTTTTGGAGTCTTCTCTTCATACGTTTCCCATAAGGCTTTTTTCCTTTTTAGTGCATGTCTAAACTTTAATCATTCCGTGAAAGTTCCGGGTTATATATCGTTCCTTCGGTTATTATTTGAGGGACAATGATAGTAAACGGTTACGATCACTAGGACCATTCTGTTTTCACCCTTGCATAGTCTTTCATTAGACTAACCAACCGGGGTTTATTCCTTGCATGGTTGGCTGGTGTCATCCGTTCTATACGGCACATCAGTGGTTGGTTCCCGTAGACTCGAAGTAAACAAATTGAAGAAGAGACTTGCAGTCGCAGATTTAGGTGCCAGTATTTCAAGGTCGTTAAGTATTACTCTAATATGTATTTTTATAACCTAGTCATGTAATAGGATTATTCTTAAAGTCTTCCGCCGTGTAATTTATAAGTCTTCTGCTGTAATTTCACTCTGTTGTAAAAACACTCCTCTCGTTTGATGAGAGATCTTCTAATAATAATGGTTGAGTTTCATTTAAAAATATATTCCGTTGTTTAACCTTTCGTTATTTAATTGTGTTTATTTAAGATTAATTGTTCCGATTAAAGCCTTGGGTGACATCGGACAGCAACGTCTGAGGTCATTGGCGTGTGGCATTTCCGACAATAAGTTGGGGGTGTTACATTTTTTCCCATGGATAACCTTGTCTCCCACCTTCAAGCTCACTTGTAGCATGTGTTTGTTGGCGGTGGGTCAGAAATAGGGCTAGAAATCACCACTGGGTGACTGACCAACCTGGAAAACACGACCCGAATATATGGATGATCACCCGAAGTAAACAAGGTGAAGGATGGTTGATGGGTTGGGTGAAACGGGTGACTGGTGGGCGATGGGTGATGTAAATCTCACCCATCACCCGCACTTCACTCACCATCCGTTCACTTGTAGACAATTTGTAGTTCTAATTCATTTTTTTAATATGTATGACTTTATTTTTTATTTTTTTTATGTTTATGAATATTTTAAGGAAATTGGCATTGTTCCCTATATAGGAACAATCTCTTGATGACACTATCATCTTTATTTTATTTAAGTTTTTGTCATAAAGTAAACTATGGTTAAATTTATAAATTTTAATATTCTAATTTGATATTATAAAAATTTCAACTCTTAATATCTTCTATGGTACAACAAAATAAAATTACTTCTTATTTTGAAGTACATAAATAGATACTTTAGTAAAATTATTAGAAAACTATCAATATAAAGAAAAACAATTTTTTAACAAATAAATTAAATGATATATTCAATATTAGGCACAATTATGAACTAAATTACTCAATCACAAATCTTTAATAGAATAGACCATCAATCCATCGATATAAAGATAAACCAATTTTTATAAATAAAATTAAATATTTATCCAATACTATAGTCACAATTACAAACTAAATTACTCAATTACAAAACGTTAATAGAATAGACCATATATCTTTGGAGAAAAAATAGACACCTTCTTATGGAACAAAAAAAACACACTAATTCAAACTTATTATTTATATATTATAAATAATAAAACAATAATATTTATTCTATTTGTAGGAAACACATGTTTAACAATAAAAAAAATACACACTAATGTAAACTTATTACTTATATATTATAAAACAAAAAATATATATTTCTTTATGAGAAGCATGGATCTAACCATTAAATTGGTTAAACTATGAGGTTACTATGCGAAAATTATATTTGTGTCATTATCATGCAAAATTTGTTAAAGATCGATCAAAGGTATTTGTTGAAAGAAGGTTCCCTCAAGGAACCTTAGGTATTTTGATGATGATAAACACCATGCATTTGATGCTTTGTTCTTGAGTATTGTTTCAGGGAACAATAAAAAGCATGAGAGCTATTTGGAGAATTTCTAGGGAACAATCGTTGTGACCAAGGGATATGTCATTCTAGGGAATAGTGGGAACAAGAGTATCAAAGCTCAAGAAGAAGAGAAGGGATGAAGATTCTAGGGAACAAGGAAAACAGAGTAAAGAAAGTTGTCAACGTTCCCGGTGAAAAGGCAAATCGCGAGATATTGCGTCTAGGGTTTCGAATGTTTGCTTGAGGTGCAAGGAGACGTTCAAACAAGGAAATTGAAGATTATCTCAATGGGTCGGAATTATCATGGAGAGATAAGATCTATTTATAGAAGCAAGATAATGTAAAGTTGGAAGATATTGTTTGTGGTTTTTTAGGATATTATTTGATGGAATTATATAATGTTATTTATGGGATAATATATCAGATTAGACCATAAATAAATTATATTTCCGTCATCCTTTGAAGATCTATAAATACAAGGCATTATTGACCTAGTTTGACATGCTTCCAAGAGAGAAAGAGGAGCATCCAAGAGAGAGACGACATTAGGAGCTTTGGAGGTTTTTAAGTAACCATTGGAGCGCAAGAACACAACTTGGAGTTAAAAAGACGAGTTTCAAGGCTGTTGGCTCAAGGGAACGTCTGAACCGTTCCTACGTCAAGGAAAGTTGCGATCTTTAGGAGCTTCATAGGGGAAGTTTGATGTGAGTTGAAATACGTTCTAAAGGTTGTTAAGCTTATAGTATTATAGTAGGAAAATCTAGTTTACGTTGGATCTTTTCTTGACTTGTGTAGCTCGTGTTTATTTATAAAAAAAAAAGTAGACTTTGAAATCCTGCTAGGATAACACCTAGAGGTATAGGTTTTTCCTTTCCACCAAGTTGATTGATTTAGTTTTTTTCTCTACGTGATTGTGTTGTTATTTGTGATATTTCGGTGTACAAAGATACTTTTTCTTATATAGGAATAGTACTTTACCTTGTTACTAACATTTGGTTTCAATCCAACAATTGGTATCAGAGCAAGAAACATGTGTCCTTGGCAGACTTGATAAAATGTGTGGGAGTAGGGAGTACTGCAAATTTTGAGGTGGATGGGATATCTGTCTTTCAACTGTACTGTCTTTGTTGACAAAGAGGACCATATATCAATTGTGGAGGTGCATGCGAAGCAATACGAATATAATTAGATTGTTAATTCAATGGTGTGATCGAGTGAGTTTGGTGTAACGAAATTGATTAGTTAGTCAATATATCGGGTTAAATTATAAAAATTGTTGGATTGTTAGAGTTACGTCTGAGGGAACAAAAGCTTTGTTCCCACAGAAGATGCAGCGGATTAAAAACAACAAGAAAGATAACGAACGAACTCACGATGTATAGTGGAAACCCTGATTAGCAAAACTAGCTTCTCAAGGAAAAACCACTACCTTCAAGCTTCCGCTTGAGAGGATTTTGAAGCGTGTACTTGTCTTATTGATTTCTTGTTCGATTACACTTGTATCCTGGACTTCGACCTCTAAACAACCAGCTAGACTCGAAGACTCTTCTACAACGATGAATCGAACTCAACCCTCAAAGACTTACACACACCTCACTTCTTTTCTTTCTCTTGTTCGTTCTCTCTGTTTTCCGTCGTCGTGGTTACAAAGAAATGATTCCACACTTCTAATAAATACAACACGGCGAAACCCTAATCAACACGATAAGATTGTTCCAAAAATAGTTTTACAAGAAGATATGATTTGGTTGAAGGAATAATATCTCAACCGTCCACATTAATTAAGGAAGGAGTTCCTTTAATTAATGTAACCGGATAAGATATAATTCCCTCTTTCCAATTATCTTATCTTAGGAAGGATTTCCTAAGATAACACAATCGGCTTCTTCTCTCTCCATATCTTATCGTTCGGCATGATCCTTGCAGCCGAAGTCTTCCATCCTTGACCGCGTGAGCTCTTTGATTTGTTTCCATAGTTATCACGCTGGATATCTTCTTTCCATTCGCAGCTTCGATCTCATTCGTCACTTCAGTTCCTTGCTAGGTACCAAAGCACACGAACAAAGCTTTGTTCCCCCTGCGATCCTTTGCTGCGATGGTTCCCTGAGACAACTGTCTTGGTTCCTGAAGCACTTAGTACCCAGATTAGTTGAATGTTTGTCACTATCAAAACCTAAGGAATTCAACAAATTCCCCCTTTTTGATGGTGACAAACATCCTTGACAATAAAGCATACACAAACGAGATAAAGACAGTTGTATGGGGAAAAGTTCTCCACACAAAGCCATAATAGTTCACCCTTAATTCAGCAATTTATGAAACCATGTACTGTTCCCCCTCAACCAAAGCTACCTGTTATTTTCCCCCTTTTGGCATCATCAAAAACATAAGTAAAGAGTTAGAGAGAAAAAGACCACAGCTAGATACGCAACATTCCCTTTTGCATTAGATTGAAACGCACAAACATAGACTGCACGGAAATACAACAGCAATGTAAGCAAGTATAACATACATGATCAACATTCCAGTCAATGCAAGCACATGAAGCAGGATCAAAGAAGTTCGAAGAGTAAGGGATATATGTGCTAGGGAACAAAAGAGAGGTTGGTTAGCGGAGATAGACGAATTATGCGCCACTGGAGCCAGCAGAGGGAGCCG
The DNA here is from genome assembly GCA_027886185.1 of Rheum nobile. NCBI lineage: Eukaryota > Viridiplantae > Streptophyta > Magnoliopsida > Caryophyllales > Polygonaceae > Rheum > Rheum nobile. Next base: position 11,400,028 of record WOAB01000011.1, read on the forward strand.
AAATATGAATAGCAATTTAAGCATGCACTTACTTCGCAAGACGCCTTTGTTGTTCTCCCAACTGAGATGTTGCGTGAGACAAATTCCTCACGGCCCTTCGCAGATAAGTTCATCTTTTGTTCCTCCTGAGAGTCTGCTCTTCCTTACGGCTCATCCTCAGATGGATTAGTCCTCTCTTTGTGTACCTTGTGATGTTCCAATTTATTTATTTTATTTTATTTTTTTGGAATAAAACAATCTTCGGCTTTCCTTCTTTGACCAAAGATCACACCCAAGAGGATCTTTTCCAGAAATAAATCTTGTAAAAGAATCTGTCCAAATCCATCAAAGCCCACAAAATCTCAAGCACAACAACCATCACGCAGCTACCACATCATCTTTTATGAACACTTCTCAAGCAGTTGCAAGCCATCATTACACATCATACCTGTCAAATCCCAGCCACAGACCACAGAGGCGACAATTCGTATTCTCGACTTTCCGAAAAAGTAGAGGAGTGTGATGCGGGGGTAATGTTACCAGAGAGGATACAAAGAACATCACACATAAACATATACGAGAATTTTTAATAATATTTAATCATGAATGAGAGGCTCCCAGATGTGGATGATTAGAGGGGCTCATAGGAAGCATCAAACATGATGGCTAAGGTAAGCTGCAGAGTCAACAATCATTTGGGCTTATAATGAGGGATCAATGCATCAAGTTGACTCTTTTGGGCCGAAAGAAAGCTGAACCTTGTATTAACAAGATAGCATAGAAAAACATGCTTGAGATTTTGCACATAAGTGAAGTAGTAGCATGAGTCTAAGCAAGTCATTCAACTAATGATCAAGAGAAGAAATGCAGACCAAGACATGATGATTAACCTTTCACACTTTACCATGTAATTTAGCCAATCATCGAGGGAACAGAACAAATAGACATTTAGTTTAGAGATATCATACCTAGTTCCATACGGAACTGTTCGAAGGGTTCCCTGTTTAGAGCCTTGGTGAAGATGTCGGCAATTTGATCCTTAGTTCCACAGAAGTCCATTGTCACCAACCCTTTCTCCACACAGTCACGTAAGAAGTGGTGTCTTATCTCGATGTGCTTGGTACGTGAGTGTTGCACCGGATTCTTGGAGATATTTATGGCACTGGTATTGTCACAGAGAATGGGAATAGAGTTAAGAAGAATACCGTAGTCGCTGAGTTGTTGTTTAAGCCATAGGAGTTGTGTGCAACAAGCAGCGGCGGCTATGTATTCAGCTTCTGCAGTGGATAGAGCGACGGAGTTCTGCTTCTTTGACCCCCAGGAAACTAAACACGGCCCAAGGAACTGAGTCATTCCTGATGTTGATTTTCTATCCACTTTGTTCCCTGTGAAGTCAGCATCTGTGTATCCGACTAGATCGAGGCTTCCTCCCCTTGGATACCACAGACATAGATCATATGTTCCCTTCAAGTATCTCAGAATCCTCTTCACTGCTTTGAGATGTGTTTCTTTGGGATCGGCCTGAAAACGAGCACAAAGACATACACTGTACATAATATCAGGTCTACTAGCAGTGAGATAGAGAAGTGAACCTATGATTCCTCGGTAGAGAGATGGATCAATTCCTTGTTCATGTTCGTCTTTTCCCATTGGGTTGTTTGGAGAGATGGGAGTGGTGAAGGGTTTTGCGCCAGACATTCCAAACTTTTTGACACATTCCCTTAGATACTTATGTTGATGCACTTTGGTTCCCTCATCCCCCTAGGAGACTTGAAGACCTAAGAAGAACTTGAGTTCTCCAACCATGCTCATCTCGAATTCACTGGCCATCAGCTTAGAGAATTTCTGAACCAGTTTATCATCTGTAGAGCCAAATATGATATCATCCACGTAGACTTGTACCACCAGAATATGCTTCCCTTCCTTCAGAAGGAACAATGTCTTGTCGACCTTTCCACGAACGTATCAGTGCGTCAGAAGGAACTGTGAGAGCCTTTCATACCAGGCCATCGGGGCTTGCTTGAGACCGTACAAAGCTTTGTCTAGAATATAGACATGGTCAGGTTGGGTGGTGTCCTCAAAGCCGGGATTTTGCTCCACATAGACTTCCTCCTTGAGAACTCCATTCAATAAGGCGGTCTTGACATCCATCTGTTGCAGCTTGAATCCATGGAAAGAGGAATAGGAAATTAGGAGTCTTATTGCTTCTAACCTGGCAACTGGAGCAAAGGTCGCATCATAGTCGATGCCTTCCTGTTGGTTGTAACCTTTCACCACCAGCCTTGCTTTGTTCCTTGTGACTTGACCTTGATCATCCAGCTTGTTCCTGAACACCCATTTGGTTCCTATCACTGTTCTGTTCCTTAGACGAGGAACTAACCGCCAAACCTTGTTCCTTTTGAACTGATGAAGTTCTTCTTGCATGGCGTTTATCCAGTCAGGATCCTTCAATGCTTCTCCTACGGTTTTAGGTTCTTGTAAAGAGAGAAAAGCATTGAAAGCACAAAAGTTATATAGGGAGGAGCGAGTGCTTTGAGGTGCTCCCTTTCTATAGTCTGTGATGATTAGTTTGACTGGATGAGCTCACTTTTGCTGGTAGTTTGAAACTTGGAGATTGTTGACGTCGAACTCCTCTGAATTAGCGTTGCCAGCGTTTGAGCTTTCACCAACAGTTTCATCAGTATTAGGACTGACATCTCCAGTTCTGTCAGCAGTAGAGTTGTCCTCAGAGGGCCCCGTTGTGCCGTGACTTGGGCTTTGTTCCCCCTGAGGTACCTGAGGTGCTTCTGGTGGGTGAGCATTTTCTTCATTTCCATCTGAGTTGGCGGAGTTGGGAGTTCTTGGTGTTAAAGGATCATTCTGAGTTTCTTGATCTTGAGAGGTCCCATCACCGACATTGCTTTCTACAAGCTGAAAGAAATCATCTTCGGATAGCTCGGTATAGAAGGGAACACTGCCTGATTGTTCCTGCACATTGTTACCAGCCATAACTGATTCATCAAACACTACATGAATGTTTTCCTCTACCTTTCTGGTTCTCTTGTTGAATACTTTGTAAGCCTTGCTTTGCTGAGAGTATCCTACAAAAGTTCCTTCATCACTCCTGGGATCGAACTTCCCAAGAGAATCTTTCCCGTTATTGTGGACGAAGCACTTGCAACCAAATGTGCGCAAATAAGACACATTAGGTTTCCTTCCCTTAAGAAGCTCATAGGCAGTTTTGTTCAGGAGAGGACGAATGGTTGCTCTATTCAGAACGTAACAAGAAGCATTCAAAGCTTCGGCCCAGAAACTCCTAGGAAGACCACTTGAGATGAGGCGGGTACGCGTCATGTCTTCCAGAGTCCTGTTCTTCCTTTCCACAACCCCGTTTTGCTGTGGGGTCCTGGGAGCAGAGAAGTTGTGGTTAATACCTCTGTTCCTACAGAGGGATAGGAACTGAGAGTTCTCGAATTCTGTTCCATGATCAGTGCGAATAGACCCCAAGGAATGTCCAGTGCTCCTTTCGGCTGCCTTAAGCCAGGACTCAAACTCAGCAAACACTTCATCCTTTGATGAGATAAATAGAGTCCATGTGTATCTGGAATAGTCATCAACAATAACAAAGACATATGCATTTCCCCCACGGCTCTTCGTGCGCATTGGCCCACAAAGATCCATGTGGACTAATTCTAGAGGACGAGTAGTACTTACATCCCTTTTTGACTTGAAAGAGGATCTGACTTGTTTTCCTTTGATGCATGCATCACACACATCATTTCTCATAACTTCAACCTTAGGGAGACCGTTCACCAGCTCTTGTTTGTGAAGTTTGGAAGGAGTTGAAGGCTAGCATGTCCAAAGCGTTTGTGCCACAAGTCTGTTGTCCCAGCAATAGACGACAGACAAAGGTCCTTGTCAGGGATGAAAGCAGGGTCGACCTTGTAAACGTTGTTGTCGCAGATCCCTTTGAGTAAGATTTTCCCTGTACTTAGACACTCAACATGACAATCATCGGTGGTAAAGACTACTCTATTTTTTCTGTTTTGGCATAGTTGAGCCACACTAAACAGGTCAAATTTGAGATTATTCACTAGATTTACGTTATTCACAGTGATGTGTTTAGAGAGTCTTACTTTACCGATACCACAAACCTCACCCTTACTTTTGTTTCCAAAAGTTATTGATGCCCCTGAGGCTGGATGAAGAGAGGTGAACCACTCACTGTTCCATGTCATGTGACTTGAGCACGCACTGTCAAGGTACCAAGAGCCTTTCCTTGCTTCCTCCTCGGATTTATGAGCACCATCTTCTGATATGTTGTGATCTTTTGAGCTCATCAAACAGATATCCTTTGAGAGAGGAGATGCTTCATCATCTGAGTTGCAGTCACCCCACTTCGCACCCTTTGCTTGTTCCTCTTTCCGGGTCTGAGGAGAACCTGCCGCTTTGTTGAGGCAGTTTTTGGCGAAGTGTCCGTTGTCATAACAGTGGAAACAGACAACCTCCTTCATGTCATTGTGAACCATGACCGAACCCTTAATGCCTTTGTTTCGAGACCATATCTTCTTCATGGCTTGAGTGATGAGAACCACATCTACATCACCTTCTCGAGAGTCTCCATCCAAGGCATTTCCTGACGACATCTTTCCTGCAAAATCTGTAACTAAAAACGAACAATCTAGAGCACCAGGCTCTGATACCAATTGTTGGATCGTTAGAGTTACATCTGAGGGAATAAAAGCTTTGTTCCCACAGAAGATGCAGCGGATTAAAAACAGCAAGAAAGATAACGAACTCACGATGTATAGTGGAAACCCTGATTAGCAAAACTAGCTTCTCAAGGAAAAACCACTACCTTCAAGCTTCCGCTTGAGAGGATTTTGAAGTGTGTACTTGTCTTATTGATTTCTTGTTCGATTACACTTGTATCCTGGACTTCGACCTCTAAACAACCAGCTAGACTCGAAGACTCTTCTACAACGATGAATCGAACTCAACCCTCAAAGACTTACACACACCTCACTTCTTTTCTTTCTCTTGTTCGTTCTCTCTGTTTTCCATCGTCGTGGTTACAAAGAAATGATTCCACACTTCTAATAAATACAACACGGCGAAACCCTAATCAACACGATAAGATTGTTCCAAAAATAGTTTTACAAGAAGATATGATTTGGTTGAAGGAATAATATCTCAACCGTCCACATTAATTGAGGAAGGAGCTCCTTTAATTAATGTAACCGGATAAGATATAATTCCCTCTTTCCAATTATCTTATCTTAGGAAGGATTTCCTAAGATAACACAATCGGCTTCTTCTCTCTCCATATCTTCTCGTTCGGCATGATCCTTGCAGCCGAAGTCTTCCATCCTTGACCGCGTGAGCTCTTTGATTTGTTTCCATAGTTATCACGCTGGATATCTTCTTTCCATTCGCAGCTTCGATCTCGTTCGTCACTTCAGTTCCTTGCTAGGTAACAAAGCACACGAACAGAGCTTTGTTCCCCCTGCGATCCTTTGCTGCGATGGTTCCCTGAGGCAACTGTCTTGGTTCCTGAAGCACTTAGTACCCAGATTAGTTGAATGTTTGTCACTATCAAAACCTAAGGAATTCAACAAAAATGATATAAATTAACTTAATTATACATGTATATTTTAAACTTCTACCTAATTAGTTCAATATATTAAGTTTAACTTTCAACATGTATGTTATACTTTTCTTCGAGAAGACTACCATTGTTGAGGCCAAGGCCAAACTCCTTCGTATCGAATATGTTCAAATGATGTCTTTTTTTATTATTAAGAAAAAATTAGACTGGAAATCACAAAAGAGACAGTTTCTCAGTCTATAGCATCCTTACGGATGAGAATTACAAATTCTAGACTAGCTCGAATATCTTCCAAGGAACTTCGTTGGACCGCCTTTGCGATGAAGTCGGCCACCACATTTGTTTCTCGGAAGACATGAAAAATCTGCACTAAGGAAAACAGTTGTAAAACACACAGGATATCATAAATTAACATTTCAATATCCCATGGACAGTGCCAGATTTGATTAAGAACATTCACAATGGTAAGGTTGTCGCATTCAAGTTGAATGTCGGTAATGCCTAATTCATAGGCCTTTACCAGGGCATTTCTTACTGTAAGTGTTTCTGTTTTTAAAGGGGTTGTGATACCACATTTATCCACGAAGAGGAAGATTGGTTTACCCGTGTTGTTCCTGAAAATGTAGCCAAAGCTAGATTCACCATTAGTTTTGGTGGATCCATCTGTATTGATTTTAATAATGTTATTCGGTGGTTTTTTTCATTTCTTTATTGGTCGTCTAACATTGTTCATTCTATGTGTTTTTTAGTTTGTCCTCTGCTAAGCAGTCGGGGTTCCAACTTTTCGTCTTATTCTAATTTTCAATTTATTTTTTAATATAAATTGGTACATCCTTTATGGAATCAGCATCATCGTTTGTTCTTCCAAAACTTTATTGGTTTCTATAAAACCAAATTCCCCACCAAGAGACCATTAATTCTATAAATTGTGATCTATTAATTTTTTGACGATTTTCCTCATTGATTTCTTTGTTTCCTATGTTTAGGGATATAATGATACCATATGTATGATAATTCATTTTCTCTATTGTTTTTATGGTGTGGTTACATTGGAATAGGAGATGATTCAAATCCTCCAACTGAGCATTGCAGCAGATACAATCCTGGGGGATTGCTACACCTTTTTCTGCTAATCTAGCTTTTGTTGGTAGTCTGTTTTTCAATATTTTCCAGACAAAGTTTTTAACTTTGGGATATGTGTCCATCTTCCAGATCCATGAAGAATCATAGGCAATATATCTCTTGTTTCTGTTAATCAATTCCATAGCAGAGTTCGTAGAAAACCAACCATTTTTGCTAGTTTTCCAGTACATTCTATCATGAATATCATTTAAAGGTATCGGGATAGAGGTTATTTTTTTTTGGCTAAATCATGTGGTAAACATTGTTCTATTAGGTCCTTATTCCAGATTTTATTTGGCAATATAAAATCAGCTACCAGGGCATCCTTATTCAGGATTGATTGTGTGTTTATGATATCACATAAAGGGGTGTTCAGGACCCAATTATCCGACCAGAATTTGATTGTTCTGTCATTACCAACTTGCCAAATTAGTCCAGATTTGAATTCATCCATGAGTTCAATCATTTTGGACCATTGCCAAGAGCAATTTCTTTTTTTCTCGTAACGAAATATATGGATTGTTTTCAAGTATTTTTCAGTAACAACTCTGACCCAATAGTTATTTGGTTCTACTAAGATTTTTCATAGTAATTTGAATTATAGGGCTTTATTCATGTCCTTTGATTTTCTCAATCCAAGACCTCCTTGTTGTGTCAGTTTACATATTTTTTCCCAGCCTATAAGAGGTTTATAGGAGTTGTCTTTGTTCCAAAAAAAAGATCTATTTAACTTGTCAAGTTCATTATGTGTGTGAGTATGTAACATACAACTTTGCATAAGATAATTTGGTCTTGATGCCAGATTGGTTTTTATTAGTGTTGTTCTTCTTGCTTGGGACAGAGAGTTTCCTTTCCATTTAGATAGTTGTTGTTGTGTGCTAATTAAGAGATCGACAAAGGTATTCGAGTTGACTCTCCCATTAATGATAGGGCAACCAAGATATTTTTCGAGAGAAATCATATTTGTGATTGTGAGAATACCTTGTATTGCTAATTTCTTTTGGTTGGTCACCTTTTTTGTGACTTGAAAGCCGATTTATGGAAATTTACTTTTTGTCCTGAAATTTTACAATATTCATCAATAACATCCTTGATTTCCTTGCAGTTTTCCTGTTTAGCTTTTGAGAAGATCACAATGTCATCCGCAAATGCCAGAAATGGAATTCGTGTTCCTTGTTGAGTGATTTGAAATCCTAGAGGATTACGAGGTCTTTTTGATGCTTTTTGAAATTTTCTAGCAAGGAATTCAGATCCTAAAATAAACAAGAAAGGGGAAAGGGAGTCACCCTGTCGAAGTCCTCTTGATGGTTTAAATATTTCTATGGGTCCGTTGTTAACAAGCACCGAGAAAGATACCGTTATAATACATTCTTTTATCCAGTTGATAAATTTTTTATGGAATCCAAACTTTTCCATAATTTTAATAATGAAGTTCCATTCAATTCTATCATAAGTTTTTTCCATATCTAATTTTAGGGCAATGAAGCCTTCAGTTCCTTTTTTCGATTTAAATGAGTGAAAGATTTCATGGGCAATCAAGATATTATCTTGAATGGCTCTGTTAGCAACAAAGGCACCATGTAGGGGGTGAATTAATTTTTCCATGGTTCCTTTAAGTCTTGTTGTTATGATCTTCGAGATAATCTTATAAATTGTAGAGCATAAACTTATGGGTCTATAGTGATTAGTAGAGTTCGGATTGTCACATTTTGGAATCAAAGAGATGAATGTGTGATTTATTTGTTTGAGTAATTTCCCGAAAAGAAAAAAGCTTTTAACTGCTTGAATAATAGAAGGACCTATAATGTCCCAATATTTCTTCATTGGATACGTTTCTTATTAATTATAAATTGTCCTCTATAGAAATTTCAGACTGAATTAATTCAAGATTTTCCTAGAATAGTCTCTGGTTCATATTCTCACTTCTGAATCTTTTAATAAAATCATTTCTAATTTCGTTTCTAATGTTTTCTTCTCCAGTAATACTTGTTCCTTCTTGTGTTTTAATTTCTTTTATGATTTTTCTATTTATTCTTCCACTTGTTATTTTGTGAAAATATCTAGTATTCGTATCAGTTAATTTGATGTGTTTAACTTTAGCTCTTTGGTTTCAGTAAATTTTCTGGAAACACAAAAGTTTTTCTTTCTTTTCTATGATTCTTATTTGTTTTTTAATGAGATCATTTGTAGGGTAAGTACAGATCTCAGTTTGGATTTCAGAGAGTTGTTTTTCTATAGTTTATAATTGAGTAAATACATTGTCAAAAGTACTTTTGTTCCAAATCTTGGCATGTTTCTTAAGTAATTTTGTTTTGGATACAAGATTATACAATCTCGATCCATGATAGTTAGTTCTCCAAGCTTGTTTGACAACATTTCTACAATCTTTTCTAGTCATCCAGATTTTTTCAAATTTAAACGGCTGATTTTTAAAAAGTATTGCTGAGTCAAGCTCGATAGAGATGGGACAGTGGTGTGAGCTGGTAAAAGCAAAGTGTTTAGTACAAATATCTGGTGATGAATGAGTACCCTATCCAGTTTTTCATATATGTTATCTATTTCTGTAATGTTCTTTCGCCAGGTATAGATGTTTCCTTGAATAGGGGTCTCCAGTAGTTCACATTCATTCTTAAAATGTCGTAATCTTGCAAATTTTGTCAAAGGTGGTATTAAATCACCTAATTTTTCAGATGGGTCTTGTATTTGGTTCAGATCTCCCATAATAATGCACGAGAGAGAACAATTTTTAATGAAAGAGATGAGTCTGTCCCAGAATACATTCTTTGCAGATTCATTTGGTGGAACATAAGTTAGTATTAACATAAGTTTTATGTTCGTGAGCTGGTTTGTATACTTGATACTAATAAATCTTGTTTCAATTTGGTCAATTTCGAGGATTTCATTTGTAAGTTGGTAGGTTTTCCACATTACACAAATGCCACCCGAGAAACTCATAGCCGGGACACATTAGAATTGATCAAATCCCGCTTTTTTCCATACTTTTTCACTTGGTTCTTTGTTTGTTCTTGTTTCAAAGAGTGCAATTAATTGAATTCGTTCAATTTTGCAGAAGGATTCAACATCCATTCAAAAAGTTTTCTTCCCGATTACACGACAATTCCATGTTGTAATCTTCATAAAAAACCAATTGTGTTTCTGCCCCATATCCTCAGACATTTAGGGGACTTATAATCGTTTCTAATTATTGTAGTTTTCGTGAACATAAGAACAATTGTGTTTCTGCTCTCAATCAAAACCTTGTTCTTGTTTGTACGCAAACAATTAGCCATATTTTCATGATTTTGATCCCCTGTTAATACATGTATTATCACCTGCTTCCAGGCAGCAGTTTTGTCAATGCCAAGATGTAAGGTTCTGAAAACTTTTAAGAGAAGCTTACAGGCATATTAGAGATTATTTTGGTGCCACTCATACAGAGTAAATGTGTTCATAAGATATACAATCAATGGCATAAACCACAACGAAAAGAATTCTTTAGGGTAGTTGTTCATAAAGTGTACACTCCAAAAAGATTTGTTCAGTTGCTGATTGTTCATTTTTTGGTTTTTCTTGATGAGACAGAGTTCTGCATTATCCTTGCCCTTGAGTTCATTCTGGAAAGACCTGGGAAACATGGTCCGAAGATTCTGACCCTGTGATCTAGAGGAGCGCATCCAAACCTGATTTTTCATAGAATAGGTTGACATTCTTTGTTTCGTTTTCATAGTTTTCCATAGTGCTGGTTTATTGACTTGAAAGTCAACTCCAGATTACCAAATCTGATTGTTCAAAAAAGTGTGTCGATTTAAATTGTACATGGAGTCACTACTCCAAAAGAGATTGTCTAAAGATTGATTGTTCAGAGAGAAATTTCCACAATCGTCGAAGTCTCTAATAGTACTACAAAGGTAGCTCATTGCTAATTCAGTTTCAACACAATTGTTCAAAGAGATCATATGTTCACAGATAAACAGAAAACATAGAGGTCTGGAAATTTCTTGAGATATGGAGAAAGAAAACCAGATCAGTTTGTTCATAGAAATAGGGTTCAGGAGAGACTTATAAGGTCTAACCAAATTGTTCTTGGAGTTAAAACTCCAGAACTGGTTGTTCAGGGTGCAATTGTTCAGAGATTTATTGCTTATCTTGTGCAATTTTCCCTCAAAGTACTTGATTCTGGGTTCTTTGAGATTGGTGCGTGATCCTGTTGGAGTCCAGATGTCCATTTCCTGGGAGCATAGCAAAAAAGTAGTGCACACATGATAAGCGAATAGAGAACAGTAAGGACAGAATTGAGAACACCGTACCTTATGGTTCAAATTGTAGAGGTAAAAACTTATAGGCTGAAATTCATCAGTAAAATTTGCAGGTTGACGTTTAGAGTGAACAAGACAAGTTCAGTAAATGTTCAAAGTGTCAAAAAGATACATCACAAGGGAATGATCAGTATGAATAACATAGTCACAGGCCAACTGAAAAACTTGCAAATGGTAACCTACCATAAAAAGAAGTCTAGAGACAAGGACAGTAAAGCAAAGATAATGCCAAGAACTCCAAGAATTCAGATTCACAACACACCATAAAATCACCAGAACTTTATGTATGAGATAAAAGATGATATGATCAGGATTAAGCTCAAATATCAGGCTGTTCTCAGTAACAAAAGAGAGAATTGAAAGAAACAAATTCATCTCAAATGTCGGGCACTTAGAGAGATTAAGTCTGTTGTTCTCGGTAATAGTCTCCAACGTAGAGTTGTTCAGAGGAAGAAGGGTCACCTCGTAAGGTTTAACAAGAGTTTGTTCAGGCGTCAAAGTTTTACCCTCATAAGAGGAGCTGGAGACCCCAAGAATTGTACACAGTAGCTCCATCAAAGTATTCTTCCCTTTATCCATGAGAATGTATAAAGGAAAGGCCAAAGAAGGCACAAACACAGAGAGGAATAACCACAGGTAGCACCAAAGAAAAGGAGAAGCAGCAAGAATGAGATAATTCACAAGATGCAGAGTCAGGTTCAAACAAAAAGATTTGCATAAAAAAAATTAAAGGCATCAGATAGGATAACAAGCAAAGAAAGAGGGGTAAAGAGGAGAGAAAACACCTTTGTCCGCAGTGATAAGAATGTTGACTGGCCTTGTCCACCGCGACAGATGCAAAGCCCATAAAACAGGGGTAGCAGATGAACCCGATCTTCAAGCAGCGCATGAAGGAGCCGATCTCATATAACCCGTCACAAGAGGCATAGATCTGAGACAAGGGCCCTTGATTCCAACTTCTCCCATCACAAATCCGTAACATCAAGATTCACAGATTCGAGGAAACAGCACAGAGGATGGGTCAAGGGTTTAGCAAATCTTATTTGTAGCACCACCATTAACAAGAGAGCAACCTCCATCTGGGATTTCTCCCAAAAAGACGTCTCCCTCTTTCGGTAAGAGCGGTTGTCCATGAGATCGAGAGGTCGAAAGTTGATAGCACCATTGTAAGCCTTGGCTTTATAGTCGGAGGTATGGTTGAGGCTCAGAGTCCAGAGGACGTTGAGCGGCGGCCGTTCCTGCTCTAGGGTGAAGAGGTGAAGGGTTTTATGAGGGAAAGGGATCGTTTTCTTGGTAGGAGTCATTTTTCTCGTTCAAAAGGGTTCTCCAATTTGTCATCCCCGGAACGATGAATAAGATGCTAAATATAGGATTTTTTTTAAATTAAATATGTAAGTTTATTACTTTTTCTATTGCTAATTGACTTTAAAATAAAATTACATTGGACGGCTTATATACACTTCTTTTATGTACCAATTAGACTTTAACATTTATTTTCCAAATCGTGAAATATATTTAATTATACTATATATTAATAAATTTGCACCGGGCCCCCAAATCTCATTGGACGGCCCTGCTAACATTACATTTATTTCTATAAAATCTAATTTTGTTATTTGTATAAAGATACTTAAACGATGGTTTTCTAATAATGTTGCTAAAGTATGTATGTTATAAACTTCAAATAAAGAGCAATTTTATTTTATTGTAAAATAAAAAAGAGTTTAACTTTTTATACTATCAAATTAGCAAACTATAGTCAAAGTTATTGGACTTTATTTGGGACTATATATGCATATATACATACGTGACTAGTTATCTAGGAGAGGTAATGTAGTGAATGAATTGGAAGGTGATATCGAGAGAGAAAAGAAGTAAAGGTACGCACTTAGTGACTATTTTGCTAGGATTTTGTGTATTGTTGTGTTATTAGGTTTTCACACTTATTTAGAAGTCTAGAGTCTAGGAAATGTGTGTGACTAGATTGAGTTTGGACTTGTTTGATTGTAAAATAGTGATTGATAATACAAGTAAACCATTGAAATCCAACTAGGGTAAGACCTAGAGGTAGAGGTTAATTAAGTTTTCCTCTCTAAGGAATTGCGTGATTATTAATTGTCTAGATTACTTTATTCCGCTGTCAAGAGAACAGTCTTACCGTTCCCTGACTCCAATTCAACAGTTGGTATTAGAGCCAGGTTCGGCTTGGGCCCGGAAAACTCGATTACCCAAGTAGTTAATTAAGAAAAAGCTATATCTCTTGGTTTTACCCTATTAGGATTCAATGGTCTACTTGTATTATTAATCTCAGTTTTACAATCAAGCAAGTCCAAATTCAATCTAGTCACACACAATTCTTTGTCTCTAGAGTTCTAAACAAAACATAAGAACAAAAGAACACACAAAACCATAGCAAAGTACTTATAAAGTTCATACCTTTTTTTCTTTTCTCTCTCTCTCGATATCACCTTCGAATGCCTTGACTACATTACCTCTCCTAGATAACTAGTCACGTATATATATAGTCCTACACAAAGTCCACTAACTAACCTAGATCGGTCCATACATGCCTACTAAGATAATTAAGAAAATATTATCTATTTCCACAAATACATATCTTATCAGCTTTTTCCAAAGATAAAATATTTTAAAATCAACTAAATCTTCTATTTTTCTTGTGGCTTGCGGCCTAAGAAGTCTTGAAAATCTTCATTCCAAATTTAGTTATTCTCTTTTTGGAAGTTCTAAGCGCGCCATTAGTGTAAACGTGAAGTTCTTTGCGTTGTTCCTTCTTTCTTTCTTCTCACATCGAGCGTGTGTCATTTATTCCATTTACTCAGCGTCGATGTTCCCTTGTTCACTCTGAGTTCCTTTACTTCTCTGTTTTGTTGTCCCTATTGGTTTCTACCGTTCCTTACTTCATTGAATCATCCTGAAACTCATAAGAACATGTAAACCAAAAAACCTAATGGTGTTTATCATCATGAAAACTAGAGAAAACGTCATCATTCCAACATATTATTTTCGGGACTTCTTAAAATTGTTATGGTAATCTCACAAAAATGCTCAGTTTTGTTATGCAATATAAATATATCATATTATCATTATATATATTACGTTATTGTAAGCTGACTAATTATAATGATCTATTTCTAAATGTATAATAACAAATGTTTAGTTTGAAGAGGTGGTTATCTGAAAAGTAAATATATTAAGGATGATTTTAAAAAAAAATAGATAAGAGATAGTTAAATACAAATAATTTAAAATAAAAGGTGTTTTTTATAAAAATAAAGAATATAGGTACTTAAGTGTAAAAACTCAATAAAATGATTAAATAAAAAAATCCTTAAATTAATACATAAGCATATAACAATTAAAATTTGAGTTTTTTACTTAATCATTTTAATTGTTAAGTGTCCACTCTTCTTAGAAGCAACTTTCAAGATTACATTTTCACTCCGACATCTCACGAGCAATTGTTGCGATCATGGTTACAATACTTGTAAGAAAATTGTTAGAATCATCCGTTCTAATGATTTAGATATTCATTTACATTTGTAAGGATACCTTCTGTTTGTTTTGTAGAGAAAAAGTGTAATGTTACGGTCTAATATTTAGTAAAATATATTTTGACTTAACGTACGGTCGGACTCCTATTTGTAATTGAAAGATACATATTTTTTTTATACAAGACAAACAATAGGGTCCATTCAATAACAGAAAATAGATGATCTTTACAAATTATTACAGAAGTTATCATATTTTGAGTTCAAACAGTGGAACTCTTAACGAAAAGTATGAAGTGCTCGCTCCGAAAGAGTAGTAGATGAGAGGAGCCGTTGCAACCAGTCAATGTCCATAGAATTAATGTCATGTGTAGCTAGAAAATCAACTGTATGGTTCGCTTTCCTAAAACAATGGTATACATGTATATAATCAAAAAAAGAAAATATAGAAAAAATGTCGAGAATAATTAAGTGGATTTCCCACGAAATCTTTCACAAATTTTATAAATTGAGTTTATAAGAGTTAAATTATCGTCTTCTATCACCAAATTTTTAATATTTAAAGTAAAAGCTTTGTAAATTTCAAACAAAATTGCATACGCTTCTGTTTGAAACATACATATTGATTCTTCTGTTTGGACGTCCATTATTTGCAATACTTAGATTGAAACAAGTCAGCCATGCTCATTCCACGTGAATATTTAACAAATTTTTGTATAAACGATTTTAAATCAATGATTTACTACAACTTGAACGTTCTAAAAGTAGGTGTCACATTAGTGGACAAAAAATAAATAATTGGTGTCACTCTAATATTTTTTATTAATTTCTGACACGTTTTCAGGTTGTTTCCGACCCAAGAAATATGTCAGGCTATTGCCAGAGTAAAGAGATTAATAATTACATAAAAAAAAGATTAATAATTGAATCGAGTAACTTTTAAATTTGAACGTTTTATGTTACGGTTTAATACCGAATACTAAGTCGATCTTGTTAAATTTTAATTTGACTAGATAGACGTGTTTTGCACGAGAAAAAGTATATTATCATTTTTAAGAGTAGAGTTTAAGTGTATAATGATTTTAGGATATAAAATGAGAATTAATTAGGACTATAAAATTTAAGAGTGACAATTAATTTTAGGGTATAAAATGAGAAGTAATTAGAACCATAAGATTGGAGTGATAAAATATGTATATTATATACTTCAAATAAGGAGCGATTTTATTTTATTATAAAATGAAAAAGAGTTTAACTTTTTATAATATCAAATTAGCAAACTCAAGTTTGTAAACTTGATCATAGTTTATTTTGTGACAAACACTTAAATAAATAAAGATGCTAATATATGATCTTTTTTTTTTAATTTGTGGAAATGATATTTTTTCTATTGAATATAAATATTTAATTGAATAAACCTAAATCGTTTTAACTTATAAAATAAAATTAAAAAATTATCATGTTTACTATTATAATAAAACCTATTATTTTGTTATTCTATGAGATATTTGTCATCTTCCCTTGAATATGAACATTTATAATATAATTTTACATGTATATATTTCCTATTTTCGTAGAATATAATTTTGTTATTTACATAAAGATATTTTTTCATCTTCTATATCTTAAATAGGGTTATTTATTGCAAAGATGCTACCTTAAAACTAATTTTGTTATTTGCATAAAGTTTTGCTCTCATCTTTTATATCTTAAGTATGATCATTTATTGTGACAAAATGCTAACTTTTTATGTTATATGGAATAAAGATTCTTTCATCTTCTATATCTTAAATATGGTCATTTATTCGTATAAAACAAATATGGTAATTTATTGTCAAAAATGATAACTTAAATATAATTTTGTTATTTGTATAAAGATATTATTTCATCTTTTATATCTTCAATATGGTCATTTATTGTGACAAAATGCTAACTTTTTATGTTATATAGATTCTACGATTCTAGCAATTTTACGATTTATAATTTTTAGAACAATTTCAATTCTAGGTAGAATATTACTGTAAGTAGGATCTTAATATTCTGACATAAAATCGGTAGGACATTGTGTACGATCTCGATCCAGAGCATATGATTTTAAATATTTTATAAACAATTTATATGATTCTTTAACTTGCTTATTATATTGCCCTATTTAATTATAATCTGGAAAGGTATACTTTATATATATATATTAATATATTATAATATGATTATATTGGTAAATCACCACTAAAGTATTGTAGAAAGCATAATGTTTTCATATTTTAAGATTACTAATACATTATATTTCTATTGTTTTCACTTCAATACAAGTAGTTAGGGTTTGTTAGGTTGTTTTTTTACTATATTTGATTATGCTGTAGAATCTTAAAATTTTACGATTCGATTTAAAAAAGAGCTTACGATCCGATCCTCGATTACCAATTCTAATAACATCGATTTTTCTTACTAAAGCAATTGTCCTCGAACTCGATCAATTTAATTATGTGCTAACATGCCTACGCATTATCTATCTATGATATATCTTCCGATCTCATAGCGAAAATCAAGTTATTTATGGGAAATAGATAATATTTGCTTAAGATATTAGTAGGCATGTTATCTAGGATAGTTAGTGGACTTTATTTTGGACTATATATATAGGCGCTCAGGTAAAACGAGTCTTGTGGTAAAACGAGTGGACAATTTTGGAGCGTTGGATTGATGATGATAAATGGCTAGATTAGGAGAGAGAAAATAGGGTGTAGTGGGGGTGTGAATCATGGAATAAATATCATCACCAAAATAGGCAGTTAGAAGGAGATTGGAGAGAGAAAACGTAGATCCTCCAAAATAGGCAGTTATTCACACCATCTTCCACGCAGAGCTTCGATCCAGAAATTTCTTAATCGTTCTGCATATCGACACAAAAAATTTGCATATCGACACGAAAAAGATGAATATTGTTATATATAATTTGCATATGTGTTAATCTTGTTCATGTTCCATCGTATATAATGCATCGACTGAATTGAAATACATATGTGTTAATATCAAAGAACATTATCTGAATATCGTTCAAGTATTATTGAATAATTGTTATTCATGATCGTGGTCAGTCGTATATATATTGATATTCAAAAACATTGAACAGATATGCACATTGTGGTAATTGATATTCCGATTTAAAACATACAAGTATATTCTGCATATCACTGTACAAAAAATGCATATCCCATACACACAAATGAATATCATATTTATGGCCAAGGAAATAATCCATAATCGCAAATTGCATATCATACAAGTATATTTTGCATATCACTGTAAAATAAATGCATATCCCATCCACATAATTGTATGGCCGCACTAGAACAAAAAACGTGTTTTACATCGGGTCTAAATAACAATATACACCGAAATTTAACCGGTGTACAGGTCGTTGATGTAAAAAGGCAGAACCCATGTAAATTTTTTTTTACATCGGTTCTCTAACCAATGTAAAAAGTATGTTGAAACCCATGTAAAAAAATAACGAAGACACGCGAGGGGAGTTTACGTCAATGGTTTAAATGGTGTATAAAATTATAAAAACCGATGTATTACGTTTATGGAGTGCACGTGACAATTATATACATCAGTTTATAGAACCGATATCTAAAACTGTTATCATTGAAAAAAAAAAAAAAATTATGCATTATACCCTATTTCAATGGGTAATATGAAATGCAAAAAATAAAGGTCGAGAAACATGAAATTCACTGTAGATATTATCCTATATAGAGTGCAAGCAAAGAACATAGTAATAAGCTGCAAAATATACATAAAGGACGACCACATATAGTTACTTGCAAATCATTTTATTGTTAAACTAGATTGTTGTCAAGGGTTGAACTCTAAAGATTCGACATTAACCGATAAGATTGCATTGGGAGCGTGGATGCATGGTGGAAAATATGTTGTGTGTACTCTTGGTTGTAAGACTACACCTTCAAATCACCAGATGGGGTAGGAGTAACTTCTCCATGAAACTCAAAACCTTCACGAGTGAATTTTTCTTCTCCAAATTCCGAATGATCTTTCGACTCTTTCTCCAATCCAACCTGAGCAAAACAAACACAAGTGATTAGAAAAGACATAAGAACCATCCCTACGAAATAATCTAATCCAGAAAAATATTAATTTGGGATGTTTAAACAAGTGATATATATAATAACCTTCTATCAGCAACAACTTAAGATAAGTCACCCATTTCAAGTGCATCTGTCATGACATAAACAAGAAAAGGATTTCTTTCATAATATGGTGCACACATATATGATTAATAAAGATAATAAATAATTTCAACTAATTCATCATTAATTTATGACACTCTTTTGTATATATCAAACACAACCATCTATCATTATAGATAGATTCACGTAAGGCATGATATTCCAATTTGAAAAATGTGACATATGAAGACAAGAACATTGACTAGAAACTGCATCAGGAAAGGAAAGTAAGTCAAATAGAAAATTATCACAAAATGTTAGGGAATACAATTTAGCAAAGCAACAAAGTAGAAGTAAGAGTTAACTATTATGCAGTACATTAGTCAACAAGGCCTTTCATCCAATACACAAGTATATGATACGTTAAAATATCAACTATATTGTCCAATATAGTAAAAGCGACAAAAAAAAGAAGTTTGTAGAGTTAACTAGCATGTAGTACTCTATCAAATACCTTTTAATCAATAAACAACTATGCAGTACATAAATAAGATCATTAGAAATCTAATATTTAGGACCAAATACATGTACCCATACTTTAGCAAGGATATCATATTAGTGGTATCATAGTACAATTCCCTCATATACACATTTTTAGTTTTCTTTTCCCATTAATCTATCAATCATAATGCTTTACAAGGATGAGGAAGAGACTTAATTAAAAGGCTAGTAAATGTATGCATACTCCTCATACTTTATTTAGGGAGCTAGGCAGGTAAATGCATGTTTAACCTTATTTTCTTCTTCATATTTCTCATCTACCAAGTCAAGAAAAGAGAAACCAAATGTAAATATAGTGAATATATTTACCAAGTACTCAAGCAGAACAAACAAATAGCATATTAATTTCCAAGTTGGATTTCAAAAGGTGATTTGTTTGATCTTTAGTTCCTAGCTTACTGGAATTCTATAATCTAGTTTAAAGGTTAGAAGTGTACTATATATAGTGTATATGGACATCATTTGTTCCTAGATGAAAGGAATCTCTACATCTAGCAGGTACACTATGCAGTATTATACTAATCTCATAAAATTCAAAATGTCATCAAACTTATATCATAATTACTTCACTACACCACGTAAAGCATACCAATATCCTTCTTAACCATCCAACAATCGAATTTTAAACAAAACAATGCTTATTGAAACAAATAATCAACTAATTAATAAAAAAATCTTATTTTAAACAAGATAACCAAAATAAGAAGGTTAAGCAAATAAATAAACACTATCTCTCTTAAACCTTTCATCAAACACCTATAGTGCATAATGTTTTCTCACACAGAAAGTTAGGGGTTGAAGAGCCACACAAATTACAAAACTCATCAAATACACATCAAAATACTCCATCGTAATAAGTCCATCAATTTCTCAAATCCTATACCTAAATCCAAGTTCCTACCTTTAACAAATTTTGAAACACAGGAAAATGAAGAACTCACAATGGAGTTGAAGCCAAGGGAAGCTTCACAATGATGGTCGTGGGGGGTGACCTGTCAGTTTTCAGTACCGGTGGACGTGAGGCATGATGCGTTCTCAGTAAGGTGGGTACAGGGACCGGTGCGACGATGGTGTTTGACGATGTGGTCGTCGCTGCGGTGGTCGATAAGAGGTGGGAGGTGGTGTCGTCATTGAGAATTGTTAGACGGTGGTGGTCAGTACGAGTACGATTAGAAATTTAACGGAGTGATAGAGAACAAGGGGTTTTAAAGATTGAACATTGGATCTTGAAAGTTCTGCTATGCAAAATGGTGGTACGCAGAATAATGCAATTCTAGGGTTTGGTTTCCTTTTCTTTTATAAAATTTTTCAAAAAGAAAAACATAAAAAGATGGTAAACATTCGAAGTCGAACTCTGGCAAATGGCCATATAAGAGTAGTCAATTACTAGTTTTTACATCAGTTAGTAGGGCATCCCTTGTATAAAAGTTTGTAGATGCTTTTACACCGTTCACATCAAATTTTATAAGTCGGTTATTTTACAAACCCATGTGTAAAACAAAAACTTTGAATTTTACACCACACCAATATATACTCGATGTATATTTAGTGCTGTAAAACACAACTTTTGTACTAGTGCCGGACTCAGCGAGATCTTCCTTGGCCGCGCCCTCGGCTTCCTCTCCGCACCCGCAACTTGTTCTTCTCATCTTCTGACGAGAATATCACTCAGCGAGATCTTCCTTGGTCGGGCTCGCGACTCCCTTTCCGCGCCCGTGGCTTATTCTGCATATCAATGTATAGAAAATGCATAACTCATCCACACAAATGAATATCACAATCACAACCAATGAAATAATTAATCTATCATAAAAAATTACATATCATACAAGTATATTCTGCATATCAATGTATGAAAAATGCATATCATATCCACACAAATGAATATCATATTCACGGCCAAGAAAATAATCTATAATTACAAATTGCATATCATACAAGTATATTATGCATATCACTGTATGGAAAATGCATATCTCTTCCATACAACTGAATATCACATTCACGGCGAGAAATAATCAATCCAACAACTATTTCGCATATCAATGTATGGAAAATGCATATCTCACCCACATAAATACATATCACATTCACGACCGTAACCCTAGACCGGACCGTTACATACACAGTCCATAACTGGACCGTAATTTCCGATCCGATCAGGGTTTGTGGTCCGCTCCAAAAAAGAACAATCCTAATTTCCATCCTTAAAATCGAACAAATAGGACCCATTCCACAGAGTTGAGGTACAAGCTTTATAAATTGCGCTATTTAATTTCTAATTTACAGTATCTGAAGACATTCATCGACAAATTACGTCAGTTATCAGAAACAGATTAGTACCTGAAGATGGCTAGAGACGATGAATCCGCCCTTCTTGCCGCCGGACATGTCGAATTTGAGCTTCTCGTCGGGAGGGAGGGAGAAGAACTCTCTAGCAAGGCGGGTCATCTCGGAGACGAGGGAGGTGTCGACGCCGTGATCGACAACCTGGAAAACCCCCCAGTCCTCGCAGGCCTCCACAATCTGCTTACAGATCTCGACCCTCTTTCCGCCGGCGTCTTCGATTCCGGCGAGCGAGATGACGGACTCCACAATTTGCGGTTGGGGAACCTTGGGGAAGTCGACGACAACCAGCGTGAAGACGGCGACAACCCACGACAACCTTGGGGGAAGCCGCTTCAATGGAGGATGGACGAACTGAGAGAGAAAGAGGGAGAGTGGTCTTCGATCGATCGAGAGAGAGAGAGAGAGAGAGAGAGAGAGAGAGAGAGAGAGAGAGAGAGAGAGAGAGAGAGAGAGAGAGAGAGAGAGAGAGAGAGAGAGAGAGAGAGAGAGAGAGAGAGAGAGAGAGAGAGAGAGTGAAGATGACGATGAGAGAGCCTACCGTCAACAATGGAGGATCGAAAGGAGGGGGAAGGGAGAATATGGAAACGAGGCAGTTGAATGGGAGTTAATCGTGGAAAGAGGATATTTCATATCCCATGAAATCAGGAAATAGGAAGGATTTGGTGTGGGTGATTCCACCTTTTAATTTTATGTCCCACCAAATTAGATCTCAACCCTTAATTCTAGTCTAATCCAACGCTCCTCATTTATTCACCCGTTTCACTATAAGAGATTGTTTTACTAGAGCGTAAGTCTATATATATATATATACATATAGGTTCAAGTAAAACATGGTATTATGGTAAAACGGAGGTACTTTTTTAAGCCGTTGGATTAATAAGAATTGACGTTCCAGATTAAAAGAAATTTGAGAACAAAACTCCATCCATGTAACCATAACACTAGATTATTATGAAAAGGAAAGATTTGATACGGAATCTTTCTCTCTCCATTCACAAATTAATTATTATTTTTCCTTAAAATAACTTAATGCTCTATCTCCCTCTAAACACAATATACGATTCATTATTTAAGATTTCACCAATTAAATTGATTCATTTGTCTCTCACAATACATATTCTTCAACTCTTCCAAATTGATTTGATTGTAATTTGATCAAAGAGCTTCCGCCGACTGAAGTCAAAACTAGAGAAGCTATGGAGTAAGGTTAAGCAAATTTCTCATCTGCTTGAAAATATTGTCCGAGCTTTTTGTAATGTTAAGCAAAAATTTGTAGATCTAGTTGCAAATTAAATTCTTATTCTTTATTTGAACATTTTATCAAATTTATTGATATCAAGTTTAAGTATCTTAACAAACAACTCAATATAGAATCCCTTTTTTTGGTGTTGGTTACTATATAGATCTAATGATATCTGAATTTTTATTTTATCGTCATTATTCAGCCTTTGAATTGATTTCCACTGTCTTCGATGTGCCTACGCCTTACCTTGATTTCCACCGCCGTCGATGCGCCTACGCCTTACCGCCGCCCCTCGTTGCCACCAATGACTGACGACATATGATGCACCATCACCTCTGACGCCGTCTCTATAACTTTTGCACCACCGTGTATCGAAGAATCGATAAAAGTCGAGTAAAATATGATATTTATGATATTATACGGGATATTCATGATATTTAGTGGTGATATTCGTGTAATTAGGTGATGATATTCATGTAATGGGGTGACGACATTAATTTAATTGGATGGTGATCGATATTCACGAAGTTGGTGGTGATTTTCATGTAGTTGGGTGGTGATATTCATGAAACTGAGATATTCATGTAATTGAGTGTGATATTCATGTAATTGAGTGTGATATTCATATTACCAAGTGTTGATATTCATGAAACTGAGATATTCATGTAATTGAGTGTGATATTCATATTACCAAGTGTTGATATTCATGTTTTAAGTGGTGATATTCATGTCCTTAAGAAATTAAAATATTCACATATTAAACAAAGATATTCATACAAACATGAGTGATATTCATACAACAATGGTAGAAGCAATAAGAACGAATTTAAAAAGATGTGCGAATTCAAATATTAAAATATTCCTTAATTTCCTCTCATAAAATTAACATAATTTTTTCTCATAAGATCCTTTCTTTTTTTACTTGTTTAAATCAATAATCACCTCCTTAATTTTAGGAAACTAGATTCCACAATTATGATCTCATGTGATTCACCCCATACACCTTTATTTGAACTCTAAATCTGGCCATTGATTTTCTCTCATCCAACGATCCTTATTATTACTTCCGTTTTACCATAAAATGCGTATTACCTGAACCAACCTCTATATATATATATACGTGACAAGTTATCTAGGAGAGGTGATGCAGTCAAGGCATTTGGAGGTGTTATCGAGAGAGAAAAGAAGTAAATGTATAAACTTTGTGAGTACTTTGCTAGGATTTTGTGTATTCTTCTGTTATTTAGTTTTTATACTTGCTTAGAAGTCTAGAGTCTAGAAAATGTGTGTGACTAGATTGAGTTTGGACTTGCTTGATTGTAAAATCGAGATTAATATTATAAGTAGACCATTGAAATCCTACTAGGGTAAAACCTAGAGGTAGAGGTTTTTCTTAATTAACTAGTTGGTTAATTAAGTTTTCTTCTCTAAGGAAATGCATGATTGTTAATTGTCTGGATTACTTTTTCCACTGCCAAGGGAACAGTCTTACCGTTCCCTGACTAACACACTCATATTTAACAGTTGATATTAGAGTCAGGTTCTGTTTGGTCCCGAAAAACTCAATTACCCAACTAGTTAATTAAGAAAAAGCTTTTTTTTTTAGGTTTTACCCTAGTAATATTCAATGGTCTACTCGTATTATTAATCTCAGTTTTACAATCAAGCAAGTCCAAACTCAATCTAGTCACACACGATTCTTAGACTCTAGACATGTAAGCAAGTGTAAAAAATAATAACAAAAGAACACACAAAATCCTAGCAAAATACTCACAAAGTTCGTACCTTTATTTCTATTATCTCTCTCGATATCACCTTCAAATGCCTTGACTACATTACCTCTCATAGATAACTAGTCACATATACATATAGTTCAAGACAAAGTCAACTAACTAACCTAGATTGACCCATACATGCCTACTAAGATAATTAAGATAATATTATCTATTTCCACAAATACATATCACATAAGCTTTTCCAAAGATAAAATATCTTAGAATCAACTAAATCTTCTATCTTTCTTGTGGCTTGCGGCCCAAGAAGTCTTGAAAATCTTCTTTCCAAATTTAGTTATTCTCTTTTTGGAAGTTCTAAGCGCCTCTTTAGCTTAAACGTGTCGTTCCTTGCGTTGTTCCCTTCTTTCTTTCTTCTCACAGCGAGCGCGTGTCATTTCTTCATTTTACTCAGCGTCGATGTTCCCTTGTTCACTTTGAGTTCCTTTTCTTCTCTGTTTTGCTGTCTCTATTGATTTCCACCATTCCCTACTTCATTGAATCATCATGAAACTCATAGGAACATGTAAAAAAACTAGAGGAAACGTCATCGTTCCAAAATATTCTTTTCGGGACTTCTTAAAATTGCCATGGTAATCTCACAAAAATGCTCTGTTTTGTTATACTCCCTCTGTCCCCGAAAGTTTGTCCCATGGGGGAGGGGCACATTTGTCGATGTACATTTTGTATCGTTAATATCTCTAATTACATATGTAATAAAAATTATATATTTTTTATATTATTAAAGTACTCGTTGAGACGAATCAAACAAGATCCCACGTGATTATATTTTTTCTTATATATTGGAAGAAATCTTGAAGATTCTCTTCAACTGTGAATAGTGTCAAAATTGACCATGGGACAAACATTTAGGGACGGAGGGAGTACAATATAAATACATCATATTATCATTATATATATATTACGTTATTGTAAACTCGCTAATTATAATGATCTATTTCTAAATGTATAATAACAAATATTTAGTTCGAAGAGGTGGCCGGTTATCTGAAAACTAAATATATTAAGGATGATTTTTGATAAAAATAAAGAATAGAGGTAGGTAAGTGTAAAAACTCAAAAATAAAAAATGATTTAAGTAAAAAATGCATAAATTAATACATAAACATATAAGAATTAAAATTTGAGTTTTTAACTTAATCATTTTAATTGTTAAGTGTCCACTCTTCTTAGAAGCAAGTTTGAGGAGTACATTTTCACTGCTACATCTTGCAAGCAACTGTTGAGATAATGAGATCACAGTTATAGTATTTGTAAAAAACTTGTTAGAATTATCCATTGTAATAATTTAGATATTTAATTTTTTTTGTAAGGTTATATTTTGTTTGCATTGTATAAAACAAAAGTGTAATGTTACTGGCCAGTATTTAGTAAAGTGTAATGTTACCGACTCCTATTTGTAGTGAGTGAGTTTCCCATACATTTGGTCATTATGGTACAACATGCGAAATATTATGGGTCATTGGATCAAGGAGATGGAGGACTGAGATTAAAACGGATGAAAAAGAGTGAATAGTAACGCGGTGACATAACCGTAAATACGGCGAACTTTTTTTTTTTTCTTTTTCGGCCAACAACTTTTTTTTATATATATTTTTTGTCTCTGATCGGTTTGGAATATACAATTATTGACGTTCACATATAAGTACTACATGTTCATTTTTTCTATACCGTAAGGTTCACATATAACATGTTCATGTTCAAACACATGTATTTGCACATTTAGTGCTTATTTGTGAACTTCAGTGTACAAATAAGTGAACATTAAGATCTTATTTATGAACCTTCTATATAGGTTATTCCAGAATGATCAGAAAATATTAAGAGTTTTTTTTTTGGCTCTGATCGTTTTAAAATAGACAATTATTGACGTTCAGATGTACGTAGATACAAAAACAACGTAGCTCATATGGTAATCTTATGCGTTTTATATAAACGGCTGCGTGTTCGAATCTAGTCCATAACATTTTCAACTTTTTTCTTCAACCTAAATCACGAGGAGCCTATCCTCCTTTCATTTTCTTTTTTTTTTGAAAGCATCCTCCTTTCATTTTCTATTCTTTCCTTATTCTTCTGTCCAAAATTTTCTTTCTTTCCTTTCTAGTTGAAAATCAATACTATATTTCCGATTTAGATTGTTAGTTGGACAATAATGGTTTTGTTTTGTCCAATTTTTATAATTATTTTCATCTAATAATTATTTAAAAAAATGTAAATTAGCTGCTAATGAAATTAATTTGTTCCCTTTTTATACAAGGAAAAAATAATAATTTATTATTCCTTTTCAAGATTTAAAAATCATACATTTTTTATGTAATGTTCCCCATCCAAATATTTAATTTCTATATTATTAAAATAATATTAAATATTATACATAATTTACTTTGATTGGAGATATAATTATAATATTTTTGCATCGGGCCTCCCGAATTCATTGGACGGCCCTGGTCAAGTTCATATATAACATGTTCATGTGCAAATACATGTATTTGCATATTTAGAGTTTACATGTGAATTTCAGTACACAAATAAATGAACGGTAAGAATTTATTGGTGAACCTTTTATATAGGTTATTTCAGAATAATCAGGGGACGAAAACAAATAAAAATAAAAAGTTTGTTAACAAAAAAAAATATACAACCGAAATCGCTTCACATTTCGCACGGGAACCCAAATCCCTATGAGTAATTGAAAGATACATATTGATTCTTTTGTTTGGACGTCCATTATTTTGCAATACTTAGATTGAAACAAGTCAGCCTTGCTCATTCCACGTGCATATTTAACCAATTTTTGTATAAAAGATTTTAAATCAATTATTTACTCCAACTTGAACGTTCTAAAAGTCTGTGTCACATTAGTGGACAAAAAACAAATACTCCGTAATTCGTATCACTTTAATATTATTTATTTCTAACACATCTTGTCAGGTTTTTGTTTCCAACCCAAAAAATATGTCAGGCTATTGCCAGAGTAACAAGTTTAATAATTGAATCGATCAAGTAACTTTCAATTTTACATGCTTTTTTTTTATGGAATCAATTTTACATGTTACATCCTCCGTTCAAGATTATTTGTCGGGTTACGTCTTCTGCGTCCCTCTACCACCCATACTCATTCTATTATTGGAGACATATATGAAT
Organism: Rheum nobile; assembly: GCA_027886185.1. Lineage (NCBI taxonomy): Eukaryota > Viridiplantae > Streptophyta > Magnoliopsida > Caryophyllales > Polygonaceae > Rheum > Rheum nobile. The sequence continues at coordinate 11,427,824 of WOAB01000011.1, forward strand.
TTTTATAGTTAAACTCTATTTTTCATTTATTTAAAACTCAACTTATAAAAATCATTCATTCAAATGATTTAAAATAGTCATATATTTAGGTGGATTCTAATGTTTGTCTTTTATATATAAAAAAGGAATAATTTTCATTGTGCGGTTTTACACGAATATTAAAATAGTGAATGAATGTACAATAGTACCCTTACTTTATTTCTTATATCTCCCGTTTGCCCATGGATGCAATACTGCTTGGTTTCCCTTTTTTATTAACAGTTGTCTACTTTGAGTAAAGTGAACTTCCACGTAGGCCAATAGAAAGAGGAGTAATTATGACAAGTATTTTTTTTCTTTTACATGTGAGTGACTGTTTGGAGGTATGGATGAATATGATATCAACTTTTTTAATTCAATTCATCAACGCTTCGTCTTCCTCATTTGAAGACTAAGAACATTACTTTTAATTTTGGAGGAATGAATTAACTTTGATTTAGAAATGAAATTTGAGGTATGGAGGTAAGAAATCTATAAATTTTAGAGAGAGATAATTGAGAAAATAATTGCCTACCTCATTCATTGATCTGGTAGAGTATTTAAGCTAACTACATAATGTTATACCAACATTCAGTTGGTCTAGTGGTTTGACACTAGATTTCCTTAAGCGTTATATCTAGAGGTCTCGAGTTTGATTCCTGCTGGAGGCGTGTATAGAGACACTGATGTTGGAAGGGGTCTACCACTTCGTGTGCCAACAACATCCCAGTCTGGACGTAGAGCGGCTCTGTCCGATCAAACCAGGCGATCAAGACAAAAAAAAACTACATAATGTTATCTTTAGGAGAAATAATATCTTCTAAGCAAGGATAGAATATACAAGATAATATCTACATATCTTATCTAATACTCCCCCTCAAGTTGGAGCATGGAAGTCAAGAGTGCCCAACTTGCCAAGTAAGAGCTACAACTATTGTTTGTCGAGCGCCTTAATGAAGATATCTGCATGTTGATGAGCTGTAGAAATATAGTGAGTAGCTATTTGCCCACTCTGTAATAGATCCCGAACAAAATGACAATCAATCTCTATGTGCTTAGTACGCTAATGGAAAACAGGATTAGCAGCGATATGCAAAGTTGTCGAACTGTCACATTACAGACGCATAGGTGTAGAATGCCCCACGCCCAGAGATAGAAGCAACGACTTGAGCCAGACAAGCTCGCAGCAAACAACGGCCATGGATCGGTACTCGGCTTCAGCGGATCAACGAGAGACAGTCGATTGTTTCTTCATTTTCCAAGACACCGGAGAGCGGCCCAAGGTGACAAAATATCCCGTAACCGAACGACGCGTAAGAGGGCATACAGCCCAATCTGAATCAGAATATGCGCTCAACTATAACGTGCTATCAGCGGAAAGAAATAGTCCCTGACCTGGATGACCCTTCAAATAATGAAGGACGCGTTGAGATGCCTTCTAGTGAGCGACCATTGGAGATTGCAGGAACTGTGCCAAAGTGTGCACAGAGTAGCAGATCTCTGGTCTGGTGATAGTAAGATATATGAGACGACCCACGAGTCGTCTGTATCAATCTGGTGCGTTGAACGACTGACTCTCACAGGAGGCCAATTGGTGTTGTTGCTCCATGGGAAAATCACATGGCTTGGCAGCCAATAATCCCGCCTCAGACGGTATATCCAAAGTATATATGCGCTAAGACACAAAGATACCTGTGGGGTTTCGGGCAATCTCTATACCCAAAAAATACTTCAGAGGACTTAAGTCCTTCATATAAAAACATGAACTCAAGTGTATCTTCAGCCTGCGGATAGCCTCAGGGTCATTCCCTGCAATGATCAAATCATCAACGTAGACCAAGACGTGCATGGTAATATTATCTCGTTGGAACGAGAAAAAAGAGTAATATGCATAGCTTCTAGCAAAGCCAAACAGACGCAGTGCCGCAACGAGTTTAGCAAACCAGTCTCGTGGGGGTTGTCTAAAATTTTGTGTCACATTAGTGGACAAAAAACAAATACTCCGTAATTCGTATCACTTTAATATTATTTATTTATTTCTAACACATCTTGTCAGGTTTTTGTTTCCAACCCAAAAAATATGTCAGGCTATTGCGAGAGTAACAAGTTTAATAATTGAATCGATCAAGTAACTTTCAATTTTACATGCTTTTTTTTATGGAATCAATTTTACATGTTACTTCCTCTGTTCAAGATTATTTGTCGTGTGTGTTACGTCTTCTGCTTCCCTCTACCACTCATACTTCTTCTATTACCGGAGACATATATGAATTTTTACAGTTAAACTTTACTTTTCATTCTTTTGAAACTCAATTTGTAAAAATCATCCATTCAGATGATTTAGGACAGCCATATATAGGGATGGCAACGGGGCGGGTTCGGGGCGGGGAGTACCCTCTTCGTCCCCGTTTACGAACCCATCCCCCGTACCCGTCCCCGAACGGGGATAAAAATCTCTCCCCGTCCCCGTCCCTGTCGGGGATCCTCGTCCCCGTTTTACCACTCACAAAAATCTTTAATTTTGATTTAATGCATATATATTAGGGTATATGGTTTAGAGCGTTTGAGATTTAAGGTTTAACATTTAAATTGTATGAGATTTTGGGACTAAATTGTATAAAATTTAGGATTTAGGGGTAGAAAATTTACAAAAATAATGCATTCGAAGGGAATCCCCACGGGTTTCTCCGTCGGGGTCGGGGACGGGGCAGGGAACGGGACGGGGACCTCTATCCCCGCCCCGCTCCCCGTCCCCGCACGGGGTTTAAACTTTCGCCCCATCCCCGCCCCCGTCCCCGTTGGAGCTCCCCGTCCCCGTGGCGGGGATTCCCCGTGGGGAATAGAAAATCACCGCCCCGTTGCCATCCCTAGCCATATGTTTAGGTGGGTCCTAATATTTGCCTTGTATATATATAAAAAAATTGCTATTGTTGGGTTTTACACGAATATTAAGACAGTGAATGAATGTACAATAATACCCTTACTTTATTTCTTATATCTCTCTTTTTCCCATGGATGCAATACTGCTTGGTTTTCCTTTTTTGTTAACAGTTGTCTACTTTGAGTAAAGTGAACTTCCACGTAGGCCAATAGAAAGAGGAGTAATTATGACAAGTATTTTTTTCTTTTACATGTGAATGGCTGTTTGGAGGTATGGATGAATATGATATCAACTTTTTTAGTTCAGTTCATCAACGCTTCGTCTTCCTCATTTGAAGACTAAGAACATTACTTTTAATTTTGGAGGAATGAATTAACTTTGATTTAGGAATGAAATTTGAGGTATATATGAAGGTAAGAAATCTGTAAATTTTAGAGAGAGATAATTGAGAAAATATTTGCCTACCTCATTCATTGATCTGGTAGAGTATTTAAGCTAACTACATAATGTTATACCAACATTCAATTGGTCTAGTGATTTGACACTAGATTACCTTAAGCGTTATATCCAGTGGTCTCGAGTTCGATTTCTGCTGGAGGCGTGTATGGAAACACTGATGTTGGGAGGGGTCTACCACTTCGTGTGCCAACAGCACCCTAGTCTGGACGTAGAGCAGCTTTGTCCGATCGAACCAAGCGATCAAGACAAAAAAAAAAACTACATAATGTTATCTTTAGGAGAAATAATATATTCTAAGCAAGGATAGAATATACAAGATAATATCTACATATCTTATCTAATACTCCCCCTCAAGTTGGAGCATGCAAGTCAAGAGTGCCCAACTTGCCAAGTAAGAGCTGAAACTGTTGTCTGTCGAGCGCCTTAGTGAAGATATTTGCAGGTTGATGAGCTGTAGAAATATAGTGAGTAGCTATCTGCCCACTCTATAATAGATCCCAAACAAAATGACAATCAATCTCTATGTGCTTAGTACGCTCATGGAAAACATGATTAGTAGCGATATGCAAAGTTGCCGAACTGTCACAATAAAGACGCATAGGTGGAGAATGCCCCACGCCCAGAGATAGAAGCAACAACTTGGGCCAGACAAGCTCGCAGCAAACAACGGCCATGGATCGGTACTCGGCTTCAGCGGATCAACGAGAGACAGTCAATTGTTTCTTCGTTTTCCAGGACACCGGAGAGCGACCCAAGGCGACAAAATATCCCGTAACTGAACGACGCGTAAGAGGACATGTAGCCCAATCTGAATCACAATATCGCTCAACTATAACGTTCTATCAACGGCAAGAAAAAGTCCATGACCTGGATGACCCTTTAAATAATGAAGGATGCGTTGAGATGCCTTCCAGTGAGCGACCATTGGAGATTGCATGAATTATGCCAGAGTGTGCACAGAGTAGTAGATCTCCGGTTTGGTGATAGTATTATATATGAGACGACCCACGAGTTGTCCTAATCAATCTGGTGCATCGAACGACTCACTCTCACAGGAGGCCAATTGGTGCTGTTGCTCCATGGGAAAATCACATGGCTTGGCAGCCAATAATCTTGCCTCAGACAGTATATCCAAAGTATATTTGCGCTAAGACAGAAAGATACCTGTGGGGTTTCGGGCAATCTCTATACCCAAAAAATACTTCAAAGGACCTAAGTCCTTTATATGAAAACACGAACTCAAGTGTATCTTCAGCCTGCAGATAGCCTCAGGGTCATTCCCTGCAATGATCAAATCATCAACGTAGACCAAGACGTGCAGGGTAATCTTATCTCGTTGGAACGAGAAAAGAGAGTAATATGCATAGCTTCTAGCAAAGCCAAACAGATGCAGAGCCGCAACGAGTTTAGCAAACCAGTCTTGTGGGGCTTGTCGAAGCCTGTAAAGGGACTTCTGGAGCTTGCAGACTTGGCCTGGAGATGCCCTGGAATAGCCTAGGGGCGGTCTCATATAAACCTCTTCATCGAGGTCACCGTGCAAGAAGGCGTTGTGAACATCCATCTGGTGTAATTCCCAACCCTTTTATAGCTGCAACAGAAAGAAAGACCCGTACAAAGACCATCTTGGCAACAAGCGGAAATGTCTCTATAAAGTCGATCCCCTCTACTTGCATGTTTCCAAGGACCACCAGACGAGCTTTGTGACGTTCAATGGAGCCATCAGATTTATACTTGATGCGGAATACCCATTTGCAGCCGATGGCAGTTTTGCCTGGAGGCAGCGGAGAAATCACCCAAGTATGATTGCGGTCTAGTGCATCGAGTTCAGCTTGCATTGCTGTCCGCCAGGGCTCATAACGAACATCCTCGGTAAATCTAGTTGGTTATGTGCCCGCCGTTACTGCAGCTAAGAAACGAGTATGGTTGTTCAAAAATTTAGAACAGTTTACATAAGCAGCAATAGGGAACTGAGTACCTAAAGACTGTGTGTTGGCGAGGGGTGGTGTGGACGGACCATGGTGTGTGTTATAAGATAGAACGGTCTCACAGACGTAGTCCTGGAGTCGCACTGAGGGCTGACGAGGGCTAGTGCTCTGCCTGACTGCAGTTGGCGGATGAAAAATAGTAGAAAGTGCGGGAGCGGTCGGTGGCAAAGCAGAGGATGGGGCAAAAGGAATCCTCCTGTGTAACGGCGGCGGCGTAGGCGGCGATAAGTCGTTATAGATAGCCGGGGAGGGCGTTGACGAAGGAGCGGCCAAGTCACTTCCCAGCGGAGTATAAGGGAATATATCTTCGTAGAAGCCAACATCCCGACTGACGAAGACCTCTCTGGAGTCAATATCATAGACAAACAAACCTCGTTTGCCTTGTGGGTAGCCGAGAAAGATGCATTTATGATTGCCAGATGCAAATTTGTCACGGGATTTAGGGATCCGAGATGCAAAGCACAAGCAACCGAAAACCCTCAGATAAGCATATGTCGACGCGTGGCCGTGGAGCAGCTTGAACGGGGTTCGATTTTTTAGAAGAGGTGTAGGGGTACGGTTGATTAGATAAGTTGTTGTAAGCACGCATTCCCCTCAAAAGTCGATGGAAAGATTTGCCTGGAAGCTAAGCGATCGAGCAACATTGACGGCGCCGCTAGGAGAGGTGCCACGGCCTCGACCGCGACCAACAACAGATTCTGTGGTGGTTCCTGGCGTCTGACTGCCTCTGCCAGCACCTCGGAGTTCAGTGAATCAGTCAGTGAAGCCATGGAAGCGAAGCACGTTGCTTGATCATGCCCGGTGCGACCGCAATGAGTGTAGATGAGGCGTTTGCGATCCACTGGAGTGTTGGCGCCAGGCGAAAAAGAAGAAGTCGGATAAGAAGAAATGGAGGATGCGCCAGGACGATGATCTGTAAGCGCCATTTTATTTTGTTATTTGTATAAAGATACTTAAACGATGGTTTTCTAATAATGTTGCTAAAGTATGTATGTTATAAACTTCAAATAAAGAGCAATTTTATTTTATTGTAAAATAAAAAAGAGTTTAACTTTTTATACTATCAAATTAGCAAACTATAGTCAAAGTTATTGGACTTTATTTGGGACTATATATGCATATATACATACGTGACTAGTTATCTAGGAGAGGTAATGCAGTGAAGGAATTGGAAGGTGATATCGAGAGAGAAAAGAAGTAAAGGTACGCACTTAGTGAGTATTTTGCTAGGATTTTGTGTATTGTTGTGTTATTAGGTTTTCACACTTGCTTAGAAGTCTAGAGTCTAGGAAATGTGTGTGACTAGATTGAGTTTGGACTTGCTTGATTGTAAAATAGTGATTGATAAGACAAGTAGACCATTGAAATCCAACTAGGGTAAAATCTAGAGGTAGAGGTTAATTAAGTTTTCCTCTCTAAGGAATTGCGTGATTGTTAATTATCTAGATTACTTTATTCCGCTGTCAAGAGAACAGTCTTACCGTTCTCTGACTCCAATTCAACAGTTGGTATTAGAGCCAGGTTCGGCTTGGGCCCGGAAAACTCGATTACCCAAGTAGTTAATTAAGAAAAAGCTCTATCTCTTGGTTTTACCCTATTAGGATTCAATGGTCTACTCGTATTATTAATCTCGGTTTTACAATCAAGCAAGTCCAAATTCAATCTAGTCACACACAATTCTTTGACTCTAGAGTTCTAAACAAAACATAAGAACAAAAGAACACACAAAACCCTAGCAAAGTACTTACAAAGTTCATACCTTTTTTTCTTTTCTCTCTCTCGATATCACCTTCGAATGCCTTGATTACATTACCTCTCCTAGATAACTAGTCACGTATATATATAGTCCTACACAAAGTCCACTAACTAACCTAGATCGGTCCATACATGCCTACTAAGATAATTAAGAAAATATTATCTATTTTCACAAATACATATCTTATAAGCTTTTTCCAAGGATAAAATATTTTAAAATCAACTAAATCTTCTATTTTTTTTGTGACTTCGGCCTAAGAAGTCTTGAAAATCTTCATTCCAAATTTAGTTATTCTCTTTTTGGAAGTTCTAAGCGCGTCATTAGTGTAAACGTGAAGTTCCTTGCGGTGTTCCTTCTTTCTTTCTTCTCATAGCGAGCGCGTGTCATTTATTCCATTTACTCAGCGTCGATGTTCCCTTGTTCACTCTGAGTTCCTTTACTTCTCTGTTTTGTTGTCCCTATTGGTTTTTACCGTTCCTTACTTCAATGAATCATCCTGAAACTCATAGGAACATGTAAACCAAAAAACCTAATGGTATTTGTCATCATAAAAACTAGAGGAAACGTCATCATTCCAACATATTCTTTTCGGGACTTCTTAAAATTGTTATGGTAATCTCACAAAAATGCTCAGTTTTGTTATGCAATATAAATATATCATATTCATTATATATATTACGTTATTGTAAGCTCACTAATTATAATGATCTATTTCTAAATGTATAATAATAAATGTTTAGTTTGAATAGATGGTTATCTGAAAAGTAAATATATTAAGGATGATTTAAAAAAAAAAGTATTAGATAAGAGATAGTTAAATATAGACCTGAGCAAACGGGCCCGGCCCGGGCCTGCAAAAACGGGCTCAAAATTTGGCTCAGACCCGGTCCGGGCCCGTGTTTGATCAGGTCTAGTTAAATACAAACAATTTAAAATAAAAGGTGTTTTTTATAAAAATAAAGAATATAGGTACTTAAGTGTAAAAACTCAAAAAAAATGATTAAATAGAAAATCCTTAAATTAATACATAAACATATAACAATTAAAATTTGAGTTTTTTACTTAATCATTTTAATTGTTAAGTGTCCACTCTTCTTAGAAGCAACTTTCAAGATTACATTTTCACTCCGACATCTCGCGAGCAATTGTTGCGATCATGGTTATAGTATTTGTAAGAAAATTGTTAGAATAATCTGTTCTAATGATTTAGATATTCATTTCCATTAGTAAGGATACATTCTGTTTGTTTTGTAGAGAAAAATTGTAATGTTACGGTCCAATATTTAGTAAAATATATTTTGACTTAACGTACGGTCGGACTCCTATTTGTAATTGAAAGATACATATTTTTTTTGATACAAGGCAAACAATAAGGTCCATTCAATAACAAAAAATAGATGATCTTTACAAATTATTACATAAGTTATCATATTTTGAGTTCAAACAGTGAAACTCATAACGAAAAGTATAAAGTGCTCGCTCCGAAAGAGTAGTAGATGAGAGGAGCCGTTGCAACCAGTCAATGTCCGTAGAATTAATGTCATGTGTAGCTAGAAAATCAACTGTATGGTTCGCTTTTCTAAAACAATAATGCACTTGTATGCAATCAAAAACAGAAAGTAGAGAAAAAATATCAAGAATAATTAAGTAAATTTCTCACGGAATCTTCTATAAATTTTACGAATTGAGTTTATAAGAGTTAAATTATCGTCTTTTATTACCAAATTTTTAATATTTAAAGTAAGAGCTTTGTAAATTTCAAACAAAGTTGCATACTTTTGTGTTTGAAACATACATATTGATTCTTCTGTTTGGACGTCCATTATTTGCAATACTTAGATTGAAACAAGTCAGCCATGCTCAGTCCACGTGAATATTTAACAAATTTTTGTATAAACGATTTTAAATCAATGATTTACTACAACTTGAACGTTCTAAAAGTAGGTGTCACATTAGTGGACAAAAAATAAATAATTGGTGTCACTCTAATATTTTTTTTATTAATTTCTGACACGTTTTGTCAGGTTGTTTCCGACCCAAGAAATATGTCAGGCTATTGCCCGGAGTAAAGAGATTAATCTTTTATATATTTAAAAGTTATCATTTTAGGTTATTAAATACTAACTTTTAAAGATGAATTAATTTTTATTTTTATTTCATGTCTTATTTATTTAGCACAAAATTTAAATAATTTCTCAAATCCAAAAAGTACTAAAGTGATAATTTCATATATTAACAATTTAATTTAATCTATAATCGTCTATATAATATACAAAGTTTTTGATTCACAATTATATACAATTACTACATATTAATCAATTAAAAAGTTCTCATTTTCATATCGTTGTATAACTCTTATATCTTCACGTTAAATTTTCAACATAGTTCAATTTATATTTCCATTAAGCATGAAAAATAATCATCTATATATATTTAAAAGTTAGCATTCTAGGTCATTGAATGCTAACTTTTAAAGACAAAATCAAAGGCTTAAATAGGCCTAAAGGTATAGTTTGCATGTAGGGTTAGTTTATCACCCTTAGTATATAATATGTATATAATATGTTAGATTTTTCGATCGATTTTTACTATAGGGTTTATAAAATAATATAAAATACATAAGTATAATTATAGGCTACTTTGTAATCTAAGTAATTAATTTTTCTTTGTTTATTTTAATATACCATAGCATAATTATGTGTATATATAAAAATGAGCACTATTTGTAAGTAATTATTCCCTCCCCACACACTCTACGTACGGACTACTCTTTAGGTTATGACTCATTTTTTAACCTAAATCTCAATTAGTGATAGTTACTACATAGTGTATACGTTATATTTTGCTCTCATTTACTCCTATTTTAATATTATCCAATTACTACATGTAACTCCCGTATTTAGTACATAGTGAATGGTTGGAAACAAATTATAGTCAAGATGTCTAAACGGTTATATGTCAAAATGACTTCACTTTCCAAGTAACATTTTTCATCTATAAATGGGCGAAAACGGTGGTATTCCGTTCATTTGCTCTGGGCATCCATCATCTCATTCTTCTACATGGAAATTACCTTTAGAAAGCCATATAGTGAAGCTTGGGAGATAGTGGGCAACACCTTAAAAAGACATGGTCACTGAAGTAAGCATAATTATTAAGTTAAAGATGTGAATGAGGATTCCCGATTTTCGATGATGCAAGTATATATCCATCTCACGGTAAACCATCCTTGATTATATGTATTTGGATCTCTTTTGTAGTCTACAATACTTACATATATCGGTTTAAATTTATTAATATAATTGTCTTTTGATCGAGATAGGTTAATTTTATGTAAAGATGTCAGAGAATTGGATAATCTAATATCACTATTGAGGCATCGATTGTTTACATCATGCACCGATAGCTTTCACTAGAAGGAGGACAAAGACAATCGATTTAGGATGATTGATTGTTAGTAACGAATAAAGCAAACTATTTTATGGACGATGTAAACCCTTCAACTATTGGTAGCATAAATTCAATTAGGTTTGTATTTTTAATTCCTTTTTTGTACTAAATCGTTTTAGGTAGGTGTGTTGTTATTTTGGTTAAAGATGATTTTTATTGTTCTATTTTATACATATTCATTTTACACTCATCATGTATATATACTAAAGTTGGCCTCATTTGTGTTGGTCTAGAGGAATTAATCAAGGATGGAAGCCGAAATAATAGACATGTACTCACTCTCACATATGAAATGTACAAGGAAGAAGTTATGAATTATAATTTCGCTAAGAAGAGTAAGCATGTACCGATAAAATAACTAATGTACTTTTATATAAAATGTAATAAGGTTTAAGAATATGCAGAGTCACCAATTATTTATATTACTCCGTATTTAATAAGAATAGAAAGTAATGACTAATATTTATTAATTAAAATGATATATATCATAGCATTTTAATCACCAATTATTTAGATTAAACTTCTGACCAAAATAAAAAAAAAAATTATACTTCGTACAATCATAGCATTTTATACCTAAAATACTTAGATATTACATTTCTTTTGTCAAGACTTAGATATTACATTTAAATCCATATCAAACAATATATCGTCTAAGATAAAACATGAAACAACAATCCATATATTAGAAACTCAAATTTAAATCGTGACACTACATATACACAAAAGGCCCGTGCGAATTCGATTTATAGTAATTATATATAAAAAAAAGATTAATAATTGAATCGAGTAACTTTTAAATTTGAACGTTTTATGTTACGGTTTAATACCGAATACTAAATCGACCTTGTTAAATTTTAATTTGACTAGATAGACGTGTTTTGCACGAGAAAAAGTATATTATCATTTTTAAGAATAGAGTTTAAGTGTATAATGATTTTAGGATTTAAAATGAGAAGTAATTAGGACCATAAAATTTAAGAGATGGATGAATAAGATTGAAGTGACAATTAATTTCAGGGTGTATAATGATTTTTTTTCCCGAAAATTCATTTTTTTTGAAAATTAATTATTTCTAGATTTGTTTTTGAAAATTATTTTTTTCCCAAAAAATTTATTCCAATTTTTTTTTTAAATATTATTATTTTCAAAAAATATTTTATTTAATTATATTATATATCAAATGCATAAATAAGCACCAAAAGTGCATCTGTAATGAATTCAAATTGCATATATATAAGCACATTTTTAATGCTCACATAGAGTGCATCTTTAATATGATAAAGTGCATGCTATAATATGTAAATGTGCATGTTTAACATGAATATTAAAAGTGTACATTTTAGCTAGTGTATAGACCTGTCAAAAACGACCCAACCCAAAAACCCGACCCGATCCGACTCGAAAGGACCCGAACCTGAACCCGACCCGAACGTCACTGGGTCAAGAAGGACCCGAACCCGAAGGACCCGAACCCAAACCCGACCCGACTCGACCCGAACGCAAATCCGAGCTCGCGGGTCCCCTTTATTTTGTATATTTTATTTCATTTATATTAAATATTTTAATATACTTTATTAAATAATAATATAATATTAATTATATTATTATAATTATTTTATTAAAGTTAAAAATCATAATAATAATCATAAAAAAAGGGCATGTTCGACCCGCTGGGTCAACCCGAACCCGACCCGAAAATTTTATCAACCCGATCGACCCGAACCCGATTTGACCTGAACCCGACCCTGACCCGCCCGATCCAGTTGACAAGTCTACTAGTGTATGTTTATTATATTAAAAGTGCATATGTTAATATGTTAAAGTGCATACTTAATATGTTAAAAAGTGCATATCTAATTATGTTAAAATGGATGTTCAATATTTCAAGTTAAGTACATGCATGTGTAAGTATATTAAAGTGCATGTTTACTAATATAAAATTAAGTATATATGTAAATATATTAAAGTGCATGAGTAGTATGTTAAAGTACATGATTAAAATGTTAAAGTGCATGGTACTATTTTTTTCAGAAAAATGTTCATGAAAAAATAAAAAATAAAAATTTGGATAAAAAACTTAATTGTCGGGGAAATAATATTTTTTGGGGGAAAAAAAATTCGGAAATTGTTTTGAAAAAAGAAATGTAAAATTAACAAATTTGGTTATATTTACAAGTTTGGCACTCCATGTGTTTTAATCCTAACTTTTCATTCCTATAATCTAATGACTAAGATTAATCCTTATTTTATACCTTAAACACTCTCCTCATATGATCCTTACTCTCATTTTTAATATAGAAATAATAAGTTTATATTATTCTGTATTTGTTTTTTGTTTTGTTTTATAAGAGGCCGTATTTTTTTGCACGATTTAAGATCTATTCTTTTAACAATTTATGACTTAAGTCATAAATTTTACAAGAATAGACCTTAAATCGTGCAAAAAAATACATAGAGTGCATCTTTTAATGCTCATTTTTAATGCTCATGAAAAAATATGTTAATATGTTAAAGTGCATCTTTTAATGCATTTGTAATGAAATCAAATTGCATATATATAAGCACATTTTTAATGCTCACATAGAGTGCATCTTTAATATGATAAAGTGCATGCTATAATATGTAAATGTGCATGTTTAACATGTATATTAAAAGTGTATATTTTAGCTAGTGTATGTTTATTATATTAAAAGTACATATGTTAATATGTTAAAGTGCATACTTAATATGTTAAAAAGTGCATATGTAATTATGTTAAAGTGGATGTTCAATATTCCAAGTTAAGTGCATACATGTGTAAGTATATTAAAGTGCATGTTTACTAATATAAAATTAAGTATATATGTAAATATATTAAAGTGCATGAATAGTATGTTAAAGTACATGATTAAAATGTTAAAGTGCATGGTATTATTTTTTTCAGACCAATGTTCATGAAAAAATAAAAAATAAAAATGTGGATAAAAAACTTAATTTTCGGGGAAATAATATTTTTTGGGGGGAAAAAATTTGAAAAAATAATTTCGGAAATTGTTTTGAAAAAAGAAATATAAAATTAACAAATTTGGTTATATTTACAAGTTTGACACTCCATGTGTTTTAATCCTAACTCTTCATTTCTATAATCTAATGGCTAAGATTAATCCTTATTTTATACCCTAAACACTCTCCTCATATGATCCTTACTCTCATTTTTAATATAGAAATAATAAGTTTATATTATTCTGTATTTGTTTTTTTTTTGTTTTACAAGAGGCCGTATTTTTTTGCACGATTTAAGGTCTATTCTTTTAACAATTTATGACTTAATTTTTAGTTTGTAATAGAGACTAATATTGAATAGAACATTTAATTTTGTTTGTTAAAAATTGGTTTATCTTTATATCGATGATTTTCTAATAATTTTTCTAAAGTATTTATGTTATGTACTTCGAATAAAGAGTAATTTTATTTTTTGGTACAATAAAAGACATTAAGAGTTTATCTTTTTATAATATCAAGTTAGCAAACTAAAATTTAGAAATTTGACTATAGTTTATTTTATAACACAAAGTTAAATAAAAGAAACATGATAATATATTATCATTTTTTAAATACATGAAATATTTCCTACTACATATAAACAATTATTAGAATAGATCGACCTAAATCGTTTTAACTTATGCTATCATAATAAAATATGTTACCATATTTTATATTTTAATAAATCCTAATATTTTGTTATTGTATGAAATGTTCTTTCATTTTCCCTTGAATAAGGACCTTTCTAATCTAACTTTACAATTATTCCTATAAAATCTAATTTTGTTATTTGTATAAAGATACTAATCGATGGTTTTCTAATAATGTTGCTAAAGTATGTATATTATATACTTCAAATAAGGAGCAATTTTATTTTATTGTAAAATGAAAAAGAGCTTAACTTTTTATAATATCAAATTAGCAAACTCAAATTTGTAAACTTGACCATAGTTTATTTTGTGACAAACACTTAAATAAATAAAGATGCTAATATATGATCATTTTTTTTAAATATGTGAAAATGATATTTTTTCTATTGAATATAAATATTTAATTGAATAAACCTAAATCATTTTAACTTATAAAATAAAATAAAAATTATCATGTTTACTATTATAATAAAACCTATTATTTTGTTATTCTATGAGATATTTGTCATCTTCCCTTGAATATGAACATTTATAATATAATTTTACATGTATATATTTCCTATTTTCGTAGAATATAATTTTGTTATTTACATAAAGATATGTTTTCATCTTCTATATCTTAAATAGGGTTATTTATTGCAAAGATGCTAACTTAAAACTAATTTTGTTATTTGCATAAAGTTTTGCTCTCATCTTTTATATCTTAAGTATGATCATTTATTGTGACAAAATGCTAACTTTTTATGTTATATATGGAATAAAGATTCTTTCATCTTCTATATCTTAAATATGGTAATTTATTCGTATAAAACAAATATGGTTATTTATTGTAAAAAATGATAACTTAAATATAATTTTTTTATTTGTATAAAGATATTATTTCATCTTTTATATCTTAAATATGGTCATTTATTGTGACAAAATGCTAACTTTTTATGTTATATAGATTCTACGATTCTAGCAATTTTACGATTTATAATTTTTAGAACAATTTCAATTCTAGGTAGAATATTACTGTAAGTAGAATCTTAATATTCTGAGATAAAATTGGTAGGACATTGTGTTCGATCTCGATCCAGAGCATATGATTTTAATTATTTTATAAACAATTTATACGATTCTTTGACTTGCTTATTATATTGCCCTATTTAATTATAATCTGGAAAGGTATACTTTATATATATATATATATATTTCTTTAATATATTATAATATGATTATGTTGGTAAATCACCACTAAAGTATTGTAGAAAGCATAATGTTTTCATATTTTAGGATTACTAATACATTATATTTCTATTGTTTTCACTTCAATACAAGTAGTTAGGGTTTGTTAGGTTGTTTTTTTACTATTTGATTATGCTGTAAAGTCTTAAAATTTTACGATTTGATTTAAAAAAGAGCTTACGATCCGATCCTCGATTACCAATCCTAATAACATTGATTTTTCTTACTAAAGCAATTGTCCTCGAACTCGATCAATTTAATTCTGTGCTAACATGCCTACGCATTATCTATCTATGATATATCTTCCGATCTCATAGCGAAAATCAAGTTGTTTATGGGAAATAGATAATATTTGCTTAAGATATTAGTAGACATGTTATCTAGAATAGTTAGCGGACTTTATTTTGGACTATATATATATGTGACAAGTTATCTAGGAGAGGTCACTAGTACAAAATATAGGGCCGGACCGCAGTTATTTAAGGCACGGAACCACGGTTTCCCATCCGTGGTTGTTCTCGGCACGGTCCGGTCCTCGGACCACGTTTTTGGTTAACCGTGGTGAGTTGGACCGTAGTTTTTTTAAAACCGTGATAGTCGGACCACGGTTGGTGATAAACCGTGGTTAACAATGCCGGACCACGGTTCATAACAACCGTGGTGCAAGTTTAACCGCGTTTTTTTAAACGGGGTAAAGTCGGACCGCGGTTCTTAAAAGAACCGTGGTGCACCTCGCCTTTTTTTAAAAAAAGAAAAGAAAAATAGATAGTGAGTCTACTATCCTAGTTTGATTTTGGTAACCAAATATCATTTAGCATCGTTCACCTTGCAGAGCTGTCATAAAGACAAGCATAATCTTCTAGAGAGAAAAAAAACACAACAAAGATTTAGATCTCAAAAACTTATTAATGCCATAAAACTAGTATTTTTCATTATAATTATTGTACGAGTATCCACATAAAATAGTAGAAATCTATGCATGTTAGGTCATAAAACAAGAATAGTAGGGATGAACTCATCAATGAGAGTGTGGGATAATTTGTTGGTCTTCCCTTCCAGTTTGGCCTCAACGTGTTCTATCAACTCTTGGTATGTTGGGTGAAATTTCACACCAGCTGCTGACCTACCCAATCCTGCATAACCCACAACCAAATTAATTAAACCAAAACTTCATTTCACATTAAAAAGAAAACATATATCTAAAATCAAGGATGGCGGCAATTATGTTTCTTGTTTAGTTATACAACTTACTGGCTTGGATCCTTGGATCATGTGACCGCAGCTGAGGCAGTGTTTGGATCCGAAGAGCTGGTGCTCGTCGAGCTTTGTGTCGATGAGGTCGGAGGTGGTGGAGACTAAGCTTGGCTGACCCTTATTGCTATGCATTGCAAGCTTTCTCAATAATTAAGCTAGCTCGTAAAAGACCAATAAATATCGATCAACAGTATTGTAACCATTTTTCCTTCACTTGTTTGCTTCTTCTCTACTCAAATTCAAATGGAGAGTCCTCCCATCAATTTGGTGTCGTCTTCAGTGCTGATTAACATTTCACCTCGATCTATAATTATGTTGTCACAATCCAACACCAACTTGATATTTCTTCCCCTTCTCCTTCTCCTTCCTAAGAAAACCTGTTGGGATAAAATGAATACATTGCAGGATTGTTATATAATAGTCAATGAATAAAGTTTCAAGTGTTAATTGTTTATAGATACAAAAAAAATAACATTTACTAGAAGTCAGTACAGAGAGGGATAGAGTTTTCTGGAGATGAGGAATTTTTTGTTCAAAAAAAGAGTTGGAAAATGGGATGGAGGATGAATAATAATTCAGATAAAAATTACTTAAAACTGAAAGCTAGATTTTTGTGAGGTGTATTTAAAGTCAGAAGAAGAATTTAGAAGATACCAAGACTCGGGTAGTTATAGAATACAAGTCAAACAAGTGTTATATTCTAACCCTAAAGTCATCAGGTACAACACATAGGATTTCTCTAAGTGGGTCATTATTTGACAGGTGAAATTTTAATGCTCCAATTGTTCAGATGGTACATTCTACCAATCAGAATATATTGTATCCAACACATAAACGAGTTCATAATAAATCATACACAAGCCACAAGCAAATAGCATAAACTGCAAGTATGACTCTTGAGGCTACAAACATGTGCAAACTTCACTGACAAGCAAGTTTTTCCGGGCAATAATAGGACATAAAGGAATGTACTAGATGCAGCATCCTTGTCAAGAATAACACTCTCCAATAATCTGTGGACTGCAACGCAGTCTTTGAGCTTCCACTCCATGACTTGACCGAGAGCTCCATTTCTACAAAAGAAAAACATCAGAAGTTCAATTTACTATTTCAAGCTCTGCATAACAAAGGCTTTAAAATAACAAGTTGGAGAATATAAACATTACTTTGATACAATGCCCTTAGAAGAATCTTCAATTAACTTAATGGCTTCCAACTTCTTGCTTGGTTCCAACAGATAAAGCATTTCAGCAACTGCCGCCCTATGTATTAAGGAATCTGCCAGCAAATGTCACCAGTACATAAGGAGACGCAAGTACGGATCACATCTCATTTCAGCAAGTATCAAGTAGTGTGATATTGATATTACTACCTTCATGCCTCTTTAAGAACATCATGTTTGCTTCCTCTAATGATTTTTCATGCAGCTGACTGAAGTAATAGAGATCCAATTATCAGTTTAAAAAATTAAAACGCAATAACGCATATCTGATGAAAAAATGATGTGAGACTATATCAGATTGAGGAAACCTTATAGAGGGACGCTCTGCTTCTAGGAAATTCCATATAAGTCGTTCGGTGTCTGACACTGGAGCAGGCATAGAGTTGACCTTATGGAATAATCTTACCTGTAGAGCAAAGGAATGAAAGGGGATGTGATCAGAAATAAATGATAGCTTTCACACACACTTCTTCTCTAAATGAAATGAAAAACTAAGCGTGAACAAAAACCTAAAATCATTCAAGTTCGCAGAATCACAAGAGATCGAAACAAAACGAGAACGAAGCCAAGATTTGTTTACGCAGTTCGGTTACCTTACTCTGCGGAGTCTCAGCGGAGAGACTCACCCCGTATGCACTAGTAAGAAAGACGAAATCGTCAAGCGGGTTACAACAAGATTGAATCAACAAAGCAAGCAAAGGATCAACCAGATCTACAAGATCTAACACCAGAAAAACAGAACATTGAACGAAGAACAAGGGAGGAGAGAATCTGGAGATTATCCAGGAAGCTTCTTCAACGAATGGATTCGCCAAGAACAGGGTCAACAGCCTCACGCGTCGCTGAGGAAACGAACGCGCCACCGAGAACCACCTTCTCTCTCTCTTTTCTTCTCTGCTCTCTCTCTCTGTGAGTGGGATCTGATTTTCACAAATAAAAACGGCAGCTCTCAACCCTAGCTTGGAGGAGGCTTATAACCTTCTTCTGGAGCGGGCTAGCAACTGGAAGCCAGCTGGGCCGAGAACAATTATGGGCCTAACTTCAACAGATACCAAAACAGGCCCATTTACAATATAAAGCTTAGAGCCATCCGACTCGGGATCAACCCGGGGTTGCTCCAAACCGAACATCGTAGTGAACCCGGTCTAGCACCTGATTAAGACCTTAGACCCGGTTCAAACCCTTACACACACTGCTTTGACTCAATTAATAAACCTTGATGATATACCAACACTTGTGCTAAGCTAAACTTGGATTAAATGACATAACAAAACGCCCCCTTAATCCAGAGTTAAGCCTTAGCTGACTCCATCTTCCCAAACCTAGTGCATACTTGAGGGATGAGACTTCCCTTTCATCATTGACCCATTACACATCTTAGTGAACATCATAGATGTGTAGAGCATTCCTGCAGAAAACGAATTTGTTAGTAGGCACAATTTTGGTACCAAAATCTGCAGGATTTAAATCACCAAGAATTTTCTTTACAGTAATTTCATGTTCTTCCACTTTATCTCTAATAAAGTGAAACCTGACATCAATGTGTTTGGTTCTTTCATGATACACAGGATCCCTGCATAAGTACAATGCACTCTGGCTATCCATGTTCAGCACATGCAAATAAGTCTTACCCTCAATTTCTTTCAATATACCTTTCAGCCAAGTGGCTTCTTTTGTAGCTTCAGTAGCAGCAATATACTCAGCTTCAGTTGAGGATAATGCTACTATTGATTGCTGTTGGGACTTCCAGGATATACAATTCCCAGCCCAAGTATAAAAGAAAGCAGTAGTAGACTTACGGTTGTCTTTATTACTAGCATAATCCGAGTCTACAAAGCCATGAAGCTCTGTTCTGGGACTATGCTCAGCATATACAAGGCCCATACCTTTAGTACCTGATATGTACTTCAAAGCATATTTCATAGCTTGCCAATGTTTCTCCCCAGGGTTTGACATGTACCTGTTGAGCACACTAATAGCAAATGCCAAATCTGGCCTAGTAAGAGCATTGTATACATTATTACTGAACCAACAGCTACATCATATGGTATATTTTCCATTTTAGCTTTTTCAGAGTCAGAATTAGGACAATCATGCTTAGAGAATTCAAGGTGACCACCCAAAGGGATGGGTGAAGGTTTTGCATTGCTCATAGCAAACCTATCGAGAACTTTCAGTAAATAGTCAGATTGAGACAAATACAAAGTTCTTTTAGTTCTGTTTCTTATGATATTCACACCCAATATTTTCTGAGCTGGACCAAGGTCCTTCATGTCAAAGTGTTTCTTTAAGTCATTTTTCACACCAGCAATCACAACCTTAGAATTGCATATTAACAAGATATCATCTACATACAGCAGGATGTATAAAAGGTGCTTAGACTTAACACTTTTAAAATACAAGCATGTGTCATACTGGCTTCTTTTAAACCCTAAGGATCTCATGCAAGAGTCAAATTTCCTATTCCATTGCCTAGGTGATTGTTTCAGTCCATATATAGACTTTTTAAGCAAGCAAGCATGGTCAAGTTTGTTCTTGTCTATAAAACCCTTGGGTTGTTTCATGTAAATAGTCTCAATGAGATCACCATGTAAGAAAGCAGTTTTGACATCCATTTGTTCAAGTTTCCAATCATAAACAGCGGTCATAGCAAGAAGGAGACGCATGGTCTTATACTTAACAACAGGGGCAAATATTTCATTGTAGTCAATACCCTCTTTTTGGGTAAAACCTTTGGCCACTAACCTAGCCTTGTATCTAGGAGGGTCATTAATATCAGCACCTTCTTTAAGTTTATAGATCCACTTGCAGTCAATCAATCTAGCCTTGTTAGGTTTAGGGACAAGAGTCCAGGTTTGATTAACATGCATAGATTGTATTTCTTCATGCATGGCCTTAATCCATTCATTTGATTTGGGACACTTAACAGCTTGTTCATAAGTCTCAGGTGTGTAATTTTTAACCACATTAGCAACCAAGAAAGCAAACTCAACAATTTTGTCATAACTCTCAACCAAGTTAGCATCATATTTCTTATTAGGAATCCTGAGTCTAGGTTCTCTATCACGCACAAGTTGATAATCAAACAGATCATGCACATTACTCTGATCAGATATATCATGCAATGGCAAATTGTCATGTAAATTTTCAGGTTCAGAAGCATGGACATTATCATGCAGATTTTCAGAATTATGATCATGAGCATCAGACTCATTTAAAGCTTGGTTAGAGTGACTTACTGCCCCACTTAATTGGTGGGTTTGTGGAGTTTCATTGCTGCTCGAATTGCTATGTGTCTGCACAGGGACATCTTCAGTGTCCTCTTGTTCTTGGGGTTGACCCAAGTCAAACTCCTCCTCTTCATTGGGAGGCAGGTCCTGGTTGTTGTAGAACTGTCCAGCAAGGATTCCAGTGGGTGGAGTCTGGTGAGGGGTACCTGTAAGCTCAGCAGATGGCATTAGTTTGGTTTTAAAATGGTATTCCTCCTCATTAAATGTGACAGACCTTGAAGTTATTACTTTATACCCATGGGGTTGTATAAGTAACAACTTGTAGCCTTTGACCCCTTCAGGGTATCCCAGCATAACACATTTCTGGGCCCTTGGTTGTAGTTTGCCCTGTGATATTTGAGCATAAGCACTACAACCAAAGGGTCTCAGATGTGCTAGGTTGGGAACCTTGCCAGTCCACATTTCTTGTGGGGTCTTAAAGTCTATCACTGAGGAGGGGGATCTATTTATGAGGTAAGCAGCTGTGGTGACAGCCTCACCCCACAAAGATCCCTTCATGCCAGCATTAAACAACATACACCTAGCTTTTTCTAGGAGAGTCCTGTTCATCCTCTTAGCAGTGCCATTCTGCTGAGGGGTGCCAGGAACAGTTAAATGCCTTTTTATGCCATGTTGCTTACAGTATTCATTGAAGGAATTATTGCAAAATTCTAGGCCATTATCAGTTTTTAGGCATTTTAGAGTATACTTGGACTGACTTTCAACCATAGTTTTCCAGAGTTTGAAATTAGCAAAAGCTTCATCTTTGTTTCTTAGCAAATAAATCCAAACCTTTCTGGAGTAGTGGTCAATTAGAGATAGAAAATATTTTCTACCTCCAATTGTTTCTACTTGGGCAGGCCCCCAAAGATCAGAGTGGACATACTCTAGGGGCCTGTCAGCAACATAGTTGGACTTAGGAAAGCTGTGTGCAGTTTTCTTACCAAGAACACAAGTTTCACAGAATTTCAAATCACTAGGTTTAAAATCAATCAAGCCATATTTATGCAAGTATGTCATGCCTTTGTTACCAATGTGACCTAGTCTAGCATGCCAGATCTTAGTGAGATATAAGCTGTCAGACTTCATACTACCACTGGAGACATTAAGTTCAGGAGTGCCTTGTACATAGTACAGACCTCCTTTCTTAATGCTTCTTATAAGGACTGTGTTATTTCTAATCACATCCCTTATGCCATGGTGAGTAATAATCTGACAGTTCATATCATCAAACATAGATTCAGATAACAGATTCCTTCTCAAGTTAGGAACCCATCTCACATTCTGCAGAGTTCTTATCTTACCATCATGCATTTTCATGGGGATTCTACCTATGCCTTTAATAGCAAGAGAAGTATTATCACCTAGCATGACTTCACCATAATCACATTCAGTCAAGGATTCAAAGAAACTCCTATGAGGAGTGGCATGCATAGTACATCCAGAGTCTAAAATCCAAGAATAAGAATCATGATCAGAGGCACAGACAAGAAGCTCATTAGAGTACTGAGAATGGCATTCACAAATATTACACCCATTAGGAACTTTTTCTTTTCCTTTCTCCTTATTTTTCTCATCTCTAATCCTTTTGTGGCAATCCTTTATCCAGTGACCATCTTTGTTACAATAATGACATTTAGCATATTTCTTGTCACCATTGTCAGTTTTCTTATCAGACTTGTCCTTCTTAGGCCATTTATTAGCATTCTTTTTATACTTGCCTTTAGCCATCATGACTTCACCTTTAGCCTCAGTTTTAGACCCATTTTTAGTCTTAAAAACTTTCAGAGATTCATTTTTCTGGATAATGGCTTCAGTTATTTTAGTCATAGTCAAGGTATCTCTACCATATTGTATAACATCTTTTAAGGTGTCAAATTGAGAGGGCAAGGCATTCAGTAAGAGGACAGCCTGATGTTCTTCCTTAATCTCATCATCACATCTTTTCAAGTCTTGAGTCATTTTCAAGAAAATGTCAAAGTTCTCATGCACAGTCAAGGCAGCATTCATTTTAAAAGTAAACAGTTTGCATAGCAAAGAGATTCTACTAGGCAAGGATTTGGACAAATAGATTTCATCTAATGCTTCCCACAGAGCTTTAGGTTGAGAGTGACTTACAACCTGACGAGCCACGTCGTCAGCCAACCTAATCATGATCTCTGAGTGGGCCAATTCCTGGGTTTCTTTCATCTGAGCATTGGTAGTCCCTATCAACCACTCTTCAGATATAGCCCTGTAGCACTTCTCCTTTATGAGGATTGCCTTCATTTTGACCTTCCACATTGCATAATATGAATTACCATCGAACGGCTTAAGCCTTATGCTATCACCCATCTTTTCAGTACCTGAGACCATAGAAACTGCAGTAAGTACAACAAGGGTAATAAAAGAGAACCAACTTGAAAAACAGAGAGATCAAATGGGAAAGTTCTGCTCAAGCTGGACTTGAGAAATAGAAAATTCCACAATCACTGAGGCTGGCTTGACCCTCTGAAGTCAAGTAACACAGAAACCTCAATGAGTTCTTTCAGAAACGAGAATGTTTCTTAAGAACCTAAGTAGTACAAGATCTTGTTTGACTCTGAGAGTCAAGAAGCAAAGACTTGACTACTTGGATGTCCTGCTTAACCTAATTAGGTCAAGAAACAAGACACCACAGGGACTCACAGCAGAGATCAAGAAACAACGAGATCAAGCAAGTCAGAAGATTCAACAATCAGTATAACAAACACCACAAGACAAAGTCAAGAACTGATGCATGCAAATAGAGGGGAGTTTCAGGATCAAAGTATAGCAAACCAAGGATCCTAAAACTAGCAGAGATCAGGCAGGAGCAGCGGAAGCAAGATCGAAGCAGTAAAAGCTCTGATACCACTTTGAAAAACTAAGCGTGAACAAAAACCTAAAATCATTCAAGTTCGCAGAATCACAAGAGATCGAAACAAAACGAGAACGAAGCCAAGATTTGTTTACGCAGTTCGGTTACCCTACTCTGCGGAGTCTCAGCGGGGAGACTCACCCCGTATGCACTAGTAAGAAAGACGAAATCGTCAAGCGGGTTACAACAAGATTGAATCAACAAAGCAAGCAAAGGATCAACCAGATCTACAAGATCTAACACCAGAAAAACAGAACATTGAACGAAGAACAAGGGAGGAGAGAATCTGGAGATTATCCAGGAAGCTTCTTCAACGAATGGATTCGCCAAGAACAGGGTCAACAGCCTCACGCGTCGCTGAGGAAACGAACGCGCCACCGAGAACCACCTTCTCTCTCTCTTTTCTTCTCTGCTCTCTCTCTCTGTGAGTGGGATCTGATTTTCACAAATGAAAACGGCAGCTCTCAACCCTAGCTTGGAGGAGGCTTATAACCTTCTTCTGGAGCGGGCTAGCAACTGAAAGCCAGCTGGGCCGAGAACAATTATGGGCCTAACTTCAACAGATACCAAAACAGGCCCATTTACAATATAAAGCTTAGAGCCATCCGACTCGGGATCAACCCGGGGTTGCTCCAAACCGAACATCGTAGTGAACCCGGTCTAGCACCTGATTAAGACCTTAGACCCGGTTCAAACCCTTACACACACTGCTTTGACTCAATTAATAAACCTTGATGATATACCAACACTTGTGCTAAGCTAAACTTGGATTAAATGACATAACATGAAAAAATTGTCATTATTGTGTTCCAATAGAGAAAACATACCAAGCAGCAATGTGTATCAGGGCTTTCAGCATCCAATCTTAGCAAATTTTTTAAGGCCTGCAAATGAGCATAATGTCAGTCAATAGTATACTAAACCTTCCAAAGCATGAAGAATCTTCAATTAACACCCTGAGTAATGATCCACTCTCTAAATGACAATTATTTTCTATTAATCACATTGTTGAATGATATTCAGAATAAGAAGGCTTAGTGTTGTAATTGCCCTTGGGGAGAGTCATGATGGAAATCAAAGATTTTCATACATAGATTTCTCTGGCTGAAATTGCAGGTCACATTACTGAGCCGATTGAGTTGGATTGAGTAGTTCATTTGTTTTTTTGACTAAGCATAGAGATGCTTTAATGTGTTGGCGTTTTCTATTATTTCATGTGGTGTAGAATCATGCAGATAAAGCAATTGATTGCTTCTGCAATGCATAGCATGTGATACCATGCATTTTTGGTTCTTTGACTAAGCATAGAGATGCTTTAATGTGTTGGCGTTTTCAATTGTTTCATGTGGTGTAGAATCATGCAGAGAAAACAATTGATTGCTTCTGCAATGCATAACATGTGATACCATGCTTTTTTGTTTTTTTTTACTAAACATAGAGATGCTTTAATGTGTTGGCGTTTTCTAGAATTGCAGAGATCTATATAAGTGAAGATTTACAATGGTTTATTCACTCCTCATTTCTTGAAATCTCTAAAAATGTCTAGTTCATCCTTAAACTCCTCAAACTCAAACCCTTTACTTTCTAGCGATAGCTCTGAAGATGGTGGATACGAAAGACTTACACAAGAAGCGCTTGATGCGTGTGATGCACTTCAAGAGCGTGCTCGACACCGCATAAACAATGCAGAGCCAGGGCGTGCTCGACGTCGTCGAAAGTATATTGAGAGAAATAGGGAAGAAGGCTATGAGCGGCTTTACAGAGATATTTCTCTAATCAACCAATTTATCCAAATGATTTCTTCTGACGTAGGTTCAGAATGAACAAGGAAGTTTTCAAGCACATTGTGGAAACACTAAGGAATGGAATGGAGTACTTTCAACAAAGGCCAGATGCAAGAGGTAGGCTTAGTATATCTGCATTACAAAAATGTACTAGTGCCATACGTATGTTGGCATATGGAACTGCTGTTGATGCTTCTGATGAGTATATTCGTCTTTCCGGAGGAACCGCAAGGCATTGCTTGGAGCATTTTGTTGATGGAATAATTACCTTTTTTGGTGATGAGTATCTCAGACGCCCCACCACAGAAGACATACAATGCCTACTAAGTGTGGGTGAGTCTCGTGGATTTCTTGGGATGTTAGGTAGCATCGATTGTATGCATTGGGGGTGGAAAAATTGTCCAACTGCATGGAAAGGTCAATATGCTCGTGGAGATCATGGTCATCCAACAATCATTTTGGAGGCAGTTGCATCATACGACCTGTGGTTTTGGCATGCATTTTTCGGGATATCAAGTACGGCTAATGATATTAATGTTCTTGAGCGATCTCCTGTTTTTGATGAAGTTTTGAATGGTAGAGCTCCATACGTGAATTTCACGGTTAATGGAAATCAATATAAGATGGGATATTATCTCGCTGATGGCATCTACCCGCCTTGGGCGACATTTGTTCAATCAATTCGCCTCCCCCAAGGCGATGAAGCCAAGTTGTTTGCCCAATACCAAGAGTCCGTTCGTAAAGATGTGGAGAGGGCGTTTGGAGTGCTGCAATCTCGTTTCGCAATAGTTCGTCAACCAGCACTCTCTTGGGATTTTGGAAAGCTTGGAAGGATAATGAGGGCTTGCATCATTCTACATAATATGATTGTAGAAGATGAACGAGATTCTTACACCCATCATGGATACGAATTCCCACAATTCGGTGAAGGAGTAAGTGGAGAGACTGCATCGGTGGATAACCAGGATTGGAGCAACGATAGACCAGAGATTATGAACAATCATTTATTACAAGGAGGGCTCAAATTCGGGATAGAACTATACATCACAGGCTGAAGGAAGATTTGAAGAAACACATTTGGGACCTTCATGGCAATAATTAGATTGTTTCGCTGTTATGTGTTGTTTTTAATTATTAAGTCGTGTATCGTGTGATGTTTGTCGTTAAATTCCATCATTTGCTTTAGTTCATGTTGTTTTGTTTTCTTAAATTTATGCATCGCTTTTATTGATTTTAATATCAATGTATGTTTGTCTTAATTTTAAAAAAAATAATATAATTAAATTAAAATAACATTAATAAATTTAATGTATGATTTTTTTAAATAATATTTTTTAAATTTAATATATAATAAGGGGTATAATTATAATTTAATATAATAAAGGGTATATTGGTAATTTAATATATACAAAAGGATATAATTGTAATTTAAACTAAATATAAAAACCCTTCCTAAAAGCCCCCAATACACCATGGGTCTTTTAGCAAATAATTCCCCCAAAAACCCCCTAAAAGACCCTCTCTAAAAGCCCCCATTAAACATGCTCTAAAGCTGTAATGCTGAATATAAATTTATTCATACAGAAATCATAGAAAATTTAACGTATCTTAACGAACTAACAAAAGTGAATAATTTAATAAGTAGGAGTAACTAAATAATAGGAACAAATCAATTAGAAAATATTCAAATATATAGTTCAATAAAAAGTATCTAAATTTAACATAAAAAGAAAATTCAAAATTATATATGATACATCATTAATGTGGGACCATAAGCGTTATAGTGGCTCGAAAGGGGATAGGTTTAATGTATATATACACGTTTAGATATAGATTAGATATGCTAAAAAATTACGTAAGTTTGGTTGCGCCAACAAAAGAAATTTACATGAATTTTGAACTAGAAATAATAATTTAAATCCACAATATCTATACGTTGAGATTTGATTAAGAATTATGATGTATATTTTATTAAATTAATAATATAATAACAAACTAAAAATAAAAAAAGAAACCTCAACAATATGACCTAAAAACATTGTAAGGGATGAAAAAGAGTGAGCTTTAATATATATATTATATATAAGATATATGTATATTAAGGAAAAAATACCCTTATTTAATTGTATTGATATTGAAGTATGCATTAAATAGTATTAACTAGAGAAACAAAGAGCAAAAGTCAATCAATAAATATGAGTAAATATGATAAATTTGGTTCACGTTAGCTAAAAAGACAAATAAATTTAATTTGAGCATGATTTTGAGTCTAAATTGAACAATTAAAGATAAATTTAATTTGAGCATGATTTTGAGTCTAAATTGAAGAATTAAAGTTGAACGAATGGAGTATACAAGATTCAAAACGGGGACACTACCTTTTCCACTCCGCACTTTCTATCGAAGATTAATTAAAATCATCGTTGTCTCCACATAATTTCGTTCGAGCTAGGGTTAAAAATCATTCATCATAGAGGCATTTCAACGACATATACATATTATAGCTATTTCAGTGAAAAAGGAACGAAATTATTTTTATTCATACATCAAAATACAAGCACATGAACATACCCATAATTAAAGCATAAAATTAAAATTTCGATGCTTGTGCACATAAACTAACAAGCATCGATAACTTACAACATTTATTTAACATAAATCAACAACATTAGCAAACCATACAAGTGATGATAATTGGAGACATCATGCATCCGACACTGAATCTTTGGTGAGGAAATCTTTGAACCAGTAGTAAGAGTCCTTAGGGGTTCTCTTCAAGTCAGTGTCGAAATCGACAAAGCTGAGACCGATTCTGTTGCTAAACCCGGAACTCCACTCGTAGTCGTCAAGCCATGACCACATGAAGTATCCCGCTACATTTGCACCCTCCCTGCATCGTACAAATTCCACAGGTCAATCTAGTGTCAAGATGTCAGCGAATGCACATTCAAGTTCATGTTAGCTAGATAACTTTTAGGTATTGAATAAACTTGGTATGATTCATAAGTGAGACCCTACCATTTATAGTGCAATACTACTCATGAATGAATTGACAAGTGCTTATTATAAAAGCCCAACCCTCTAAATTTCAGGACTAGCTAATTCATGCAATGTGAGTGTACTTGTGAAGAAAACAACTTAAACAGATCGAAAATGACATAAGGAAGTAGCAATAGACGAAAGGGACTTTTGACATTTAGCTCATGGCTTGTAGAGTCCGTGTTGCATGCATAGATTCTGACAAAATTTGCATTTTCAATGCAATTATTTGAAAATAATTAATCCTATAATGTACAAAAAATGTCATCAGGAGTGATGTTATCAATTTATATGTTAAAGCAACGTCGAAGTAATTCGTGACACGTACATCAACAATATTGATTTATACAAAGCCAGATATATAAATATATTGTGAAGGTTATTTTTTTATCAAAATATTGTGAAGGTTATTTACTTGATCGATTCGAGAAGGTAGGAAAGATGACCACTGTGATATCTAATCCTCTGATCATCTTGCAGAATCGTTGGATCATCGGCTAATGATCCATTGTTTGCTTGACCCACACCTGCAACATCCATATCACAAATTAAATATAATATTTTTCATGATTAATTGAATATATATATAATATACATATGACAATAATGTATAACACACCCGTCCACATATACTCTAAGTCACATGTTGGACAAATCACAAATGGAAATACTTACTTAATGTATAACACATCCGTCCACATATACTCTATATATTTAACCCTTTTCAAAAAAAAAAAAAACCATTTTTTACATATAAAATCAAAAACTCACCAATCACGTACCACCAATACAATATTTAAAATAAGAATAATAATAATAATATATATGGTGCACAAAAGTTTGTTTCACTTGTTGTCTCGTTCATTTAATTTGATTTGACTGATTAAATTTTATTAATTGTCTTTTGTAATAGGTATGTAAAATCAATGTCAGCTTATTTTGACAAAAAATGCTTGTAACAGTTGTCCCCTTATATTTCATGATTTTATATATAATTGATCGATTTATTTTCAAGTTAATATAGAAAATGATTACAAAAATCTGATCAGCTATAATAATCGAATACATGGACTAAATTTATGCATGAAATTTGGACTGCAAAAATCTGATTTATTTAAGTAATCGCATTTTCTAAGCCAGCAGGCGCTACAAATCCAAAAGTTATTAAATTTCATAAGCCCATAAGATTGGATACATGTATACAACCAACCCGTATACAATTTTAAATTAAGTATAAAAAGCTCATTTATAGAGCTTTTTTAATTTTTAAAAAAAATAGCTAGCAGGTAACCAATGATAGAGAAGTAAAAGCTTTACCATTCTCGGTGATGAAGATGAATGGATTGTTGTACTTTTGTTTCATGTACTCCAATATATCTTGAAGGCCCTTTGGATATATATACAGCCAGACTGAAGGTGTCTGTACAAAATAAAAAAGAATGATTTAAAAAGCATAATTACAATCGGAAATTGGTCGTCATAAATTTAATGAATATTTAATATTTAACAGAAAAAAAACGAGGGTTTTCAAGATTATATACCTTTTCACCAATGGGAACCCCGTCCTTGTATGCTGATAAGATTAAGCGCAAACAACATTAATTCATGATCAGATAATATAGCAAAACAAGAGAATGGTTACAATTAAAACATCAAGCTATTAACCCTAAGAAAATATGGGGCATCATTTTCCGGAACATAATTATCTCCCCTATTTTGTTCACTAGATGAGAATATGATATTCTTAATTATCTCCTCTATACTCTTATAGAATGGATTAATTAATAGTTGTTTCAAATTAATCCTCTGCCTACCAATTCTAAGAAAATACTTTATAAATAATAGAGTAAATTGATCGAGCATAGGGTTAGAAAATTCCATTTAATTAAAATTGATGGAGGTTGTTTGTAAAACCGTTCCATTCTTACTATGATAATTAAGTTCATAATAAATAAGACACGTTAGTTAAATTTGAGTACTTACATGATAATGTTGTCTGACTATCTGTTGTGTAGCTGAGGTTAACATTACTAACAGAGGAAGAGTTGGATGCATAATAAGTTGTGTAGTAATTGAGTCCAAGAAAGTCGAATGATTGTTTTAACGACGCAGATTCACTCTCAGTAAAATTCGGCAATCGACTCCCCACCAATGATTTCATCGACTCAGGATAGTCACCAAACACAACTGGATCAAAATACCTGTACAATCATTTAACAGCATAAATCACAAATCACTTCTTAGTGATACTAGTCTAAATTTGGAATTCTATTGACTGTTGGTGCATAAGTTAGTCAAGTACGTACCATCCATAGCTGAAATCGATGGCACGTAATGCTGCCAAACTGCTCTCTTCGGTGTCATCAAGCGGAATCATCATGTTTGTTGCGCAGGTAATTCCAATTGTACCATTTTGACGAGCCTAGAAATGAAATTACTTGCGCGGTTATACTTGATCAGGATGATCCACTTCTCATGTTAATCAAAAAAACTTATATATATATATATATATATATATATTCAGAAAGCAGTATAGAGAACAATAATGTAACAAGTACTTGAACTCTCAACTTACATAGCGACGCTTGTATAGTTTAAATGTGGCAGCGTGACAAAGAAGGAGGTGGTGAGTAACTAAATAAGGCTCGGTGGCAGAGTCTCCGACAGGGCAAGTTCCAATGTAATCCGAGCATCGACCGGGTGCATGTGCCCCCGTTGCGGACCCATACTCCGTCATTAGATTGGGCTCATTCAGTGTCGTCCAGTATTGGACCTTGTTACCATACTCCTCGAACAGTATGTTTGCATAGTTTCGGAAGTGTTTCCTACAAAAAAAAAACAGCATATGTGTCATTCGATCTTAAAGTCCGTGTATGTATAAGAGCACATGTGCATACAAACCCAGTACATATGTCCGGTGGGTAATATATATGCATCCTATAACAAATTAGCTATAGAACAAGTGCTAGCCCACCAACCTTATATATATACTAATTATCTTAGTTATGTCCCAATATGTATTCCCAACAGTCATGTCAGCCCATTGATTCATCAAAAACCCAATTCAGAATCAATCAATTGAAGAGGGCTTCCATATATCACATTTGTAACAACACTTTATCTCAAATAGTTGGTTGGAGAACTTTTGTTTCATTAAGATATATAGTACTTAAAAACGTTGTATAACACATTTGTATAGCTTAGAGCTAGTATTGGGTTGTGACATGTACTTACACAATCTTACGGCTCAAGAATCCACCAAATTCTTCTTGAAGTGCTTGAGGTAGATCCCAGTGGTAGATAGTAACAAATGGCTTAATTCCTAAATCCATCACGTTAACGAAATTAAATAAGTTGTTTCGATTAACTGAATGATATATATCATGTATGTGGCTATATGTCGTCGTACCATTAGCTAGTAGCTCGTCGATGACATCATGGTAGAACTGGATCCCCTTTTTGTTGATTCCTCCACTGATCTTCCCCGCTGTTGCAAATCCGGCCATGAAATATATATATGTATTAGTTTTGATTAGTGGGGAATTAATTAGTAAGTTAATGATAATATATATATTAATTCTTACTTGGCAGTATTCTGGACCACGAGATGGAAAATCTGAATGAATCCAACCCGATTTCCTTAAGCGAAGCTATATCCTCCTGTAAATGTTTAAAAAAATTGTGGTTGCACATGTTGATCGACATGTAAGTTAACCAAGTATTTGCACATTATAAATAAACCAAATTGCAGGTGTTACCTTGTAGCGGTTATAAAAATCGTTAGCCACATCTCCATTGCTTCCGTCTTTTATTTTTTCTGTCAACGTACACTAGCTTCAGTATTCAGAGACGGTTTATTTTTGAATTTTAGGCCGGTAACAATAGAGATGATATGATTCGCTAGTTCAAGCTATTTGTGTTATTTTAAGTAATGAAT
Source organism: Rheum nobile (assembly GCA_027886185.1). Taxonomy (NCBI): domain Eukaryota; kingdom Viridiplantae; phylum Streptophyta; class Magnoliopsida; order Caryophyllales; family Polygonaceae; genus Rheum; species Rheum nobile. The sequence goes on from WOAB01000011.1 coordinate 11,460,657, forward strand.
ACAAGGTATGTAGCAACTTTTTTTTAAGTAATGAATACAAGGTTCGCTAGTTCAAGCTATGAATAAAAAAGTTACTGTAAAATAAAATTTAATAATTAGTTTTCATAATATTTTCTTTTAGAAGCTCCACTAATTAACTTGTTTCATTAACCAATTTTTTATATTAAATCCGATAATAGAAAGTATGCATTTATATAATGATCATATGTACGTAACGTACCAACTAATTGTCCATTAAGGGGAATTATATATCAATGTTGCTTTCTAGTTTATTAAAATAACAATTCTGATTATTATATCTATAATCAACTAAAATTTTAAAGGTAAACAAAAGCAGAAATGTTGCTTTTTTCTTGTTATTAATTGATTATAAAATCATATGGTATACTGGTAGTCTACAGTTACCTGGATATTCATGGCTGAAGATATCCCAGGTGCTGTTTCCTCGGCCATATTCATCACCAACAGCTCCTTCATACTGCACAAAAAAATATAGATAAGCCTATCTCGATAAATCATCTTCATCAGTCATCACGATGTCAAAAATTTTACAACTAATGACTTAAATAAATAACAGAAAACAAAACCAAAGTATATATTTAGCTGGTGAATTATTTTAATTAATGCACTTACATAGGGTTTTTTATTCCATTTTTTTGGGTCGAAACTATTGATTCCATTAATTACCATACTAGGAAAGTTTTTTGCCTTTGGATTGGATATTGTACAATTCCATTCTCTATCTGTATCATGTACGTACACCATGCTTGATTTATTATTCAACGTTCAACACAATATTTTGATATATATTTGAAAACATACTACAAATTAAGAAGCTTGTTATATAATAGGTGATTAATTGTTACAATATGTTATTGCTCACAAGGTTGTTACACTAAACTAACTCAAAAAGTTTGTCCACACTAATTTATATATGATTCCAACGATTTATTAGGATCACTGAATTATAAGCGATTGGCTACCGCGGCGAAAGTGTACATTGTTTTCGTTGAACATTAATTATTTATTTGCATGAACAACTTACGGAGTTTTATTCACGTACTAGTTCTTGATCGAAATTCCATACATATATAAATATATATAAGATTTCGTTACCTGGTAAGCAGCAGAGCCAGCTCCGAAGATAAAGTCTTTCGGAAAATCGTTTCGAGTAATCGTTTCGTTGATCTCCCGGACCTCAAGAATCATATTAAGAGGTAAGGATGAGGTCGCAAATAGCAACCCGGAGAGGAGAGAGGCGAAGAAGATGAACGTATGAAAGGTTTTAACACTCGCCATGCTTCACAATATTAGCTAGCTCGATCTTGTGTTTGTGATGTATAAAACTTGGGACAACATCCTCTATTTATACACACACCACCACTCTAATTGATCGACCTGCAATAGTCTTTAAAAATAAAATATATTTCACATGCATGATATCTAATCTGTGTGATATTATACTTTATTGTTTTCTTTTTTTATATAAAGTGGCTAGGGGTGCATCTAAATAATAACTAGCATAATGTCCGTGCCATACACGGGATTGGATTTATTAAATGTGCTTGAAAATATGACATTAAAACTATGAAGTCAAATACGTTTCAGGGTACTAAAAGATGATTAATTTTATATATTAGTGCTCGTAAAAATGTCATATTATAAAAAAGACAACGATAACTGAAAAGTATTATCCTTATTGTCCAATTTCATAGTTGAATGTTAAATATAAATCATACCTAATTATGTTAGGGGGAAATGAAGAATAAATTTTATTTCCATGATTTTTTAAAATCTTCGTTTTATTTAGTATTTTCGACTTTGTATTAGAGAAAAACAGAATTTACCTAGATCGAATTAAATTGCAACATTTATTAATTTCCTTTTTAAATAAATAATATCATATGTTAATCTATATGTACATTTTCAATTTATCTTATCATGTATCTAGCTATAAGAGTTTCAAAAGAGAAAAATGTTAGTTACATATGGGATTTCGTTAGTAAATATTGAGATTGATTTATTTCTTCTCTTTTTGAATAGATAAGATTATATTAATATATAAGGGGATTGCAGTGATGCTTTTTACATTATTATTTAATAAAATGTAACCATCTGTAGTAATAAAGTGCATGTCATATTTTATCGATTACGCTACATAATATTATAGTTAATTAAGGAGATCAATTCCCCATCTTATAAATCAGTATTTTTCCAAAAATAAAATACTGTATAAAGAAAGATGGCACTAAATCAAATGGCAACTGGCCCCAATAACTCAAGTGGCCCATGTTATCTGTGTCCCCGGCCAAGATGCATTTAGTGACCAAAATCTCCATTCACTTCACTTGAATGTGGGCATCAATTTCTTCGAGAGTATATAACTTTTTTAAAAGTAAACTTCGTTTATACTTTTCCATATAATTAAAAGGATACGAATTCGGTGAAAAAGAGAGCTTAGGTGAGAAATAAGAATGAATATGAGTCATTTGATCAAAGAAATTTAAGACCTAGATTAAAAAAGCTAAAAAAACGCAATGAATTTTATTTGAAAAAAACGTGTATTTTTTGGGGGAAATACGGGTGGGTGCATGTAGACCTGTCAACTGGGTCGGGCGGGTCGGGTTCGGGTCATGTCGGATTCGGGTCAAATCGGGTTCGGGTCGATCGGGTTGATAAAATTTTCGGGTCGGGCTGGTCGGGTTCGGGTTGACCCAGCGGGTCGAACATGCCATTTTTTATGATTTTTATTATAATTTTTAACTTTAATAAAATAATTATAATAATATAATTAATATTATATTATTATTTCATAAAGTATATTAAAATATTTAATATAAATGAAATAAAATATACAAAATAAAGGGGACCCGCGAGCTCGGATTTGCGTTCGGGTCGAGTCGGGTCGGGTTTGGGTTCGGGTCCTTCGGGTCGGGTCGGGTTTTCGGGTTGGGTCGGTTTTTGACAGGTCTACTAGTAACAAAGTGCATGTCATATTTTATCAATTAGGCTACATAATATTACAGCTAATTAAGGAGATCAAATTTGACCATAAACACAATAAAATAACAAAATATATCCACGAATGAATAGATAGAAATTAAATTTATTTAATTAAACGGAATTTAATATATAATTAAACCAGACTCACTGTAATAACGTCTTTTAAAAGGATTGATGATGTGACGGATTATGGTTGGATGGGTGACGACATGTAAACGAATTGAATGTGAAACCGACATATAGGATTTAGGCATCTCCTTTAGTGTATATATAGATATAGATAGATGAAATCTATTCATATTAATTATTGTAAAAGTAATCCGTACGCATTAACCTTTTAATTTATTTGACATATATATCCGCCTCTTAATATAATTTTATATTATCATGGCTTTTAAAAGAAATTCAATAATTGGATACCATCTTTATTATAAATTTATCTTTAAAAAAATTTACATTTATTTTTAAGTATATTTTGTCATTTATAATAAAATATCCTTATTAGCTTAACTACATACATTTATTTTTATATTTTGATTAATCGTTTCGTTGATCTCCCGGACCTCAAGAATCATATTAAGAGGTAAGGATGAGGTCGCAAATAGCAACCCGGAGAGGAGAGAGGCGAAGAAGATGAACGTATGAAAGGTTTTAACACTCGCCATGCTTCACAATATTAGCTAGCTCGATCTTGTGTTTGTGATGTATAAAACTTGGGACAACATCCTCTATTTATACACACACCACCACTCTAATTGATCGACCTGCAATAGTCTTTAAAAATAAAATATATTTCACATGCATGATATCTAATCTGTGTGATATTATACTTTATTGTTTTCTTTTTTTATATAAAGTGGCTAGGGTGCACCTAAATAATAACTAGCATAGTGTCCGTGCCATACACGGGATTGGATTTATTAAATGTGCTTGAAAATATGACATTAAAACTATGAAGTCAAATACGTTTCAGGGTACTAAAAGATGATTAGTTTTATATATTAGTGCTCGTAAAAATGTCATATTATAAAAAAGACAATGATAATTGAAAAGTATTATCATTACTGTCCAAGTTCATAGTTGAGTGTTAAATATAAATCATACGTAATTATGTATACGTAATTATGTTAGGGGGGAAATGAAGAATAAATTTTCTTTCCATGATTTTTTTTAAAATCTTCTTTTTATTTAATATTTTCAACTTTGTATTAGAGAAAAACAGAATTTACCTAGATCGAATTAAATTGCAACATTTATTAATTTCCTTTTTAAATAAATAATATCATATGGTAATCTATATGTACATTTTCAATTTATTTTATCATGTATCTATAAAAGTTTCAAAAGAGAAAGATCACTATTGGAAAACGCGGCTATAGCCACAAACGGTTAGCTACGAAATTTTTTGAGGGTAACTTTTTGGGTATTGGCCACAAAGTTTACCGCAAAATGTCATTTCATGGCTATCTAGCCTGAAAATACCTTTTTAGCTAACTTTTACGGCTATTTAGCCTAGAAATTATCTTTTGTGGCTAAACTCGATGCTATATTACCACAAAACCCCTTTGCATCTAACTTTGTGGCTAAACTCGAAGCTATATACCCATAAATTAACCTTCGATGCTATATTTGTAGCCAATTATCCATCAATATACTGTATGGTAAACTTTCTGGCTAAATTCGAAGCTAATATACCCTTAAATACATTTTATGGCTAACTTTGTGGCTAAATTCGAAAGTGTATACCCTTAAATAAATTTTGTGGCTATACTCGTAGCCAGTTACCCATAAATTCAGGGTAAGGCTATTTTTGTGGCGGGTTTCGTGGCTAAAACCCATCATTCATTAAAGGGGTGTTTGGTTGTTGGAGTTGAGGGATGAGGAATGGGGTTGAGGAATCCCAACCCAAAATTTAGTGTTTGGTGTTTGATATCTTGGAATCAAACCCATTCCCCAAACCCAGTCAAACCCAAGATATCAACCCTCTCAATTTCTTTGGGGTTGAAAATAAGGAACGAGGTATGGAAAAATGTGAAAAAATGGAGTTTAAAACTTCATTCCAATATACTAACCAAACACATAAATTCATTTATCACTTTTCAAATCCATACCTTCTCAACATGATACCTCATTCCAACCCGATACCTAATTTTTACCAAACGCCGCCTAAATGCTCCTTACACCAACCTTGTTAACCATGAATTAACTTTCTTTTTAATCCGCAAACTCAAACACTCGGCCATATCCTCAAACTCAAACCCTCACTCAAGTTTCAAACTCTACATTCCACTATCTACGATAAGAGAAATTCGATTTGAGATTCGTTAATCGGGTAAGTTTCTTATTTATAACAATAATCATAGTTTATTATTACAAATTTGTACATTTGTATTTCGTTTTGTAATCAAACTACTTATATGAAAGATTTTGTTTTCTTCTTAAACTTATAGATCTAGCTAACTACAAAAGAAGACACAAATAGCCAAGAGTTCATGCTTTATATGTTAAGTTTAGCCCAACTGAATATATATTTGGAGTTGTGATGTATATATTTGATAATTTGAATCCTTGTCAAAGAATGGTTTTTGATGCCGTTGGACCTGATTTCGTTCAACCTCAATGGTTCGACACTAGCACTTCAGTTGATCCTACTAATGAGGGGCATGACTCTTCATGCATTTTTATCTGAGCGATTCTACAATGTATTAAAGGCAACTACTGATCTAGTGTATTCCGGTTGTGCCATTACATTGTGGTATGACCCCACTAGAAGAAGAAGGACAGACATTCACCCTTAGTACAAGTTGCAAGAGATATTAATGTAAAAAAATGATACAACAACTACGAGCTTTTTGTCTTAGCTCAGCAATGCACCCAAGTTTACTATATAGACTACTCTGGAGCAAGTCGTACTCGTGCAAATTGGAGGGCCGTGTGTAAGACAAAACCTCGATGTAGAATAGAGCATAGATATATAGAGAAAGAAGCCAATCACGAGCCATTACAACAAGACGAGTTTCAAGGAGATCAATTCATTGGAGCATCAATTGGTGAGTTACTCAGAAATCTATTAGATCCAAGTGGACAAAGGAGGATATGATTCAAATAGCACTGAAGAAAGCAATGAGCATGAAAATGATAATGAAGAGGATGATTTTCCTTCTGACATAGACACCGAAAAAAAAATGATATCGACAAAAAATATGATGATGATGATTGAACTATTATTATTATTATCTATGTAATATGTTCGACAAATTAATTTTAGAAGAATTACCTTTAAGGATTTAACAATGCTGTAATAAAAATTAAAACAAAATTTCCCCGAAACAAATACTGGTGAGAGTAATTTCACATGGCGGGATTGGTGTAAAATTTTCCCGGGTCTGAACTTTAGTCTCAAATTTAGGAACGAAAAATGTTCGTGGCTAATTTTGTCCCCATATATCGTATAAAATAAAAAACCCTAAATTGAAATCCCTCTTTCAATTCAGTCGCTCGTCTCCGCGGCTCCGCTGTCTCCTTTCCTCCTCTCCTCTCCGCCTCTCTTCTGCAACCTTCCTCCGCCACCTCCAACACCGTCCGTGTCACCGTCCATGCTATCTTCCGCCACGGGCGACTGGGCAAGGCGGCGAGCCGGGCGAGGGGACCTGCGACTCCACGGCGGCTGCAGCGGCGACTCCAGTCTCCACGGGCGACTAGGCGAGGCGGCGAGCCTTGGACATACCGGCGACGACTCTCCTCACGACAGTACTCCATGAGACCACTGAGTCGGCCCACTGTGACCATGAGCCTTGGACCGTCCAAGGGGCTAGCTAGCCTTGTTAGGTTCGGTTCCTAAATCCTAACTTCCCTGTGCTGTGCTGTGTCGCCTGTGCATCTTCAATTTTTCATTTGTATAATTGTTTGCTGATTTTAGATTAATAAGGGTTGGATTTGATAATTTGAATTTGGTTAGCAGTGGATTTAAAATTGATTATCTATGTCTAATGTCTATGTGAATATGTGATATTGTGATGTTTTTTAAAATTGGTTAGCAGTGGATTTAAAATTGATTATCTTTGTCTAATGTCTATGTGATATTGTGATGTTTTTTAAAATTAGTTAGCAGTGGATTTAAAATTGATTATCTATGTCTTATGTATTACATTTATTGTATTTAAAATTAATTTTAGCTACATCGGATTTAAGCTATGTCAGATTCAACTATATAAATTTTAGCCCCCCTATTGTGAAATTCTGGCTCCGCCCCTGTATATAAGGACATAAATTTTAAGTTTAGAAGAAAACACAAGAGATAAGAAAGTAGAATTTCAAAAGTGCATTAGCAAAGAAACCACAAGGTTCTTAGATCGTTCTTGAATTATCTTATTATCCATTTTTTACCCTAGGTTTGCCCCTGGGAAACAGTTGTTAATTTTTTCTTATGCTATTTGTTGTTGTGGAGCCAAAGATTCTTAAGTGACTTAATTTTAGTTATACATTACATCATCTAGTGTTTGCTTATGGCTTCATCAGTTTGATATGTGGTTGCTTAGTCTCTATGGGATCATTACTGCATGTATGTTTTTCGAGGCTTTATATCACTGGTATTGCTTATCTGTAGCAACGAGGAGTGAAGATGCAAGTAGCCAAGTTCTATATTTTCGATGTGCTGATCATATTTTTACATCAATTTGATATGCAAATTAAAATTGCCGTTTGATAAATACGTCTTCAATTTGCTGTCTGAGCATGTCTTTTGGAAGACACTCATCTTTCCCAATTTTCTATTATATATATATGCAGATTTCAAGTTTATATATACAGTATGATGTTGATAAAAATGAACAAAATAAGTTAATGAAAGATATGATGGAGCACTTGTTGCAACTTCATGGAGGCGTCGGTACTTTTGCCACTCAAGACTCCACCCCAACTCCTTAGTATTGCTTTCCTACTTAACTCCTTGACTAAGTAGCATTTTGGATGTTTTCTAAGCCTAGCAAGAAGCAACTAACAACTTAGTAGTCATGTGAATGTTAAGTGCTAATGACATTTGGCATTTTGGATAGTTTTTATGCTTGGTAACTTAGGTGATGGTTTGATATACCATGCGCATGGTTTAGAGAACTTGGTAATGCACATCGAATATCAAAATTTTGTAATATTTGTCATTTTAATGGTATTAGTAAATCTTTGATGGTAATATTGTCTAAAGAACAAGCTCGTTTGATACATTGATTATAGATTTTTTTATTTTATTATTATTATTTTAATAGTTGATAAAAAAGTATTTTAATATTATTTTCATACTTGGCATCAAATTTAGCAATATGTCATTTGTGGCTAAAATAATATGTTATTTCTGGCTAAAATCTAAATATTTAGCCACAAACTGGTATAGCCTAGATTATTGCATAAATTTTTTTAAAGCTAAACCGATAGGAATTTAGCCACAAACTCGGTTTTTGGCTAAAATCCATAAAATTAGCCTTGAATAATTTTATGGCTATTGGGAACAAACTTACCAACCAATAAGTTTGTGGCTATATTTTATGGCTAATTAGCCACAAAAGGGTTTTTCATGGCTAATATTTGAGGCTAAGCTTAGCCACGGGCCTTTTAGCCAGGAATTTGGTTTTATGGGTAGTTTCGATGGGAAATTTGAGGCTAACACGATTCGCGGCTAATTTTCTGGTTGTTTTCTTGATTAAGCTTGTGGCTATGGCTGCGTTTTCCAACAGTTTATTTTAGTTACATATGGGATTTCGTTAGTAAATATTGAGATTGACTTATTTCTTCTCTTTTTGAATAGATAAGATTATATTAATATATAAGGGGATTGCAGTGATGCTTTTTACATTATTATTTAATAAAATGTAACCATCTCTAGTAACAAAGTGCATGTCATATTTCATCAATTAGGCTACATAATATTATAGCTAATTAAGGAGATCAAATTTGACCATAAACACAATAAAATAACAAAATATATCCACGAATGAATAGATAGAAATTAAATTTTTATAATTAAACAAAATTTAATAGATAATTAAATCAGATTCACTGTTATATTTTTTAATGGATGAATGATCAAATTTGACTATAAACACAATAAACTAACAAAATATATCCACGAATGAATAGACAGAAATTAAATTTATTTAATTAAAAAAAGTTTAATATATAATTAAACCGGACCCACTGTTATAACGTTTATTAAAAGGATGGATGATGTGACGAATTATGGTTGGATGAGTGACGACACGTAAATGAATTGAATGTGAAGCCGACATATAGGATTTAGGCCTCTCCTTTAATATATATATAGATGAAATATGTTCATATTAATTATTGTAAAAGTAATCCGTATGCATTGACCTTTTAATTTATTTGACATATATACCAGCCTCTTAATATAATTCTATATTATCATGGCTTTTAAAAGAAATTCAATAATTGGATACCATCTTTATTATAAATTTATCTTTAAAAAATTTACATTTATTTTTAAGTATATTTTTTCATTTATAATAAAATATCCTTATTAGCTTAACTACATAAATTTATTTTTATATTTTGATTGTTTAGTTTTGCAAATTTTATTTTTATCGTAATATTAACTTGCCTTACGAGGTCTTCCTCCGGGTCCTCATCGGGAGTTCCCTCCGGATCTTCCCTCGGATCTTCCCCCTCTCGAGGATCTTCCTCAGGGTTTTCCTCTAGATCTTCCTCTTCCTAAGGATCTTCCGCAGGATCTTCCTTCTCTCGAGGATCTTCCTCCAGATCTTCCTTCTTCTGAGGATCTTCCTCGGGATCTCCCCTAGGATTTTCCTCTCCTTGAGGATCTTCTTTAGGATTTTCCTCGGGATTTTCCTTAGAGTTCCCTTGGAAACCGCTTCCATTTAAACGTCGTTATTACAATATTTCGTTGGCCTACCTTAACGGCTCATCGAGCTCTACCCTAGGTTCATCCCACGAATTCTCATACGGAGGCAAATCCGACTGCATCGAGCAATAATCCTTCGTATTCGTTTTCTCAACAATGAATGTCAACGACTATGACATCATACTTAGACATCAAAACTCCTAAGAGTGATTCCTTAATTAACCCATATATCAATGTAATAAAATTACTTAGAATAGATCAACTTGGTAATTATATAGATGAATTATGAACATAGAGCACAAGATTCATCTACACTAATCTCCCGAGCGTTCACACCAAAATACTCGGAGATTACAACACTAGGATATTAGTACTACCAGGAAGCACATACTTGATATCTTCGAGGGAACTACTAGGTCTTCCAACCTCGAAATATCAGAGAGAAACAGAGAAATCTAACCTTACTAGAGATGATAGAATCATCTCGGCACCTTCCGAGTCCTTTCGAAAGAATAGACAAACACCTATGTCTTACAACAACAAGAAGAAATCAGTCTTTCTAGATATAAAGGTAACTCCCATACCTCTCATATCAGACTAAAGAAGGCACGACTATGAACGGTAAAAATTTCATCTTGAAAATTCAGAGCCTTCGAAAACATTTCTCAGTTTCAAACGAGTAAATGGTTTATAAAAATTTTCGTTCCCAGAAAATGTTTTAAAACCCACCCGTTTTAAAAAAATTTGGGCTCTGATACCAAATCTGTAACACCCCCAAATCTCATCTTGAAAGTATTACTGCCAATGACCTCGGATATAACATCCCGAAGTCATCCCAGGCTTTTCGATTTGATATAAACCATCAAACCACAGTTATAATATACAAATATCATAACTCTTATTAAAACCAACGTCTTGGAAATACAACAATTTCCAAATGCAACAAAATACAAAATCAGAATTATTACAGCGGAAGTCTTTAAAATAACAACAAAAAGGGGTCTTGATCGCAATGATCACCTACCACGGACCTTAACCTGAAAAAAACTTGTCAAAACACCGTTTGCCTCTATAGTCGTTCTAGCCTTCACATGACGACAACTTATCTGATGTGCCGAATCGAACGAATGACACCAGCCAACCATGCAGAGAACAATTACGGTTGGTTAGTCTAATGAAAGACTACGCAAGGGTACAAAGCAGAGTGGTTCGAGTAGTCGTATTAGGTTAGACTCATCGTTTCTCGAATTAAAACCGATGACGATAGTCAACCACCATACTCCTACTGGAATATATCAAGCAGCATGATCAAGAGAAGATTCTGGAGACCGAGTCTCACAACAATCAATCCCAAAAGAAGACTCCAACAAAATGAGCCTTATCGGAAACATGAAAAATGTTGGGGAACATTAATTAATCACAGAATCACAGTATCGCATACGAGCGATTTAAACTAAGACGAGTTTTTCCTAGCTGCACTATCGCTTAGCTGCAATACTCGCCAAGGTATATTAATTATGTGCGACAAAGGCACTTATCTGATTTAATTCCAAAACCACCACATCACGTTATAAGCTTTTAAATCCACATCGCAGAGTCCAAGACTCTATATCCACATCTCGGTTGGTCATGACCAGAAAGTTTGGCATAGGGTCTTGATCGCCCTGTTATTTACCAGTTATAAAGAAACGAATGGATCTCGCAAGGTCCAAGCGTTCCTACGAATACTCGTGCTAACTAATAGTTCAACACAATAATAGTCCACATCCAAGCCAACATGGCCAACATCATAAACATATATTTATACTAGCGTTATTCTAGCAGATATACAACCTAGTATAATATCATCTTTTAATCAATTATTAACAAAGCTGTTCCCAACGAACAATAAATCAGTAAATCATCCCAAATTAATTAACAACTAAACAATTGATAATTAATTGAAATATGGAATGATGAGCAAGAGCGAACCGCCACTTGCCTGGAGTAGATTCGACGATGAATCTAGACGAGACGACTACTGATGATATCCTTTCTGAGGATATGGCCTAAGCTTCAGATAGCTCGCTCGATTGATCTCGGGTTAAATCTGGACTGGAATGGAACTTGGGCTTCTTGGCCCAACAACAAATTAAACAAGGAGGGGCCCACGGCCACTGTTCATCTCCATCTTCTTCAACCCATTTCACGTAACAACAGAAGCAACAAAACTTCAACAATGGAGGCATCAGTGCTCGGCAACCATGGCAGACAATGCCGGGAAGGGGGCTGCTCTCGTCGCCGGGAGAAGAGGCGGCAACAACCAGCAGCAGGGCGCAGCAGCAACGACAGTACAACGCCGGGAAGCAATTTGGCGCCAACAACAACAACAGCGAACGGTGGCGATCGACTCGCTGGGGAATCTCGGCTTCCATGGGGCTTCGACGCCGGAGATGGAGTCGTGCCGGGGAGGAGCACCACCAATCGGCTAGCCGCAGCTCAACGACGGAGCATCACGCCAGGCTCGCCAGCGGGAGAAGCTCAAAACAGAGGAGCAACAGGGGTCTCGCCGGGAACAGGGGAGGCGATGGCGACGGGGCGTCGCCTGTTTCTCGACGCCAAGGATGGAGCGGGGCAAACTCAGAGATGAGGGAGCTCGTCGGGAAGAAGCTGGAAAGAGACGGCGGAGCTTGGAGAGATAGATGAAGACGAGAGAGGGAGAAAAACGAGAGAGGAGAGAGAGGGCTCCCTTTTTATAGCCAAGATATTTGTAGATATTTTGGAGATATTTTGTAGATATTTGTACAAATATCTCGTACAAATATCTTGCACAGGATTGTTTGGTATGGGTTTTAAACCCCGGGAATTATATGCTTGTATCCAAACAAATATTCTAAGTCCCGAAAATACATTGAATGTATTTTCTACCACTCAGAGAATTATTACGGAGATCATGGATATTACAGAAAATCCGAACTCCACTGAAAGCGAAATAATTATTGAACGAAAGTTGGGAAAAATTACCCAAATACCCTTACTAAAAATTGAGGGATATTACAAGCTCACCCCTCATTTCCCTCTCACTTTCCCCCGCCGCTCTGCCTCTCTTGCTCTCTCCTCTCTACTGATAACCCTAGATCTCTCGATCTCTCTGTCTCTCTTGCTCTCTCCGCTCTGCCGCTTTATTCCCCCCTTTGATTTGGAGCTCTCTCGATCTCTCGATCTCTCGATCTCGCTTTGGAGTTCTCTCTCAGTCCCTGAAGCTCTCTCGATCTCGCTTTGGAGTTCTCTCTCAGTCCCTAGAGCTCTCTCGATCTCGCTTTGGAGTTCTCTCTCAGTCCCTGGAGCTCTCTCGATCTCTTGATTTGGAGCTCTGTCTATTTAGTCCCCTTTGAACTATAGCTCTCTCGATCTCTCTGATTTGGAGCTCTCTGTTTCTTGAGTCCCCTGATTTAGTCCCCTTTGATTTGGAGCTCTCTCGATCTCTCTAATTTGGAGCTCTCTCTCAGTCCCCCTTTGATTTCGTCATTGACGATGAGTTTGGACCCTGATGTTGTCTTTGGCTCTAAGAGTGTTCAGACGCCTTCTCATGAGTGTAGTTTGCATGCATGCTCCAATTATCCCATGTGCGAGTGTGGTGATGAATGTGGTGGAAACCACTGCTATACCCCAACGCGATCTGAAGAAACAGTTGACAACTACTTGTGGCCTGCAGACGATGATGTTGTTGTTGAGTCCTCCATGCCGGCTGATAAAGTTGTTGATGAGTCCCCCTTGTTGGATGATGATGTTGTTCTTGAGTCCCTTGTGATGGATGATGATGTTGTTGGTGACTCCCCCATGATCGACATGGATGACTAGCTAAGTCCCCTTCTGTATGAATATTATTGTTGTTATTGATACATGTTGTTAGAACTCTTGCTATCTGATGTTATTATTGGCTTGATATTTGTTGTTGTCCCTCTGATGTTGATGTTGATGATCTTTGTTGACTTCATATCTGATGTTATTGTGGGTTCATGTTGATGTTGTTGACCTCAGAACTTTGATGATGAAATGTGAACTTTGATGATGAACTGATGATCTTGAACTGTGATGATGAAATGATTACATGCTTCATTTAAATTAAATAACGAAGCCATTCAATGCTCTGTTAGTTTTTTGAGTTGTGTTATGAGAAGTAAATTATCCTCTGTTTTGCTCTCCTCTGTTTTGGTGTTAAGAACTGAAAGAATGCTATTGAGTTTGTATTGGTTCTGTACAAAATGAAAAAGTCAATTTGTGTGCTTATAATTCTCTATTTCTATTGGTTGTTAATTTTGCAGCTTCACTTTCTATTGGTTCTATGTAATTAAGTTTGGATCAGTGTTTAATTTAGCTTTAGTTGTGTTTGTGATGGTTTTTTTTAATCAATGATGAGGTCTTAAAAAGTTGAGATGCAATGTTCTGTGAATTCTCTGCCTTGACTTACATTAGGAAACCAGACACAATTGTGTCTGAATGAGGCCTTTGTATGTTAAGGTTTTGGGGATGGAGTTGTGTCTGTGATGGTTTAGGGGACTCTGAGATAAATTTTTTTTTAATCAATGATGAGGTCTTACAAAACTGAGATGCATATCCTGAATATTCATTGCCTTAGTGTGCCATAGGAAACCAGTAAAATAATACTGAATGAGGCCTCATGTGTATGCTAAGATTGTGAATGGATATGTGTCTATGATGGGAATGGGACAACTGAGATTACCATTTTTTTCCTTTCTCTGTGCATTATGTATTGAAGGATTGCTCTGGTTGTTCACAAAATGTTTCATTCCCCTCTGTTTTGCTTACAAAAGTTCCAAACATGTTCATAAAATATCATAACTTTACACAATCTTGTCATGTACACAAAATTACTTAGTCTATCACCTAAGTTTGTAATTAACAAAAAAATGACACATTTCACATTATGTCCCATTGACTGTCTTCTACTGCATCTTGACTGTCTTGCTCTCCATATACTGCTTCAGTCCCCTGAGTCTCTGCGTCTGCATTTGATGGTCCTGCTTCTGCTTGTATTCCTTGCACACCCCCCTGAACAATGTCCCATGCTTGTATGACAGCCCACATAGGTGCTTTTATTTCTCTTGGTAGATTTCCCTGACCTGCTAATTTCTTCTTGTTGAAGTGTGGCAAATCATAGTCATTTCCTCCTTTGGCTTTCAGAATCTCATTATTAACATATTGATATGTCATCCACACATCACCTAGAGTTTCTAGACTTAGCTCATAAAAAGCCTCATTTACTGCTTCTAACATGTGATCAACATCCTTAGGCATTTTTTTGTGCATCAATGATTGAATGCTCCTAAAAAAACCTAGGTCTAAGATATTCAAGTCAGGGCTATTAGCTGGTTGTTGGATTAAAATAAATGTGAATCCGTCTTGACAATAAACCTGTTGCCATTATGCATCATCTTGAGTGATATGGGCCTTTGCATTGTCTTGTTGTATGAAAATGACTCTCTGTGCTCCATCTTGTGGCCATTTTGCCTTTATAGCTGGAACAATCTGGTTGATTAGCATGCTTCTTGTTACATTCTTGTTGACTGATTCCATTAGCTTTGTGACAATAGTACCCTTGTCTTTGTTCTTAGACTTTCTCTTTGCTGCTTCTTGGTAACTGAATGGAAAAATACATATTTTTCCATCAAATGTACATTGTCCCTCTGAGTTGAACCTTGGTCTTGTTACCATAGCTGTAAACATGACTTTGGGTATCCATTTGCTAGAGCTTGTAGCTCTCTATTTCCCCCTCTCATTTCGTTCTAAATACACTCTTTGTGACTTCTTGCTAAGATAGAACCACTTCTCATCCAAATGAACAAAGTCAAACATTGGATTATACTCTCTCTTAGTTTCAACTGTATCCCCTTGTAATAACCTTAATATCCAATCTAACCTTGTTATCTTGTGTGAAGCCTTCAATCCAGGGTGTAGTGGGTTTGTATGTGGCTTTATAATTCCCCTTTTGACCATTCTATGAACTGTGGTCTTTGAAAGACTGAGCTTGGTTGCCAAATCCCTTATGCATGATATGTCCCCCATGTTTAGTGATGTGATAGCATCTGGTTGAATTTCAATTCTTTTTTTGCCGCAGTTATGATACTTATTATTGACATTGCACCTTTGCATTGCAATATCTTGTTGCTTGGCTGTGTTCCATATTCTGCCTATGGTCCTTCTTGACACACTGAACTCATTTGCATCATCATTGATTGCACCCACTGGAAGTTTTCCATCTTTTGCTCTGTGTAGAAGCTTTAGCAAGATCTGCAATCTCCTATCATTGCTGAGCCTGGCCTGTGTTGGTTGATGATGTTCAGTTGTCCGTGTGTGATGCTCTGCTTCTAGTTGATGATGACCCTGGTCTGTGTGATCCTCTGCTTTTGGTTGCCCATACTCCTCTTCAAAGCCCGGTGCTTGGTTGAGATAAAAAACAAGCGCATTAAGATCAAGTTTGTCTTCTCCCTGGTCAGCATCATTAAATTCTTCATCTTCTGGAAGTGGAGCTTCATTTAAATTAAATATTGAAGCCATTTACAGCAGGCAGTGATGCAGCCTTCAATGCTCTGTTATTCTTTTGGGTTGTGTTCTTAGAAGTAAATTATCATCTATGTCCCTCTGTTTTGGTGTTAAGAATTTAAAGAATGTTGCTGAGTATCTGTGATGGTTCTGTAAATCTGTGTGTAATCCTCTATTTCTATTGGTTGTTAATTTTGCAGCTATACTTTCTATTGGTTTTGTGTAATTAAGTGTGAATCAATGTTTAAACTTCTTTCTGCAATTACTTAACGTGACAGAGGGAGTGTACTTTCTGCAGAAACTTTTGAACTTCTTTGATTTTCTTAAATATTATGCAAATGCTCTCATGGGACAAACTTAACGGGACAGAGGGAGTATATTTTATATGATTTGGGTTCCCGTGCGAAATGCCCTTCCCGTGCGAAATGCGAAGCGATCTCGGACGTACATTTTTTTTTGGTCAACAAATTTTTGTTTTTGTTTTCGTCCCCTGATCATTCTGTAATAACATATATAGAAAGTTTACCAATAAGCTCTTACCGTTCATTTATTTGTGTACTGAAGTTCACACATAAGCTCTAAATGTGCAAAGACATGTGTTTGCACATGAACATGTTATATATGAACTTGACGGCATAGAATAATGAACATTTAGTACTTATATGTGAACGTCAATAATTGTCTATTCCAGAACGATCAGAGACGAAAAAAAAAAAAACTCTTAACGTCCCCTGATCATTCTGTAATAACTTATATAGAAGGTTCACAAATAAGCTCTTAATGTTCACTTATTTGTGCACTGAAGTTCACAAATAAGAACTAAATGTGCAAAAACATGTGTTTGAACATGAACATGTTATATGTGAACCTTACGGTATAGAAAAATGAACATGTAGTACTTATATGTGAATGTCAATAATTGTCTATTCCAAACCGATCAGAGACAAAAAATATACATACAAAAAAGTTGTTGGCCGAAAAAAAATAAAAAAAAAGTTCGCCGTATTTACGGTTATGCCACCGCATCACTATTCACTCTTTTTCACCCCTTTTAATCTCAGCCCTCCATCTCCTTGATCCAATGGCCCATAATATTTCGCATGTTGTACCATAAGGACCAAATGTATGGGAAACTCACTCTATTTTATATATCTATATAATATATATTTTATGTTATATTTTATTAATATTCCACATTTATTCGTTAATCGGGTCGGATTCGGGTTGGTCGGGTTTTGTCTCGGTAAATCCGGATTCGGTAATTTCGGGTTATCAAAAAATTCAATTAGGTTGGGTCGGAGAAAAAAACGAGTCGATTAAGTCGATAAAACGGATTTGGTCACTTTTTTACGGCTCTAATTTTCATGCTCCTGTTTCCGTTTTCTTACCTGCCGTGTATTCTTTTTAGGGTTGTACTGTTAAATCTTATCATAATTTTTTTTCTATAATTGATTTGTTTGGACGTCCATTATTTTGCCTGGCTTGTCTGGTCATGGAAAAAGATATGGAAGCAAATCAGATATGGATAGCGAAAGTTAGCTGGTAACGTCTTTTAGGAAAATGGCCAAGCCATATTTGAAAGCATCTCAATTATTACGTATATCTAGATTAATTATTTACAAGGCGACAGCTAGTGCGTGTATTTTGTTTATTCGTTTTATTAATGTGTGTCTATAGACACATATTAAGAGTTTAAAATTTTAAAGTATTTCTAAACCATCTCCTAAAGTAATGAGTGTGAACTCCTAAGAAAAAAAAAATTAAACTACTGATTAAAAAAGATTATTGTTAAATATGAAATTTTTATTGTGTGTCGATGGATATACATTAAAAAATCTTTTATTTATTACTTTTTTCTTACAAATACTCATCCAATGATACTTAGAAGTTAGGAGTTAGGACCCATCCACAATGATAATTTTTAGATTTTTTTAACTAACTAAGAGAAATTAGGCTTTTTTGCAAAAATATCCATTTAGATGTTGGATTTAGCAAATTTAGGCTTATTGCTTTTGGTATTACAAACATTTTCAATTAGGTACCCATGCAATTTGTATTTACCTTTTCTTTTAAATATAAAAAGCTCGAAAATATTTTCATTTCCATAAAAATAAAGGTAAGAGAAACTAATTGCCGAATTTTTTAATAAACAAGTACAATGAAAAAATAATAAAAGAAGTTAATCATGCCATGATAAAAGAAGAAGAAAAATAGGAAAGAAGTACAATGAAAGATATAAAAGTACATCCTTATAAAGCACATGTCACATCAATCAGTCCAATTTTCCCTCAAAATTTTTTTACCTCCCCCCCCCCAAAAATAACTTTTTTTTTTAAATTAAACAATAGTAAAATATAACTTTACCTCTGTTACACAAGGCAAGTTGTCCCCCCAAAAGTAACAATTTGGTTTCCTAAAAAATAAGTATAATCTTCATCTTTAAAATTTCTGCCATACTACATTCATCTTCATTCCTCTTGTTTCTCCTTCTTTAATTCTGCCACACTTTATTAATCGTCATTCCCCTTTCTTTAGGAAGAAAGAATCTTGTCATACCCTATTACTTGTTCAGAAGAAGGAAATCTTATCAAACACTGAATACGACATGGGTAAGTTTTTATTGTTTTTAGAGTTGATAATGCCTATTAACTGTCACTTGTATCCTTACGTTTAGTTTTTGTTGTCTTAGGTCGAACAAGGTTCATGATGTCTTTGATTAGCGATGGGGATTGGATGTTTTTCGGTGAAACTTGGACTTATGAAGGGTCGGGGAAGGCTAACGGAATTATGGTCTCAAATACAACATGGTTTGAAGAGTTATGGAAAAAAGTATCTGAAAAGCTCTTTGTTGATCATGATATGTTTCGTTTGAAGTTGAGCTACACTTCAACACTTAGTGCAAATGTACCAACTTTTGATCTTACTAACGACGATGATCTTGAAGCATTCAAATTTCTTAATATGACATCTTGTTAATACGGGGTCTGGCCGATAGCCCTTTATGCAAGCTTGACAATTAAGGGTGCAAATAACTTGTTTGGGGAGTTTTTTTAAGGAGAAACCTTGTATCGATGTACAGTTAAGTACACCCCCATTGGTGACACAGACACAACCTCCTGTTCGTACTTCGAAGGTGGAAGGTGAACAGATGGGTGACAGGATACTGGAAGGTATATTGCATGATGTTGTATGCAAGGGGAACGACTTGGTTGAGTGACGAGATATATATCGATAATGACCAGAAAAGGAAGAGGGATGCTGTAAGAAAATGATTTTGCAAGAAATCAACACTAGCAGAGGTTGTCTCACTAAGCAGTGATGAGGAAGAAGTTGCAACCTAGCAAAGGGGGTCACTAAGCAGCGACGAAGAAGAAGTTCTTGTTTCTGCAACAAAGCACAGGGGGTGTAACCTGGTTGTAATTGCTGACGGTGATCAAACAAATGAAAAGGACATCTTTGGCGACATTGAAGGGGAAGGCCACACTGTTGTTGAAAATGATAACCTTGGTGAGGAGGAAATCGACTCCGATTTTATGGATGATGTAGTTGAAGCTGAAGAGAGGTATTACCGACCGATAGATGAGGATGGTAAATGGGCCAAATTCGAAGATGAAGAAGTATAGCATGGGGCTGATAATATGATAAAGATGAGAGATACATTTGATACCAAAAAGGAGTTGAAAGATGTGTTAACTGCAATTACTTTGAAGGATTGTTTCCAACTTAGGGTGAAGAAGTCTGGCAAAACAACATATTCAGTAGGGTGTGTCGGCAAAGCATGCACATTCGTATGTCGTGGCTCAGTAAAGAAGGAAAATGGTTTGTTCGTGGTTCGAAAGTTTGATGGAACACATAGTTATGGGTTGTGTTATCGACATGACCACAACAAGCTTGCAACTACATCCATAATGGCTGAAAAGATACTTCCAGGGTAAAATTAAGTAACTTCAGGTACGTGTAATTCCTTATTGCAAGGTATGGCAGGATGTGAGTGACGATTATGTTTTATTCTTTGATAGGTTCGGAGGTCGTAAGGAAGCCCTAAAAGCAAGAGAAATACAAAGTGCCATGAAGGACATGGGAATTTGATGTGACCCTGCCCTCCATGTCAGCTATAGAGGAGGAAGACGCCATGAGACATCCGCCTTGAGACTCCTCTACAGCTACATCTACCCCGAGCTAGATTTATGAGACTTTCTATTTCTAGTTCTTACGATTGCTAGACATTACTTCCTTAGTACTTTCTATTTATAGTATTTCTATGTTTAGTAGCTGCTAGTTCTGGGTGGTTTCCATTTATGTTAAATGGGCCGCCAGAGTTAGTAACTAGAGAGTCTGTCCCATTAGGTCAACTCTCTAGTATAAATAGGGACTCTTGTCTTCCCTTTCAGTTTACGTTGAAAAAGAGCTTGTTTTCCAGTCGAGTAATCTCCTGCAAACCCGAGCCCTGACGTCACACAAATTAACGCGTTTCTAGTTGAATTATCCTGGCGCGTTAATTCGGTTCCAACTATCTAGTTACTTTCCGCAATCCCGAGACAAGAACTAACCCTAGTTCTCGTCTCCCCTCAAACCCTAATACCGCCGGTCTTCCTTCCTCCCTACGTCCGTCGCACGCACCACCACAACTCCGCCTCCTCTTCACCATCACCAACCACCTTCCGCCACCATTCCGCATCCTCTCCGAACACCTTCAGTCCGCAGATCATCATCGTCATCTCCAATCCGAAGAGTTGTTCGCCCTACTACGCATTCAATCGATCCTTGACAGCGAATCGTGGTCTTTCCATCGGACAAGGTCACATCAACTGGCATCAGAGCCTACGAATCGCGTAAGTCATTCCAACTCTTCTTTCAATCACTCATTCGCTTCCGTAAATCAATTCCTGCATAAAAAAAACCCAAAACCGATGAACCTTCTGCCCAGATTTCGTCCAATTTTTTTTCCCTTTCCGAAATTTTCTTCCATATTCCTGTAGAGCTTTTCGATACGAGTCCAGGAATATAAAATTCTCCCAAAACGGACATCGTTTGACCCCTCAAAAGGCCAAAATACGAACTGTCACAAAAAAATTAATTTCTGCACAAATCCGAACCCATTCGCACGACTTTCTGCAATTTTCTGGGTGTTTGCTTGGTTTTTGATTGTGTTTGTTGTAGATCTGCTTGCATATAAGCTTAGATAGTTCGTTTGCGACTTTGTTTGCGCCAAAAATCTACATCTTCGCAATCCCCTTCTTCTCCCACTTGAATCCCTGCATTTTTTTTATTTTTGTGCTGCATTTCTGTGCATTTGCTGAACTTCTGTGCACAGATTTCTGAATTTCCTGTGCGTTTGCTGAATCTGCTGTGCATTTTGCTGCTGTCCGTTCTGCGTTTTGCTGATTTTGTGCGTTTCTGTGTACAATCTGTGCTGTTTGCAGATTTAAAAAAAAAAAATTTACAGCAGCTGTTCGCTGCTAGTCAAAAAAAAAAAAACGAGACCACAGAAGCCAGAATAAGGCAAGTGCGTCTCTACGCAGCACGAAGGGAGAACCCGGTCTTGATTCCGGCACCTTCAAATTCCATCGACGCAAGTGATTCATTTACTGTCTTCTCTATCTTTCACCGTCTGGGTTGCATATCTTGGTTGACTGTGTTGTGCTCACTTCTGTGCTTATATCCTTGCATATCTACTTTCGACATTGTCTTTGCGGAGCATTGCCTTGATTTTGTTGATTGTTCTATGAGTTGCCTTGAGCCTGCTCGTAACCGCCCACACGGCCAGCCAGATTAGTTACCCGAGTGATTGCTTGTTGAGTTCGGTTCTGCTTACCTATTTATTGATTCTCTGTTGCTGTTGTTGTTCGCTTTGATTCTGTGGTTTGCCATTTCTTGCTGTCAGGTACCATGTCAGAAGGTGATACAACCCGTGAGACAGGCACATAGACTGCTACCCAAAAGATGATCCGAGAGCTGCTTGCTAGAGACAAAGCAAGAAACGCACAGATAGCCGAACTACAGCGTAAGATTGCAGTACAGACCATGATCCATGAGCTGCTTGCTAGAGACAAAGCAAGAGACGCGCAGTTCGCTGAATTCCAGCGGAAGTATGAAGAAATCTTTGCTCGCCAGCAACCGGTTCCGGTCACCACGCTAGCTTCTGCTGAGGATCAACCACAGGAACATGAGTTGAGCGTCTTAGCCCTGGACAAGGCGAAGGGTAAAGCCCCGATGCTTCCCTCAACATCGACTCCAGGCCAACTGAAATGCCTCGAGTCACAGGATGTGATCCAGGAGGAAGACCCTGCAGTTATAGAGACAGATGACGACGACGTCGAGGTTGACCCTGCCGGCGTCTTTACAACCGATGTTGATGGCGATGTGGTCGGTACTTCTGATCACCATGATGACCAGGTATACCACTCTGCCTTGGTTACGAGATGCGTGCTGAGCGTCAAAGAGGAAGCCCTTAACGAGCACCGAGAGAACTTGTTTCATGCTCGGTGCAGCCTTCCGGATGCATCGCTGAGTGTGATCATTGACGAGGGTTCTTGCTGTAACATTATCCATGAGGAGGTTGTGCGCCGTTTCAACCTTCCGACTACACCACAACCCACTCCCTTCGACCTCTAGCGGATCTCTGAAGGGTCAGGTAACACATTTTCTCGCCCGAGTCTTATTTCATTTTCTGTTAGTCCTTACAACGACACTGTGCAATGTGATGTTACCGCTATGGACGCAACCCATCTGCTTTTGGGTCGTCCTTGGCAATATGATCGTCGCATGCTTCACGACGCGTATTTGAACAATTACATGTTCAAATACCACGGGAGGCGCGTGACTCTCTTACTCATGAGCCCGCAACACATTTTACAGGATCAGGCCGAGTGCCAACGCCAGAAGGCTCTGGAGGCCGTCGGGCTTCCGCCTGCAACGACTTCCACCGCGGAGACCTCCAGACGAAAACTCGGTCGAGCTCCAGAACGAGTCAAGGAACCAGTCAGGAACTCGGCCAACAACTCGGCCAAGTCATGGCGCCAGACAACAATTCGGCCAATAACTCGGCCGAGTTCTGTCCCGAGTCAGGACGGCAGTCAACAACTCGGCCAGCGACTCGACCGAGTTGTGGACCGAGTCAGGAGCCCAGAAGACAACTCGGCCCTTCACTCGGCCGAGTCGACGTCTTCAGCTCCTCTTCCTGCGTCTTCGCCTTCTGCAACTTCTGGCGGGACTTCTGCACCGCCAGGTATGCGTTCGACCCCTGGTATTTCTTTGCGCTTACCATTGACGGGTACAGGGGTAGCGTCTCCTACGGGGGTTACTCGACCACAACTTTCTGTCCTGCATAGAACCTGTGAAAACTGGGTTCTACTGGCTGGTCACAGCGAGATCACGTCGGCACTTCAAGGCAAGTTCCCTTGTTTCCTTATTATTCCTCGCCTTTGTACCACTACTACTGTAGAGCCTGCACTCCCGCCTGCTATGTTGTCTATTTTGCAGGACTTTGAGGATATTCTGCCGCCAGGCCTGCGACCAATGCGTGGTATTGAGCACCGGCTAGACTTCATTCCCGATGCTTCTCTGCAGAACCAGGCGAACATTGATGTTGACACATTGGCTGTGCACAGTACTCAGCTAAGAAGAACAAGGGCATGCGACGCTTGATCTTCGCCCCGGGCAACTTGGTTTGGCTTCATTTGCGGAAGGAGCGAACCCCTTCCGACCGCAAGTCTAAGCTCGACCAACGGGGTGATGGTCCCTTCTGAGTCGTCAAAGCAATTGGAGATAACACCTACCAGCTCGAGCTCTCGGACAAGTATGGGGTGCATCCGACGTTCACTGTCGATGACTTAGCACCATATGTTGAACCCGAGCCTGGTGAGCGTGAAGCGGGGATGCTTCACAACCAAGTGGGGATGGTGATGTGACCCTGCCCTCCATGTCAGCTACAGAGGAGGAAGACGCCATGAGACTCCTCTACAGCTACATCTACCCCGAGCTAGATTTAGGAGACTTTCTATTTCTAGTTATTACGATTGCTAGACATTCCTTCCTTAATACTTTCTATTTACAGTATTTCTATTTTTAGTAGCTGCTAGTTCTGGGTGGTTTCCATTTATGTTAAATGGGCCGCCAGAGTTAGTAACTAGAGAGTCTGGCCCATTAGGTCAACTCTCTAGTATAAATAGGGACTCTTGTCTTCCCTTTCAGTTTACGTCGAAATAGAGCTTGTTTTCCAGTCGAGTAATCTCCTGCAAACCCGGGCCCTGACGTCACACAAATTAACGCGTTTCTAGTTGAATTATCCTGGCGCGTTAATTCGGTTCCAACTATCCAGTTACTTTTCGCAATCCCGAGACAAGAACTAACCCTAGTTCTCGTCTCCCCTCAAACCCTAATACCTCCGGTCTTCCTTCCTCCATACGTCCGCCGCACGCACCACCACAACTCCGCCTCCTCTTCACCATCACCAACCACCTTTCGCCACCATTCCACATCCTCTCCGAACACCCTCAGTCCGCAGATCATCATCGTCATCTCCAATCCAAAGAGTTGTTCGCCCTACTATGCATTCAATCGATCCTTGACAGCGAATCGTGGTCTTTCCATTGGACAAGGTCACATAAGAATTGATGCCAGTTATTATAAGGCCAATCGAGCATGCTTATTAGCCGAGGACATGATACGAGGTACTACGGAGGGAAGCTATAGTAAGCTGAACTCGTGGCTTTACAAGCTAAAAAAAATGATTCTTGGCTCCCACACGGCTATTACCACAGATTCTAACAATTGTTTGAAGTACTGCTTCTGGTCCTTGGGTCCCTGGATAAGGGGACTATCCCAACTAAGGAAGGTATGCATGCTTGTTAAGTACTTTTTGCACAATCTGGAAATGTAAGGATTGGTACAAATGTATGACAATATGTAAAGGCGGATAGGATTGTTTTTTAGATGGCTTGAAATATTTGGGTTCATGACAGACTGATAAGTTGTTTAACGGCTTTTTTCTGGTCGCAGGTAATTTCAGTGGATGGAGCATTTTTTTGAGTGGGAAATACTTTTGCCATCTTCCTCTAGCTATAGCCAAAGATGGAAACAGAGGCATATACCCTTTCGCATTCGTAGTGGTTGTCAGCGAGAATGATGCATCATGGTCATTTTTCTCCAGTCAGATGAAAGTCATGGTACCAGACACATAAGAGGTTGTGTTCGTGTCTGATCGTCACGTGAGCATTGTAAGGGGATTAAGAAGACACTATACTCTTGCAGGTCATGGCTTTTGCATCTATCATATATACCAGAATGTCAAGACAAAATACCGTAGGTGAGACATGTTGAGTCAGTGGAATAAGGTCGCAAAGGCGTACACCATTGAGGAGTATACAAAGTAGTTACGAAAGCTGCAAAGGGATTCAAAATAGTTTGCAAAATATGTTCTAGGTGCAGGGTTATCCACGTGATCAAGGGCTCACTTTCCGGCAAACAGGTTCAACGTAATGACAACGAACAATGTTGAATGTTTGAATTCACTGTTTAAGGAGGAGCGTGCCTTGCCTATAGTTGCACTGTTTGATGCGATTCTACAAACTTTTGCAAGGTGGTTCTGTGACCGGAGGGAACACGCAGACAGGTGGGCTGAGGATGTTACGAAGGAAACCACCAAGCTTATGGATGTCAGGTACATGAGGTCCCTATCAATGAAGGTGCGTAGGCTTAGTCAGTTTGAAGCGGAGGTAACAGATGAAGATAACAGATTTGAAGTGAATCTTCACGCTCAGACCTGCCAGTGCAAGGTATTCCAGACTGGCAGGATTCCATGCACACATGCCCTTGCTGTAGCGAAGGATAGGGGTGTTGATGCTTCTTCCTTGGTGAGTCCCTTTTACATGAATGAGATGGCTAAGGAAGCTTCCAAAGAAATAGTGCACCAGGTGCCCCCAACCAGTCATTGGGATGTTCCTCCATCTGTATCCAATAAGCCTTGTCTTCCACCGTTCATTAGCAGACACGTTGGAAGGCCCAGGGTTAATAGGTTTAAGGTGCATTGGGAGAGGAATTATGGAACAATCAAGCGTTGTTCAAGATGCTGGCTGAGAGGACATACCCAGAGGACATGCTACAGACGTTTGCCAAGCTAAGAGGACACATCCCCTTAATATGTGTAGTAACAGATCCATATTTTGGGAACATTCGTCCATATTTTGCTTCTCGTTTGATGTTGAACGCATCCTGTTAATATGTGTAGTAAGAGATCCAAACTCTTGAAACATCTGTTACCACTCATATTACTTTTGAACCTAGTTAATGTAATTTGCTTATGACTTTTTCTTGTAAACATTCTTTTCTTCGAAGACGGAAGCAAGTTATGGTCATATACTTATCTTGTCATGGTCGATATGGTTTCAAAGTGGTTAATGTAATTGGTTGAATTGATATTTCGCCGAAAGTAGTTAATGTAATTTTCTTTGTAGATGATATTTCGGATATTTGTTTTCGCGCATTCTACATCCTCACTCTCAACGTCCTCTTTATGTACATCCTCATCCTCTACCTCCTCATTCTCACTCTCAACCTCCTCTTCTTGTACATCCTCATCCTGTACCTCTTCATCCTCTATTTTTTTGTCATCTGTATAAACTTCCTCCTCATCCTCATCAGACTCATCATAGGATTTAAAATCCTCCTCATCCTCTTCAATCATTCGTTTCCCCTTACTCTTACGCTTAGGCACCTCCTTCTGGTTTGATACCCTATTTTCCAGCCTTCCCATCCTCTCAAGCACTCCTTTTTCCATCCTCTTCATCATTCTGAACATCTCATTTACAACTCGTGACACCTTTGATGAATGCATATATGCATTACTTGGGCTCGTCCCATATTTTCCTTGCTTCTTCCCCTTTCCCTTCTTTTTCAAACCCTTCATTGCTTCCTTCACAATCTTGTCAAAATACCGGTCATCATTTTCATCAGCATAGTAGCAGTCGGATAGCATATCCACCTAATCTTCATCGAGAATGAGAATGCGCTTAACCACATTTGTAGGATTAGACAAAGCCAACTACAAGACTCCATGCTCAAGGAGTTCATCTGAAAACCAACGAATACCTCAAGCCATTGCAAATTCTCTCAACCTTGATGCAAATTGGAGACCAATTGTTGGCATAGCTTCCCATACTCATATCTACAATAACAAGTGGTTTGAGTATTAGCCAATTATCAAACCAGACAAAAAATGCAAGGAAATGGAATGCATATAAAACTATGATACATTAAATCATGGTATCCTGTCACCCTATAATTTAAATCCGGTCACCATGTAACCTAAAATCTAACTGTAATGCACATAATACTATCTGGAATGCACATAAAACTATGATGGAAAACTAGTATTTTGTTTTAATCAAACAACAAATAACATCACATTTGTTGTTAAGCACCATGATATTCTGTAAATGCACCACACAAACCAAACAAACATCTTGCATATTCACAATGACCCCATCACCCTATATTCAAACATCCGATCATACTCTGGCATAAAGTATACAACTATGATGCAAAGAAAACACATATGTTGTTTCACTATAAGTACCACTCCATCCAGACACCACATAACTCAGTAATTCATATTTGAACCATTAAAAATGCATAATACAAATACCTGAAACACAACTGGCATGCCTTGAATGGAATATGGAATTCTTGGTTGGTTGAAGAGTAGCTTTGCCTTCTCTACTGTTTGCATCCTTTTGGCCAATGATGTGTTCAATGACTTGTGAAACTCTTCATATGCAACCCTTCTCCATGAGGAATCCCAAAACTTATCCATATTCTGCAACAACTTAACATGCAACGGCTTCACCAGCCTCTTCTTATCCCCTCCCAGCAACAGACCCTCAACTTTCAACAACAGTGCCAACTTTAGTTTGTAATTGTCCAACTCACAATGTTTTTTGAATCTGTTGTAAACATCTGGTACTGTTGTCATATGACCATCTGGACTACCAAAAAACCGCTCCATTACCTGCCCGTCACATTTCATATCCACAAATGGAATTCCCCCATAATTCAGTCCAGTGATAAGACCGAACTCCTTGATCGAAAACCTCAAGTCTTTTCCTGTCGTCTTGTACCAAGACTCCCACTTCTTTTTTGTTTCAAGTTGCTTGAATAGAACTGCATGCAATGTATGTGAAGAAAATGATACCTACTTCAATATTTTCATTACTTTTCCAAACGGGCCATCCAAAACCCATTGCCAATCCGTAGGTGTTAACTTGTTTTCAATCTCACGAACAAAGTGCACCCTACAGTTAATGTTATTTCTTCCATGGAATGGCCCCCCTCCGTAATAATTGTACCTAATTTGCAAACCAAATGAAAAATCTCATAAACAAACAAAGAAATATGCAAATTGAAGCATTTGTGAAGCTTGACATGACAAAATCTAGAAAACATACATCCCCTTTGAAGCATATGGGTTTTTTCGCCTTCCCCTTTCCCTTTATTGTTTTCGTTGAGGTAGACTTCTCTTTCACTTGTGGGCTAATCGACCTGCCCTTCCCATATTTTTTTGCCTTCCCTTTTCCCTTTACTGTTTCTCCCTGTTAGAATATTTTTTCCTTTCACTGCAACCTGCACTTCGTCTCCTCTCTTCTTCTTCTTTCGATCCTGTTTGTCGTCTTCTTTCCTCTTCCTTTTGTCTCCGCTTTTCATTGGGCTTGATTCTTTACCGCCACTCAACACTGCCATTTCTAGGGTTTTTTATGAGGTTCAAACGGGTTTTTACGAGGTATAGAGGTTCAGTTCGGAGGGCAACAATGGAGGGAATCAAAAGAAGTGGATGTGTTGAATAAATGAATTTACCTTTGTCTGTAAAATACGAAAATAGGAAATTTAGGCATTCATGCAATTTTTTGGACCATTTTACCCTCAATAGATACCCATGCAAAAAAATATATTAGGTATTAGTTCTAATTCCTAGATTTATGGACTAACGGTGCAATGAAATTACCGTAGATGCCTATTTTTTTGCTAATTCCTCTTTTTTAATTAACTAAAAAAAATTAAATATCAAAAAAATAAGTCTCCTAAATAAGGTTGCACAAGAATCAAGATTAGTTTCATTGTTAAAAACTGACATTTCAAAAAAAAAATCCATAATTTGTTTTTAAACTTTAGGAATCAGCATTGTGAATGCTCTTAAAGTCTTAAAGAAGAAAAATGTGTAGTGAAATTGTATGGTAACCTAATGTGTTTCTTATTGTTGATTTTTTTGTTAACCTTATGAGTTTTTTTTGTTTTTTTAAAGTTAAAAAATTTGGTTTTGGGATTTATGGTTTGTAAATTTTAGTTGGTAATTTTTAAAACTACAATAACTACGAAATATGTCATATATTGAAGCAATTCTACTAATAATTATGGAAATAAAATTATTTTTTATCGAAAACTAAAAATTCACAATGTTGCCAAAACGAGCCCAATTTTCATAATATTTTTTTATATTGAGATTTTTTCAATGCACAAGATGGCCAAGAACAATAACTCTGAACAAAGATTGATGTAGACTCGTTGTTGTGTCGTGGTACAAGCCATTTGCAAGTAAAAAATCGTGTAAGCCCCTTAAGGTTGGCACAACTCTCTTTGAATATGTGCACTTCCGATAAAAAAGCAAAGGGATCGATTTAAGCTCAAACTAGTAGAAGGACGAGTTTGCTTTGTTTTTCGAAAGAGAAAGAGCTTCTTTGTTGTTTTTCATGGAGAAGAGGAGCATCCCCCTTAAGAAGGATAGTTGGCAAGTTAATTTACCCACTAATTGTTGAACTCCTCCGTTACCTACGAAATCAAAAGAAAATCCATTGTTGAAATGAGTCAAGGATTATTCCCTAAGTTTTGCAAACTAGAGATTGAATTTAAAACATTTTAGTAAATCTCGGGACTTATGGAAGAACAATAGATAATGCTTAATTTGTGATAAGTTTGGCCCTTTATCCGGAAAATAAAATAGCAAACCATAAAATGAGACCCAATCCCACCGCACCGCACATGCGCACCAATACTGGACCGTACCAGATGGGTTGCAGCGGCGCGCATGTGGGGTTCTCTTTTCTCACACTTCATTATTATTACAACAAGTGGCCACAATATATAAGGAGGTTTATTTACCTCTAAACTTTCAATGTGGGATGACTCAAAAGCCAAAAACCCATTTCCCCATGTTGAGTACAAACAAGCATTAATTGAGTTATGTTTCACCTACATTCTTACACTAATGCGAAGTTTTACACTGCTCCGAGTTTTGTAGGCTTAGTTCTTAAGAACTTGCATCGATCTTTTGATTTGAAGCGGAACTTTAGTGAACTTAAGTATATTCTCAATTCAATAGAGAGAATGAATTCTTAAACTATTTGATCTGATTAGAAAACATAATTCGAGAACACACGCTTCACCTTGTTCCCATACAACCCTACAATTGAGTTCTCACAACGTGAGTCTCACTATACTTGGGATACTCATCAGTAGACTCAAAGGACTTCTCAAGTATGATTTTAAAAAGGATGTTCCTTTTTGTACTTACGTAGGTCACTTCATCAAGTCTATCTCTTATAGACCATCCTTTCAAGGACAATGAAGTCATTAAGAAAATTAAATGTTCAACCACTTTTCTTTACTCATTGTTCCCCATAAAAATGTGTGTAAGATTACATGTCACACATGTTTCAACCCCATTCCTCTCAATTATTCCAATATTATTTTCTTGTTTAATCCTTTAGTTAAAGGATCAATAAGATTCCTTTTAGTCCTTATGAACTCCAGAGTGATTACACCATTTAATATAAGGTGTCTCACAACTTCATGTCTAATCTGAATGTGCCTTTTCTTTCCATTATAGGCACTACTCTTTGCTACTCCAGTAGCTGCTTCAAAATCACAATGTAAAGATATGAGAGGTAGTGGCCTCCCCCACAATGGGATGTCAGCCATTAGACTTCTCAACTGTTCCACCTCTTGGCATGCTAAGTCAATAGCCACAAACTCTACTCCGTAGTAGATCTAGCTATTATGTTCTATTTTGCAGACTTCTAAGAAATAGTTGCACAATATAAAGTAAACACATATTCAGTGGTAGAATTTAATTCTTCATTATGAGATACTCAATTAGCATCACAATGACCCTGTAGAACTGTAAGAAATTTCATATTATGTAATCTCCAATTCATATTACCTCTCAAGTACTTTAATAATTGTTTAAGGGCATTCGAATGTTCATTACATATATTATGGATATACTGACTTAATCTTCTAACAACATACACTATACCAGGTCGAGTATAATTCATTAAGAACATCACACCTTATGTGTTTGTCCTAGAGCTCGCTACCTAGAGGTTGTTGCATGTATATTTCTTCATCTAACTCGCCATTCAAAAATGATTTTCTCACTTTGATCTGGTATACTAGTAAGTTATGAGAAGACGCTAAGGCTAGAAAAGCACGAATAGTAGCAATTTTAGTCACGTGTGAGTTAAGTGTCAAAATGATCAATACCATATTTTTTAGTAAACCTGATGATAACAAGTATGGTCTTGTATCTTTTTCTATAGCCATCAATTATGAATTTCTTCTTGAAAATCCATTTACATCCAATGGCCTTTTTACCTCTAGGCAAGTCAACTATTTCCCTTGTATTAGATATGATCGAATCTAATTCATTATTAATAGCATCTTTCTAGAAACTAGCATCAATAGAGTTATAGCCTTTTTCATATGTTTTAGGATATTCTTCAATCATACGAATGCAAATCATAGACTCAAATAATATATTTGTTTCTAAGTTATATTAAAAAGGATGTCACACAATCACAACCAAAGCTAATTTAAGTTATCTGCCTTTTACTCATTCTCGGTTGAATAGAATCATGAGAATTATTGCATGCATAGGACTTAGATATAGATGGAGGAATAGTAGGAACATTCACATTACTAATTTTCAGAGGACCAACATGCTCAAAGAATTTTGCATCACGATATTCACATATAGTTTGATCAAT
Source organism: Rheum nobile (assembly GCA_027886185.1). Lineage (NCBI taxonomy): Eukaryota > Viridiplantae > Streptophyta > Magnoliopsida > Caryophyllales > Polygonaceae > Rheum > Rheum nobile. Next base: position 11,493,108 of record WOAB01000011.1, read on the forward strand.
TAAGCCCGTGAATTTGTAAGCTGAACTACTACCAGCATAACCTATGAACACACAAGCAAAATTCCTTGGTCCAATAGTTCCACGTTTAAACACGAGAAATGCAACTTTAGCTAGACACCCCCACACTTTCAGATATGACAAGTGAGGTGTGTAGCCATTACATAATTTATAAGAAGTTACATCAAGCATTTGATGAGGCGTTCGGTTCAAAACATTATTAGCAGACAAAACAACTTCACACCACATATAATCAAGTAAACAAGAACTAATGAACATGACATTCATCATTTCCTGTAATGTTTGAGTTTTCCTCTCAACTATACCATTTTGTTGAGGTGTATAAGGGGTTGTAGTTTCATTTATAATTCCATTTTCTTCACAAAATCTTAAGACAATCAGTCACATATTCATCACCTCTATCAAATCTAAATTTACCATTTAATTTATTTTCTACTTTTGCCTTATAAACCAAAAAAGTTCTTTCAGCCTTATCTTTACATCGATGTAGATACACTTTCAACCTTATCCTTTATTTACTTATATTTCAAAATCATCCATTTAAGAATGTATTAAATCAAGCAATTCTTATTTACTTTCATTTACTTGTTTAAAAGGTTTCATGGTGAATTTGACCTCAATACATACATTCCATTTGTTATGGTTATCCTTGTTCAGATTATGAATCAAACCAGATATATGCAATCGGTCAATGGAATTCACACTCAGATGTCTTAATCTAGCATGTCATAGATCAATAGACTCAATCAAGTGAGCAAACGTAGATGCAATTTTAGTAATCTCAGCACCAACACATTCAAGCATGAAAAGACCATTGATTGCCATAAATCCCATCGCAACAAATTTCCTATTTTTACTACTGATTACTTTTCCTCCATTAAATAGGAGTCTAAGGCCATCTTTAATCATTAATGATGACATGCAATTATTCCTTATAGTGATCGGGTCACCAAGGCCGTTAGATCACGTGTTTTCTCACCAGAACTCAACTCTGACACAACCCCATTCAGCTCCACCTTGGAGAAACTTTTCTTGGTGTCATAGTCCAGCAAAAGACAAATCCAATGGTCTCTCAACACCCCTACATCCAGGCAACTCTAGTGATACCATGTGCCCTCTTGCGCACACACATTTGGCACCCCGGTGACTTGTGCCAAAAGCTATCCAATTGTTTTTTTACTCATACAAATCGATTAATTCATATTCTAGAATTATTTTTATGGGTTTATTACTTAGCTTTGAATGGGTCGAGTCATCGGCTTGTGATGAGATGGGCCATTCTCTAGTTGTCATTTACGCATGACCAAGTTTTTTAGTACTTAAACACATTTTTCCTTCAATGAAAAGTACATTTAAAATTATTAGACAAACTTTCTAGGTTTTCTTGAATTATTTCGACCCAAAATATTCAAGTGTTCAATTTTCTTGTTCTCTTACGCGAGTGATTCAAGTGTGAGAAATTCTCCCGCACAAAGTTGAATTTTCTTGCATTCAAATATGAGGATCTCATCTATATCCTTGGATTAGACATTCCACAAAGTTTCAAGTAACATGGATAAGGTTTGTTGATTGATTTGTCAAACCCTAACTCGTGACCGAACTAATTGGCCCACTAGACGAGCGTTTGGTTCACGAATTATTCGTCCGAGCGAACCTTCGAATTTTGGAACAAAATATGGAAAAATTATTTTGCACACAATCATAAGATCCTCTGAAAAAATTTGGTTTCGATTAGAGAATAAACGCCTAGTCACATTCAAAACCCTAGTTGAGTGTCGGTGATAGCTTGCCCAAGACATCGTCTAGTTAGTGTTCTGCGCCACTTTTGGAGAAACAGTTGGTGAACTAAAGCCAAATTTTGATACTGAATTTTGTAAATCTGAAATACATATTTGAAAAAGGAAGAAACAAAGAACGAAGCTTGTTAAAGAGGGACCTGAACGCAACGTGAACAAGGCTTTTCATGTATCAACGTGAATGAGACTTTGCAGTACATCAAAATCATACAAAGTTGTTAGGGAATATTATCAAGCAAACCTGTGTAGGTTTTCTTATGTTATCTTGACCCAAGACTATCAATTATTCCTTGTTCTTGAAATCCATCGTCTTTGTTAAGCGTGCGAAATCTCGTCGCACAAAGTTGAATTTTCCTCCATCAAAGTATGGGGGATCTCATATATACCCTTGAAGTATAAATTCCAAAAAGTTTCAAGTGATTTTAAGAAGGTTTGCCTAGTCTTTGCCAAACCCTAAGTTGTGACCGAACTGCTCGGCCTTGTCGACGAGCGCTTGGTTAAGGAATTATATGTCCGAGCAAACCTTCAAAGTTTTTCAAAAAACCTGAATATATTCTTACTAACACAATCACAATATCCTCTTCAAAATTTGGTGTCATTTGGAGACGAAATGGCTAGTCAAATTCATAACCTTAGTTGAGCGTCGGTGACCCCTTGTGCACATGAACGCAAGAAAAAAAAGATTTTCACGTATCAAGTGGTATCAGATTACCGGTGTTGATGGCAATTTTTTCTCTTTTTTATAAACTTGTTCAATGTTAAATTTATCAGCAATTTCCTTTTGCTTCCTTTCCCCTTACATTTGCCACCAAAGTTGCCCCTTTTACCCCGAAAGTGACCACTTTTGCCACCCGCCACCACTCTGCAACAAATCCAGCACCACCCTTGAAACAACCACCATTCTAAACATAATGCATATCCTTGAAACATATCCAAAAACCAAACCATTTAGACCTTGTTTTCCCACCCAAATCCCATAACGTAACAACCTAGATTTCGCACAAGATCTTCAATTTGTGTGATTTCGACCTTCACACCAATTATTCCACAATATTTTTAATCCAATATTCCTTACTTTGACAACTTATCAGTTGGTTAAAATTTTGTGATTTTAGGAGCACCAAAGCATATTGCTTATCCCCCAACCAAACGAAGATCTAGCAAAATATTGTGTGCATCTTTCTTATCTTTTTTTATTAGCTCAATTCATGATTGCTTTTAATGAAGGGAAAATATCTTATGCGGATCTAACAGGAGGAGATGAGTGAGGATGACGCACAACTGTCGGATCGCAAGGAGAGGACGACCCAGATCGGGCGTGTCACTAAACAGGGAAAATTCGTAAAATTCAGAAAAAACTCGGCCGTGTCAAAGTTTATGAAAAAATGGATTCTTGTACACACAATACACATTTGTGCGCATATTAAATAAATTGTTGTGTGCATATGAAATACACTAATGTGTGCATGTGAAATGCACTATCATGCGCATGTATAAAAACTAATACGTTCATATGGAATAAACAATGTGTGCATATGAAAATACTATCGTGTGCACGTGAAATAACCTATATGTGCATATGTTTGCATATGAAATCTACGAATATAACCTATGTTCATATGAAAATGACCTATGTGTGCAAATGAAAACAACCTATGTATGTATACGAAATAACATGGGTGCATATGTATAAAAACCCATGGAAATAACCTATGTGTCCATATAAAAATGATCGGTTTGTGCACATAAAAATAACTTATGTGTGCATGTGAAACAACGTATATGTGCATATGAAACAACGTACATATACGACGTCCGTTTTCTTGATCCAACGGCCCACGGTCGTCCTCACTCCTCTCCTGCGCACCCGTCCTGATATGATCCCAACCCTTTTGTTAATTGCACATATCAAATTGCTAGTTTTGCATGCTAATTTGGCTTTCACTTGCTCCCCACTTTTTGGTTTTCTTCCTTGCCTTCCTCTCACCCTTCTTTTCTTGCATAGTAAGTTTACAACTTATTTATGTATGTGTGTTCGTTTAGAGTAAAAAAAATACATTCTTGGTGTCTTCATATACACACCAATCTCATACAAAGAAAATTAATAACCAAAGGCTTTGCTATTTATTACAATTCTCGATGTTCAAGCTACATTAGAATTCTGAAAAAAGAAATCGATCGTCGTTGGAACAGAGAACTTCAAGAGGATGACAAAATTTGTGTTTTATTTTGTCACACCACCCAACCACTGACTTGTGTTACGTTGATCGGAATTACTCTGATATTATGGACTCACCGGAATCAACTCATAGCTATCTCTTTCTTCTGGTATTTATTTCATTGTGAGTCATTTCTCCTTTCCTATGATGCTTGTCAGCACTTACTTTCCACTTGTTTCTATTTATTGTGCGCATGCACCCGCATGCTTTCCATGTGGTATTAGAGAAAGACACAAGTGGCTCTGTTGTCTGCCACTATCTCCTAGTCATGCCCTCAACACGCTATGTCCATTTAAGAACAAGGAAAATTTCTCTAGGCTTTTCATCAAGGCGTGTTCATACTGTTACCTAACAGTACATATGGATAGGGTACACCAACGTACTACTAGAAGATCTTTAAGCCTTGGTGACAAACTCTGACGTCTTGCACACTATTGACTAGATTGTGGCATTTAACCAATTTATTAATTGACTGATCACCACCAGTGCACTTTGGTTATTAGTGCGCTTTGTCTATTAAAATGCATGCTTTGCACTCGTCACATCCCCTTGATTGGGAAGATTGTTAATTGACGAAGATTTGAATCATTAATGAGGAGATTCTAGTATCTTTCATAACTGGTGATCAACTTGTAGCGATACCTTGGTTCATTTCTATGATGACTTAGCAATTTATTTTTTGAAAACAAATGGGTAGGTTACGATTTTTAGTCTCATAAGCTTATTGGGCCTTTATGGAATATGGGTCCCAAGATATTGCCTCTGAGGTTTATAAAAGAGGAAAGTTGGGAAGGAATTGAAGCGTATCAAACACGCTCTTCCCAAACACTTGACGTTTCTTCTTCCCTCTGTTATATTCCAGAATTCGGATATTTTTCCGCCGACTTTTTCATTTTCCGACACCCTCGTTTCTGTCGAAGTAAGTTTATCTTTTTTTTTTCTTTTCTCTGTAATTCTATGGATTTTGATTTCATCTTTCATCTCCCACCATGAACTGTTTCTTGAAATTGGGAGAAGAAGAGAGAAAAAAAAGGTTGTTAGAATGTAACCAGGAAGTCATGCTTTACATGGTTTAGTTGTCGTCGGTGTAAAGGGGGGCAATTCACTTTATTAGAAACCGAATAGTCAGTAGTTTTTCATTTTTTTGGTTTTTGAAACTTTGACCTTTGAGTTAACCCGTTTACATTTGATTTTCCCGCCCGAGAGTCTATACCGCCTTTGATTCTTTCTCAAATCTTGGAGCCTTTTTTACTTGTCCCTAGTTTCATTCCTTAAGTCATTCGACTTGATCTTTTTTCAAGGACTTGCCCATAAATTTCTAACCAATAAACATGAGCGAGATGGATTCAAGGAGCAATTCTAACTACATAGGTGAGGATCGCGTTGCTAAAAGGGGGTCTAGTTTCTTTGAGGGTGGTAGTGAGGAAGAACCCCTTGGCTCATCAAACAGTAGTGAATCTTTGTTATAGCATTGACTCTTGACACGTTGTTAGGATGACTACCAATCCACCACTTAGAGTGAATAATCCGGGTAGGGGAGCAGCTCAGGCAGCGGATCTCCTCTGGAGTATATCCTCTCTAACACCATTTTTTCTCCTACCTTTGGAGGCATCGAGGCCCTAAGCTTTGCCAAAGCATCCGCATTTGAATTCGAGAATCTTGGAATAACCTAAAGAGGGAAATAATCTAACGAAGAAGCTAAAGCCTTATCTTTTTGATAATTCAACGAGGACAACCCTATCTTGGTCTTATACGTACCACTGACCTGGTATGCCACAACTTCTGAATCAGTGAACGTGCTAACTCTTCGGGCGCCATTCAGTAGTGCCATCTCTAATCCAGAATCAGCGCTTCATGTTCTGCTTCATTATTTGTTACATAGAACACAAAGTTCAAAGGATATCTAAACTCCATTGTAGATGGACCTCAAAGGATTATTCCATTTCCTCCTCCAGTTTCACATTTGGATCCCATCCATAAAAAGCCTCCAAGCACTGTCATCCTTTGTTTCTCCTTTTGAGAAAGTAACTTCCACAATGAAATGAGCCAACACATGCGCTTTGATGGTTGACCTATGCAAGAATGAGATGTCAAACCTCTTTAAGTTTACCGCCCATTTCGTCATTCTTCTCGACAAAGCATGTTGGTGGATAATTTGTATAAGAGGTAAATATGAAAATACTTGGACATAATGAATTTGGAAATATGGACACAATCGACGCATTGTAGAAACTACAACTGATACCATCTTCTCTACATACGAGTAGTGTTGCTCAATAGGCTGAAAGACCATGCAAACAAAATAAACCGGAACAGAACATTCCCTGACCAACACCGCGCTAATAGTCTGGGTACTTACAACGACATACAACTGAGGGTTCTTCAAATCAGGGAAAGCCCACTCCATCTCTTTAGTCCACTAAAAACTTACTTTCTAGTTTAGAACTGTAAAGAATGGAAGCGCACGGTCCGCTAAACGCACACAATACTGACTCAGATAATTGATTGCACCATTTAGTTTTTGAACTTCCTTCTTGCAACGAGGTTACCCCAATTTAATGATGGCAGTGATCTTGGCAGTGTTAACACCAATGCCCAGTTCACTGATCATAAAACCCAAAAATTTTCAAGACTCAACCCTAAATACACACTTATAGGGATTGAGGCTTATACAATTCTCTCGCAGAACACCAAAGTCTTCTAGTAAATCAGCTTGACGTTTCTCTTTCATCGCACTCTTAACAACTACATCATCCACATAAGCAACAACATTTCTGTCAAGTTGCTTTCTTAATATTTTGTCCACAAGGCACTGAAAGGTGGCACCCGTGTTCTTGAGACCAAATGGCATAACCTTGTAACAAAAGGTTCCTTGGTTAGTGATAAATGAGGTGCTATGTTCATCGTCTGGGTCCATCTTTATCTAGTTGTACCCGAATATGCATCAAGAAAACTCAACACAACGACTCATGCAGTTGCATCCACCAATGCGTTGGTGGACAATAATGGATAGCTCCCTTAGGTCAAGCTTTATTAAGATCTTTAAAATCAATGCACATGAGCAACTTGCTATTTGCTTTTTTCACCAAAACAACATTTGAGAGCCACTTCGGGTACTGAAAATCCCTTATGAATCCAGACTTCATCAACTTGTCCACTTCAACCTTAATAGCTTTAGTCTTTTCTTCTGTCATCTTTCCCCTCTTTTGAATTACATGCTTAACAAAGAGATCTATATTCAAAGAATGAAGTGCATAAGAAGGTGGGATACCTTTCAAAACTTAAGTAGACTAGGCAGACACATCACGCATTCCTTTCAAGAGACGACCCAGGCTCTCGAACTACACTCCCTCGAAACAACTCCCAACAAACAACTTTTCACCAAGATTGGCAAAGGGAGAAATAAGTCTCTTCTTAAACTCCTTATCTTCGTTAGGCCTTGGAGCGTACACATCAAGCTCGACTCAGTCTTCTTTTTCAACAACACATACCAGTGCTTTTCCCATTTTCTTCAAAGAAGTGAGATAACATGATCTACATTTATCTTGGTTTAGCTTCACCAACATATTCTTTTTCTGGGAATTTCAACATACAATGATAAATAAAAACCACTTCCTGGAATTTCATCAAGGAAACTCTTCCAATAATCGCATTGTACACAGGAGGCAATCTTACCACCGTAAACTCAATATTTCTTACAGGAGTGATCGAAATCTCTCCCATATGTGAGCTTCAATTCAATCGTCCAAGCCCATATTTCAAAGGAGTCTCCTTTTAAGGTAAATAATGAGAATCGAGGACTCCTTGCGCACTCTCGAGAGGACACACATACTTTGAAGGGAAGCAAACTTTGTTTTCTTCTTGGGTTGGTGTTGCTTTACCCTCTTGTTTATTTATTGTTTTGTAAGAGTTCAAGAACATTTTTAGCCATTAGCGCTACATTTCGCAAATTTGCAACAATCAAAATGTTTTTGGTGCACGAAAAATACTAATATATCACATAATATAATTTAAGCACAACACTCCTCACTAAAACACGAAAATATGAAAATCAAAACAAAATATCAAGACAAAAAGAACAAAAAAGAAAACAAAAACAACTTATACACTCTTATGAAACAAAAAACTAAAAGGTTACAAAATCAACAAACAAACACAAATGTCTAGGGTTTACGAATACAAATTAATGTTTCACCTCGAAACGGAGAAGATGAAGAGTCACTTTGATTTTAATCCAATTTGCAAGAGTTAGAGTGTATATTGAAAGATTACGAAGCGAAAGGAGAATCAATGTAAATGAATAAGAGAGGTGGAGTATTCTTTCGTGAATCGCCTCGAAACCGCCTTAGTAAAGAGAGAGCAAAGAGAAGTGATGAATAAGAGACGTTTCAAATCACGTTTTTTTAAGAAACATGGTGGGGCGCACATAAACAACGCTAGAACATGTGTGTCACTGTTGTCTTTTCCTCCCACTCGCAAAACGCAAGCCACACGATCACCCCTATCTAACAGTCAAGATTTGTCCCCAAATTCACATTTTAAAAGCCGTTCGCAACCGTTATCTATTAACAATATGTACACTTCTCTATGTACTATTAATGCATTTTTTTAACATAAACGTTTTGCTACCCTATTTAAAGTAAGATTCTTTTTGATTTTATACGTCAATTTCTCTTTTCAACCGACAAAATTCTGTTACTTTGATTAAATTATGGTGGTGCTAAATATATTGGCTAAATATACAGTGCATATGCACGTATATTTAGCACATGTCCGTGCGAGGCACGTACAAGGATTACGTGCTTGTGCCATTTAATTACCCTTCGGATATCCATTTTTTGCACGGGCACGTTATATGTGTATGTGCCTCCTTTTTTAGGACAGTTTATAAAAAAACAAATATTATTGTAGCACGGGCATGGGTTAATTTTTTTTTAAATTTTCTTAGTTTAATCAAACTAATGAACTATGTGTAATGCTCATAACTTGATTGTCGTATTATTCGAATATCGATTATACTAGGTATAACGTAATCCTAACTTCATTATCGTATAATTCAAATATTGGTTATACTAATTATATTGTAATCCTAACTTCATTATCGTATTATTCGAATAACGATTACACTAAGTATAATGTAATCATGACTTCATTATATTATTATTCGTTATCGTATTATTTAAATATCGGTTATACTAATTATATTTTAATCCTAACCGCATTATCATATTATTTGAATAACGATTATACTAAGTGTAATGTAATCCTAACTTTATTATCATACCATAGAAGCCCTAGGGTAAGCAAAGTTTATGATTTAGAGTTATCAAACCCCAATGATTTTCATAACCTATAAATCTTGTATAACCGGTATTCGAATAATAATATAATGAATTCATGATTACATTATATTTAGTATAATCGATGTTCGAATAATATGATAATGAAGTGAGGATTACATTATATCGTATTATTCGAATATCGGTTATACTAACTATATTGTAATCCTAAATTCATTATCCTATTACTCGAATATCGGTCACGCTAACTGTAATGTAATTCAAACTTCATTATCCTGTTATTCAAATAACGGTTATACTAAGGGTTATGTAATCCTAACTTCATTATAGTAATATTCAAATAACGGTTATACTAAATATACTGTAATCCTAACTTCATTATCGTACTAATCGAATAACTATTATACTAAGTGTAATGTAATCCTAACTTCATTATCATATTATTCGAATATCGGTTATACTAACTATATTGTGATGCTAATGTCATTATCCTATTATTTGAATATTGGTTAATCTAAATGTAATGCAATCCTAACTTCATTATCGTATTATTCGAATATGAAGTTAGGATTGCATTACACTTAGTATAACAAATATTCGAATAATATGATAATGAAGCTAGGATTACATTACAATTATATAACCGTTATTCGATTAATATGATAATGAAGTCTGGATTATATTACACTTAGTATAACCGTTATTCGATTAATACGATAATGAAGTTAGGATTACATTACCCTTAGTATAACCATTATTCGATTAATATGATAATGAAGCTAGGATTACAATATACTTATTATAACCGTTATTTGAATAATATGATAATGAAGTTAGGATTACATTACACTTAGTATAACCGTTATTCGATTAATACGATAATGAAGTTAGGATTACATAACACGTAGAATAACCGTTCTTTGAATAATATGATAATAAAGTTAGAATTACATTACACTTAGCGTGACCGATATTCGAGTAATAGGATAATGAACTTAGGATTACAATATAGTTAGCATAACCGATATTCGAATAATACGATATAATGTAATCTTAACTTCATTATCATATTATTCGAACATCGGTTATACTAAGTATAATGTAATCATTACTTTATTATATTATTATTCGAATATCGGTTATACAAGCATTATATGTTATGAAAATTATTGGGGTTTGATAACTCTAAATCACAAACTCTGCTTACCCTAGGGTTTCTAAGGTATGATAATGAAGCTAAGATTACATTATACTTAGTATAAATATTATTCGAATAATACGATAATGAAGTTATGATAAAAATATAATTGGTATAATCGATATTTGAATTATATGATAACGAATAAAAATATAATGAATTCATGATTACATTATATGTGTAATCGTTATTCGAATAATACGATAATGAAGTTATGATTACATTATAATTAGAATAACCGATATTTGAATTATACTATAATGAAGTTAGGATTACATTACACTTAGTATAATCGATATTCGAATAATACGACAATCAAGTTAGGAGCATTACACATAGTTTCTTAGTTTGATTAAACTAAGAAACGTAAAAAAAAAAATTGTCTATGCCCATGCTACAGTAATATATATATATATATATTTATATAAACTTATCTAAAAAAATGAGTCACATACAAATATAATGTACCCGTGTCAAAAATGGATAGTCGACGGGTAATTAAATGAACGGACACGTAATTCTTATACGTTCCTACATTACACGGGCACGTGCTAAATATACGTGCATAGTATATTTATCCAGTGCATTTAGCCGTAGCGTAAAATTAATTATTTACTCGAATTCCTTTGGATGAAAAGTGGAAAAACATGTCGGGTAATCGCATGCATGATGTGTTTGCAAGGGCTTGGAAAGTCATGATCATTCGAGGACGTCCACGCCTTGTCGTTTTATATGTAGATTGATTAAAAAATCTTTCATTTTAATGTTTTTATTATATATTTTTGCTAAAGACCTTGTTCCACATGACTAGTTAATAATTGTAGCTGATTACGTCTTTCAGGAAAATGGCCAAGCCATATTTGAAACCATCTCAACTATTACGTATAGCTAGATTAATTATTTACAAGGCTACGTCTATTTTGTTTATGGGTTTTATTAATGTATATCCCATAAACATATATTAAGAGTTTAAATTTAAAAAGTATTTTTAAATTATCTACTAAAATAAAATGTGTGTGAACCCCTAGAAAAAAAATTAAACTAGTGGTAAAAAAAATTTATTGCCAAATATAATTTTTTTTTATGAGAAAAGAATTCAAGGTATCCGACATAATCACATCGGGTAGCTCGAGAGGCCGATAAAATCGGCGTCGGTACAAATCGAACAAAAAGAACTAAAGACAAGCACGGAAATTACAACGAAGCAGAAGGAAACACAATAATCTAAGGCAGACAAAAATATAAAATTTTTATTGTGCCCATGGGCACATATTACAAAAATTCTTTGTTTATTACTTTTTCTTTACAAATACTCATCCAATAATACTTGGAAGTCAGGACCCAACCACAATGATAATTTTTAGAATTTTTTTAACTAACTAAAAAAAAATAGGCCTTTTTGCTAAAATATCCATTTGGATGTTAGATTTAGCAAATTTAGCCTTGTTGCTTTTGGTTTTACAAACATGCCCAATTAAGTACCATGTAAATTATACTTACCTTTTCTTTTAAATACAAAAAGTTGGAACACACTTTCATTTCCATAAAAATAAAGGTAAAAGAAACTAATAGCCGATTTTTTTTATAAACAAGTACAATGAAAAAATAATAAAAGAAGTTAATCCTACCATGATAAAAGAAGAAGAAAAACAGGAAAGAAGTACAACGAAAGATACAAAAGTGCAACCTTATAAAAAACATGTCACGTCTATCAGTCCAATTTTCCCTCCAATTTTTTTTTAATTATTTACCGGAATTCCTTTGGTTGAAAAGTGGAAACATATGTCAGGTAATCCCCGACCACAACCTTATTTCTGGATTTGGAAACTCAAGATTCTTCAAAGATTTAAAACTTCATTTGGAAAGATGTCAGAGACGGCCTTTCTATCACGAAACGCTTTAACCGTCATTATGTTTATTCCACCTGCCAACTTTGCCAAACAATAGATGAAGATACTAACCATTTATTTTTTACTTGCCCCTTTACTCAATTAATGATATCTAACCTTGAATCAAAATTTCAATCATCTTTCTCTCTACAATTTAGTTCAGATTTTCAATACAATTTTGATTATTTCAGACAATCCAATTCCAATCCTGCTCCTTTACTATTTCTCTGGTGGTGCATCTGGAATCACCAAAATAATCTGATCTTCCGACAATCTACTACCTCCCTCAACTCTAGTCCCTCAGATCAAGCCTGGCGCTTCTTTCAAGAATGGACATTATCCAACGAATCCATAAAACCAGTAACCATCAGAAGAAACCGTGCGCTGGTCACAAATCGAATATGGAAGAAACCACCTCCGACGTGGGTAAAACTTAATTTTGATGGTTCTAAGAAAAATGACAATAGCTCACATTTTGGATATATTCTCAGAGACTATAAGGAAAAACTATGTTCTTCAACCGGGAACAAATCCCTTCAACATCTATACTCCGTAGTGAAGCCCTATCAGCTCTTTCAGGTATTTAGTTTGATGCTAGGCATAATATTACACAACTAATTATCGAAGGAGATAATCTGTTGGTTATTAATTCCATCTGACGCACCTGCAAAATTCCATGGGAAATCCATTCTATTATTATGGATATTTTTGCTCTTCTTTCATCTTTTTCTTCTTTTCAGGTCTTCCACTGCTTCTAGGAGGCTAACCTTGCAGCCGATTTCTTGGTCACACATCCCATCCCGTCATCTTCACATCAACAATTCCAACGTATTTTTTGTCCCACCGATGACCATTACCATACTCGTCCGAATTATGAGTGACAGATATGAGTTCTTACAATTAAATTATACCTTTAATTTGTTTGAAACTCAATTTATAAGGATCATTTATTCGGATGATTTAGGATAACCATCTGATTAGATGAATCCTAATGTTTGCTTTGTATAAAAAAAAATATGTATGTCGTGTAATCACATGCATAATGTGTTTGCAAGGGCTTGGAAAGCCATGACTCGAGGACGTCCACGCCTTGTCGTTTTATATGTAGATTGATTAAAAAATCTTTCATTTTAATTTTTTTATTATATATTTTTGCTAAAGATCGTGTTCCACGTGACGAGTTAATAATTGTAGCTGATTACGTCTTTTAGGAATATGGACAAGCCATATTTGAAAGCATCTCAATTATTACATATAGCTAGATTAATTATTTACAAGGCGACAGCTAGTGCATCTATTTTTGTTTATTACTTTTTCGTTACAAATACTCATCCAATGGTACTTAGAAGTTAGGACCATCCATAATGATGATTTTTAGAATTTTGTAAGGCCTTTTTGCAAAAATAGCAATTTGAAAGTTGGATTTAGTAAATTTAGGTATTTGGTTTTTGGTTTTACAAGCATATTTAATTAGGTCTCATGTAATTTGTATTTACCTTTTCTTTTAAATAAAAAAAGGTGGATTTTTTTTCATTTTCATAAAAACAAAGGTAAAAGAAACTAATAATAAATAAATTTCCATTTTTAAGAAACAAGTACAATGGAAAACTAATAAAAGAAGAATAAAGAATCATGCCATAATAAAAGAAAAAGAAAAACGGGAAAGAAGTACAATGAAAGATAAAAATGTACAAACTTATAAAGCACATGTTACATCAATCAGTCAAATTGTTTGTCCAAATTTGTTTTTTACCCCCAAAAGGTAGTACCCTTTGGATTTTAGTTAAACAATAATAAAAGATAACTTTTCCACTGTTACGCAGGGCAAGTTATCTTTCTAAAATGTAACTTTAATCTTCATCTTCGAAATTTCTGCCAGACAACATTTATCTCCATTCCCCTTCTTTCTTCTTCTTTAATCCTGCCACACTTCATTAATCGTTATTCCCCTTTCTTTAGCCAAAAATAATTTGCCATACCATGTTACTTGTTCAGAAGAAGGGAATCATATACATTGAATACGGCATGGGTAAGTTGTTATTGTTTTCAGAGATGAAAATGCTATTAACTGTTGCTTGTATCCTTACGTTTTGTTTTTGTTGTCCTTAGGTCGAACGAGGTTCATGATGTCTTTCATTAGCGATGGGGAATGGAAGTTTCTTGGTTAAACTTGGACTTATGAAGGCGCGAGGAAGGCTAACGAAGTTATGGTCTCGGATACAATAGGGTTTGAAGAGTTATGGAGAAAAATATCCGAGAATATCCTGTTAAACAGGAATGGCGATGGACGATACATGAAGAAGTGTTGAACTGTGTATCTCCATGGCGAACTGTGTAACTGTTAAACAAGAATTGCGATGGATGATTAACTGTGTAACAGAAGCGTTGAACCTCATCAGATGAACCCGAAGAACTGTTGAACACATCAGATTGATTCACAAGCGGTTTTCCAGGTTAGGGTTAGGGCTAAATTATGTAAAACCAAATATTCAGAAGGGACCAAATGTAAAACCGAAGCTACCCAAGCGACCAGATGAACTGGTAGTTTTCTGAAGTAGACAAATGATTCACAAGACTTTTGTTAGCCAGATGAACTGGTAGTTTTCTGAAGTAGACAAATATTCAGAAGGTTTTTTTCCTGCTATAATAGAAAGTTCTTGTCGGCCTTAGTAAAACAATTTCCATACTTAATAATAAAAATGTCATAACTACAGCGTTTAAATTGGATATATGTCATACCAAATATTCACAGAATAATGTCATAACTACAACTAAAAGTTTTTAGTCATTAAACCATATTACATGCTTGCCTATTGCCTAATTTGGGTAGGACGTGTGACATCTGGCTGAATAGTTCTACTCAGAAGCTGAATAGTTCATCTCACCAATCTAAATACAAGATGTCTTAATTGAATCTCTCTTTCCCGATGCTCTGCTTCTTTGACAATTTTACTTTACATAGATATTAATTGCACTTCATCTCACCAATCTACTTTACAGATATCTTAATTAGAAAATGCTCCATGTTTGAGTATTTTTAGGTACATGGTGCCACTCGTACTACTGGTGATTTCAAAACCATGACATTTTAAATTGCTATTGTGACATACTGTTTATACTATTTTCACAGAGTAATAGTCTATGACTGACAAATATGACCGTATTCAGACGATTTTTTTACTTTGCAGAGATCTTACTTTACAGAGATCTTAATGGCACTTCATCTCACCCATCTCATTGGAGTGTGTGTTGTTTGACTATCCCAACTGTACATGCTTCCAATCCTACTCTCTCTTTGTTTCACTTCATCTCACCCATCTCTTTCTACTCTTCATCTCTTTCATCTCCTTAGAGTAGCTCGTGTGGTTGTGTTCTTTGCTTGTGGACTCACAAACTTCTGTTGGATTTTAATTGAGTGGCAAATAGGTATGGCTGATGAATACTCCACCATTGGAGACAAGGGAGAGGTTGGATTCATCGATGTTCCCTCAGTCACAACTTCCACTCCTACTGAGGAGGGTCCTGTCATGGTGTCTGTGCCGTTTCCATTTGCTGGAGGAAAGCCTCAATCGGTTCCTGTGAATGAGGTTTCCGCGGCGTCATTCACAATAGAAAACACCACTGATGAATATATTTTACTTTGGGGTGTGAAGATTTATGCTTCAATTCCTGAAGATTCATTTGTGTTGTCACTGATGAAACCTCCATCTCGCCAGCCATATGACATACCCGAGGAAGATTTTGTCCGTTCTTTTCATATGGAGGAACGAAATTTGATGCCACATGGTAGCCTGACTATATGGATGTCTTGTGTGCCCAAGGAGATTGGCGTTTTCACATCTATAGTGCATATCCAAACTGATGTTGTGACTATTGAACGACTTGTCTTCCTCTTGGCTGAAGATGAGGTATCCAAAGCTTTGGCACCTCAGAGACCATATAACATACCACCACATATCAGGAAAGCGATAGAGTTTGAGGAAATCCATGAAGTAGTCTTACAAGGCTTAACAAAGGAAAATTATGCGTCGTATTTCAATGAGTTGTTAGGGATGGAGAAACTTCTGATTATGGTAAGTGTTATATTTTCTCTATATTGGGGTTGGGGGACTGGAGGGATAGCTAGATGGCATCGTTCTCTCGTAATACCAAGTTGTTGAATGATTTTTTTATATTTGTTTACAGGAGTACGTGAAAGCTTATAATATGAAGTCTATTACTTTGAGACAAAAGTATAATCGGCTTGTAGCACTTAAAGTGCCAGGACTAGGTGAAAGAAGGCCCTCAGTTGTCCGTGGAGATGTGGTGAATGTTTATGGAGAAGGCCCTCTCCATCAGGTATGTGGATAATGTTAGGTAGCTTATTATTTTTGTCAAAGTGTTATATATTATTGTCGGAATGAATTATGAAATTGCACGACTTATTGTTGCCAATGTTGTGTTCTCATGTTGAACTTGCCAATGTTCTTTGAACAGGGCTCGATCCACCGTGTTGAGGCTGATGAATTATTATTGCAATTTGATGATGAATTTTACAAAAGGCACATAGATAGCAATATGTATGAAATCTGTTTTGTGTTCAACGGGGCAAATTTCAGTAAGCTCCATCAAGCCATTCTATCTGCAGAGGCATTACACGAAAACTTCCTCTTTCCCCATGAGTATCATGCAAAGCAGAGGATTACAGCAAACAATTTTGTGCCTATCTCACTTCTTCTTGATGAGGAGCAAAAAAATGTTGTTCGCTTAATTTTAGGTTGCAGAGGAGGAGCTCCTTGTGTGATTTATGGACCCCTGAAACCAGGAAAGACAAAAACACTAGTGGAGGTGATCCTACAACTCTATACAACTAGACGTAATTCTCATATACTGGTATGTGCTTCTTCAAATTGTGCGGCAGATCACATATTAGAGAAAATCCTTTGTGAGGGGATGAAACTTAGGGAGGAAGATATTTATAGGTTGAATGCCACACGTCGTCCCTTACAAAAAATGAACGCTGCATTGTTGAGGTTCTGCACCTATAGTGCAGGTTTCTTCACTTGCCCTTCTCGAGATGCACTCCGCAAGTACAAGATAATAATAACGACATACACGAGTGCATCTATGCTCTATCATGCTGAAGGGGTTAACCGTGGCCACTTCTCCCACATCATCTTAGATGATGCAAGCCAAGTTTCAGAGCTAGAGACAATGATCCCCATATCAACCCTCTTAGAAAAGAACACAGTTATTATTCTTTGTGGTGATCCCAAACAACTTGGGCCTGATATTCATTCAAAGCAAGCTGAGGCTTATGGTTTGGGAAGATCTTTTCTGGAGAGGTTGTTGGAGTTTGAAGTTTACAGATCAGGGGATCGCAATTATGTCACAATGTTGTTGAACAATTACCGGAGCCACCCTACAATTCTTTGTGTTCCTTCAAGACTATTTTATAGTGGAGCATTGATTCCATATCGAGAAGACAGTAACACATCTTCCTTACCTTGGACTGATATGCTTCCCAATGGGAAGTTCCCTTTCATGTTCTGTGGCATCCAAGGCTTTGATGAGAGGGAAAAGGGCAGCCCATCATGGTTTAATAGGATTGAAGCTATCAAGGTGGTTGAGCTCGTACAGAAGCTGATAAGAAGGAATGTGTTTAAGCAAGACATCGGGATTATTACCCCTTTCCCACAACAAGTACTAAAGATAAGGAAGGCTCTCAAGTCTCTACATATGAGGGATATTGAGATTGGCGGGGTTGAGCAGTTTCTGGGTAAAGAAAAGGAAGTAATCATCCTGTCAATTGTCAGATCGACCGCTAAGCACGACGAATATGACAGGACTTTCAGCATGGGATATCTGAGCAACCCGAAGAGGTTCAATTTTGCCTTGACTCGTGCCCGATCATTGCTTATTATTGTTGGAAACCCTTATATTATTAAAAAGGTAATTCCCGGTAAAAAAAACTTACATTATTGGTCATTGTTGTTGGTCATTGACAAGATTAAAAGGGTTGATTAACTAACCGTGTTGTTGGTCATTGTTATTGCGTATTATTGTTGGAAACCCTTACACTATTGTTGGAAACCCTTATATTGTTGGTCATTGACAAGATTAAAAAGGTTGATTAACTAACCGTGTTGTTGGTCATTGACAGGATTTGCACTGGCAAGAAATGTTAAAGGATTGTGTTTTAAAAAGCGCCTATGAAGGTTGTGCATTCCGCGGGGACTTTGAAGGTTGACATCAGACATTTGTGATTCTAGTAATGTAATGATAGCATCCAGTTGACAACTATCTTTTTTTTTATAGAAATGTAATGGTAGCCCACGTTCCAACATTCTAGGAATGTAATGATAGCATCCAGTTGGCAACTATTCTAGTAAGGTAATTGTATGTGTGTGTAGTGCTGGCATTGTGCTTGAATTTGCAAAACTTACATGAAGATCGACATTAATATTTTGCAATCTGACACGTAGAGTCAACCATGCTTACGAATACTATTCGAAATAAAATTCATCCTCTTACATAAAAAACCAAAGTCATGAGGTACATACTTCATAGTCAATTTATCCTCAACCATGCCTACATGCTCGATTACAAATGCTGAAAGCACTAATCCCTAGAATCACACCAGCACCAAACGCAGAAATAAGAAGTATTACATGGTTCCTGAAGTTTTTCTGGGAGTGTAGTGTCTTGTTTTCAGCTTCAAGTTCTGCCACCCTTGCATTTAGTCGCCAAATTGCATGATCGAATTGCATCTCACTTGTATTGAGTTCCATAATTCTTTGTCCAAGTTCATGTATCTCAGTACGTAGGCATGTGATTATTTCACCCAACATGTTGGAACGTGGGCTATTCGTTAGCAACATGTCTAACTTTTCTTGCACCTTCTCCTCTATTTGAGAAGGTGTAGGAGATGTAGGTGATGTTCATATTTTCGGGGGTCCCCGCTTTGATAACTTGAGGTGTCGCTAGATGACATTGTGCTTGAGTACTGCAGAAACAAAGAAAGAATTCCAGCCAAAAACACAGTGATACATGCTTGCTTATTGATCCAGTATGAAAACCACACAATAAACAAAGAGGTTTACCTTCAAGTTCGACGCAGCAGTGAAGGATCTTTGCTTCGCGAAACGAACAGAGAGGGTTTAGGGATTGTTGAAAATGAGAAGGAACATGGTCGGTCATAACTATTTACCTGATATGACTTCATTTATGTAGTACACATCTTTTAACCTCTGTTTTCCCTCTAAAACTTAACAAATTTCCCTCCAATTTCTACCCCTGACACGTGTTAGGTTGTCATCCAAGCAGAACCCAAAGCCACCGTAACAAGTTTTCCTCCAAATCCACCGTAACACCACAAGACCTTAAATCCACAAATCTTCAAAAAAGATTGTGCAGCGTCTTCAATGTCTTTGGAATAGAAGAAATTTAATAATGGGTGAGTTTTGACTTTCACGTTCATATTCAGATGCATTACAAGACATTCTTTTGTGGTTCACTAAATGAGAGAACAACCTTTCAGCTTCTTGTTGAGCATTACACCAACTTTAACTCCCGTTTATCCTTGATTCTAGAATATTTGTTTTCCCTACAAATTTTTACAGTCACCCACTAGAATTATCAAAATCGACAGCCTGAAAACCCTTTAATGTCGGTGTTAGGGTATTGTCCCGTTTGGCTAGAAAACCCTTTATTATGGCTTGAAAACCCTTTAATGTCGGTGTTAGTGTATTGGTCATACTGTCAATGTTTGCCATAAAGTATTTAACTTGTGTTTGCTTTGTGTTCGTATAACAGGTTCAAGATCATACTACTTGACTCTGAAAATAGGTGGTGAATGGATATCTAAGGGAAACAAGTGGGTTTTTGATGGGATCACAACGACAACCAGACTTCTTTTGTATGCAGATATGAATTACTCAAATCTGAGAAAAAAGTTGGCTGAGAAGATTAAATGCAATGACGAGATAGATGAAATATAGATAAAATATCTGTCACCGTGGAAACCAATGCCACAACCAATCGATGTGAAAGATGACGAGGACCTTGATGCTTTCAAATTTTTGAACTTGCAATCACACGATGTTATTTGGCCTATCGAGTTATATGCGAGTATGAAAAAGAAAGGAAACAAAGAGGCAGAGGCCGAGGTTGTTATGGCTGGTCATCCAAGTAGAAGTGATGACGAGGACATCACAGTGTGTCTGACTCCGCCACCGTTAACACAAACTCAAGAGGCAGAGGCCGAGGTTGTGGTAGGTTGTCATCCAAGCAGAAATGGTACCAAATCCGACAAGAGCAATATGGTAAGCGACAATTTTCCCACTGAAGCTGTATTGAATATAGTTGATTGTGACATGTATGAACTGAAACCAAAAATTTGTCGTGTAAACAATGGGGAAGTACAAATAGTTGACTTGGTGAGCCAATCTGAGGCAGACTCGGAAACTGATGGGAGAGAAACAAGGTCTTCCACATGAACGAAAAGAATACATGAATGTATTGACATTGAGAGTGATTATGGGGAAGACGTTGGGCGAGATTTTGATTGGGATGACTTTGAGGATGACTTTGAGGAAGATGTTGAAGAAGGGATATTGTTGGATGACACTAATGAAGTTGATAACTTATTCATAGACATTGATGAGGAAGTTCTACAAGAGATTGAAGCTGAGTACTATCGTAGCAAACAGTTTAATAAAAGACAATTGGATGATTTGGAAGAGCCAATGGAGGATAATAGGGTGAGCGGCAATAATTTGAAAATAAAAGTTGGAGAGCATTTCAATTGCAAAAAGGATCTTAAGGATCGTTTATCCTTGATGGCATTACAGAGGCGCTTTCAGATGCAAGTCCAGAAGTCTGATAAGAAGTTATATGTGGTAAGGTGCATTGATCCTAGTTGCACATTTTATTGTCGTGGGAGCGCTCTTGGCAACACATGATTGTTTGAAGTAAGGAAATATTGTGGACAACATACATGTGGCATGAAGCTAAAGCATAACCATCACAGACATGCAAGTTCAAGCGTAATTGCTGACCATATTATGTCAAGGTAAGTAAACAATCCTGTCAGTACGATCATATATATTTATGAGCATGTATATGAACTAACCTTAGCACGTTACATATACAATCCTGTTACATCTTTAACACAATCGGTACATGTCCTGGACCTCGTGCTGTCGAAATTCAAGACATCATGAAGAAGCTGGGAGTGGCAGTTAGTTACGATAAGGCAAACAGAGCACGTTTAACCGTCATTGACAGGATAAGAGGCACAACTGAAGAAAGCTACAATAGGATTCATGGATACATGTACATGCTCGAAAGGATGAATACAGGGATAGTCACACATGTTGAAGTAGATTCTAATCGTCGATTCAAGTATTGTTTCATCAGCTTGGGTGCTTGGCGCAATGGAATGCAATTTTTAAGAAAGGTATATTTAAGTTTTGTCATGTTCCACGATGCTATTGTCAAATTGATACAGTACATTGTAGCATATGTCACTTTGTAAAGCTGAGTGAAAACTATTGCAGGTCATAACTGTGGATGGTACCCATCTAGGATCAAAGTACAGAGGCACACTTCTAGTTGCAGTGGCACAAGACGGAAACAAACAAAAATATCCAGTGGCTTTTGCTGTTGTTGACAGCGAGAATGACAGTTCATGGTCATATTTCTTCTGACACCTATGCTCCGTTGTTGCCGACGATCATGACCTCGTATTTGTGTCTGACCGTCATGGAAGCATTTACAAAGGTTTAAGAGAGCGCTATATCTTCGCAAAGCATGGTTGTTGCACACTTCACCTATTTCAAAACGTGAAGATGAGGTTTAAAAGAAATGACTTGTGGATTCTGTAAAAAAAAAAACAAAAGGCAAATCAAGCGTACACCAAACAAGACTTTAATCGTGAATTTGCAAGACTTTGCAACCAGTCTCCGGAAGGCGGTACCTACCTCAGGGGTGTTGGATTTGAAGCGTGGACAAGGTCGCATATGCCCGCAAACAGATTCAACATTATGACGTCCAACAATGAGGAATCCGTTAATAGTCGCTTAGTGGGGCCGCGTCGAATGCCGTTGATTGGGTTGCTTGATGGTATACTGAATGTCATGAGTAAGTGGTTTTATGACAGGAGATTGAAGGGAGAGCGACATTCTCATGTTCTGACCCCGACAGTAAGTCGTGAGCTAGAAGGTAATTATTTGAAATCGTTGACAATGGTTGTGAGTAGGCTAAATCAATATGAGTTTCAAGTGCATACCAATGGAACTACATTCTTGGTAAATCTTCATGCTCAAACCTGCTACTGCAACGTCTTCCAAGTTGACCAAATTCCTTGTGCGCTTGCAATAGCGGCTGCGAAGGATTGTGGTGTGAATCCTGTCACTCTTGTTCATCCCCTGTTTACTGTTGAAATGTGGAAGGAAGTGTACAAGGAAACTATATATCTGATTCCTGCATTTGAGCATTGGAAAGTTCCTGACACGGTCTTGAATAGAGCATGTTTGCCCCCGAATGTTAGGAGGAAATCAGGAAGACCAAGGATGATAAGAATCCCGTCACGGGGAGAATACAGGGGCCCGAGGAGAAGGTGTGGAAGTTGTGGCACTGTCGACCATAACTCACGAAACTGTCCTAACCCCTCAGTCGGCCCATGATGCCGTTAATTGTGCTACCTCTTCAATTATCTATTTTGTTAATATGTGTTTCCTTGTGTTAACTCTTGAATTATGTATTTTGTTAATATGTGTATTAAGAGATCCAAACTCTTGAAGGATCTCTTACCACTCATATTACTTTTCGCATAAATGATATGTATTTTGTTAATATGCGGTTAGTTAATGTAACACTATCCTGTCATGACTTCATTTATGTCCTGACATTGTCAATATTGACTATTTTTGGTTAAATTCATATGACAGAAGTTTCACTCCATTCCGTACCTACCCCTTGACCCCACTTGTTATTCTTCCATATTTATCATGACATATTCAATATGCTTTCAAATAACCAACGGACCGACATGAATGACATCTGAATAACACACAGGAAAAACATAAACTGTCCTAGACCATACATAACATGCTTCTTAAAATAACTACATTTACCTGACATTACATAGTCACTACATGACATTATGTCTTCACGACACTCACATGTCTTCACGACATTACATAGTCACTAATACGATGTTCAACACAACTACTTTAAACCAACAAACGCATCACCATAGAGTTACATTCTTCAATTTCAAAATAAATCTCTGAATATGGTAACGTTGTATATAACATTGATGTAACACCCCCAAACTTATTGTCGGAAATGCCACACGCCAGTGACCTCAGACATTGTTGTCCGATGTCACCTAAGGCTTTAATCGGAATAATTAATCTTAAATAAACATAATAATTAACGAAAGGTTAAACAACGGAAGACATTTGTATATGAAACTCAATACTTTTATATTAAAAGATCTCTCATCAAACGAGGAGATGATTTTACAACAGAGTGAAATTACAGCGAAAGACTTTAAATTACACAGCAGAAGACTTCAAGAATAAACCTAATACATGACTAGGTTATAAAAATACATTTAAAGTAGTACTTAACGATCCTTGAAATACCGGCACTTAAATCTGCAACTGCAAGTCTCTTCTTCAACGGTTACTTCGAGTCTTCGGGAACCAACCACTAATGTGCCGTATAGGAAGGATGACACCAGCCAACCATGCAAGGAATAAAACCCGGTTGGTTAGTCTAATGAAAGACTATGCAAGGGTAGAAAACAAAATGGTTCTAGTGATCGTAACCGTTTACTATCATTGTCCCTCGAATAACAACCGAATGAACGATATATAACCCGGAACTTTCACGGAATGATTTAAGAAATAGTCGTATTAGGTTAGACCCATCGCTTCTCGAATGAAAGTCGATGACGATAGTAAACCTCAATACTTCTACGGAAAG
The DNA here is from genome assembly GCA_027886185.1 of Rheum nobile. NCBI lineage: Eukaryota > Viridiplantae > Streptophyta > Magnoliopsida > Caryophyllales > Polygonaceae > Rheum > Rheum nobile. The sequence continues at coordinate 11,517,504 of WOAB01000011.1, forward strand.
ATACACAACAGAATGATCAAGAGAAGACTCCTAAAGATCGAGTCTAATGGAAACGTATGAAGAGAAGACTCCAAGAGATTGAGTCTTATCGGAAAGTATGACAAGTGTTCGGGAACATAATAATTTCACACAAGCGTTTAAAAAGACTCAACCATTTGGGTCCACGACCAACCTCACCGCGTAATGCGAATGCAGATTTGGAAGGAGGACTTACTCTGATCGAAGTCCATACGAGTTTCCATGTTGTACTTCTCGCCCAAGGTTCATTAATTATGTGCATAGCAGCACTTATCTTATTTAATTCCAAAACGTATATTTACGTTATAAGCTTTTAAATATCATCTCATCGCGAGAGATATTGAAGGGAATAAATCCCGAGAATCGGCACCAGCTATGTGCACAAACCCTGAGTAAGGGTATGGTCATGACCAAAGAGAGTACTAGGGCAATAATCCTCCTAGCACCAGTTATAAAGAAACAACTAGACCTCGCAAGGTACATAGCGTTCCTACGAATACTCGTTCTAACTAAACAGTTAAAACCACATCATAGTCCACATCAATGTCATCGAGGCAATAACAGATATAATAACATTGTTTCTAGCAATATATACAACCTATTATAATATCTGTATTTTTAATCATATCATTTATCAAATCTGTTCCCAAACGAAAACAATAATTCATTCCAATTTAATTAACAATTAAACAATTGATAATTACTGGAAATATGGAATGATAAGCAAGAGCGAACCGCCACTTGCCTTAGACTAGACGAATGATAGAGCACCGACGGGTTTCTGGGTCCGGAACGGGAACGGAACTCGGATTACAGATTCCTACGGAATGACCCATAACGAGACCCTAAGTTAGATTCGACAATCAACTATACGAATCTAAAGAATAACGAACGAAATCGAAAGAATGGAAGTCCCGACCGAGATCGGATCGCCCAAGGCCACGATCGCGACTACTAAAGCAATCCGCGGTCGCGGCGGGCACTACCGCGGTCACGGTCATCGAGGACGAATGTTCGCGAGCACTGGTGACAGCGGCCGCGGACGCGGCCGACATTGTCACTGCCGCGATCGCGGCTAAGAACTCCGGCGACCCAAAATGATAAAAACTCACCGGCGGGGACTCCTTGGGGCTCGAGTCGCGGCGGCTTCCACTCCGAGGCACCACCACCAACAGGAGCAACAACTTCGAAAACTCCGGCGAAAGCTTGAACTCCGGCGACAAGCTCGATCTCCGGCGACAAGCACCTAGGGAGAGAGAGGTCGGGATGGAGTGAAGATGGAGGCTCTCCTCCCCTCCTTTTATAGGGAAAGAAGGCTCCCTCAACCGACCACCCGGCCAATGCATGGACGCCACGCGGAAGAAGGAAGAAGAAAGCTGACGGGCGACGCTGGGCGTTTTCCGCGATCGCGGTGGGTATTGTCGCGATCGCGGAAAATTCCTTTTCCAGCTCTCCTGGGCATGATTATTCCGCGATCGCGGTGGCTCTGCCGCGATCACGGTTTTGCCCATTTTTCTTCCTTTTGCCCGGGAATGAGCTTGGCATGGGATTAAACCCCGTAATAAATATATTTGTACCCAAACAAATATTCTAAGCCCCGAAAAATACGTCGAATGTACTTTAAATCACTCAGGGAATTTTACAGAGATCCAACTTGCTACAGAAATTCTGAACTTTGCCAAATGCGTCTCGAAATAATTGACGAGGGTTTGAGAAATTACCCAATTACCCTTGCTAACAAAATGAGGGGTATTACATCACTTCCCCCTAAAAAGAAGTTTTGACTCCGAAACTTGGCCGATAGCAGCTCAGAGCAGCGACCTCCATCTAAGCTATCCAGTCGAATAAGTTTAACCATGTCTGACCCGTTTCACACTTTGTAAATTGGTTCAGGCATTTCTAGGTTAAGATCCATAAGTTGGTTCAAATCACATTTAACGTCAGGTTAACCATAATTAAGATCCTTCACCCTCAGAAGAACTCTAACACTTGCTTTCACTAGACATGCATTCCAACACATTACCCCTATGAAATATAAGGGTTATCACAATACTACCCTCTTAAAAGAGTTTTCGACCCCGAAACTAGCACTGCTAAGCTAAAGGGACCGGTTGCACCATAATCTTACCATCTGAATTCAATATCCTTAATCATCTCATTCTTGTACTAACTCGTGACCATCCTCAAGGTCATAATTATCCTAGGATAATTGTCTCCAAAAATCATCGTACTAGTCTCGATATACCTTAAGAATGAGATTATACATATTTCTCTTTCACCTTTCTCAAAAATTTTCTCAAAGTATGTACCTTATCTTCCTTAAGTCGATATCCTTGAATAAATTTTGTTTCCGAAACCTGTATCACAAAATCGAACTACTTACTCGATCTTGATTCCACTTACAACATATTGCCTACATTCCTTACTCTTGCTAGAACATATGTGATCATTCACAAGATTACCATTGTCTCGCTCAGAGTATCCAATACAATCTCCAATATAACCTCATGGTTATGACCTATTCTTCCTAAAGACCTTGATGTCCTTAACTAGGAGAATACAACATCTTTCTACTAACTTCCTTTAGACAATCCAATCCTCAAGTATATACATAGAATTCAACTGTACCTCAACTTAGTACTTCCCTTGTCATATAGACCTTACTTCTTACATACACGGCTCACCTACTACATTGGTTACCTTACTCGCATTTGGCCCTTGTGCCATATCCTTAACTCAAAATCTTCACCCATGTGATTCCACCATTAATCACACCATAACCTAAGTCTGATTACCTCAACATGATTTACTAATCCTCTCCATAGGATTATACTCTCGTCTTATCCAAACGTGTCATACGATCACCTTAATAAACGTGGATCACCTTTTCCTCAAGTCCACTTGATATCATCTACCTACTTACTTTATGCCACACGATTGACCTTCAAAATCGTAACAACTTTTACCGATCGAGTTTGCTATTCACCCAAAATCCTTAAGAAATGAGTTGTCCTCATACGATTTATTATCCCAAATCAAGCACCATTTTGCTTTACGGATATTTACCATTTATCCAAAATTAACTTTACGTATTCCTTATCAAATCTCTAACTTAAACCTTTAAGGTTCCTCAACTCTATTTACTCAAAATACCATATGGATGAACAATACATTGCCTTTAAAATCAATCACTACACGTCCTAAATCCTTCAATTGGTATATATACGAGTAAAAAATGTTACTTTACTCCTTAAATGCAGATACGACAATTTCCTATGCTACATCCTTTTCTTTATCGATATCCTCCGAATAACTAGGCCTTACACCATAACCTTTCAATTACAAGTGGGCTTTCTCCCAAAACTATCGATCACAACTAAATTCCCAAAAAGTGCTATATCGACTGCCTTACAGTCGTCACACTCTCTACAATCAGACTTTGTAAATCTCCAGATATCATATCTCTATATCCCTTGAAGGTACAATTCACTGATTCAGTACCTTGGCCCAAATAAGTTTGGCCCTAAGCTCACTTCCAACTCAAAACCTTTAGTTTACTCAAAACAAGATCGTGATAACTCAACTAGCACAATTGCTGCTACTCACGTCATTTTCCTAAACGTGACATCAAATCGCCTTAACAGACATTGATCACTCTACGCTAATCCTTATGTCGTTTCTTAAGAAAGCCTCATAACGAAACCTCAGATAAATCTTCCAAGACGATACATATGACTTCACACCTTTAGCCTTTCCGAAAGTCTAATCCTCTGGTCCACAATGATGATACTCACTTACAACTTCCATAACCAAAATCCCTTGAGCTATTACTCCTATTTCCTTAAGGTATCATCCTGATAATTGATTCATTACTAACCGTATTAGTTACTTCTATCAGAATCCTTTAATTTATCGGAATCATCAACATAATCCATCCTCAAACTGTAATCTTTCCAATTAAGTGGCCTCCTTCTAACACAGTAACTTCACAATTTAGTCTTCTCCAAAGAATTTCACCATAAGCCTTTTAACTGACAAACACACATAAAATCCAAACATCAAACCTTACAACCGTACAAATATCATAATTCCTTATTCCCTGATCGTACAACCTACCAATTTCAATTATTTGGTCCACTTAGGTTTGGCTCAGCCGCCCTTTTCCTGACTCACATCCCAAAGGTTTGTTTAATTGGCTCAAATAACTTATCTCCAACTTAAGATCCTTATACTCCTCGCACAATCTATTATCCATCCAAGAATTAATCATACCATTTCCTTATAGAACCTCAAAACGAAACTTCGAATAGATATTCCAAAATAATACCTATGACTTTGTACACTCGGCTTTTCAAAAAGTTATAACCATAGGTCCTACACTGGTTGTACCCACTTATAAATCTCATAATCATAAACCTAGACTCTCAAGTCTTACTCAAGGTCGTAATAGAGGAAACGAGTTCCCTATGAACTATCCCTCTTATACAATCATTCCTTCTTCAACAATCTATCCGCATCAATGCCTACAACATGACCTCATGACTACGCATTCTGATCTTTATACAGTTCACTCATACGAGCTTGATCAGAATAAATGTTTAGGGTACCCATATGAGAAGAAAAATTTCTTAATCCCATAGAGCATTAACCACATACATTTGTTTTCTACACCCAAAAAAAAAATTGGTAAAAACTCAAATCACGAGATAACGCTCATCCGCTCAACGAAGGGAGTAATTAATGTCATACCGATGCGACATTACCCCAAGAATAAAGAGAGATTCCTAAGGATGGATCTAGCAATTCAGTAATGGAGTCGACCCTGGTGTTAACCATGTAGGGAACGAACACCTCGGTTCCACATGTTACCCCTCCTGTGTGAGTCCTGACAACCCTTATCCATACGTGGCATAACTGTTTTTGGCACTCACGGAGCCTCGTATGAACGAACAATTTGCAAAAGTAACGAATTTAGTAATTTCCGAACAAGGAAACACTTCTTTATTATTCGAAATATTACATAAAGCAACTGATAGAAAGTCAAATAGACAGATTACTAAACTATGGAGACTATCGACACAAGTCAACGCTCCCTATTCTAAAAAGCCTTACAAGGTACTACCACTTGTACAAAGCTTCCCTCCCATCGGGGTGACATATCACAAAGAGTCGCTGCTCTTGACCCGAGAATTCCATAGGCGCCTTGCCTCTATCATGAGTAGCAGATGGCCTCGGAGCAGATACTTCCGCCCTTGGGTTCTGTCCATTGCCAATTTTTGAGGCCTGATCTGCTTGGGTTGGTCTTAGGCCCTTCTTCCTACAGTATGCCTTCATGTGGCCTTCCTTTCCACAATAGTAGCATACCCTCTTGTCCTTTTGACAGCTAAAACTTTTGTGCCCAACTTTTCCACAGTTGTGGCATAGAATCCCGCCGCTATTCCAGCCTGAGTCCTTGGCGGAATCGGACGGAGTCGTCTTGGTCTTAGCACGACCAGACTTCTCGAACTTAGTGGGCGACGTCGGGCGCTTGAACGAGTCAGCCCTGCGATTCTGTTGCCTAATTTGTGCCTCCACACTAGCTGCGACTTGAGGTAAGGGGGCCTCTTGGACTTGCGGTATCATCTGGGCCGTTAATACATCGACCACTAGCCCCACAATCTGCCCAATGGTCATCGCATTTAGCATAATCGGGGCAGGAGGTGGAACTCCCCTTGCAGCTTGGGGGTCCACTTGTCCCTGATGAACATCCTGTCGTAGGGTCGGGTCACTACTACGTGATCCAGATCTCGCGCCTTCCCCTGGTGGAGTAGCACTTCTCAGCCGAATTCAAGAATCGTTGCTAGGACTTTCGTTAGCTGCTCGGTTGGTGGATCGGGTGTTCATCATCTGTTGATGAACCATAACGTTGGTTTAGAACTTTTCCAACTCGTACTTGACACTGAGTCAATTACGTTATGATACGATTCATAAGGGTCCAAACTAATAACTCTATATTAGTTTGACTGGCCCATCACCACTAACCGCATAAACGACTTCTTCTCTGACTTACTTGAAAGGAACTCTAGGAGAAATGTCAACCTTTGAATGACATTCTATCTAAGGAGAAATGATATTCCTAGGAATGGATCTAAGGAATAAGTAACAACTTGAATCTTGCAGAAGTTTGAAAAATCTCTTAAATCTTATATTTTCAACTTCATACCTTATATCTTTAAACCTCATAAATAAAAATAGTTATTTATAAAGTTAGTTTCTCAAACTAGTGATACGATTATCACAAAACTTGTACTAAGACTAAAATCTCACTTTTAAAGTTAAAATCTTTAAACTTATTTTGATTGCATATAACACGTCTTTTATAAACCAATTATAAATAGCTTTTGAAGTTCAAATAGCTAAAACATTAGTTTAAATTAAATTTCAAGACAAAATTAAAACTTTTAAATTTAACACTTAAAACTCTCGAAATTTATTTCAAATAGAAAATAGGTTGAAAATAGTTTCGAAATTAATTTTCAAAAATTCTCAAACCTAACAATAGGCCAAGAATTTTAAAACCGTTGCTCTGATACCATAATTGTAACACCCCCAAACTTATTGTCGGAAATGCCACACGCTAGTGACCTCATACGTTGCTGTCCGATGTCACCCAAGGCTTTAATCGGAACAATTAATCTTAAATAAACATAATAATTAACGAAAGGTTAAACAGCGGAAGACATTTGTATATGAAACTCAATCCTTTTATATTAAAAGATCTCTCATCAAACGAGGAGATGATTTTACAACAGAGTGAAATTACAGCGGAAGACTTTAAATTACACAGCAGAAGACTTCAAGAATAAACCTAATACATGACTAGGTTATAAAAATACATTTAAAGTAGTACTTAACGATCCTTGAAATACCGACACTTAAATCTGCAACTGCAAGTCTCTTCTTCAACGGTTACTTCGAGTCTTCGGGAACCAACCACTGATGTGCCGTATAGGAAGGATGACACCAGCCAACCATGCAAGGAATAAAACCCGATTGGTTAGTCTAATGAAAGACTATGCAAGGGTAGAAAACAGAATGGTTCTAGTGATCGTAACCGTTTACTATCATTGTCCCTCGAATAACAACCGAAGGAACGATATATAACCCGAAACTTTCACGGAATGATTTAAGAAATAGTCGTATTAGGTTAGACTCATCACTTCTCGAATGAAAGTCGATGACGATAGTAAACCTCAATACTTCTATGGAAAGATACACAACAAAATGATCAAGAGAAGACTCCTAAAGATCGAGTCTAATGGAAACGTATGAAGAGAAGACTCCAAGAGATTGAGTCTTATCGGAAAGTATGACAAGTGTTCGAGAACATAATAATTTCACACAAGCGTTTAAAAAGACTCAACCATTTGGGTCCACGACCAACCTCACCGCGTAATGCGAATTCAGATTTGGAAGGAGGACTTACTCTGATCGAAGTCTAGACGAGTTTCCACGTTGTACTTCTCGCCCAAGGTTCATTAATTATGTGCATAGCGGCACTTATCTTATTTAATTCCAAAACGTACATTTACGTTATAAGATTTTAAATATCATCTCATCGCGAGAGATATTAAAGGGAATAAATCCTGAGAATCGGCACCAGCTGTGTGCACAAACCCTGAGTAAGGGTATGATCATGACCAAAGAGAGTACTAGGGCAATAATCCTCCTAGCACCAGTTATAAAGAAACAACTAGACCTCGCAAGGTACATAGCGTTCCTACGAATACTCGTTCTAAGTAAACAGTTAAAACCACATCATAGTCCACATCAATGCCATCGAGGCAATAACAGATATAATAGCGTTATTTCTAGCAATATATACAACCTATTATAATATATGTATTTTTAATCATATCATTTATCAAATCTGTTCCTAAACGAAAACAATAATTCATTCCAATTTAATTAACAATTAAACAATTGATAATTACTGGAAATATGGAATGATAAGCAAGAGCGACCTGCCACTTGCCTTAGACTAGACGAACGATAGAGCGACGACGAGTTTTTGGGTCCGGAACGGGAACGGAACTTGGATTACAGATTCTTATGGAACGACCCATAATGAGACCCTAAGTTAGATTCGACAATCAACTATACGAATCGAAATAATAACGAACGAAATCGAAAGAATGGAAGTCCCGACCAAGACCGGATCGCCCAAGGCCACGATCGTGACTGCTAAAGCAATCCGCGGTCGCGGCAGGCACTACCACGGTCACGGTCGTCGAGGAAGAATGTCCGCGAGCACTAGTGACAGCGGCCGCGGATGTGGCCGACATTGTCACTGCCGTGGTCGCGGTAGTTTATAGCCTCGATCGCGGCTAAGAACTCCGGCGACCCAAAATGATAAAAACTCACCGGCGGGGACTCCTTGGGGCTCGATTCACGACGGCTTCCAATCCTGGGCTCCTTGTGCCTTCAATGCAGTACTCCGGGGCACCACCACCAATGGGAGCAACAACTTTGAAAACTCTGGCGAAAGCTTGAACTCCGGCGACAAGCTCGATCTCCGGCGACAAGCACCTAGGGAGAGAGAGGTCGGGATGGAATGAAGATGGAGGCTCTCCTCCCCTCCTTTTATAGGGAAAGAAGGCTCCCTTAACCGACCACCCGGCCAACGCATGGACGCCACGCGGAAGAAGGAAGAAGAAAGCTGACGGGCGACGCTGGGCGTTTTCTGCGATCGCGGTGGGTATTGCCGCGATCGCGGAAAATTCCTTTTCCAGCTCTCCTGGGCATGATTATTCCGCGATCGCGGTGGCTCTGCCGCGATCGCGGTTTTGCCCATTTTTCTCCCTTTTACCCGGGAACGAGCTTGGCATGGGATTAAACCCCGAAATAAATATATTTGTACCCAAACAAATATTCTAAGCCCCGAAAAATACGTCGAATGTATTTTAAATCACTCAGGGAATTTTACAGAGATCCAACTTGCTACAGAAATTCCGAACTTCGCCAAACGCATCTCGAAATAATTGACAAGGGTTTGGGAAATTACCCAATTACCCTTGCTAACAAATGAGGGGTATTACAATTGCGGTGCCTCACTATTTCAAATACACATGCATCGCTCCAATCCATTGTCAATTACAAATTGCCTCCAGCCTGTTCCAAATCTGTAGCGATTACCACTTTTTGCGATAGACACGGGCCACGCAACCATACCACAATTCAGGATGACTTGAGTGATTCTTGCAGCACTCAAGAATTTGATAGCATGTTTGCTCGGGACACCCTGCATAGCAGTAAATGCATTTCAAGTTGATATTATGAAGTAATCCTTATCACATATTTACATTATAAGGTTCAGTAATCCTACCAAACGATAGTCACCTTGGACATTGGTTTGATTCATTAAAACAATGAAACTATTAATCTTGTCACATGGAAAAGCTTGGGCTCTTTGTAATGCTGATGGTGGCTCAGTTGTAACAGCTCCAACATCATCATCAACATCTCCATCATCTTCAAGAATAATTGGGTAGTCGCCACTGTTGTACTCTCCAGTACTCCAACTGCTGTAACTGGTGTCTTTTTCACAATGGGATTCAGAGCTGATATCAATCATATTGTTCGGCATCCTGTAAATAGCACCACACAGAAGAGGACTTTGATGCAATATGGTAAAGCAATTATCATACCCAGTTCCAAAGAGAGACTTTCATTGAACTGAGAATATCACTTTAGCAACTCCATCTGTTCGAATCCAAGGTAAACTTTTTGAAACAATTTAAAAATAACCATGCTAAATGTATAATAATACCTGGACTTCCTTTTTCGTGAGTGAACTGGTGTTGATTGTGGTTGAACTCTCTCCAAATGGGGTCAATTTGATTTAGGCTGTTCAATCCCGACAAACCCTAGAAAACTTACCCAAATTGAGATAGATGAAATGAAGTCAAGGAACCGCTCCGAAATTGTATATATAATAGTCTGTTAAATCGGGTTCATAACAAGTTCTTAATATAATTGTTAAACCGGTCGAAATTGGCCCTAATATGGCATTGTGTGCTCCAAGGAACCGCTCAGAAATTGGGCTGAATATGACATTTTTTTGGGCCTGTCATACTAACTGACAGATGAATATGGGCTGTTGCGCTGCGGAAGTTCTTCAACAAAATCTCTGGTGACGACATATATGTTTATGAAGGCCACGGTTCTACCTTGGGCGGCAAGGACGGCCGCGTCTCCGCGGTTCTGTAAGGCCCTCAAGGTACGAGGGCCGCCATCGGGAGGCACAACTTCGAAGAAGTACGAAGCGTCCCGTTCATAATTGTTAAAATGACACAGTTGGTTGATCAGCCACCAAATATCCTGCACCATTTCAGCCAACAGACTCCAGTTTTGGGTCCTCCCGCCTTGGTAGTAATGGGTCGAAGTCCTGGTCATTGCTCCCCTTGAAGGGATGATTCTCCCTCCGTTATGGACAGTTGCAAACACCCTGTGATCGTTAGGCTGATCAACCATGGAAACGAAAGAAGCGTAGGGACTTTGGTGTTTAGGGTAAGGTGGAAGATGTTTGCCTGGATTATGGATGAGGAAATATGACTTCGTATGAGGGGGTATATAAAAAGGTTTTTGGGTTGGTGGCAGTTACGGATACATTTATGACGGTGCTCTAATATTTTCTTAATTTAATTACTTGTGTTAATTTCCTGTCCTGTCACTGATATCTTGTCTAATCAGCGTAAATTGGAGTTGGTGGGCAGTTACTGCTAGCTAATTTCATGACGGTTTGGAGTTTTTTTATTGTCTCTTATCAAAAAAGGAGTTAGTAGAGCCGATACCCTGTTTGGAGTTTTTTATTGTATCCCACATCCCTCTTAGATTCATCTTGTCATGCTACTTCTTAATATGTATATTATGAAGTCAGTCAATGTCCCTATATTATTTGACACAACAGTCATTCGAATACCGTTTAAGTGCCATGTAACTTCCATGTAACTACCATTTAACCTACACGCACATAACTGTCGTTTAACTGCCATTGTATGTAATCTAAACAAGTTGTCATAACATTGTATGTAATCTAAACAAATGTCTTCGAAAACATCCAATTGTACGTAATCTAAGCAAATTCCATCCAAACCCCAAAAAGAACATCCAAATATCCAATTTAAACGATGGAGTTCTTTAGGCTCGACCTCCACACCCCGTCAAACACGTTGTGAGCCATGTCGCTCCTAAAGCCGTCAATAAATTTGTCTGCCACAACGTCAAGATTTTTCCAACCAGCACTGAGCAACTCCATGTGTTTCAGAGTGTATATCCCACAGTCATGACTACGAACACAAAATGCAATAAAGTTACTTAGATGAAGTATATAATAAAATTGGTAAGGGGATTGATATTTTGACTTACCCACGCTTGTTCTGCTTCAGTCCTTGAATTCTCTCAAATTTAATCTCTTGAGTACCCCGATGTTCAAATTTCTTGGCAAGCGGCGGGTACTGTGTCATGAAGTGAGGAAGAAACCTTAAAACCCCATGCAGCCAGGTCTCTATGCCCAAGTTAGTGTTCAAATCCACATTACAATCATGTACATTTGCCTGCCATTGCTACAGATCGATCTCTATAGCCACCCAATGCATGTTATCGATGTTGAGGGGGACATAAATGAAGTCCAGATCATCCCAACTAGACCCATAAGGTTTAGGCCGATCTCCCCTAAAGTATTCAAGTGCACGTTCAGATGCAGGTGGAACAATACTATTATTTTGGACATAGTATCTATATGCCTCCGTATAATCAGCAGGCCAGAAAATGTCCAATATTGTGGCCTTGCTTTTAACTTCGGACTCCAAAAGCGCCTTACGGATATAACAACAAACTTCATCGATTTGCTTCAAAAAAATATAATTCATCTTGTGAGGCATTGCAACAAATCCCAACAGTAAACTAATTTGACATCATAAGTAAATAGCTTACACCATCTTCCAGCGAAGCTTTTGGTTCCAGTATTAGGCCAAACCAGTCCTTGTCCATCTCTTGACCACACAGTCCAACTCTTGGCTCAGAGCTGAAACATAAAGAAGGCGTAATTAAATCCATGAAAGATAGTTGAACATTATTAAATCCATGAGATACTAACCTTTCATCATTCATCCATTCCAGCAAAGCAGTCATCTCCTTCACCTGTGAATTCTTGGTTATCTTCTTCACAATTTCCCCCTTTTTCTCATCTGTGTAAGGTGTTAGTTTTTTGGCGGATGGCTTCACCATACGACTAGGAAGAACCCTATTCGGTTGGAGATGCTGCTTTCGTTTATTTTTGGGTTTCGCCTTTCTGGATGAAGCAACCACAACGGCTAGCACTGAAAGAGGTTCCTTTCTTTCCTCAACCTCTGCTGGGGTTAGCTCCTGCTGGGTAGCCTCCGGTGCTCCTTCAATGTCGTTAGTAAAATCCTGCTCCTAGTCCTTTTCACCAACACCAGCATTTTCATTTATGTCTTTGACAATGGCCATAACACCATACGCACCCTCAACATCATTGTTACCCTCAATGGAATTATCAAAATCCTGCAATCATAATAACCATGTCATACATGAGTACAAATCCTATCACCATGACATACTTTTCTTGTAAAACATAAAAACTCCCATCACACACTAGAAATCTTGTCACCTCGTACAAATAATAATGTCATAGTAGTGATGATAATATGATAATTTTCATATGAGCATATTCATACCTCTTTGCCTTCAGCCTCTACCTTCTCCACCTCAGCCTCCTGAACCTCTACCTCTACCTTCTCCACCTCAGCCTCCTGAACCTCAACCTTCTCCACCTCAGCCTCCTGAACCTCAACCTCTTTGTCACCACCCTCACCATCACTCTCATTATCACCAACTTCATTATCCTCATCAGAAACTTCCTCACCATCACTCTCATTATCACCAACTTCATTATCCTCATCAGAAACTTCCTCATCATCATGACTTACAACCTCAGCTTCTACCCTGTCCTCCTCCTTCGGTTTGTCACCACCCTGGCGAAGTTCTTCATTGTCATTACCCTCATCACCATCACCAATTTCATCATCATCATCATCATCATCATCATCATCATCATCATCATCATCATCATCATCATCATCATCATCATCATCATCATCATCATCATCATCATCATCATCATCATCATCATCATCATCATCATCATCATCATCATCATCATCATCATCATCATCATCATCATCATCATCATCATCATCATCATCATCATCATCCTCACTCTCAACCTCATCACTCTGAAACTCCTCACCCTCAACCTCCTTATCCTCCACCTCCTCATCCTCTCTTTCCTGGTCATCCTTATAAACTTCCTCCTCTTTCTCATCAGACTCACCATAGGATTCAAAATCATCCTCATCCGAATAACTCTTTGATTTCCCCTTACTCTTGAGCTTAGGCACCTACTCCTCCTTTGATACCCTCTTTTCCAGCCTTCCCATCCTGTCAAGCACTCCTTTTTCCATCCTCTTCATCATTCTGAACATCTAACTTATCACCTCTGATGAATGCACAGATGCATTACTCGGGCTCGCTCCAACTTTTCCGTGTTTCCCCTTCCCTTTCTTTTTCAAACCCTTCATTGCTTCCTTCACAATCTTGTCAAAATGCGGGTCATCATTTTCAACAACATAGTAGCAGTCGGACAACTTATCCACCTCATCCTCATCGGGAATAAGAATGAGGTTAACCACATGTGTAGGATCAGTCAAAGACAACTCCAACACTCCATGTTCAGGGGCTTCATCTGAAAACCAACGAAGACCTCGAGGCATTGCAGATTCACTCAACTTTGATGCAAATTGGAGACCAAATGTTGGCACAGCTTCCCATACCCATATCTACAATAACAAGCGGTTTGAGAATTAGCAAATTAAGATACATTAAATCATTTTATCCTGTCACCCTAAAACTATTTGGAATGCAAATAAAAGTATGTTGGAAAACTAGTATGTTGTGTCAATGAAACAACAAACAACTTCCTCCATAATCACCATGATCTTGCCATCCTATACTCAAATATCCTGTCATAGTATAGCTTAAAGTATACTACTATGCTGCAAATAAAACAAACTCAGTAATTTATATTTCAACCATTATAAATTTAGATCAGGTCACCATAAAACTATCTGGAATGCAAATAAAAGTATGTTGGAAAACTAGTATGTTGTGTCAGTCAAACAACAAACAACTTCCTCCATATTCACCATGATCCTGCCACCATGTACTCAAATATCCTGTCATAGTATAGCATAAAGTATACTACTATGCTGCAAATAAAACACACTCAGTAATTCATATTTCAACCATTAAAAATTTAGATCAGGTCACCATAAAACTATCGGGAATGCAAATAAAAGTATGTTGGAAAACTAATATGTTGTGTCAATCAAACAACAAACAACTTCCTCCATATTCACCATGATCCTGCCACCTTGTACTCAAATATCCTATCATAGTATAACATAAAATATACTACTATGCTGCAAATGAAACACACTCAGTAATTCATATTTCAACCATTAGAAACTTAGATCAGGTCACCATAAAACTATTTGGAATGCAAATAAATAGTATGTTGGAAAACTAGTATGTTCTGTCAATGAAACAACAAATAACTTCCTCCATATTCACCATGATCCTGCCACCTGTACTCAAATATCCTGTCATAGTATAGCATAAAGTATACTACTATGTTACAAATAAAACACACTCAGTAATTCATATTTCAACCATTAAAAATTTAGATCAGGTCACCATAAAACTATCTAGAATGCAAATAAAAGTATGTTGGAAAACTAGTATGTTGTGTCAATCAAACAACAAACAACTTCCTCCATATTCACCATGATCCTGCCACCCTGTACTCAAATATCCTGTCATAGTGTAGCATAAAGTAATTAATATTTGAAGCAATAAAACTACCTGAAACACAACTGGCATGCCTTGAATGGAATATGGAATTCTTGGTGCATTGGATAGTAGCTTTGCCTTCTCTACTGTTTGCATCCTTTTCGCCAATGCTGTGGTCAATGACTTGTGAAGCTCTTCATAAGCAACCATTCCCCATGGATAATCCCAAAATTTATCCATATTCTCCAGCAGCCTAACATGCATCGGCTTCACTAGCCTCTTCTTATCCCCTCCCAACAACAGACCCTCAACTATCAACAACAGTGCCAACTTGAGTTTGTAGTTGTCCAACTCACGATGTTCTTTAAATCTGTTGTAAACATCTTGTATTGTCGTCTTAGGACCACCAGGACTACCAAAAAATCGCTCCATTACTAGCCCGTCAGCTTTAGTATCCACAAATGGAAGTTCACCACAATTCAGTCCAGTTATGAGAGAGAACTCCTTAATCGAAAACCTCAACTCTTTCCCTGCCACCTCATACCAAGACTCCCACTTCTTTTTTGTTTCAAGTTGCTTAAATAGAACTGCATGCAATGTCTGTGAAGAAAATGATACCTACTGCAACATTTTCAAAACTTTTCCAAACGGGCCATCCAAAACCCGTTGCCAATCCGCATGTGTCAACTTGTTTTCAATCTCACGAACAAAGTGCACCCTATAGTTGATGTTAATTCTTTCGTAGAAAGGTTCACCTCTGAAATAACTGTACCTAATCTGCAAGCCAAATGAAAATGACCATAAACAAACGAAATCGAACCATTTGAGAAGCCTCAGATGACAGATGAAAAAACAAAAAAACCCCTAAAAAAACACTCCCGATACAAAGTAAACCATTTCAGATGGGTGACAGGACAATTGGAAAAATACCCTATGCCCTAAACAAAAAATGTAGACAACTTACATCCCCTTTAAAGATTAAGGGTTTTTTCCCCTTTACTGGTTTCGCTTTTGGCCTCGAGCTGCCCTTCCCGGCTTTTTTTCCTATGGTACTGTCAGAAGTTGTTTCCAATTTCACCTGCACTTCGTCTCTCTGCTTCTTCTTCTTCTTTCGAACCTGCCTGTCTTCTTCTTTTCTCTTCCTTTTCTCTCCACTCTTCTTTGGGCTCGATTCTTTACGGTCTCTAAGCACTGCCATTTTCTAGGGTTCTTTTGTAACGCGCTTCAGAGGTTAAGGAAAAGTTAGGGGAGGGGCGAGTAAGTAAAAATGGAGTTGCAGAGTCGCGTTAATGGAGAAAGATGGAGGGAATAAGTAAGAAAATGTGGAGATGGACTTGGTAAGAAAAAATGGACTTCAAGAGTAAGCAAAAATCGAGTCTAGCGTTAATAGAGAAAGATGGAGGAGTTGAAGAGTCGACTTCTGGGGAAGAAGAAAATGTCGGATAACAATGATGGATTTTTGCAGAGTCGCCTTCTGGGGAAGAAGAAATTATCTTCTTTTGGAGGGAATTTTGGAAGGTAAACACGGAGGGCCTTTTGCGAGCATTCGAACTTCGAAGAAAGGTAAACAGGGTTATGTCTTATCCTTTTTATTCCAAATTAAATATTATTCAAAAGGTCAACAAAATGGTAAACACAAACAAATAATATTAAAAAATAATTTTGTACCCTAAAACAACAAAAACAAAAGGATATTTCCGACAATAGGATTATACAATGTGACAAAAAACATATGTACGCAAATTATAAAGAAACTTCACTGGCAGGAATTATGAACAACAGTGACATGAAGTATGCATCTACAACGAAGTAGCAAACAAGAAATGCACCAACATCATCATTAATTGTTTTCCAAAATAATTTCAACACAAGTTATTGTCAACAAGACAAGTCAATTCTAGCGAAAACCACCCAATAAGAAATCATACAACACTATCACTATCCCAACTATAGTGAAGCTTACATGAAAGTGAATAAGATATCCTCCACTAGTCAAACCAGTTCATATCGAAAATACTAACGACTATCCTTTTTCTGTACTCATCCACAAATTTGTCACCTACGTTCACGATGTTTTGTCGTCCGAAACTTAGCATTTCTATGTACTTGATTGTGAAGAAGCCACAATCGCCCCTGCAGACAAGTAAAAAATGTAGTTGGTTTGCTGATATTATAACCAATTTCACACCAAAAAATGAACAATTTATGTAAACAACTTACCCTCTCTTGTTTCTCTCCAATGTAGGAACACGAGTCACATTTAGGGGATTTTCCCCCCTATCTTCATAAATTTTTGCCAAGGGCTCATATTGTGCTATCATGACAGGAAAAATATATGTCAACCCTGCAAGGAACTGATGGACTTCCGACAATTTGAACAAATTGATGTCAGGATCGTATACAGTGACACACCATTTACTTAGTTGTATCTCCAGAGCTACCCAATGTTTCTCCTTGAAATTGAAGGGGAGGTATATACGATCCACGTCCTTCCAATCCTTCCCATAAAGTGCAGGCAGTTCCCCACGTAGGTATCTCATCTTAGATCGATCACCAACATAACTTTGCTTATCTGAAAACCATCTATTCATTTCCTTGTCTAACTTATGCTGAAACCAGGTGTCCAATATTGCCACTGGTTTGTCACGCACACGACAGCCAAGATAATACATACATTCGTCCAAGTGCTACAAACCAAAAATATATGTCATACCAGAAATTTAAGACTTGCTGCATGCCACGATAATTTATATAAATAATGAAAGGGGCTTACCTGAGAACTCAACCACCCCATTGGTTGCAACAATTTCTCAAAAAACTTCTTCTGTAGATGTTCTCCAGTTGGAGAAACAATTTCCTCACTGCATCATAAGATGGTTTAATTAACATCTCAAACACGCGTTCGTATCATCAAGACAGGAGGGACAACTTCCTAACCTTTCCTTCGAGTCTAACCAATGGCACAATCTATTCGTGTCTGAAATTCCTTTGGACGTTGAAACCTTGAATCGTTTGGGATTATCGGCTTCTCTGGACAGTCCTCTCTTCTTGACAGGATGATCCCTCAGTTCACCAGTTATATTAATTATTATTTTTGAGCTGGTTTTTCTTGTTGAGACTCCAATTGATTCTTTGGTAGACTCTCCTTCCACCTCAGCTTCTTTTGTTGCTACCGCTAGCGTCTGCAAATAAGTTTTTTCATAAATAAGATGTTGGTAATCTGAGGGACCATCCTGTCAGGAAGATTTATTGATGCATACCTCAACTCCTTTTGTCCTCCCTTTTTTATTTTCCCCCTCATTCTGAACTGCGCCATCTTCATCACCCATCTTCTTTTCTGAGCGAGTCTTCCTTGTAAATACTTTTCCTTCCTTCTTATCTTTTTCTTCTTTTGTCATCATTTCTCCATATTTCCCCTCATCATGTACTGCACCCTCAACATCATCTCTCTGAAATGCACCATCTTTATCATCCTTTTTCTTTTTTGAACGAGTCTTCCTTGCAACTTGCTTTCCTTTTTTCTTATCGTCTTCTTCTTTTGTCATCGTTTCTCCATTTCCCCTCATCTTCTACTGCACCCTCAACATCATCTCTCTGAACTGCACCATCTTCATCATCCTTTTGCTCTCGATAAACAACCATATATCCTAAATTGCCATTGCCGACTTTAATGGCACCTTCATCATCGTCATTCTGTAGGGGATTTGAATCTTGATTGCGTCTCTTTTTGATAAATTTAATTCAGAGAAGTTTTACAAATGTTTGATGATTAAATGCCATACAAGATGCAATCTTTTGTTTTTATATCTGTTTTCCTGATGCTGGTTGATTGAAGTTACCGCAGCAAACATAGTGGACATCTAGTAGACTAGTAGTGGCAAGTTAACTGTGGCAATTTTGCTTGTGTCTACGGGTGAATGTTGTTGTTATTAGCAGCAGCTGCGGCAGCACCTTTGGTGTCCTTCATGTTGAATTGACATAAAGAAACTGCCTAGTTTTGCAGCATTGAGTTTCTTGTTAATTGGAATACTAACTATCAACTGTCTTTCCATATGGCATTTAGTTAACAAACGAGATAACAATACAAGCCACAAGAGTGGCGTCTGGTATGCTTGAAGCTATACAGGGTTCAGGTTTCAAGCTGCAAACACTGAATTTCAGCTTTGAGGAAGAAGAAGAGCTCGTGGCCTAGGTACTTATTCCACCCTGTTGTATGCTTTTCCTCTAAAAATTTTGTGTTATCTGTTTTGAGTTAGAAATCACTTGCAAATAAAATCCATTGTGAACATCAGCTGCACTTACTTGTATATACAAGTACTTGATTAAATCCAAGTTCCTTATAAAAAAAAACACAGAATACTTCCTGTTTAATCAGGAAAAAAATTGAGATATGCATGCATGCCTGCAAGATAAGCAGTGTTTTTACTAGGCCGGACCAGGTTATGCTTATAAAAAACAGAATACTTTAATAAATCTACAAAAGTAAATTAAAATTTTATTTGAACTATTTGAGTTTGAGAAATGTCAATTGGATTAATCGTCCCTGGTGTGGAAATTGATTTTCCCTGGAACTGAAGGCTTTTGTCAAATCACAGAAAGAGACATTCATATTTTAGCATCTACCTTATTGTGAACATATGGTTTGCCTTGCAGGTACTTGATTTGTAAACTGGATTCCCTTCTCGGTTGAGGGTGCAATCAAGACTGTTGTTGGCCTTGTGTATCATATGTATCATGGTGTTCCAATTGAGTTTCTCAAGTTTGTTGATCGTAAGGTATGTCCTATGCTCTTTCTCTCTCTTTTTTGGTGTATGTTTTAATATTCCTGTTAAAATTATGAAGATTCAATGTTGACTGTCATTCCATGAGTTGCTTGATTGATCACGTGAGTGGTATTCTAGTGTGTGATGGCTCTTGTCCATTTCATGTCACAACAATAAAGTGTGTTCAGCTTCCTGTTTCTGGTCCACGTCCAACCGCTCACTACAAGGTTGTGCTTTCTGAAGAATGACTGTATTTTCTATATATTTCAGACTTGTAACTTGTTTCTTTGTGTGGTTTCTGTTAACTATATAGGAGAGTTAAAGATTTAGGCTCGGTTTGTGTGAACTTCTGCAGTAGATAAGACTTAGAGAGAGGGGGGGAGATGTGAATTTAAATGATGCATCTTTATTTTTCTAGATTACATGTTTCTTCCAGCTTCTACAACAACTACAAGTATTTGCCAACTTCAAACTACTTCAGATTTGGAAATATGTTTCAGTTACATCCCTGGAAAGCACCCCCTGTTGGAAAGTGGCTAGTAGCAACTGGAAACAGAAGATAGTTTCACACCTTTCCCTACTGAAATTTGATAATATTTGAATGCCTCTATAGTCTATTAATTAAGGGTTTGTTTGTTTAGTCTATTTATAAATACATTGTTATTTATAAAGATGTTCTGTTTGAAAAAGGATTTATAAATACATTGTCATTATTTGGTTCCTCATTACAAATGCAATATCAACCATAAAAGTATGAAGCAGAGACTTGATATTTGAAATAAAATTTGTTATTCTTAGCTATTCTTATTGATAAGGTACTGTTTATAACACTATTAGCTATCTAGCTCTTTGATTATTACTTACTTGTAGTAATTTTCTTTTTCTTAGTTTTGGAGCTTATAGTACCTGCTTATATATTACTTTAATGTTATTCTTATACATAGTATACAGTTCTTATTTGTTTGATTATGCATTGGCACCACTCGATTGTAATCTCTTAAAGGTAGGTGACAATCCGGTCATGGATTTTTGGGGCAAAACAAGCAATTAGGCGTTGAGGTCAGGTGTATTTCACCAGCCTTTAAAATTTCCTTGCCTTGCTCAATGAGTAACAAAACCTAATGCATGTGACAATTGAAGTGCAATCATGCGTATTCTAAATTTTACATTATGTGTTCAGTGTAACATTCTTTCTATGAGGCACATGATTCACACATGTAGATTACAACTAGATTATGAGACCAAGCAAAGTACATAGCTAAATCTAATGAGATTTATTTCTTTGTCTTATAAACATGTACTATTTGCATGAAAATACATAGCTAAATCTAAGGATAGACTCTTAAGCTTATTCCATGTCAAAACTTAGAGTAATTTGTCCCTAGTCAGTCATTCATTGTTTTATGTATCTGATTTCTTGATGAAATAATGTGATTTTTATTGTTAAGTGATTACTTTTTGAATTTGTTAAGGTAAGTTTTTTATAGCTCCATTACTTGATCTATTTTTCCTACTTTGATCATACAATTTAGGTGTTGTCGTGTTGAATCTCAAAACCTGCTAGCCTTTATAATTATATCTTTGTTTTAAGTATTGTATAATGGCCACTAGCCACCTGACAACAATGAATCTTTACAATGAATCTTTCTTTTCCTAAATATGTGGCTTATATCTCTTGAGAACACTTTTCTAGCTCAGTCATGGAAAAATTTAGTTAAGAATAATGGATTGTAATTCAATATAACTTGTAGCAAGCCTTGTGTGTAAACTGTGTTTGAGTAATAGTCATTGGATTGAAATCCTAGGATAACCCAATTAGTTCATTAGTTCATTCTTTTTTAATGTTGAACTTATCCAGGTATCATCCTTACAAGAATGCCAATGATCCAAAGGCTGTTGATTTGTTGAAGGAAGCCACATTCTCATATAATATATTATCATATCATGAGAAAAGGCGCCAATATGATGCAGCTGGTTTTGAGGTGAGCAAATATTGGTGGGAGGTGTAAATGTGTAATTGGCATGACACATATTTCTTATGCAGAAAATTTATGGCTTCTATTACTCCTTGTCTAGAGGTTTTTATGCATTCTTTACCTTGTCTCATGTATTCGACGAGAGCACGAGATCAAACTCCATGTGCGGGACACTGGAGTACATGGCATCCGAGATCACCCTTGGAAAAGGCCACGACAAGGCTGCAGATTGGTGGAGCTTAGGCGCCTTGCTGTACGAGATGCTCACTGGGAAGGTAAAAAATAGACTTTTTCACTGCTTGGTTGATCAGATTTGGTAAATGTAAAGCTCAGTCTTGGTAGTGGTTGCAACCACCGTTTAGTAGGGGGAAACAGACAGAAAATACAACAGAAGATACTAAGAAAATACTTGCTAAACTTGTTTTCATCTTTGACGAAACTGATACAGATAAATGTCCTCCAACTAATGTTGTTTCTTTCACATTCTCCTATATTTTTCTTATTGTTTTGCCATTGAATTTTTTCTTTTTATAAAGGTGTCCTCAGGATTCTGTTTGCTTCTGGGGAATGCCTTCTTCGCACTCGCTTTGCACCGCGTTAACCACTTCTGTTGCAATTTGCCATGCTGGAATTTGCAAGGCACCCATTGTTTCTTTTTCATATGCTTCTTGTTGTGTATCTACTATCATTTCACCTTTGATTGAAGAATGAACATACCATGCTAGTAATTGTGTTTGTATACATGTTGAATTGCACATACCTTGATTTTCTTGCTAAGTTTCCTTTCATGACAAAAGCTATTACTTCTGCCATTTTGACTTGCATTAGGGATCTAAATTGGTTTCTAATATACTATTTTCATGTGTCAGGTACTTATACCTTATTAAACTAGTTACAAGGCTTGGAGCATCTGGTATATGGGATTCGAGAACAATCAGAAACATTTGTGCAAAACTTCACAGATTAGTTAGTACGTACGTGGAACATTTGTACAAGTGTTTCATACTTTAGCTAGCTAAATATTATTTTAGTGACATTTCAGCTTTTGAATGTGTTGCATTTATAACAATACATTAATGTATGACATTTTAGTATTTAATCCATTTTTATACTTGACATCTTTTGAAGTCGTGCAAATGTTTAGATTATTATGGTTATGGTTATGCTATAATTTATATTATAATTTAGGTATTTAAAAAAGGTGTACATTTACTCCGGTTCGATCAAATTTATAGAGATGAGAGTTTACCACAGGTAAGCCAAATTTACCACGGTTTAAACAAGTTATTATGATTCAACTTTACCTCGGGTTGAACAATATTAATACGATTGAAAGTAATTTAAATAATTGCACTTTTACCACGGTTGGTTGAATTACCACGGTTCATGAACCATGGTAAATATATAACCGTGGTAAACATGAAATCAGGGTAAACATGTTTACCACGGCCAAGTTTACCATGGTTCATGAACCGTGGTAAACTTTTCAAATCAATCGTAGTAAAACTGTAACCGTAGTAAAACAACGACCGTGGTTAAACGACGGCCACATTTACTACGGTTCACAACTGTAGTAATATATGCATTTAGAACCGTAGTAAACTTACCATTTTGTACTAGTGACATTACATCTTGTCATGTTACCTGAAAGGCCATTGGCAAGCCCTTGACTTTGTAACCCAACCTTGCACTTGAGTCTTTGCTTGTTTCAACCGTTTCCAATCTATTCTTCACCGTTGAACTCAATCCCTCGTGAGTTTCAATGTAGCTAACCCTGCCCCATGGGAATTTCGTGAATTGATCGATATCAGTCAATAATTTGACATGACCCGTGCTTATGCGAACCTTTTTATCAACCCCAAGAATGACGCCCTCTAATATAATCAATAATGCCATCTTATATTTCAAAGGGCTATCAAGTTGTGTACGCTGTAACACCCCATGCCAGCCACCGCACCACCAACCGGTGCCGGTGCCGCCTGGTTGTCCACATGGGCCGCAGCCCATACACCCCAACCCGCCCCAAAGGCCCAGCCCAACGACTGTCTCCGGTGTGGCCCACAGCCAATACAAGCAGGTTGTTGCCAAGGGGAATTGAACCCCCGACCTTTGGCATATCTTCCCTTTCCTGAGAGATATGTCACCAATTGAGCTGCACCGGAGACAGCCGTTGGGCTGGGCCTTTGGGCCGGGTTGGGGTGTATGGGCTGCGGCCCATGTGGACAACCAGGCGGCACCGGCACCGGTTGGTGGCGCGGTGGCTGGCCTGGGGTGTTACATACGCATAAATAATGACTCTAGCTCACCCAACGTCAAATTCTGTACATCAAATAACTCTTTCACGACGTTTTTATCCGGGCTCAGCTCATTATCATTCATTCTGCGATAGCATAACCCCGTCATAAGTGCAAATTGCTTCCTTGAAAAACGCAGCAGTTGTCCTTGCATGTCATACCACGTCTCCCACAACTTCCTCGTTTCTACTTGACGAAATAAAACGTAATGTACAAGCTGGCATGAAAAGGTTTGTCGATGAACCATCTTCACAATAGGTCCAAATGGACCATCTATTATCCTCTGCCAGTCCACAGGAGAGAGGCATTTCTCAATAATTTTCAGCAATTCTCTCCGACAGTTTTGGTTGACTCTGCCGATGAATTTTTTTCCTTCAAATCTTAATAAATGACCCTAAAAAATACAAATTATACAAGGTCAATAAATACAAAACGAACATATACTTAAAAACTACATGACAAGATCTGAACTATGGAAAACTACACACAATGAGCTAACCAAAATTTACCTTTTTTACCCATTTCAATTTCCTCCGTTTCAATATGGAAAACTACACCACTTCAGCTGCACTGGTGGAGATAGACAAACAACAAAGATATCAACATTTCAGTTTTTTGTAAGCACCTAACTGAACATACTCAGATGTACAGATCACACGAGAAGACAAGTAAGTTGCGAGAGTAAGAGAGCTATAATGTCAGGCAAATAAAAACATTTAACTTTCAAAACACAACAATGTTTCACAGAACTGACATTCTAATTGATCATTTCAACAATAAAACGATACGATGTGACAAATATTTCATCAACGCTGACATGAAATGTTCAAACAATGGTAATTCCTGCAATTGTGACATGGATTTCACAGGTTGATTTGACATAATTAGCTGCATTCAACTTCACTTCATTTCAGCTCAAACGAACAACAGTGAATCAACCCTAAAAACCAAATGAACAGCAACGGAGCAACCCTAAAACGACATTGAATGGCTGGAACCCTAAAATATTTGACATACCTACAAGGCTCGAAGGAGATACAAGGCTCGAAGGAGATACATAGAAGAGGAAGATGATTCGGAATCGTGACCGAATCGGAACGTCGGTTGAAGAACTGGACTTTGTCCCGTGTCTTCGGTGGAAGACCTGCAATTTTGGGCCTTAATGAGAGGAGCTCAAGCGTCGATGAAGGGCTCCGTCTGTGGAAAACCTACAATTTCGCGTCGAAGAAGGGTTTAAGCTACCTCGAACGGCGAAGAAGGGTTTCAAGCAAAAAACAAAGCTGGAGATTATGGAGTTTGAATCAATATCATACCTGGAAGAGAAACCTTCTCGCCGGAAATGGTGAAATTCGTCGGACAAAACAAAGATGGATTCCGCCGGAGAAGATGGAGACATCTTGAGCTGGGAGAGAGACCTCGGCCGGCGACGTTGTTAGTTTCTGTAGCAACTTTCACATTTCATTTTGAAATTGAAATTGAATTATGTTTTTAATTTTTTTTCATGAAATCAGTGCCATGTCATATTTTATTTTCCAAAACAAAAAGAAAATTTAATTTTCAATTTACCTTTTTATTTGGGGGGTATTTTTGCAAAAAACAGAAGAAACTTTTTGAGGATGGGGTAGTCTTGCAAAAAACAAAAAGGGTAGGTTAAAAATGCAAAGGCATTAGTAAAGGAGGGTATTGAGTGCTATTTCTCTATAACATATACTTATATGATTAACTAATGTTATAAATACATTAAACAAGTTAATTTATTTGTACTAGGATTAGTAGATTATACAATTAAGGGATTTATAGTATCGTATAAATGATCGATATAATTATGTAATCTCGATGATTGATTTATTTAGGCTTAAATAATTTCAAATAGAAAGTCATACGAGTCTTGTTCAATTTTCTATTTTGGAATAAATTATTTAATTATGATTTATTTTTTGTGAATTGGGTACGTCTCGGAATCGCACTTGAAGACGGAAACGAATCAGACATCCAATCCATCCACTAGAATCTATCTCCTCTCGAACATCGACACGCCGTATTTCGACAAAACGATTTAAGGCA
Source organism: Rheum nobile (assembly GCA_027886185.1). NCBI lineage: Eukaryota > Viridiplantae > Streptophyta > Magnoliopsida > Caryophyllales > Polygonaceae > Rheum > Rheum nobile. The sequence continues at coordinate 11,543,529 of WOAB01000011.1, forward strand.
AGTGGTGGTTCACTCTTTCCATTTCAGTTATTCTTTTGACCGACGATGAATACTGAAATTATTTGTTAATTAATTGGGTAGTTTCTAAAAGCTTATTAAATGGTTGGGAACCCTTGTGGGTTTACAATAATTTCGTATCTAGGTTGATAGTTATTGATATTTATATACATAGTTATATATAGGTATATATGTTTAATGTTGTTATTGTAGTAATGATGATATTGGATGTGGACTTTGTGTGTTATGTGTGGACTTCAATAGTTGTGTGTCAGGGATATTATAGTATTGTAAGGCATAATGATCTCTTTATAATTTGGTATTAGGAGACTTAATTCCCTAATACTTGTTCGGTCATGACCATGCTTCTTATTCATCAGGGAATAAGAAGTGTCTGGGGCACCTAGCTAGTTCATTGTGTGGGTTGACAATGAGTAACCCGTTTTTTTCTCGATATTTTCGAGAATGTATTAAAAGCGTTAAGATAATCCGATGTGTTGAAATTAAAGAAGATAAGTGTTGTGAGCACATAATTGATAAACTTCGAGCGAGAAGTACAACTTGCAAACCACTCGTCCTCTTGTTTAAGCGGGACGTCTTTCAACTTGAATTCACATTATGCGGTGAGGTTGGCCGGACCCAATTATTCAATAGAGTTTATATATATATATATGTTGCATTAGGACTTAAAACGTTCTCAAACAAATCATATCTTCTTCACATAATACCCACATTCATTTCGGGTATTCTATTGGTGCATATCTCTTTATACATCTTTCATTTTGGTGGAGTGTTTTAATTATTTATTGTCTATCGACTTTTATTCTAGGGAAAATGATAGTAACTAGATATAATCACATACCCTTGCTTAGTCTTTCATTAGACTAAGCAACCGTTTTTTTTCCTTGCATGGTTGACTGGTGTCATCCGTCCCATATGGCACATCGGACGACTAGCTTGTCTCAAGTTATCTAGAATTAACGAATCAGAGAAGAAGGCTTGCAGTTGAAGTTTTTGTTTCGAAGTATATTTCTATGTTGTTGTTTATAGAAATTAATCGTGTTCATTAATCTAATAGGTGAAGGTATTAGATAACCTAGACATGTAATTATGATTTATTTAGAGTCTTCTGTTGTAATTTTAATATCTTTTTGTAAAACTTATCTCCTAAATTTTATGAGGGAAATATTAATAAAGATTGTATATTTAATTATTTTACGTATAAATTGTTTGGATTAAGCCTATGGTGGCTTTGGACATTCAAGTTTGAGGTCATTAGCGTGTGATACTATCGACATAAGTCAAGGGTGTTATAGGGAGTAATGGTGACAATCATAATGACTAATCGAGAGAACTCCCTAATCAATGAAATTCGGGTAGTTTTCAAAGGTCAAGTTAAACACCATTTGTGTTGGGTGCATATTAAACACAACATCGATGAATATGCTACCCAACCTTGAAGGATAAAATATCTGTCAAAAAGTTTTGCGACCAATGCTGGGGACTTTGGTGTTCAACCATGGAGGAAAGCTACGAAGAGAGGCTTATGAAATTGAGGATATCGTGGAAGAGTGGCCTAATTTGATACATTAAGAAGATGTGGACTAATCCTTACAAGAAAAACATAGTCAGTATAGACGGATCATCATCTACCCTTTGTCACAAGGACTTCAAACATGTATCCCATGTACATTGTTTAGTGGATTCTAGGTTCTGGGCCATAGTGTCTTATTAACATAAGGTTTTTCATGTGTTTTGATAGGGTTGAGCGTAAGCATCACGTGTTGAAAAAATTATGGATTCTAGTATAGGTGGTTTTATTAGAATGACATTGAGGATCCACCATGCAAATGAGAGTCAAATTGGACAAGTGAGGGCGAGCATGGAGATATCACAGATCGAAAGACCAATGTTGTTTGACGATGTGCCACCAACAATAAAAATGTTGTTTTCAAGGCTATTCTACCAAGTGTTGGAGAGGCACTTGAAGATGTTGGTGGAATTGAAGTGATGAGTAATTATGGCTACAAGATCTTAAGAGATGGAGGTATATGATTAAAGTGACAAAATTATAAATATCATAGTTTTTAAAATATATTTATTAAAAAAATTCCAAAAATTATTATTTTTCAAGAAATAAATTGATTATATTTTTTTTGAAAAAAAATATTTTTGAATTTTTTCTTTCAAAATTTATTTGTTTTCGGAAAAAAATTAAAAATTTATTTTTTCAATAAAAAAAATTAAAAATTTGTTTTTTTTTTTCAATACACAATTTGTTTTTTAAAAAAAAAAAATCAAAATTTGTTTTTCCAAAAAAAAAACAATTTTGTGAATTTTCAAAAAAAAATCATAAATTAATTTTTTTACATTGTTTTTCAAAAACAAAATTTTGACATTTTTTTCAAAAATTATTTTATTTAATTGTATTGTACATCAAGTGCATAAATAAGCACCAAAAGTGCATCTATAATAAATTTAAAATACATATAAAAGAACATATTATAATGATCACATAGAGTGTATCTTTAATATGATAAAGTGCATTTTGTAATATGTAAATGTGCATGTTTAACATGTATATCAAAAGTGAACATTTTAGCTAGTATATGTTTATTATGTTAAAAGTACATATGTTAATATGTTAAAGTGCATAATTATCATGTTAAAGTGCATACTTAATATGCTAAAAAGTGCATATGTAATTATGATAAAGTGCATGTTCAATATTCCAGTTTAAGTGCATCTGTAAGTATATTAAAGTGAAAATTAGAATTCTAGAAGTTAAGTGCATGTGTATGCATGTTTAGTAATCTAAAATTAAGTGCATATGTAAATATATTAAAGTACACGAGTAGTATGTTAAAGTGCATGATTAAAATGCTAAAGTGCATGGTACTAATTTTTCGTGGAAAATATTCATGGAAATATATAAAAAATATTGGGGGGGAGGGGGGGAATTCAAAAATAATAATAATTTTCTGGAAAAAAAAATCCAAAAAACAAAAGTCAAAAACATTTTTTATTAAAAAATAAATAAGTTTGTTATATTTAGAAATTTGTCACTCCATGTGTTTTAATTCTAACTCTCCATTCTTATAATCTAGTTGCTAAGATTAATCCTCACTTTACACCCTAAATATTCTCCTCATATGATCCTCACTCTAGATGAGTATCGTATTTTCCATGTCTTAATGGACATTTACCTAATTAGAGAAGCTTTGGTTAGTATATTAGTTAGATAAATCTTCTAATAACAAATTATCAATTTTTATTTTTATAACACAAATAAATAATCAAAATTAACACATAATGATGCATAAGATTTGTGGGTCCAGAATGCAATTCAAATGCATATCTAGTATAACTCACATGCACATATAGCTCATAAAAACACATAAAGTTATTTCCACAAATGCACATCTTGAGGTGCACTTAAGTAAAACGAGTCTTGTGGTAAAACGAGTGAACAATCTTGGAGTGTCAGATTAAGGGTGATGGCGAATGGATTTGAATAGAGATATTGAGGTGTAATGGGGCATATAACATCAGAGTGAATATCACAATGGTAGTTGACAAATTTTCCTTATTAAAAAATCAAAAAAGCAAAGATTTGCCCCGAAATTGGAGAGAGATGACGAGAATTTGCATCCCAAATCTTCATACCACTATGATGATATTCAAAAAAGGGAAGAATTGTGGTTTTATTATGATTGCAATCTCACGTGAGAGAAGACAATATGATATTCGCGAACTGATATGCATGGTACTATATCCGATATTCATGAATCGTTAAGGCATATTCAACTCATTGTAATGATATTGAGGAATTGATATACATGATACTATAAATGATATTCATCATATTGTCTTGAATATTCACTCTTTTATATGATATTCATGTGCGTCGTGTTATATTGATATTCATTATCTTATATACCGAGTGCGTTGTTGAATGGATATGCACTTCGTTGGTATTGATATTCATTGTTCACTAAGTGGTATTCATCATGATTTTAAATTCTCATATTAGGATCGCACTTAGACAAGTACATGAATATCTCAAACATACAATTTGTATAACATTAAAAGAAGTGCACATATCATACACAAACAAGTGAATATCACATACATCGGTAAAAACTCAATAATATATTTTGCATATCAATAAAAGAAGAGTGAATATCATACTCATACAGTTGCATATCACATATATTACTATCTTTTGCATATCAGCACGTGAAGCGTGAATATCAATCATACAAATGAATATCACATATACACAAATCGATAACCATATCAAAACATACAAATGAAATACCCATTATCAAAAAAGGAATTGTGACTCTAAAATTCATAAATAAAAGCACCACAATTCGACCATGACTACCACTGAAACCGAAGGGAGGTGTCAAATTCATGAAAAAACACACAAAAACGGTAAAAAAATCAAGCAAAAATGAAGTAATGAATAACTGGAGCGGAGTAGCATATCGGAGATGAGAGGAGGCGGAGTCAGGACGGCTTAGAGAGAGGATAAGATGGAGAAGAAGAGGTGTGGAGGAGGTGAAGCGGTACGGAGTCGAGGCAACCGACGTGCAACGAAATTGGAGGGAGATCGATGTGAAGCAAAGTCGGAGCAGCCTGGAACGGAAGCGAAGCGATCTGGAGCAGAGTCGAAGCGGCCATGGACGGAGGCGGAGCGGTTTAGAGAGGAGGCGAAGAGGAGGCAGAGCAGCCCGGAGTGGATGCTCGCCAGAGTGGAGGCGGAGCGGCCCAGAGCCGATGCTTGCCAAAGTGAAGGCATAGGTGGACAAGCCGAAATGGAGGTGGAGCGGTCTGGAGCGAAGACGGAATGTATACATAATAAATCCAAATACACATATAGTTAAAAATGCACATCTATCATAACTCAAATACACATATAACCCAAATGTGCTTTTTGTAATTTACATTGTGCATTTGGAGTGTACCATATATGCATTTTGAAGACAAACACAAGTTGATTGAAAGTAAAAGTCTCTATTGAACTATATATGCATTTGTATTTTATACTATGTATATTTTGAGTCTACACGGTGCACATTTGGAGTGTACACTATGTGCATTTTAAAACAAACAGAAGTTGGATGTGAAAAAAAGTATTGATTAAACATTATGTGCATTCTAAAACAAACACAAGTTGGGTGGGGAAGAAAGTCCATATTGAAAAATATGTGCATTTCATTGTATATTATGTGCAATTGGAGTGTACACTATGTGAATTTGGAGTGTACCATATTTGCATTTTGAATCTCTAAGATAAACACAAGTTGGTAGGGAGGTAAAAGTCTCGGTTGAACTACATGTGCTTTTGTAATATACACTATGTGCATTTGGAGAGTGTTGTTTCTGAATTTTGATTTCTATGACAAACATAATTAAGTTGCTAGGGGGTAAAAGTCTGATTGAACTATTTGTACATTTGAAGTATACACTATGTTGATGTGTCCTTGCCTCCGATGACAAGTCGAATTGTCAAAGGTGACGCCTTTGGATCTAGTCTTGGTTGGGAAGTCACTCTGGATGGCGAATCTGATGTGAAACGTGTTGATGTGGATGATCGCAGGCGGAAGATCGCGATGAATGGTGTGATGGAAGAGGTGGAGGGGAAGTATGGATAACAGTGGCGGAAGCGATTTGGTTGAGGATATAAGACTGGAGCTAAAACGCTATAAATAAGAAAACTATCTAAAACGCTATAAATAAGGAAACTATCTCAAAAGAATGCAATCTTCAAAAAGAACGCATGAAGTGATGAAGGTGGTTGAGCCGCTTGAGGGAGATCGCGTTCAACATGGAATCGCTTGACGGAGGACGCGTCGAGGCACGCGATCTTTGAACTTGGATGAAGACGCTTGATGAAGATCGCGGTCTTCATATTTGGCTCTTCTGAGCTCACGGTCATCGCGTTCTTCCTCGTCTTGAACCAAGGTGGTCTCCAAGGTCTTGGACGCGTAGGGCTCGCTTGAGCCCGGCTTGGGTCGATGCAGGGTCGCATCATTCTCCTCCCCTTAAAATCGAAGCATCCTCGCTTCGAACTGGGTGGGGCCAAGGAGAAGAAACGCTCGTCGGGCTGCAGAAAGACAGCGTCGGGCTTGTGTCCGGCTCGCAGAACCTCTATGTTGATCAAGGAATACTCGGGTTCAGTAGCGGGCGCGAGGGCTGGGGCAAGCGCGCCAAGGCAAACAATCACAACCATGTGCACGGCTGTAGGTTTGATGGAGCATGGACCTGCATCCATGGGCACGGGTGTAAGCGTCGTCGGTCTCGGCGGCGCGACAACGGGCTTCTCAGTCGGGGTCGGACCTGTTGGCACGGCAACGGGTGCAGTTGGGGCGTTTGCAGGCGGTGTTGTCGCGATAGTGGGCGCCGGTCTTGGTTCGTTGATGTTCGGATCCGGATGAACGGTAACGGGCGTGGCAGCGGGTTCACTGAAGAACGGACCCGCTGACGTGACAGTGGGTTCGTCAGGTGACGCGCAGGATGTCGGCTCGATGGGCGGGGGCGACGCGGTCAACTCGGCTCTGAGGCGGGCAATCTCGCGCCGTAGCTGTTGGATTTCGCGTTGCGCGGGTGTGAGCTCAGGGACGGTGGCAACGGGTCAACGCTCAATGTGGGTGCTAGACCGGGTACGTATACGGTCTCTGTCGGGGGTCCGTTTGCGGTTGTGGTGGTGCGTGCGAACTTGTTGTCGGAGCCGAGGAGGAGGGATCCAGTCTGGGTCAACGTCGCGATAGTGTTTGCGACGTCGCGACTGGGGCGCGTCTGTGTGTGGACGCGGCGGTGCATGTAGGCATGGCGGTGGGATCCAATCCGGGTCTGCGTCGCGACGAAGGTCGATGTAGTACTCGGACCATCCGTCAACATCATGGCCTGCATAGTCCCATGGGTCGTGGATCCAGTATGCCATGGAACGGGTTCGACTGTGGCAAGGTGTGGGTCATGGATCCGGATGTGGGTCTGGTGGGTATGGGTGTAGGTGTGTGCCGATGGGGGCTAGGTTGGTTTCGGTTTTGGCAAGGGATTAGATATGGAAGAGAAGATCTTTGAGTTTGGTAAAGATCTTATCTTGGGTAAAAGATAAGGAAAGGATAAGATAAGATAATATCTTTAAGGGAAAGATAAAATCTTCTGGATGTGGCTAAGGAAAAGATTGGGGAATCGGTTATGGAAAGAGGATGAAATTTCCGAAATGTTATGGGTAATTCGGACCAGGATATGGCAGCGGATAGGGGAAAAAAATTTGTGGACAAGATTGAAACTTGAGTTCGTGACTTACAAGACTCCTGGGATCTGATACCAGTTGATGGTGTCATTGCCTCCGATGACAAGTCGAATTGTCAAAGGTGACGCCTTTGGATCTAGTCTTGGTTGGGAAGTCACTCTGGATGGCGAATCTGTTGTGGAACGTGTTGATGTGGATGATCACGGGCGGAAGATCGCGATGAATGGTGTGATGGAAGCGGTGGAGGGGGATAGCGGTGGCGGAAGCGATTTGGTGAAGGATATAAGACTTGAAAGGACAAGTCTTTGGGATGTCGTAGCGTCGACTGCGGATGAAGGAGATGCGGAGATAGACTTTGCTTGAGAAGATCAAGCGATTGCCGTAGCGTCAGCGGCGGAGGGAATGGGGATGAGAGGGATATGGGTGACGTCCGATCAAGGGAAGGAGGAATTAACACTCTACTTGAAACCTTGAACTTTAACTTGAACGTGAATAAAAACAATAACAACGTTGTGTTTAAATAGGAGAGGTGAGACATCGGATGGGCCGAGTCGAACCTCGTGGGCTAGCCCATGCAAGCATGCAAAAGGCACTCACCCTAAAAGATAGAACGACTAAAGAGGAAACTATCTAAAACCCTATAAATAAGGAAACTATCTCAAAAGAACGCAATCTTCAGAAAGAACGCGTGAAGTGATGAAGGTGGTTGAGCCGCTTGAGGGAGATCGCGTTCAACATGGAATCGCTTGACGGAGGACGCGTCAAGGCACGCGATCTTTGAACTTGGATGAAGACGCTTGATGAAGATCGCGGTCTTCATATTTGGCTCTTCTGAGCTCACGGTCATCGCGTTCTTCCTCGTCTTGAACCAAGGTGGTCTCCAAGGTCTTGGACGCGTAGGGCTCGCTTGAGCCCGGCTTGGGTCGATGCAGGGTCGCATCATTCTCCTCCCCTTAAAATCGAACCGTCCTGGCTTCGAACTGGGTGGGGCCAAGGAGAAGAAACGCTCGTCGGGCTGTAGAAAGACGGTGTCGGGCTTGTGTCCGGCTCGCAGAACCTCTATGTTGATCAAGGAATACTCGGGTTCAGTAGCGGGTGCGAGGGCAGGGCAAGCGCGCCAAGGCAAACAATCGCAACCATGTGCACGGCTGCAGGTTCGATGGAGCATGGACCTACATCCATGGGCACGGGTGCAAGCATCGTCGGTCTCGGCGGCGAGGAAACGGGCTTCTCAGTCGGGGTCGGACCTGCTGGCGCGGCAACGGGTGCAGTTGGGGCGTCTGCAGGCGGTGTTGTCGCGGTAGCGGGCGCCGGTCTTGGTTCATTGATGTTCGGATCCGGATGCGCGGTAACGGGCATGGCAGCGGGTTCACTGAAGAACGGACCCGCTGACGCGACAGTGGGTTTTCCAGGTGACGCGCAGGATGTCGGCTCGATGGGCAGGGGCGACGCGGTCAACTCGGCTCTGAGGCGGGCAATCTCGCGCCGTAGCTGTTGGATTTCGCGTTGCGCGGGTGTGAGCTCAGGGACGGTGGCAACGGGTCAACGCTCAATGTGGGTGCTAGACCGGGTACATATGCGGTCTCTGTCGGGGGTCCGTTCGCGGTTGTGGTGGTGCGTGCAAACTTGTTGTCGGAGCCGAGGAGGGGGGATCCAGTCCGGGTCAACGTCGCGGTAGTGTTTGCGACGTCGCGACTGGGGCGCGTCTGTGTGTGGACGCGGCGGTGCATATAGGCGTGGCGGTGGGATCCAATCCGGGTCCGCGTCGCGACGAAGGTCGGTGTAGTACTCGGACCATCCGTCAACATCATGGCCTTCATAGTCCCATGGGTCGTGGATCCGGTATGCCATGGAACGGGTTCGACTATGGCAAGGTGTGGGTCATGGATCCGGATGTGGGTCTGGTGGGTATGGGTGTGAGTGTGTTCCGATGGGGGCTAGGTTGGTTTCGGTTTTGGCAAGGGATTAGATATGGAAGAGAAGATCTTTGAGTTTGGTAAAGATCTTATCTTGGGTAAAAGATAAGATAATATCTTTAAGGGAAAGATAAAATCTTGTGGATGTGGCTAAGGAAAAGATTGGGGAATCGGTTATGGAAAGAGGATGAAATTTCCGAAATGTTATGGGTAATTCGGACCAGGATATGGCAGCGGATAGGGGAAAAAATTTGTGGACAAGATTGAAACTTGAGTTCGTGACTTACAAGACTCTTGGGATCTGATACCAGTTGATGGTGTCCTTGCCTCCAATGACAAGTCGAATTGTCAAAGGTGACGCCTTTGGATCTAGTCTTGGTTGGGAAGTCACTCTGGATGGCGAATCTGCTGTGGAACGTGTTGATGTGGATGATCACGGGCGGAAGATCGCGATGAATGGTGTGATGGAAGCGGTGGAGGGGAAGTATGGATAGCGGTGGCGGAAGCGATTTGGTGAAGGATATAAGACTTGAAAGGACAAGTCTTTGGGATGTCGTAGCGTTGACTGCGGATGAAGGAGATGCGAAGATAGACTTTGCTTGAGAAGATCAAGTGATTGTCGTAGCGTCAGCGGCGGAGGGAATGGGGATGAGAGGGATATGGGTAACGTCCGATCAAGGGAAGGAGGAATTAACACTCTACTTGAAACCTTAAACTTTAACTTGAACGTGAATAAAAACAATAACAAAGTTGTGTTTAAATAGGAGAGGTGAGACATCGGATGGGCCGAGTCGAACCTCGTGGGCTAGCCTATGCAAGCATGCAAAAGGCACTCACCCTAAAAGATAGAACGACTAAAGAGGAAACTATCTAAAACCCTATAAATAAGGAAACTATCTCAAAAGAACGCAATCTTCAGAAAGAACGCGTGAAGTGATGAAGGTGGTTGAGCCGCTTGAGGGAGATCACGTTCAACATGGAATCGCTTGACGGAGGACGCGTCGAGTCACGCGATCTTTGAACTTGGATGAAGACGCTTGATGAAGATCGCGGTCTTCATATTTGGCTCTTCTGAGCTCACGGTCATCGCGTTCTTCCTCGTCTTGAACCAAGGTGGTCTCCAAGGTGTTGGGCGCGTGGGGCTCGCTTGAGCCCGGCTTGGGTCGATGCATGGTCGCATCACTATGTGCATTTTGAGTGTACCTTATGTTCATTTTAAAGTTCTAAGACAAACATAAGTTGCGTGGGGATAAAAGTCTCAATTGAACTATATGTTGATTTGGAGAGTACAAGATGTGCATTTGGTAAGTACACTATGTGCATTTGGAACTTAAAAAAAAAAAAGTAGTAAAAAAAGTCGATCAATGTCAGACACCGTACCAGACGATCAACGCCAGAGACTAGACGGTCAATGCCAAAGACCCACAGTCAACTCCTTTAAATGAGTTAACACGTGACTATATTTAAATGAACAAATGGAATTGAGATTTTGATAGACTTTTAAAATTATTGAGCTTATTTTATAAAGTTTCACTTATTTCCAAAAATATCACCTTTCCATATCTCCCTCATTTTCCTTCTACAAGCAAATCAAAAAATTAAATATTGTTCTTACCATTGTCACTTGGAGATGCATTATCATATCAAACATTTCGTAGATTTTACATTACATTAGTAGCAGTAATCATTTATCTATATTACTTTCTTAATTTGCTAATTTATTAAAGATTAATTAAATACTAATGCCATCTCATCAACTTTAACGCCTCACACTAACGAGAGTGTAATCAGGGACAAATTTACATGGGGTCCAGCGGGGTTGTTTTCTCCGTTGGGCCCCACTGAATTGTAAAAAAAAACAAATAAATTAAGAATGGAATATGAACGTAGGCTTGTTATTGGCTGATTATTTCACTCAAAAGATCCAATAAAAAAGAACACACTAATTATTTGAACCATGGATTATGACTTATAAAGATAAGAAATAAAAAAAATTGCTTGAAATTAATAAAACATGCCTTCAACAACAAAAAATTCTAACTAGTTTCAAAGACTTTGCTTAATTTATAATGCACTATAAATAACTTACTAAAAAGTTTTATTCCATAATAATTTAGTTCATGTTCATCTTAGTTTAGTTCATGTTCATCTTAATAAAACATGCCTTCAAAAAAAAAATCTAACTAGTTTCAAAGACTTTGCTTTATTTATAATGCACTGCAAATAACTTACTAAAAAGTTTTATTCCATAATAATTTAGTTCATGTTCATGTTAATTGTCTATGTTTTGTGCTTATTGGGACGCTCTAATTAAGTTGTTATTGTAAGAAATTAAAACGTATATTGAAAAATGTAGAATCATCTATTGAAATTAAAGATATTATTGTGAGATTTAATAATAAGTGCTTGTTTGGTTTGGAAGCAAATTCATGAGAATTTAAATATCCCAAGAAGTGGAATTAAGTATATGTGTTTGGTTAATCTTTTTCTATCTAGAAAAATCCATGTATTTAAATTCATGAGATTTTTAATTTCTCTATTATACAGGAAATATACTTACCTAGAAGGGGTATGTAAGATTTTATTCCCCCATTATTTTAATAACCTAATTACCCTCTCTCAAAATATTATGTCCCGACAAAATTTACCCCCATCTCGATACATTTAGGATTTGACAATATTTGATCAACCGTAAGTTTCATTTCAAATTTAAATACGTATTGTTTATGTGTTTATATAATTTTCATTGTGAATTTGTTGGTCTTATGTTATATATTTTATCGTATTGATTTTATGTTTTTATTGTACGTGTTTGATTAACAACTATTTCAATAATTTTGATCCAATTTGAATGCTATATATACTATTGTTTGATGATGTATTTGAATCAATGTTCTAAAATTTCCCGTCTAAGGCCGCCTAGGCCCTGCCTGGACGCTAGGCGGTCATCCACAGCCTAGGACCTCGCCTAGGGCCGCCTATGCGAGAAGAAGTCTCAAATGTTGTGGAAGCGGCAATATCTAAGGAGATGACGGATACATAAAATATAATTTTGGGTAAGGCTTTGTAAAATAAGACTCATTATTATAAATCAAACCTCATCCCAACATAGTTTTATAAAGATTAATTGATTTGGGAGAACATAGTCAAATAATCACATGGATCACGCATTAATTTTTAATCCGCATGGCCCCGCCTAGGCCCCCGCCTAGCCGCCTAAGCGCTAGGCCCCCCCTCACTGCCCAGCTCCCGCCTAGCGACTTTTAGAACATTGATTTGAATAACTATCTTTTTTATATTCATAGGGTTGTAGTAGTAATTTTATATAAATTCTTGCAAACTTCCCACATTCAACCAAACAAAATGTAGTTTTCAATATTACATGATTAAAATGTTAACCAAACATAATTTCTTAATTCTTAGGAATTGTAAATCCCAGAAACTTACTTTATGAAAAGTAAATTATAGGGAATTGCACTTCATATCTTTAACCAAACGAGCACTAAGACACCCGACAAATATTATAATAAAAATTATTATGACATTTAGTATTTTATATTTTATATATATTGTAATACTAATTTATTTTTCACCCTCATTAAACTAAAATCTTGCGTCCGTTCCTGAGTGTAATGTTTGGTGACTGAGATCAAATTGTCAACATTTTATGGCTACTAAATTTCTGAATTCATAACTTTATGTATAGCAAATAATTAAATAAAGAACAATTAATAAGAAATCTACTTTCGCTATCAATATCTGATTTGCTTCCATATCTTTTTCCATGACCAGACAAGCCAGGCAAAATAATGGACGTCCAAACAAATCAATTATCATTATTAAACGTTGGACCAAATTATACTCCCTCCGTCCCATTTTATAAGCCTTATTTGTATTTTTGTCACTGTTTACGATTGAAGAGAATTTTTAAGATTTCTTCCAATATATAAGAAAAAACAGGATTCGATTCTGTTGAGAACCAAATTCTAGGAGAGAACTGAGAACGTACGTATCAGCAGCGTTTCCTCCCTCGCGCGCGTGTCTGTTCCCAGTTAACACGGATGTTCACTGTTTTGTTCGTATATGTTCATCGTAGTATACAACGATGTTCACCACTTTACACTAAAAAATATTGAATTTTCTAGTGTTTTTATTCTCTCTTTTTTCCTTTCTAAACTCTCAAATCTTTATAAAAATAATTATTTAATGTTCACTGCATGTTTATATGACGTAATATTAGTAATCTTTAATATAAAATCAAGTTTAAAGTAAGTAAAATATACTTTTTTCTTGTATTATTTTGGGATGCACATGTAGGCATAGTTGTTCACATGTTTGTGTAAAACAAATGATGGACATCAAAAAAATATTCACAACCCCTCAGGAAGCACAAATGTTCGTTATTTTATTCGTAAATGTTCATCACAATATAGTGAGCATCTAGAATGAAAGTGGTGAAAAATTATGGACAAAGTGATGAACAAAAATTTGTTCACAACCCTTCAGTGAACATAGATGTTCACTGTTTTGCTCGTAGATGTTCATCATAGTATACTAGTATAAAACATCTGGATTAAAAGTGGTGAACATTTATGGATAAAGTGATGAATATCAAAAATATGTTCACAATGAGTGAAAGCGTTTTTCCAAAAAAAATGCGCTTAATAAAAATTTGGGTAAAATTGGGGGAAAATACGGGTAAAATTCGACTGAAACAGTGAACATATTGTATGAAAGTGGTGAACATTTATGGAAAAAGTGATGAACATCGAAAATATGTGCACAACGAGTGAAAAATATTCCCCCCCCAAAACGCGTATAATACGGAAAAACTTCGGTCAAAATTGGGGGGAAATACGGGTAAAATTCGGCTAGAATATTGAACATCTTGTATGAAAGTGATGAACATTTATGAGAACAACGATGAACATCAAAAATATGTTCAAGGCGTTGTTCAATGACAGCGAACAAAAAAAGTGCCCAACAAAAAAATAAGCAAAATCACAAGTGTTCAAGGCTTGAAACATCAGTGTTCATGTGAAGGAATAGTGTCCTTTAATCAAGGCGCAATTACCAAATATGGAATAGGACAATTAATGGAGATTTACAATCCGAGAATTTTAGGGGTCGTAGCGCTTTAAGCATCTAAATTCCCTTCATCATGGTCCTGGATGCAAGTGTTCAAGGCGTTGAACATAATTGTTCAATGCCAGCGAACAAAAAAAGTACCCAGCAAAAAAAAAAGCCAAAATCCGTATTATTCGCCAATAAAACGCGAATAATACGGCCGAAAAATTTGACATGCCCGAATTATACGGCTTTTAATGAAAGTCTAATCTGGAGCGTTGATTCCATTCCGATCCGATGACCTCCTTTTATTCTCATTTCTCTCCTATTTTACTATTCTCATTTGATGCTTAACATAGTCATGTGGGATCTTGTTTGATTCGTCTCAACGAATACTTTAATAATATCAAAAAATTATAATTTTTAGGGTTATGTAATTAGAGATATTAACGATACAAAACCCGCCTCGACGAATGTGTCCGATCAAATAGGGCTTATAAAGTGTGACAGAGTGAGTAGAAAAAACAATTATGATAAGATTTAACAGTACAACCCTAAAAAGAATACATGGCAGGTAAGAAAACAGAAACACGAGCATGAAAATAGACTAGTTCCAAAAATAGGTGCGTCCGTGCATGTCTCAGCTTAAACTTAGTGATAAGATTGAACAGTACTTTTTTTTTTTTAATTTACCCAACAATTCAAAAAAAGAGTATATGGCCAGTATGACGATAGTCATATTTGTTGCTAGAGACAAATGGATTCAATTATCAATTGTAAGTTGTAAGTATAGAATAATATAGAGAAAAGATTAATCCTTAAAACTTAAGTCCTTAGCATTCAAAACAGACATTACGTAAACAAAAAGACTAAGAATTAATAAAATAAATTTTAAAAAGATAAATTTTATGTTATAAATGAATTAAAAGACATTTGAGTACATATATGAAAATAATAAAAGCGAATATGCAATCCTTTGATGCAGTTAAATTAATCATGTGTTTACTGAAGTTAACAAAATGACCACTAAACAGGGGCGGAGTCAGGTGGAGCCGAGAAGCGTTGAAAACAAATATATATAAAAACTTTTTTTTAAAAAAAATAATATTTTTTTCAAAGTTTGTTACCCTTATTTAATTTGAAAATATAATTTCAACCGGCCTTAATAGATTTAAGTCATGAAAATGAAATATATTACCTTAAGTTTTTCCCATTCATCTCATTTGAAAATGCAATTTCAGCCAGCCCTAACAGATTTAAATCACAAAAATAAAAATTTTTCCCTTCATCTAATGTGAAAATTACCTTAAACTTCATAAAAAAATAAAAAATGATATTTGCGAAATAAAATTTAAGCCACGTTAGATTTAAGCCACACGAGAATTTTATCGCGCAGGATTTTAGCCCCCTCTAGGGTAAAATCCTGACTCCGCCCCTGCCAGTAAACTTGTAAAAATGAGTCAGTTGGTGTTTACCGACTATCCAATTTCAATAGGATTCCAAGTAAAGTGATTAAAGTGCGAAAAAATACAGAACAATGAGAACGAAAACGCTCCCAACCTCTGAAAACCTAACCCTAGAAACCCCGCCGCCACCGCTGCACCCCAGCCTCACCCTCCTTCCTCACAATGGCGATGAATCTCCTCCGCGAAGAAACGCGTCTAGCCGAAACACTTCCAGACGCGATGAATCTCCTGAAAACACCACCATTAACCCTGAAACCCTACCTCTCGAGTGGCCTCCGCCGCCGTTCATCAACGATCCTTCTCATTTCTCTCCCCTCGACCACGACGCTAGAACCAAAGATCATCATGGTATCCACCACGTTCAACGATTCCAGGAAACCACGTGGGATCCAGGCTCTCTTGCAGATCTGTTCAAAGGGCAGAGTGGTATCGGTGAAGGTGGGCTTGTGATGTGACCCTACCGTCCTTGTCACATCCGCCTTGAGACTCCCCTACAGTAACATCCAGTCCGATCGAGACATTAATTGCTTAGCACGTTTTATGAATAATATTTCTATTTTTAGTAGCTGCTATTTCTGGGTGATTGCCATTTATGTTAAATGGGCCGCCAGAATTAGTAACTAGAGAGTCTGGCCCATTAGGTCAACTCTCTAGTATAAATACTCTCTTTTGTCTTCATTTTCAATTACGTCGAAATAGAGCTTGTTTTCCAGTCGAGTAATCTCCTGCAAACTCGGGCCCTAACGTCACACAAATTAACGCGTTTCTAGTTGAATTATCCTGGCGCGTTAATTCGGTTCCAAGTATCCAGTTACTTTCCGCAATCCCGAGACAAGAACTAACCCTAGTTCTCGTCTCCCCTCAAACCCTAATACCGCCGGTCTTCCTTCCTTCCTACGTCCGCCGCACGCACCACCACAACTCCGCCTCCTCTTCACCATCACCAACCACCTTCCGCCACCATTCCGCATCCTCTCTGAACACCCTCAGTCCGCAGATCATCATCGTCATCTCTAATCCGAAGAGTTGTTCGCCCTACTACGCATTCAATCGATCCTTGACAGCGAATCGTGGTCTTTCCATCGGACAAGGTCACATCAACTGGCATCAGAGCCTTCGAATCGCATAAGTCGTTTCAACTCTTCATTCAAATCACTCCTTCGCTTCCGCAAATCCATTCCTGCATATCAAAAAAAAAACGGCGAACCATTCTACCCAGATTTCGTCAATTTTTTTTCTTCCTTTCGGCAGTTTTCTTACATATTCCTGTAGAGAATCTCGAGACGAGTCCGAGCATATAAAATTCGCCCAAAACGGACATCGTTTGACCCCTCAAAAGGCCAAAATACGAACTGTCTACCGCTGAAACCCTAGATTCCGCCGTCAAGCACACATCCGAACCTTTTCACACAGATTTTCAGCATTTTCTGGTGTTTTTCTTGGTTTTTGATTGTGTTTATTGTAGATCCGCTTGCATATAGGCTTAGATAGTTTATTTGCGACTTTGTTTGCCTTGTTTGCGCCACAAATCTACATCTTCTCAATCCTTTCTCTTCAAACTTGAATCACTGATTTTTTTTAATTTGTGGTTGTTGTTCATACAAAAAAAAAACAGAAATTCAGCAGCGGTTCGCTGAACCAAAAAAAAATAAAAAAATAAAAAAAATCTGAGACCACACAAGCCAAAATAAGGCAAGTGAGTCTTTTCGCAGTGCAAGAAGGTTGAATCCGGTCTTGAATCCGACACCTTCACATTACCGTCATCACAGTGATTCATTTACCGTCTTCTCTATCTCTCACTGTCTGGATTGCATATCTTGGTTGACTGTGTTGTGATTACTTATGTGCTTATATCCTTGCATATCTACTTTTGACATTTCATTTGCTGAGCATTGCCTTGATTTTGTTGATTGTTGGGTGAGTTGCCTTCAGCCTTCTCGTAACCGCCCATATGGCCAGCCAGATTAGTTCCCTGAGTGATTGTTTGTTGAGTTCGGTTCTGCTTACCTTTTTGTTGATTCTCTGTTGCTGTTGTTGTTCGCTTTGATTCTTTGGTTTGCCATTTCTTGCTGTCAGATACCATGTCAGGCGAAGATATCACCCGCGAGATAGGCGCAGAGACTGCTGAACAACAAATGCTCCGCGAGGTGCTTGCTAGAGAAAAAGCACGGGACGCGCAGTTCGCTGAACTCCAACAGAAGTATGACATCATCTTTGCTCGCCAACAACCGGCCCCAGTTACTATGATTACTCCTGCTCCGGATCAACTACAGGAAGATGATTTGAGCACCCTAGCCCTGGAAAAGGCTAAGGGCAAAGCTGTGATGCTCCCCTCCACATCGGATGCAGGCCAGCTGAAACACCTGGCGTCGCAGAGAGAAAGCATTATTGATCCGACGCGTCGTCGACAACGACGGTCTGTGCAAGTCGTGATCCAAGAAGAAACCCCTACAGCTGCAGAGGCCGCTGGTGAGAGTTCCCAGGAGGAATATGAGGACGATCAGGTTTATTCCAGTGGTCGACATAGGCCAGGCCGCTCACAGACCTTACAGCCTACTACTGGTCATCCCCACCACCAGCCATCTGGGTCACATCTGCAGCCACACCAGCGTCAACGTCAACAACGGCAGACCATTTCTATGCCGTTTGATATTGATGCTTACCAGGATCACCAGAGTGCTCGCACTCCTCTTTATTCTGATGAGGAGGATGCGTTTGATGAGAACGACCTTGAGGAGGATGAGGGTCAGTTTGGCTATGCTGACGGATTTCATCTGCCTCTCCAGGATCCCCCTGAGCTTCAGCACCAGCGTACCGGCTATGTCCCACCGCCTTTGCTGCCTCAGAATCAGGACGCCTATTGGTACGCTGCCCAGCCCGGGCGCCCCCACCAAGCTCACCAGCCTCAGCGCCCAGCAGTCGGACGACAGCGTCCGCGGCAACCTGCACGCTTTCCACAATAGTATGGTGCTCGTCACTTCGAGCCCATGGCGGACCCTCAAGCTCGGTTTCATGACCGCCAGGCCCAGCCACCTATCCAACGCCGAGACGTGAAGGTAAAAATTAAGAAATTCCATGGCTTATATGACCCTTCTGTCTTTCTTGAGTGGGTGCAGAACACAGAGCACGTGCTGCGCCATTTGACTGTCCCTGAGTATGAGAAGGTCGATGTCGTCACTCTTCATTTTGAGGACGCTGCACAGACTTGGTGGCAGCATATCACGCAGCAACATTACCGGATGGGTTGGGCACCCATTACTGAGTGGCATCAGCTCGTGTACATCATGACTCAGAAGTATGTGCCTTCCACTTACAAGGAGCAGATGAGGACTGAAATTGCTCGTGCATGACAGGGCACAGATTCGCCTCAGGAGTTCTTCGCCCGCTTGGAGGACATGTACTTCAAGGATGGCGCTAGTGTTGCTCCGGGTACATTACGGACGAGGTTCATCACTGGGCTTAACCAGCCTATCCAGGATCAGGTTGACGTCCTGCCCATTCGGGACCTCAACAATGTCGTGCATACTGCGCAGAAGCTCTACCTTCAGCACCAGCGACAGCGGCAGAGACCTTGGCAGCCCACGACATCTTCCAGGTATGGTTCTGGACCTTTTCCTTCGGTTTCAGGCACTGACTCTACTCCTACATCTAGTGCACATAGACAGGACCGGAGAAACACAGGTACTGCGTCTGCTGCAGCACCACCGAGAGCAGCCCCGTATGCTCTTGTTCGCCACCCGCAGCCGCCATCTTCAAATCCCGCTCGTTCTGACCGAGCCAGAGATGTGGAGTGTTTCAGGTGTGAGGACGAGGACATTACCAAATGAATTGTCCAAATGCGAAGAAGGTCCTCTTCTCCACCCAATCGGCAGGTTATGAGAGTTACGACGACGAGAATGACGTCGTCGACACAGCTCCTGCCGCTGTGTATACAGCCGATGCTGAGGGTTGTGTGGTCAACACTTCTGACCACCATGATGACCAGACATACCACCTTGCCTTACTCTCTAGACGCGTGCTGAGCGTCAAGGAGGGCGCGCTTACTGTGCAACGTGAGAACTTGTTTCATGCTCGGTGCAGCCTTCATGATGCATCGCTGAGCGTGATACTTGATGGGGGCTCTTGCTGCAACATCATCAACGAGAAGGTTGTCCGCCACTTCCACCTTCCGACGACTCCTCACCCCACTCCCTATGGTCTACAGTGGCTCTCGGATGGATCAGGTAACACCGTCTCACAGCAGTGTCTTATTTCATTTTCCATTGGTCCTTACAGCGATACTGTGCTTTGTGATGTTACCACCATGGACGCTACCCACTTGCTTCTGGGTCATCCATGGTTATATGATCGTCGCATGCTTCACGATGGGTATTTGAACACTTACATATTCAATTACCATGGGAGGCGCGTGACTCTCTTACCCATGAGTCCACAGGAAATTTTACAAGACCAGGCTGAGCGACAATGCTAGAAGGCTATTGAGGCCGCCAGAACGCCGCCTGTGACGAAACCCGCCCCGGGGAACGCCAGACGACAACTCGGCTGAGTCACCGACCGAGTGGAGGCACCTGGGGGAAACTCGGGCGACAACTCGGCCGGGTCACTGACCGAGTTGTGTCACCTGGGGGAAACTCGGCCAGAAACTCGGCCGAGTTCTGGGCCGGGTCAGCATACCTGGACACAACTCGGTCCCCCACCCGACCGAGTTGTGGACCAAGTCGGGCACGGCGCCAGCAACTCGGCCGAGTCAGCTTCCAGGACTCCGCCCTCGCCTTCTGCCTTTTCTGGGCGATCTTCTGCATCTTCAGCTGCTTCTGCATCTACCTTGCAAGGCACCTGTGAACCCAGAGTTCTTCTGGCGAAACGCAGGGACCTTACACCGGCACTTCAAGGACTTGCAGGTGGACATGCATCATCAGGAGCTGCCGGGAGGGAGGACACGCACACAGTTGGAGAGGCTCGTGCTGCTTTACTCAGCCCCGCAGAACAAGGGCATGCGACACTTGATGTTCGCCCCAAGCGACTTGGTTTGGCTTCACTTGCGGAAGGAGCGATTTCCTTCCGTCTGTAAGTTTAAGCACGACCAACGGGGCG
This sequence comes from Rheum nobile, assembly GCA_027886185.1. Lineage (NCBI taxonomy): Eukaryota > Viridiplantae > Streptophyta > Magnoliopsida > Caryophyllales > Polygonaceae > Rheum > Rheum nobile. Next base: position 11,564,336 of record WOAB01000011.1, read on the forward strand.
ATGGTCCATTCAGAGTCCTCAGGACCATTGGAGAGAATGCCTACCAGCTCGAGCTCCCGGACAAGTATGGGGTGCATCTGACGTTCCACGTCGCGGACTTAGCACCATATGTTGAGCCTGAGCCTAATGAGGGTGAAGCGGGGACGCTTCACAACCAAGTGGGGGAGGGTGATGTGACCCTGCCGTCCTTGTCACATCCGCCTTGAGACTCCCCTACAGTTACATCCAGTCCGATCGAGACATTAATTGCTTAGCACATTTTATGAATAATATTTCTATTTTTAGTAGCTACTATTTCTGGGTGATTGCCATTTATGTTAAATGGGCCGCCAGAATTAGTAACTAGAGAGTCTGACCCATTAGGTCAACTCTCTAGTATAAATACTCTCTTTTGTCTTCATTTTCAATTACGTCGAAATAGAGCTTGTTTTCCAGTCGAGTAATCTCCTGCAAACCCGGGCCCTGACGTCACACAAATTAACGCGTTTCTAGTTGAATTATCCTGGCGCGTTAATTCGGTTCTAACTATCTAGTTACTTTCTGCAATCCCGAGACAAGAACTAACCCTAGTTCTCGTCTCCCCTCAAACCCTAATACCTCCGGTCTTCCTTCCTCCCTACGTCCGCCGCACGCACCACCACAACTCCGCCTCCTCTTCACCATCACCAACCACCTTCCGCCACCATTCCGCATCCTCTCCGAACACCCTCAGTCCGCAGATCATCATCGTCATCTCTAATCCGAAGAGTTGTTCGCCCTACTACGCATTCAATCGATCCTTGACAGCGAATCGTGGTCTTTCCATCGGACAAGGTCACATCAGTTTGGCTCGGCCTTCTCTGTTCTTTACATGGACCTCGGAGAGAGCTTCCTCCAGGCCTGCGGGGAAGAGAAGGGGGCGTTTGGGTGGAGGTTGTCCCTCGCCGGCCAAGGCACTGCTCATCTTTCTCGTCGGGACTGCGGGGCTTCCTTGGAGGGGTTTGACTCCTCGCGTTGGAGCCTCTGTTCCCCCTCGTCTCTTGTCGCGAGATCCTTCCCACCGGTGCACGAGGTAACCTCTTTAATCTTCTGGATCTGGAGCGGTGGATCTTTTCTAAAGTCAGATCCAGGTGCACCCGCTTCTCTCTTCTTTCTGCCTTTTTTCTTCTTGTGTTTCTTGTTTCGTTTGACTCTCTTTTTCTTTGCTTTGATTGTTTCCTGCACTCTCTTAATTTGAACAATGCTTCCTTGGACCAAGTTAATTTACTGAACAATTTTGTTTCTACTAGCATGTACTCGTCGAGCTCTGAAATTATTACCTTTGAGATAATGCAGTGTTGGTGCTTCCCTGAGGGATTACATATCCAACATTTTGGAAACCAACCTGTTTTGTTGAATCGAAACAAACTCTGGAACCTTGACCCTCTGAACAAACAAATTGGGAGATATATATCTTGGATATATGATCTCTGGGGACCAAATTATGCTTTGACTAAAGATGCAGGATTGTTTATTTTGCAGTCCTTGCTCGTGCCCAAGTTTTTTACTAAGTCTCCAATTAATTCCATATGTGAAACTGATAATTGTTTCCTTAGTGTTGTTGATCACTATGTGATTCTGATTGCTCTTGATACATTGATTCTATTACAGGAACATTCAAACCCTGAACTTTTAACCCATCATTTTTCTGATTGGGATTTCAAAGTGTTGTTATTCTTTCTTTTTCTGCAGAAAGTTGACTACTAACTTTGCTCTTAACTGTGATCCTTTTTCTATTCATTTCTTGCTCTTTACTCTCATTCTTTGGCTGACAGAGTTACCTTACTTTGAATCTCAAAATTTGACTATTGTTGATATGTGTGCTGTTGAATTTTATTTAACCTGGATGCTTGCTTACTTTGTTGCTTTGGTAAGCTTTGATTATAGGCTCCATCTAATTCTTACTGGCTCAAACCAGACTGAACCTTTGAGTTATTTCCCTCATCAACTTTGTGGTACTCTTGCCTTCTTTAAGGTATACTACCATTTCCTTCCTAATATTTGCTACTGTAATATTACTAACAGGATCCTGGTGATGTTGTTTTTAATACAGTCCAATTACAAAGATCCAATTCCACAAGAAATTGAGTCTGAAAAGGCAGTGATTTGTACATCTATTGGGATAACCTCCCCCTCGAAAACTAAGCAAGATATGAAAAACTATCCCACGAACAAACTTGTCTGGAGTTTCATCTCCATGAACAATCGCTTCAAAGATAAGACAGGGTTCTATAATCATTTTAAAGTTGCCCCTTGTATGCACGAGAAGTGCTTGTAACATTTTGAGCTGGATAATTGTTTTTACAATTTTTGGAGTTTTAACTCCACTTACAATCTCTCTCTGAACCTTCTCTATATTACCTTACATGTGAACAAACATGAAAAAAAATACGGGACTTTGATGAAACCCCTTACCCTATCACCCATTAATATGGTGCATGACATATATCTTTCATCTGATTCTGGCATTCTTTCTAGGGAGAACCCCTGTAGTTTTAATTTTGCTGATCATAGTATGTTATATCATTTTTGGTATAAATATTGTTTGATCACTGAGAATGCACAATCGATCCATTTAAAGGATGTGAATGAACAAAATCGTATTAACAAAATGCCTAGTCCTCTTATTTCTCTCATGACTATGGGTAACATAATAAAGAAAAACGAAAATAGAAATGACAATAAGACCCCTAAATGTCTGTGGATATGGGGCAACAACAAGGATAGGTTTTTATGAAGATCACAACCTGGAATTGTCGCGGAATCGGAAAGAAAACCTTTTGGATGGATGTTGAGTCTTTCTGCAAAATCGAACGAATACAACTTCTTGCACTTTTTGAAACAAGAACAAACAAAGAACCAAATGAAAAAGTATGGAAACAAGCAGGATTTGATCAATTCTACTGTGTCCCTACTACGGGCTTCGCATGAGGCATTTGTGTAATGTGGAAGACATACCAACTTACAAACGAAATCCTTGAAATTGAACAAATTGAAACAAGATTTATTAGTGTTAAGTATACAAACTTGCTCAGGAACAAAAAACTTATGCTAATCCTCACTTACGCCCCACCAAATGATTCTGCAAAAAATGTGTTCTGGAACGAATTCATATCCTATATTAAAAATTGCTCTCTTCTGTGTATTATTATGGGAGATCTGAACGAAATTCAAAACCCTTCTGAAAAATTAGGCGGGCTTATACCGCCTTTATCGAAATTTGCAAGACTATGTCATTTTAAAAATGAGTATGAACTCTTGGATACTCCTTTCCAGGGAAACAACTATACCTGGCGAAAGAATAGTACAGAAATAGAAAACATCTATGAAAAACTGGACATGGTTCTTATCCACCACCAAATCCTTCAATGGTATCCTAATATATGTACTAAGCATTATGCTTTTTCCAGTTCAGACCATTGTTCCATCTCCATTGAGCTAGATTCAGCTGTACCATTTAAAAATCAGCAGTTTAAATTTGAAAAAAAATTGGATGACTAGAAAAGATTTTAGAAACGTGGTTAAACAAGCATGGAGAACTAACTATCATGGATCTAGATTGTATAATCTGGTATCCAAAACAAAACTACTCAAAAACATGCTAAGATCTAGAACAAAATTACCTTTGGAAATGTCTTCACACAATTACAAACTATAGAAAAACAACTTTATGAAATCCAAACTGAGATCTGTAATCACCCTACAAATGAACTCATTAAAAAACAAACTAGAATCATAGAAAAAAAGGAAAAACTTCTGTGTTTCCAGAAAATTAACTGGAACCAAAGAGCAAAGGTAAAACACATTAAATTTAATGACACGAATGCTAGCTATTTTCACAAAATAGCAAGTGGAAAAAGAAACAGAAAAATTATAAAAGAAATCAAAACCCAAGAAGGAACAAGTATCACTGGGGAAGAAAACATAAGAAATGAAATCAGAAATGATTTCATAAAAAGATTTAGAAGTGATGATATGAACCAGAGACTATTCCAGGAAAACCTCGAATTAATCCAGCCTGAAATCTCTACAGAGGATAATCTGGAATTAATAAAAAAATGTATCCAACGACGAAGTTAAAAATGCGGTCTTTAACATTGGTTCGGATAAATCTCCGGGGCCGGATGGTATGACAGCATAATTTTACCAAAAATACTGGGACATCGTAGGCCCTTCTGTTACCCAAGCAGTTAAAAGCTGTTTTCTTTCTGGGAAACTGCTTAAACAAATAAATCACACATTCATATCCTTAATCCCAAAATGTGACAATCCTAACTCTACAAATCACTATAGACCCATAAGTCTGTGCTCTACTATTTATAAGATTATCTCAAAGATTATAACAACTAGACTCAAATGAACCATGGAAAAATTGATACACCCCCTTCAGGGTGCCTTTGTTGCTAACAGAGCCATTCAAGACAATATCCTAATTGCACATGAAATCTTTCACTCTTTTAAATCGAAAAAAGGAACTGAAGGCTTCATTGCTCTAAAACTAGACATGGAAAAAGCTTATGATAGAATCGAATGAGATTTTATTATAAAAATAATGGAAAAGTATGGATTCCATGAAAAATTTATCAATTGGATAAAAGAATGCATTACAACGGTATCTTTTTCGATACTTGTTAACAATGGACCCACAGAAATATTCAAACCAACAAGAGGACTTCGACAGGGAGACCCCCTTTCACCCTTCTTGTTTATCTTAGGATCTGAAATCCTTGCTAGAAAACTCTAAAAAGCCTCAGAACGTACTTGAAATCCCCTTGGATTTCAAATCAATCAACAAGGAACACGAATCTCGTTTTCGGCCTTTGCGGATGACATTGTGATCTTCTCAAAATCTAAACAGGAAAATTGCAAAGAAATTAAAGATATTATTGATGACTACTGCAAGATCTCAGGACAAAAAGTAAATTTCTATAAATCGGTCTTTCAAGTTACAAAAAAGGTCACCAACCAAAAGAAATTAGCACTACAAGGCATTCTCACAATCACAAACATGATATCTCTCAAAAAATACCTGGGTTGCCCTATCATCAATGATAGAGTTAACTCGAATACCTTTGCCGACCTCTTAATTAGCACCCAACAACAATTATCTAAATGGAAAACAAATTCCCTATCCCAAGCAGGAAGAACAACACTAATAGAAACCAATCTGACATCAAGACCCAATTATCTTATGCAAAGTTTCATGTTACCTACAAATACACACAATGAACTTGATAAGTTAAACAAATCCTTTTTTTGGAACAAAGACAACTCCTTTAAACCTCTTATAGGTTGGGAAAAAAATTGTAAACCAACTCATCAAGGAGGTCTTGGCTTGAGAAAAGCCAAAGACATGAACAAAGCCCTTCAATTCAAATTACTCTGGAAAATCCTAGCCGAACCAAATAACTTATGGGTTAGAGTTATTACGGATAAATATCTGAAAACACACCATATACTTCATTACGAGAAAAATGGAAACTGCTCCTGGCAATGGTCCAAAATTATTGAACTTATGCCTGAATTCAAAACTGGACTAATTTGGCAAGTTGGAAATGGCAAAACTATCAAATTTTGGACGAATAACTGGGTTTTGAACACCCCCTTATGTGATAACATAAACTCACAGTCAATCCTGAATAAGGATGCACTGGTAGCTGATTTTATGTTGCCAAATAAAACCTGGAATAAGGACTTACTTGAACAATGCTTACCAAATGATTTAACCAAAAAATTAACCTCGATCTCAATACCCTTAAATGAGATCCATGATAGAATGTACTGGAAACTAGTAAAAATGGCTGGTTTTCTATAAATTCTGCTATGGAACTAATTAACAAAAACAAGAGTTATACTGCCTATGATTCTTCTTGGATCTGGAAAATGGACACGTATCCCAAAGTTAAAAACATTGTCTGGAAAATAATGAAAAACAGAATCCCAACAAAAGCTAGATTAGCAGAAAAAGGCATTGCAACCCCGGGGTGTATACGCTGTAATGCTCAGTTGGAAGATTTGAACCACTTACTCTTCCAATGTAAGCATACCTTAAAAACAATAAAAAAAATGAATCATGATACCTTTGGCATAATCACATCCCTAAACATAGGAAACAAAAAAATCAATGAAATCATTGAAGAAATTCGACAAAAAACTGATAGATCACAATTCTTAGAATTAATGGTCTCTTGGTGGAGAATTTGGTTTTTTAGAAACCAACAAAGCTTTGGTATAACAAATGATGATGTCGAACCCATTAAGGATGTACCAATTTACATTCAGAAACAAATTGAAAACTGGAACAAAACAAAAAACTAGAACCCTGACTGTCTAACAGAATACAAACAAAAAACTCATAAAACGAACATTGTAAGATGACCAATAAAGAAATGGAAAAAACCTCCGGATAACATAATTAAAATCAACACAGATGGGTCCACCAAATCCAATGGTGAATCTAATTTTGGCTACATTTTCAGGAATAACACGGGAAAACCGCTCTTCCTCTATGGGGATAAATGTGTTATTTCAACCCCACTTAAAATAGAAACACTAGCAGTAAGAAATGCCCTGGTAAAGACTTATGAATTAGGCATTACCAACATTCATCTAGAATGTGACAACCTTACCATCGTGAACGTCCTTAATCAAATTTGGCACTGTCCATGGGATATTGAAATGTTAATTTCTGATATCCTATGTATTTTACAACTGTTTTCTTCAGTACAGATTTCTCACGTCTTCCGAGAAACTAACGTCGTGGCCGACTTCATCACAAAGAAGGTTCAACAGGTTTCCTTGGAAGACTTTAGAGATAGTATAGAATTTGTAATTCTCATCCGAAAGGATGCTATAGATTGAGAAAACGGCTCTTTTGTGATTTCCATTCTAATTCTTACCTTATCAAAAAAAAAAAAAATAGGATTCCAAGTTCTCATGTGAAAGAAAATAACTACCTGAGTGTTTGTGCAAAGCACAAAATTGATTTTTTTATATTTGTTTTCGTGGAAGCTATATGCACTATAATTTTGACCTTTTCGCACTATATTTTGTACATTGAATTTTAGTGTACGCAAAATATATATATTGACGCACAAGTTATTTTAGAAGAAATAAGTAGATGAAAACATTTAAAACCTATATATGCCGTATTAAAGCTTACAAAGTAATAAAGGGGTATACACAATTATACGTATTATGAATAAAGCGTTTGAAAAAAACATGAAATTCGTCTTTTTTAGTACATGCACCATCCACCAGCGTATGCCATAGAAAAGCGTATAGATATATAACCTATTTTTGGGCCGACCGATACCTGGTATAATAACCTATTCTTGTAAGATAGAACATAACGTACATCATATTCTAGCGTACTAGAATAGGTTATAACACAGACGCACAACTCTTCTTCTTCCTCCTCCTTTTCTTCTCTCGTGTCATCGTGGATTTTCCCCAATGATCTCTCTCTCTCTCTCTCTCTCTCTCTCTCTCTCTCTCTCTCTCTCTCTCTCTCTCTCTCTCTCTCTCTCTCTCTCTCTCTCTCTCTCTCTCCTATTCTTCCCATCCTCCTCTTCTTCTCTTATTCTCCAACGACCATGGATATCGACGATATTCTACAGCAGGCGGCGACGCAGGGTGGTTGTCAGGGTTCTCTTCTTGAGCTACACGTCCCACGTTGTCAGGGTTCTCTGGGACATGACCGAGCGACTAATTAATATGTGAGCCTATCTGCCACCTCTTTCTCTTTCCGACGATGAAATACGTACTTGATTAAGTTTAAAAATTATTTAAAATGCTGATACTTATATATTACATTTGTAACCTTTTTTTATTTCGGTTTCAAATGAGGACGATTCGAAAGACGTACACCCGAAAGCCACATCATAAAGATCTTCATGACCACATTCGGGTAGGTCAGGATACTTGGTGGGGCTTTGCCCAACGAAGCGGTATCACCTCCTTGAGGGAGATGGACTTACGGAGGATCGACTACGTTCTTAACAAACCCATTCGTCAAGCGATGGCATCCGAAGACCAATATGTTTCATTTCGCGTGGGGAGAGATGACGATCACACTCCACGATGTTTTGCGCATTCTCCATATCCCCATCGACGGGTTGAGCGTCACTACTGCTAACTGACCATGACTTCAGAGACCAAGTCGCGTAGATTACCAGGGTTTACCTAGAGACGGTGGGGTTGTGGTACGGTGGTGGCGGTATTTCGATCATGTCACTCTTGGGTAGAGAGAAGGCTCAACTGCCTATTCTAGAGAGGAACGAGTTCCATAGAGCCTCCATGTAGCTACTCATGCTCCTTGGCGCTCGTTCCTCTCACGAATAGGCTTCGTTGGGCAACGGGGGACGTGTAGCTCAAGTACGTATTTCATCATCGGAAAGAGAAAGAGGTGGCAGGTAGGCTCACATATTAATTAGTCGCTCGGTCATGTCCCAAAGAACCTTGATAACGTGGGACGTGTAGAACAAGAGGAGAACCCTGACAACCACCCTACGCCGCCTTCGCCTGTAGAATGTAGTCGATATCCATGGTCGTTGGAAAACAAGAGAAGAAGAGGAGGAGAAGAGAGAGAGAGAGAGAGAGAGAGAGAGAGAGAGAGAGAGAGAGAGAGAGAGAGAGAGAGAGAGAGAGAGAGAGAGAGAGAGAGAACGAGAGACCGGAGAGAGATCGTTGGGAAAATCCACGACGGCGCGAGAGAAGAAAAGGAGGAGGAAGCTAGAAGAAGAGTTGCACGTCTGTGTTATAACCTATTCTAGTACGCTAGAATATGGTATACGTTATATTCTAGCTTACAAGAATAGGTTATTATGCCAGGTATGGGTCGGCCCGAAATAGGTTATATACTTAAATACCTATACGCTTTTCTTAGGCGTACGCTGGTGGACGGTGCATGTAATAAAAAAGACGAATTTCATGTTTTTTTCAGACGCTTTATTCATAATACGTATAATTGTGTATACCCCTTATTACTTCGTATGCTTTAATACAGTGTATATAGGTTTTAAACATTTTCATCTACTTATTTCTTCTAAAATAACGTGTGCGTCAATATATATCTTGCGTACAGTAAAATTCAATGTACAAAATATAGTGCGAAAAGGTCAAAATTATAGTGCATATAGCTTCCACGAAAACAAATAAAAAAAATCAATTTTGTGCTTAGCACAAACACTCAGCTAGGTATTTTCTTTCACATGAGAACTTGGAATCCTATTGAAATTGGATAGTCGGTAAACACCAACTGACTCATTTTTACAAGTTTACTGCCTTACTGGTCATTTTGTTAACTTCAGTAAATATTAGCCAAGGAAGTTGAAGAGTGATGTATTTATTAGACAAGTACATGAAGAGTCTTTGTAACACCATATATTGTACATTTCCAGTAAATAGAAATTAACAAACCCATTCAAAACTATGGCCTCAAACAGGCCCCCAGGGCTTGGTTTAACAGGCTGAAAGATTATCTGTTATCGGTTGGTTTTCGGGGTTGCTATTCTGACACATCATTGTTCATCAGAAAGACTACTTCCGACACTATTTATCAGCTTGTCTACGTGGATGACATTATTGTCAAGGTTCCGATTCTCGTCTTGTATCTCAGTTCATTCAGCATCTGGACTCTATTTTTTCCCTTAAGGATCTAGGTCAGCTACACTATTTTCTTGGCATCGAGGTGACCTACTCTCATGGCTCTCTGTTCTTGTCTCAATACAAGTACATTCGAGACTTGCTTGATCGTAGCAACATGTTAGATGCCAAGCCTATCTCCTCTCCAGATGGTCCTCTAACACATCCAGATCCTCTTGACTCTCTCTTACCTGATCCTAGTTTGTATCGTCAGGTTGTGGGCATCTTACGGTATGCCACTATTACCAGACCAGAGATAAGTTATGTTGTTAATCGCGCTTGTCAGCACATGCATCATCCTCGTCAAAACCATTGGAGAGATGTCAAGCGCATTTTGCGCTATCTGAAAGGCACATTTAGTCATAGCCTGCAGTTCTCTCGGTCTTCCAGCACATCCTTGGTCACCTACTCTGATGCTGGTTGGGTTTCCGATCCTGCGGACCTCCGCTCTCAGCATGGATTTGCCATATTCTACGGGGGTAATCTCATTAGTTGGGCCTCTAAGAAGCAAACTGTTGTGGCGCGCTCTAGCACCGAGTCTGAGTACAGGGCCATTGCGTTCGCCATGTCCGAGTTGGTTTGGATTCGACAGCTCCTTTTTGAGTTATGCGAGCCCGTTCGTGGTGTTCCTGTTGTGTTTTGTGACAACTTGTATGCCACGTTCCTTTCCTCTAATCCGGTTGTCACCTCTCGTACCAAACACATTCGGCTGGATTACTACTTCGTCCGGGAAAAGGTTGAAGCAGGTGAACTTGCCGTTCGCTACATTCCAGCTGTTGAGCAACGTGCAGACATATTCACCAAACCGCTTACGGGTCGTTTATTTGATGCCATGCGGTCCAAGCTTCTCGTCGTACCCCGACCATCAGCTTGCGGGGGTATTAGCCAAGGAAGTTGAAGAGTGATGTATTTATTAGACAAGTACATGAAGAGTCTTTGTAACACTATATATTGTACATTTCCAGTAAATAGAAATTAACAAACCCATTCAAAACTAATAGTAAACACATGATTAATTTAACTGCATCAAAGGATTGCATATTCGCTTTTATTGTTTTCATATATGTACTCAAATGTCTTTTAATTCATTTATAACATAAAAGTTATCTTTTTATAATTTATTTTCTTAATTCTTACTCTTTTTGTTTACGTAATGTCTGTTTTGAATGCTAAGGACTTAAGTTTTAAGGATTAATCTTTTCTCTATATTATTCTATACTTACAAGTTACAACTTACAAGTGATGAGTTTGGATCATATGCGGAGCACTCTTCCCGTGCGGACGTGCGGAGCATGCACTTTTGGGTCTTATTTGTGCATTTTAACGTCTTATTTGTGCACTTTTTCAACAAAAAAAAAAAAATTCTTTTTCAAATTTTTTTCCAAGCATTTTTCAAATTTTTTAAAAAAGTGCACAAATAATGTCCAAAAGTGTACAAATAAGATCCTATAGTGCATGTCCGCATGTCCGCACGAGAAGAGTGCTCCGTACTAGAACGGCACTCTACAAGTGATAATTGAATCCATTTGTCTCTAGCAACAAATATGACTATCGTCATACTGGCCAAATACTCTTTTTCTGAATTGTTGGGTAAATTAAAAAAAAAAGAGTACTGTTAAATCTTATCACTAAGTTTAAGCTGAGACATGCACCGATGCACCTATTTTTGGAACTGGATAAATGTACATTTATAAAAACTTATTTTTGTGATTTAAATCTGTTAGGGTTGGTTGAAATTATATTTTCAAATAAGATGAAGGAAAAAAATTTAAGGTAATATATTTTATTTTCATGACTTAAATCTATTAAGGCTGGTTGAAATTACATTTTCAAATTAAATAAAGATAATAAACTTCAAAAAAAATATTATTTTTAAAAAAAAATTTATAGTTTTTTTCAGCGCCTCTCGGCCCCACCTGGCTCCGCCCCTGTTTAGTGGTCATTTTGTTAACTTCAGTAAACACATGATTAATTTAACTGCATCAAAGGATTGCATATTCGCTTTTATTATTTTTATATATGTACTCAAATGTCTTTTAATTCATTTATAACATAAAAGTTATCTTTTTAAAATTTATTTTCTTAATTCTTAGTCTTTTTGTTTACGTAATGTCTGTTTTGAATGCTAAGGACTTAAGTTTTAAGGATTAATCTTTTCTCTATATTATTCTATACTTACAAGTTACAACTTACAAGTGATAATTGAATCCATTTGTCTCTAGCAACAAATATGACTATCGTCATACTGGCCATATACTCTTTTTTTGAATTGTTGGGTAAATTAAAAAAAAAAAAGAGTACTGTTCAATCTTATCACTAAGTTTAAGCTGAGACATGCACGGATGCACCTATTTTTGGAACTAGTCTATTTTCATGCTCGTGTTTCTGTTTTCTTACCTGCCATGTATTCTTTTTAGGGTTGTACTGTTAAATCTTATTATAATTGTTTTTTCTATAATTTGGTCCAACGTTTAATAATGATAATTGATTTGTTTGGACGTCCATTATTTTGCCTGGCTTGTCAGGTCATGGAAAAAGATATGGAAGCAAATCAGATATTGATAGAGAAAGTAGATTTCTTATTAATTGTTCTTTATTTAATTATTTGCTATACCGAAAGTTTTGAATTCAGAAATTTAGTAGCCATAAAATGTTGACAATTTGATCTCCGTCACCAAATATTACACTCAGAAATTCAGAAATTTTAGTTTAGTGAGGGTGAAAAATAAATTAGTATTATAATATATATAAAATATAAAAGAGTTTTTCTAATCTATGCACCTAATGCATATGTTAAGAACCTTATTTTAAAAAGTTGTGGTTAGATGTTATTATTTTAGAAAATTAATTTTTTTTAGATGGGTTTAAGCAGTTTCCAAAATAAATAGGATTAACCTATACCCTAAGGGCATAGGATAGAAAAACCGAATATAAAATACTAAAAGTCGTAATAATTTTTATTATAATATTGGTCGATGTGTCTTATTATAAAATCTCACAATAATATTTTTAATTTCGATAGATGATTCTACATTTTTCAATATACGTTATAATTTCTTACAATAACAACTTAATTAGAGCGTCACAATAAGCACAAAACATAGACAATTAAGATGAACATGAACTAAATTATTATGGAATAAAACTTTTTAGTAAGTTATTTGCAGTGCATTATAAATAAAGCAAGGTCTTTAAAACTAGTTAGAATTTTTTTTTGTTGAAGGCATGGCTTATTAAGATGAACATGAACTAAATTAAGATGAACATGAACTAAATTATTATGGAATAAAACTTTTTAGTAAGTTATTTGCAGTGCATTATAAATTAAGCAAAGTCTTTGAAACTAGTTAGATTATTTTTGTTGAAGGCATGTTTTATTTCAAGCAAATTTTTTTTATTTCTTATCTTTATAAGTCATAATCCATGGTTCAAGTAATTACTGTGTTCTTTTTTATTGGATCTTTTGAGTGAAATAATCAGCCAATAACAACCCTATGTCCATATTCCATTTTTCCATTATTAATTTATTAGACTTTTTAATTTTTTTTATATTTTTTTTAAATTCAGTGGGGTCCAACGGAGGCAACAACCCCGCTGGACCCCATGTAAGTCCGTCCCTGATTACACTCTCGTTAGTTTGACGGTGTGAGGCGTTAAAGTTGATGAGATGGCATTAGTATTTAATTAATCTTTAATAAATTAGTAAATTAAGAAAGTAATACACATAAATGATTACTGCTACTAATGTAATGTAAAATCTACGAAATGTTTGATATGAGAATGCATCTCCAAGTGACAATGGTAAGAACACTATTTAACTTTTTGATTTGCTTGTAGAAGGAAAATGAGGGAGATATGGAAAGGTGATATTTTTGGAAATAAGTGAAACTTTATAAAATAAGCTCAATAATTTTAAAGTCTATCAAATTCTCAATTCCATTTGTTCATTTAAATATAGTCACGTGTTAACTCATTTAAAGGAGTTGACTGGGGGTCTTTGACATTGATCGTCTAGTCTCTGGCGGATCTGAGCCCTATTTATAGGCTCAGAATGGAGCTCCACACTCAATGCAGAGGAGGCCAACCGATCTAGCTCCCGTCGCTCGGAGAACCACGTGGGAAATGCCGATCGTCGGCACTCGGAAAAGAAGAGGAAGAAGACAAAGCAGAGTGCCGCGATCGTGGTTTCAGAACCGCGATCGCGGTTTGTCCTTTTGCCAAAACCGTGCCCGCGGTTTCATAACCGCAGTCGCGGGTAGTGTCGCGCTCGCAGCTGCATAGCCGCGATCGCGGGCAATGCCGTGCCCGCGGCTCTCGGGCCTTGATCAAAGGTTTTGCTAATTCCGATTTTAGCAACCCTCCAATAATTAAAACCCATATATTTCATTAAATGTGTATTCACACATTCATATGGTTCTTACAGGGTTACAGAACATGCCTAACACGTCTTGTTTACAAAACGAATGTTTGAAAATTACACAAATAACCCTACTAGAATTGAGGGTTATTACATTACTACCCCTTAAAAATAGTTTCGACCCCGAAACTAACACTTCGACCCCAAAACTAACACTACCAAGTTAGAAGGATCGATTTCCTCATTAACTTCTCTACTTGAGTTTAGTATCCTCAATTATTTCATACTCAAAATTAATCCTAGGAAAGTCGATCTATTTCCTCAACCATGACATCCATCATATGTCTCGTTTCCATATATTATCTCATGTGCCAACTCTTAATATACTCACAAGGTCATGATTACCTTAAAATCATAGTCTCCAAAATCATCACAGCGATCTTAATATACCTTAAGAATGAAAACGCACCTTCTTCTTCCAATTTTTCTCTTTATAAACGACTCCCAAAGTTCGTACCCTATCCCTTATAACCTAACTTAGTACCCCTAATTGTCATATCGTCTTACTTCTTACATACACATCTCATCCATTTCATGATTTACCTTAATTAAATTTGGCCCTTATGCCATCTCTTACCCAAAAATCTTTCCATTAATCAGGCTCTTACATAAGACCTTTTAGAATTCCTTAAATTTCCCAATTAATCACGCAACATCTTATTCATTCTTTACTCAAACATGATTTTAATAGTCCGTTTCACATGATTATAATCAATCACCATTATTTATCCAAAATGTGTCATAAGATCACCTAAATAGGCATATATCACTTTTTCGTCAAGTTCATTTGATAAAATCCATACACTTACGTTATCCAATACTATAATATCACACAAGTTACAACAAACTTTTACCGATTGAGTTTGTTATTCACCCATAAATCCTTAAACAGTTAATCGTCCTCATACAAATTATTATCCCAAATCAAGCAACCTTTTGCTTTACCGAATTTTAGTATTTACCCAAGACTTAATCGTCTTAATACTCCTCATATTATTTTATCATTTCCTTACCAAAACACTCATAATGAATCCTTAAATAGGTTTTCCAAAATAATACTTTCACACACTGTAACACCCCCAAATCTTAACCCATTTGGAAAAAGGTATTACCGCCAGTGACCTCGGTTTTCCTCACCGAAGCCACCCAATGTGATACCCCGTATTTCTGTAAGGTTATTTTGGGAATTTTGGGGATTTTCCCGAACACCCGTTTTGTACGTCGGATTTAATTCAGGAAGTTGGAGACATTCTGTAATGTGCTCAATATCTGTAATATTTTTCTAAGTGAAATAAAATACAGACGACGTACTTTGGATGTTAATACTCGTTCGTGTACGATTATTTTTATCCCGAGTTAAGTCAATATCGTCCAAAAGCTGAGAAGGGCAAAGCCACGGTGGCGGCGACCGCCACAATTAAGGCGGCGACCGCCGCGAAGGGCTCGAGGCAACAGTGCCCTCGTCTTCTAGCTGGGCGCGAAGACCAGAAAACGGCGACCACCGCATTAAGGTCGGCGACCGTCGTAAGTAGCCCGCCGCAATTGTTTTGTTCAGCGGCGACCATGTTGAGACGCGGCGCCCGCCGCAAGCTAGCGGGGGCGTAGGCCTACGAGTCGTCGGCGACGTCTGACGACGCCGAACTAGCCCCGCCACGCCTCCATTTAGGCCATCATTGTGTTCCCCTGGGCTTTGGCTATAAATTGGAGCCTTTGGTGAGCGGATTTGGCACACAATCAGAAGCTCAATCTCAAAATCTCTCTCGCCGGAGTTTTGTGCCCTCGCCGGATTTCGGAAGCAATCGCCGGGGTGTTGTTTGGTGTGTTTCCAGTGGCCTTTGTGAAGCCTCTTGGTTGCCTTTGAAGGTCAGAACCCAATCAAGGCCAAAGGGGAGCGTTTCGCGTGTGTTTGGTGAGTTTTCTGCCCTCGCCGTTCTGTCCTGGGTTCACCGCGGCGACCACCGTGTTCTCGGTGGCGACCGCCGTGATAAACGCGGCGCCCACCGTGATGAACCCGACGACCGCCGCCAGAAGGTCATGGCTTATTTTGGCCTCGGCCTTGGGTGGTCGTTGTTCGGGCGTCGTTCCTTTCGTATCCTTTCGTCTTCCTTTAGATTCGTACTGTTGTTATGTCGGATCTAACTTAGGGTTTCTTTATGGGTCGACTCGAAGGTTGTTGTGCTGTCGGAGCTATACCCGTGTCGAGCCCGGAATCCCGTCGTCGTTAGGCTTGTTCCAATTCTGCGGATTAAGGCAAGTGGCGGTTCGCTCTTGCTCATCGTTCCATATTTACATTAATTATCAGTTGTTTATCTGAGTAATTAATTTGGAATGATTGTTGTGTTTGTCTGGAAATGGTTTTATAAACTATTTTGGAAACTGTAATAATGACAATATTATAGGTTGTGTATCTGTTAGAACAACGCAATTATATGTGATAATTACCGTGATGGTATTGTTGTGAATATAATCTTAATGCTAGAATAACATGTGGATTAATAGGAAAGCTAATCCAAGTAAGGATTAGCCATTTCTATTATCTCCATGTTTAAGTCGTTTTCCTGGATGGCTTGAATATGAATAATTGCTGTGTTAGATTGTTTAGTTAGCACGAGTGTTCGTGGGAACGCTAATCCAAGTAAGGATAAGTCGTTTCTTTTTAACTTAATGTTCGTAGGAACGCTAATCCAAGTAAGGATTTGTCGTTTCTTTAAATCGTAATACTCCTCGGGTTAATTTCCGAATAATAATTTAAGGGTCATGACCTATGCTTCCTATCCACCTTTAAGGATCTGAAGTGTTTAAGCGCCTTGCTAGCGTAATTGGGTGAACATAATTGTCACCCTGTGTATTAAGCACCTAGCTAGTGCAATTGGGGTGGACGTAACTGTCACCCTGTAAATTAAAGTGTAAGCACTGTGGCAGTGTAATCTGGGTGAACGTAAGGTCACCCTGTGTAATAATAACTTTCGTTGTTCTCGGAATAATATTAAGCCTCGTGTGTGTGTGTTTGTGTGTTGTTTGAGTTTGGGTCGACATAATGGTCACCCTGAGATTTAAGCTTTGTTACCGCGCTTAATAATATGAATGTATTTCAGTGGCGTGTGTTTTATAATTAAATAAGATAGAGTGCCCAAGTGCACAAGATTAATATACCTTTGGCGAGTAGTGCAGCTAAGTAAATAGTGCAGCTAGGAAAGCTCGTCTTGACTTTTGATCAGAGTACGTTCTCTTTCCAATCTGGAATCGCTGTATGCGGTGAGGTTGGTTGTGAACCGAAACATCTAAGTCAGCTTTTAAATCTGTTGTCTGATTCTTTAAACGTTCCAGATTTGTCATATTTCCTTAAGACTCACTTCCGTTGGAGTCTTCTTTCGGGAAGATTTCTGTGAAGATTCAGTCTTCCAAAATCTTCTCTTGTGCATGCCTTTTGTCATATTCAAGTATAGTATGGTGGTTGACTAACGTACTCGACTTTTATTCGAGAGACGAGGAGTCTAACCTAATACGACTACTTTGAACCTTCTGCTTTGTACCCTTGCATAGTCTATTCAGTAGACTAACCAACCGCAATTGTTCTCTGCATGGTTGGCTGGTGTCATTCGTTCGATTCGACACATCAAATAGAGCGAAGATATGAGGAGACTAGATTGACTATGAAGACGACGGTTATTTTTGGATGTTTTAATAATTATCTTTTAATCAGGTTGAGATCTTTTGGGCAATGTATTTTATAAAGACTTCCGCTTTAACTTATTTACTCTGTTATTTGTTTATCAAGACTTTCGCTGTATTTGTTTAAACTCTGTGTTTGTCCTATTCGGGATTGGGATGTAATTCCGGGACTCATGTTTTATATGAATAAAGTTATCATTTTGTATCATATGTGTTTCATGATTGTATTTAAACGGTAAAGCCTTGGGTGATCTCGGTAAGGAACACTGAGGTCACTGGAGGTAATACCTTTCCAAATGGGTTAAGATTTGGGGGTGTTACAGTTGTGGTATCAGAGCTAAAAGTTTTTTTTTAAAAAACGGGTTGGGTATTTGAAAACCATTTACTCGTTTTCGATTGAAAAGTATTTTCAAAAGGCTCTGAGTTTAAAAATAAAAACGGTGTTTTCATTTTCAACCGTTCATAGTCATGTCTTCTATACAGTCCGATATAGTAATCTTGCTTCTATATCTAGAAAGACTAATTCCTTCCCCGTTGCCCCGTAAGATATGGGTGCATTCTGTTCTCTTCAGAGGAACCCGGGAGAAGCCAAGGTGGTTTCGCCATACCCAATAAGGCTTGAATTCCCAGTTCCATCGTTTTGAGTTAAGATTGTAGAATCTACTAACTCGGTTTGAGTTCATCAATAGAAATTACCAAGTTGATCTATTCTAAGTTGATTTTATTACAATAAGTATATCAGAATGATGTTAATATGATAAAATCCTTGGGATTTGATCGGTAAACAGATCGTGAACACAAGGAATGTTATCCGTGCTGGTGCTGGGCCGAGTAATGACCCCAGGCCAAATGAGAGGAATGCTGCAGACCCAACAGGAGAGCGTGAGTCTGTCTTCAAAAATAATCCAAGAGGCAATGACCAAGATCAGCCCAACGCACCAATAATGTTTGATGCTGCAGCAGTTGAGGCAATTCGAGGAATTGTCATGCAAGCAATCACAGATGTTATGCGACCAGTCGTACCACAAGCACAAGGTGGTCCAGTTCCTCAGGCTATTCCTGAAGTTGAGGAGTCAGTGGAGAAAATACCTCAGATCAATGTTGTCAGAAACAGAGGAGCTTACGGTCAAGCATTAAAAGCCGTGAGTTCAATGAGGCCTGACTGCTACGACGGTACTGGAGAACCAGTCAGGGTGACATATTGGTTCTCGCATATGGAACGGTTGCTCCGGAACATTACTTGCACTGAGGCTGAGAAAGTGCACATCGCCTCCCTTCAACTCAAGGCTGTGGCTAGCGAATGGTGGGAGAGCACCGGTCTGGCAGATCATCCCGAGCTGAATTGGAGCATGTTTAAAACAAAGATGACTGACCGTTTATTTTCCCGTGCTATGAGGGAGGAGAAGCATAAGGAATTTATGTACCCGAAGACTGATGGGTTAAAGGTAACTGAGCTCGCAACTAAGTTTAATCACTTGTTGTAGTACGCGGGACCTGAGGTGTCAAGCGAAGAACAAAAGATCTGGCACTTCCATGGATGGATGAATCCAGAAATCAAGCCTCTAATGTTGCGTCACGGCTATTCTATGTTAGAACAATATGTGGATGCAGCCTACAAGACAGAGGTCACATTGGAGGAGTCTGCCCATAAGCGGGAGAAGCAAGTTAAGGGAAAGGGTGGGCAACAGGATCGCCCAGTTGGTTCATTCAAACGACCGGCATCGCCTACCAAGTTTGAGAAGTCTAATCGTGCTAAGACCGAGACAACTCAGTCTGACTCTGCCAGAGGCTCAGGTTGGAGCAGCGGAGTAATTCAGTGCCATAACTGTGGTGAAGTTGGGCATAAAAGTTTTATTTGCCAAAAGGACAAGAGAGTATGTCATAATTGTGGGAGAGAAGGCCACATAAAAGCATACTGCAGACTGAAGGGTCAGGGACCAATGCAGTCTTATCAGGCGTCAAATGTTGGCGGTGGGCATAACCCAAGGCCAGAGGGATCTGCTCCTGAGCAGTCTATGGCTCGTAATAAAGGCAAAGTGCCTATGGGGTCTTCAGGCCAAGGGCAAAGACTCTTTGTAATGAGCCAAGCCAGCAAAGAAGAACCCTGATCCATTAAGTTGTATTTGTGTTAAGTCTTTCTTTAAGATTAAGGAGTAGCGACGTGTGTCGATAATCTCCCTGGTATTGTGATCTGGTTGTTCAGCTTTTGTCAGTAATGTAAGGTTTGAATGATAATGAAGTGTTTCCTTGTTTTGGAAAGTTTAGAATGCATTGTCGTTACGAATTAGTTGTTCATACGAAACCTCGTAAGTGTCGAGAACAACTTATGCCAAGTAAGGATAAAGACTGTCGGACTTATGGTGGTAGAGTAGTATGGGCAACTTAGATATTCGTCCCCTATATGATTAATCACAGGGTCGACTCTACTGTTTAAATCTAAATCCATTCCTAAGATTATTCTTCATACATAGAGTATGTCATCTATAAGGCTAGGTGCAACTCTTTGAGGAATAATAAGTTGTAAGAGTTGTTGTGTTAAGAAGAAAGGTTTCAGTTGAAGACCGGGATATGTTAATGATCTAGATGTATTAAAGATTCAGTAAAGTGAATTGTCTATATACATCTAAGGAATAAAGTGGTAAGCGGTATCCCATACGCTGAGTTCTTCCGAGATTTCTTAAGATATAAAGGATGAACTTATGGAGTTATGATGGGAGAGACTAAGAGATATCTCTCATAAGTGAGTTGTGTTATAAGCATCGAGACGAACGAATCATTTTTAGAATGATATCCTAAGGAATTAAGAGTAATATCTCTTGTGATCCATTTCAAGGATGAAGTTAATAAGGATATTGGATCCAGGTAGTAAGATTGGTGTTGAGGCAGGACCCTCATTGGCTTAATGCAAGTTTCGGGGTCGAAACTTCTTTTAAGGGGGAGGTGATGTGATACCCCGTATTTCTGTAAGGTTATTTTGGGAATTTTGGGGATTTTCCCGAACACCCGTTTTGTACGTCGGATTTAATTCAGGAAGTTGGAGATATTATGTAATGTGCTCAATATCTGTAATATTTTTCTAAGTGAAATAAAATACAGACGACGTACTTTGGATGTTAATACTCGTTCGTGTACGATTCTTTTTATCCCGAGTTAAGTCGATATCGTCCAAAAGCTGAGAAGGGCAAAGCCACGGTGGCGGCGACCGCCGCAATTAAGGCGGCGACCGCCGCGAAGGGCTCGAGGCAAGAGTGCCCTCATCTTCTAGCTGGGCGCGAAGAACAGAAAACGGCGACCGCCGCATTAAGGGCGGCGACCGTCATAAGTTGCCCGCCGCAGTTGTTTTTCAGCGACGACCAGGCTGAGACGCGGCGCCCGCCGCAAGCTAGCGGGGGCGTAGGCCTGTGAGTCGTCGGCGACGTCTGACGACGCCGAACTAGCCCCGCCACGCCTCCATTTAGGCCATCATTGTGTTCCCCTGGGCTTTGGCATTAAATTGGAGCCTTGGGTGAGCGGATTTGGCACACAATCAGAAGCTCAATCTCAAAATCTCTCTCGCCGGAGTTTTGTGCCCTCGCCGGATTTCTGAAGCAATCGCCGGGGTGTTGTTTGGTGTGTTTCCAGTGGCCTTTGTGAAGCCTCTTGGTTGCCTTTGAAGGTCAGAACCCAAGCAAGGCCAAAGGGGAGCGTTTCGCGTGTGTTTGGTGAGTTTTCTGCCCTCGCCGTTCTGTCCTGGGTTCACCGCGGCGACCGCCGTGTTCTCGGCGGCGACCGCCGTGATAAACGCGGCGCCCGCCATGATGAACCCGGTGACCGCCGCCAGAAGGTCGTGGCTTCTTTTGGCCTCGGCCCTGGGTGGTCGTTGTTCTGGCGTCGTTCCTTTCATATCCTTTCGTCTTCCTTTAGATTCGTACTGTTGTTATGTCGGATCTAACTTAGGGTTTCTTTATGGGTCGACTCGAAGGTTGTTGTGCTGTCGGAGCTATACCCGTGTCGAGCCCGGAATCCCGTCGTCGTTAGGCTTGTTCCAATTCTGCGGATTAAGGCAAGTGGCGGTTCGCTCTTGCTCATCGTTCCATATTTACATTAATTATCAGTTGTTTATCTGAGTAATTAATTTGGAATGATTGTTGTGTTTGTCTGGAAATGGTTTTATAAACTGTTTTGGAAACTGTAATAATGACATTATTATAGGTTGTGTATCTGTTAGAACAACACAATTATATGTGATAATTACCGTGATGGTATTGTTGTGAATTTAATCTTAATGCTATAATAGCATGTGGATTAATAGGAAAGCTAATCCAAGTAAGGATTATTCATTTCTATTATCTCTATGTTTAAGTCGTTTTCCTGGATGGCTTTAATATGAATAATTGTTGTGTTAGACTGTTTAGTTAGCACGAGTGTTCGTGGGAACGCTAATCCAAGTAAGGATTAGTCGTTTCTTTTTAACTTAATGTTCGTAGGAACGCTAATCCAAGTAAGGATTTGTCGTTTCTTTAAATCGTAATACTCCTCTGGTTAATTTCCGAATAATAATTTAAGGGTCATGACCTATGCTTCCTATCCACCTTTAAGGATCTGAAGTGTTTAAGCGCCTTGCTAGCGCAATTGGGTGAACATAATTGTCACCCTGTGTATTAAGCACCTAGCTAGTGCAATTGGGGTGGACGTAACTGTCACCCTGTAAATTAAAGTGTAAGCACTGTGGCAGTGTAATCTGGGTGAACGTAAGGTCACCCTGTGTAATAATAACTTTCGTTGTTCTCAGAATAATATTAAGCCTCGTGTGTGTGTGTGTTTGTGTGTTGTTTTAGTTTGGGTCGACATAATGGTCACCCTGAGATTTAAGCTTTGTTACCGCGCTTAATAATATGAATGTATTTCAGTGGCGTGTGTTTTATAATTAAATAAGATAGAGTGCCCGAGTGCACAAGATTAATATACCTTTGGCGAGTAGTGCAGCTAAGTAAATAGTGCAGCTAGGAAAGCTCGTCTTGACTTTTGATCTGAGTACGTTCTCTTTCCAATCTGGATTCGCTGTATGCGGTGAGGTTGGTTGTGAACCGAAACATCTAAGTCAGCTTGTAAATCTGTTGTCTGATTCTTTAAACGTTCCAGATTTGTCATATTTCCTTAAGACTCACTTCCGTTGGAGTCTTCTTTCGGGTCGATTTCTGTGAAGATTCAG
This sequence comes from Rheum nobile, assembly GCA_027886185.1. Classification (NCBI taxonomy): domain Eukaryota; kingdom Viridiplantae; phylum Streptophyta; class Magnoliopsida; order Caryophyllales; family Polygonaceae; genus Rheum; species Rheum nobile. Next base: position 11,587,279 of record WOAB01000011.1, read on the forward strand.
TCTTCCAGAATCTTCTCTTGTGCATGCCTTTTGTCATATTCAAGTATAGTATGGTGGTTGACTAACGTACTCGACTTTTATTCGAGAGACGAGGAGTCTAACCTAATACGACTACTTTGAACATTCTGCTTTGTACCCTTGCATAGTCTATTCAGTAGACTAACCAATCGTAATTGTTCTCTGCATGGTTGGCTGGTGTCATCCGTTCGATTCGGCACATCAGATAGAGCGAAGATATGAGGAGACTAGATTGACTATGAAGACGACGGTTATTTTTGGATGTTTTAATAATTATCTTTTAATCAAGTTGAGATCTTTTGGGCAATGTATTTTATAAAGACTTTCGCTTTAACTTATTTACTCTGTTATTTGTTTATCAAGACTTCCGCAGTATTTGTTTAAACTCTGTGTTTGTCCTATTCGGGATTGGAATGTAATCCCGTGACTCATGTTTTATATGAATAAAGTAATCATTTTGTATCATATGTGTTTCATGATTGTATTTAAACGGTAAAGCCTTGGGTGATCTCGGTAAGGAACACTGAGGTCACTGGCGGTAATACATTTCCAAATGGGTTAAGATTTGGGGGTGTTACACCCAAGGCTTTACCATTTTAAATACAATCCATGAAACACTTATGATACAAAATCATCATGATATTCGATTAAAGCATGAGTCCCAGAATTACATCCCAATTCCGAATAGGACTAAATACAGAGTTAAACAAAATACAGTGGAAGTCTTTCTTAAAATATACAAAAAGGGGTTGTGATCGCCATGATCACCTGCCCAAGGTTCTCTACCTGATTAAAACATTAAAAACATCCAAAAACCACCGTCGTCTTCATAGTCATTCTAGTCTCCTCATATTTACGCTCTATCTGATGTGCCGAATCGAACGGATGACACCAGTCAACCATGCAGAGAACAATTTTGGTTGGTTAGTCTGATGAAAGACCATGCAAGGGCACAAAGCAGAAGGTTCGAAGTAGTAGTATTAGGTTAGACTCATCGTCCCTCGAATAACAGTCGAGTGCGATAGTCAACCACCATACTGCTACTGGAATACAGCAAAAGGCATGCACGAGAGAAGATTCTGGAAGAACGAGTCTTCCCAGAAATCAACTCGAAAGAAGACTCCAACGAAATGAGTCTTATAGGAAGATATGACAAAGTCTGGAACAACCCAGAATCACAGAATTACAGTATCGCATTCGAGTGACTAAAAGTTAAGACGAGCATTCCTAGCTGCACTAGCGCCTAGCTGCACTACTCGCCCAAGGTATATTAATTATGTACGACAATGGCACTTATCTTATGATATTCTCAAACACACAACACGTTATAAGCTTTTAGATATATGTTTCGTCATGAGGGACATATATCGAAGGGAATCCTTCCCAAGGTTTGTGACACTAGCTAAGTGCACCACCTCTATACTCGTGTATCAGAGGTTGGGTCATGACCATCCATGTGGTATTAGGTGGGGTCTAGCCACCTCTCTATCAAATTATAAAGAAACGACTGAATCCCAACGAATCCAACGTTCCTAACTACTAGTGCTAACTAAACAGTTCAAGCACAACAATAGTCCACAAACATCAACATAACCGCCCTCAAGGCTATCAACATAAATATATACTCATAATAGCGTTGTTCTAATAGATATACAACCTATTATAATATCATATTTTAGTTCTCCAAAACAATTAACAAAACTGTTCCCAGACGAACAAAATATTCATTCCAAATTAATTACTCAATTAAGCAACTGATAATTAATGGAAACATGGAATGATGAGCAAGAGCGAACCGCCACTTGCCATAAATCCGCAGAAGCTTAACGAAGCTAGGTACGACAACAACTGGTTTCCGGGCTCGAAGCAGGGACAGATCGGACAACACAGATTCCTTCGGATCGACCCATAAAGAAACCCTAAGTTAGATTCGACAACAACGAGTACGAACCTAAAGAATAACGGAAGAAATCGAAAGGAACGAAGCCCGATCGAAAGCCACATAAGCCAAGGCCGAAACAAGCCAAGAGCTTCTTGGCGGCGGTCGCTGCCTGCCTTACGGCGGGCGCCTCCTGTTCGTGGCGGCGGTCGCCGCCTGCCTTACGGCGGGCACCGCTACGAACACCGGGAAAATTACGAGAGGCACAAAACTCACCGACTTCGATTGTTTTGCTTCTCCTTTCCTTTGCTTTGGATTCTAAGCTTCTAAGGGCCTTCAAAGCTTCACTTTGCAACTAGAATAACACCAAATGGAGCTCCGGCGATCGATTGTGAATTATCCGGCGAAACTTGAATTTTCGACAAGATGATTGTGAGGGAGATTGAGCTTCGGATTTGTGCTCAATTCAGCTCCCAAATCCTCCTTTAAATAGCCAAAACTACAGGGGACAAACAAGGGCACGTGGAGGGCTAAGATCGGAGGTCACCCGATTCGCCGACCATCACGGAGTCAAGCCGGCGAGGCAGGGCTAGGCCTGCATCTAGGCGGCGGTCGCTGCCCATTTTGGCCTGCGGCGGTCGCTGCTTTTTGGCCTGCGGTGGTCGCTGCTTTTTGGCGCCACTTGCCGGGAAGAGGATGACGATGTCAGAGCCTGTCAGGCGACGGTCGCCGCCAAGCCTATTTTTCGTCCGTTTAAGCTTGGAACAATAAGGTCTTAATCCGGGATAAATAATAATCGTACACGAACGAGTATTAAGTCCCAAAATACGTCGACTGTAGATTATTTCACTTAGAAAAATATTATAGAGATTAAGAACATTACAGAATGTCTTTCTGTCTCCGAAATTAAATCGACGTACACAACAGACGTTCAGGTAATTTCCAAAATACCCTTACAAAAATACGGGGTATCACATCACCTCCCCCTTACAAGAAGTTTCGACCCCGAAACTTAGGTCGCAAATAACTCGGGAAAACGTCTGAGCATATCTGCTTTAGTTTCCCAAGTAACTTCTTCACTCCCTGACTTGGACCACAAAATTCGTACCAACGGTACGATCTTGTTGCGCAATTGATTTTCACGACGCTCGAGAATGCGCACAAGCATCTCTTCGTAGGTACCATTTGCCTGAATCTCGATGTCCTCGTAGCTCAGCACATGAGACTCATCTGGTACGTATTTCCTTAGCAAGGATACGTGGAACACATTATGCACTGGGTGTGCCGATGGCGGCAATGCTAAGCGGTACGCTAGAGATCCCACTCTATCAAGAATCTCGAATGGTCCCACGTAGCGAGGGTTAAGCTTCCCACGCTTACCAAATCTGAACACACCCTTGGATGGGGATACTTTGACAAATACTTTGTCACCAACCTCGAACTCGACAGTTCTACGCTTTCGATCTGCGTAAGACTTATGTCGACTTTGGGCGGTCAACATTCTTTGTCTAATCAAAAAAATGTCCGAAGCTGTTCTCTCGACCAACTCTGGTCCGAGTAGAATCTTGTCGGCATTCTCATCCCAACAAATCGGAGATCTGCATCTGCGACCATACAAAGCTTAGAACGGAGCCATCTTGATAGTAGCATGCCAGCTATTATTGTAAGTGAACTCAATCAGACTCAGGCCATCTTGATAGTACCTAGCATGCCAGCTAGGTACGATGACAACTGGTTTTCGGGCTCGAAGCAGGGACATATCTGACAACACAGATTCCATCGGATCGACCCATAAAGAAACCCTAAGTTAGATTCGACAACAACGAGTACGAACCTAAAGAATAACGGAAGAAATCGAAAGGAACGAAGCCCGATCGAAAGCCACAGAAGCCAAGGCCGAAACAAGACAAGAGCTTCTGGGCGGCGGTCGCCGCCTGCCTTACGGCGGGCGCCGCCTGTTCGTGGCGGCGGTCGCCGCTTGCCTTACGACGGGCGCCGCTACGAACACCGGAAAAATTACGAGAGGCACAAAACTCACCGACTTCGATTGTTTTGCTTCTCCTTTCCTTTGCTTTGGATTATAAGCTTCTAAGGGCCTCCAAAGCTTCACTTTGCAACTGGAATAACACCAAATGGAGCTCCGGCGATCGATTGTGAATTATCTGGCGAAACTTGAATTTCCGGCGAGATGATTGTGAGGGAGATTGAGCTTCGGATTTGTGCTCAATTCAGCTCCCAAATCCTCCTTTAAATAGCCAAAACTCCAGGGGACAACCAAGGGCACGTGGAGGGATAAGATCGGAGGTCACCCGATTCGCCGACCATCACGGAGTCAAGTCGGCGAGGCAGGGCTAGGACTGCATCTAGGCGGCAGTCGCTGCCCATTTTGGCCTGCAGCGGTCGCTGCTTTTTGGCCGGCGGCGGTCGTTGATTTTTGGCGCCACTTGCCAACTTGTCGGGAAGAGGATGACGATGTCAGAGCCTGTCAGGCGGCGGTCGCCTCCAAGCCCATTTTTCGTCCGTTTAAGCTTGGAACAATAAGGTCTTAATTCAGGATAAATAATAATCGTACACGAACGAGTATTAAGTCCCAAAATATGTCGACTGTATATTATTTCACTTAGAAAAATATTACAGAGATTAAGAACATTACAGAATGTCTTTCTGTCTCCGAAATTAAATCGACGTACACAACAGACGTTCATGTAATTTCCAAAATACCCTTACAGAAATACGGGGTATCACACACACTTAGCTCTTCCAAAAGCTTTTAACACTAGTCCCACAATGTACACGCTCGCTTATAACCCCACAATTATAACTCTTACTTTTAAAGTTTACTCCAGATCGTATTAGAGAAAACCAATTAAAACTTTTATGCCCAGCTTCACCACAGTTGTGGCACTGAAACACACCGCTACTCCAACCTAAGCCTTTGGCGGAGTCATACTGAGTGGTCTCGATCTTAGCATGACCAAACTTCTCAAACTTGGTGGGCGATGCCGGTCGCTTGAAGGTATTAGCCTACCGGTTTTGTTGTCCACCCCTTGCCTTATTCTGTTCCTCCCGATTTCGGGTGGACTCCTCTAGTGTGACCTCTATTTTGTAGGCCGCCTCAACATATTGCTCCAAAGTAGAGCAACCGTGATGCACCATCAGAGGTTTGATTTATGGATTCATCCATCCATGGAAGTACCAGATCTTTTGTTCTTCAGCATGCACTTCACAACCATCGTAATGCAGCAATAGATTAAACTTTGCCGCCAGCTTAGACACTTTCAGTCCCTCAGTCTCTGGGTAGAGAAACTCCTTCAGCTTCTCTTTCCTCATAGAATGAGAGAAGAACCGATCAATGAGCTTGGCCTTGAACATTGCCCAGCTCAGATTTGGGTGGTCGTCCAAACCAGTTCCTTCCCACCACTCACTTGCTCCGTCTTTCAGATGTAACGAAGCAATGTGCACCTATTCAGCCTCGGTGCATACCATGTTTTGGAACAGTCGTTCCATATGGGAAAACCAATAGGCAACCTTGACTGGTTCCCCGGTCCCATCGTAGCTATCCGGGCACATTGAATTGATCGTCTTCAATGCTTGGTTGTAATTCCCGTCGTTTCTCTCGGGAACCTCCGGGTGTGCAGGACCTTCACGTCCCTCCAGATTAGTTGCAACCTGAGGGTTGGGAGCCGCTTGAGCTTGCGGTATCCCCTGGGCCGTCAGTACCTCGACCACCTACCTTACTATTTACCCAATGATTGTCGCATCCAACACGATCGGGGCAGGAGGTGGAACTTCCCTCACAGCTTGAGGGTCCACTTGTCCTTGATGAGCCTCTTGCCGCAGGGTCGGGTCATTATTATGCGAGCCAAATCTTGCGTCATCCCCTTGTTGAGTAGCACTCCTCAACTGAACTTGGGAACCATTGTTAGGACCTCCTTTAGTTGCTTGGTTGGTGGATCGAGTGTTCACCATCTGTTGATGAACCATAACGTCAGTTTAGAACTTTTCCAACTTGTACATGCTACTTAATCACTTACGTTATGATACGAATTGTAAGGGTCCAACCCAATAAGTTTATATTAGTTTGACTGACCCTCCACCATTAACCTTAAAACAATCTTCTTCTCTTACTTGAGAATGGATCAATTAGGAGAAATGTCAACCTTTAAATGACATTAAACTTAAGAAAAGACGATATCCTTAAGAATGGATCTAAGAAATAAGTAACAAAACCGAAGCTTGTAGAAGTTTGAAAAACCACTTAAACCTTATGCTTTCAAACTTTAAACTTTATACTGTTAAACCTTATACATTTAACTTAATAAAATAATTATTTATAAAGTTAGTTTCTCAAATTAACGACACTACTACCACCTAAAACCCTTACTAAGACCAAATTCACACTTTTAAAGTTATAGCATGAAGTAAATGTTAAACATTTATAACACACCATTTATAAGGCAACTATAAAATAACCATTAAATTCCTAATAGTTAAACCATTATTTTCAAATTAAACTTTAAGAAATCATTGAACTTTAAGTTTGATACTAACATTTAGAACCTCGAAATTCCTTTTTAAAAGAAAATAGTTTCGAAATTAATTTTTGAAAATTCTCAAACCTAACAATAGGCCAAGAATTTTAAAACCATTTCTCTGATACCATAATGTAACAGCCCCGACTTATATCGGTAGTGTCACACGCCAGTGACCTCAGACGTTAATGTCCAAAGTCACCCTAAACTTTAATCAGAACAATTAAGCTTAAATGAATACATAAATATTAAATAACGAAAGAATAATCAGCGGAAGACATTTTAAATGAATAAAACTCAACCCTTTATTAAGATTCCTCTTGTAAAATGAGAATGATAGTTTTACAACAAAGTATAGTGACAACGGAAGACTTTTAAATTACAGCGAAAGACTCTTTTAAAGTAGTCCTAATTACATGACTATGTATTACATTTATTTCAAATTAAACATACACGCTTTGGAAATATTACTTCTTAAAATGAAAACTTCAACTGCAAGCCTTCTCTTCGACTAGTTACTTCAATCGTCGGGGACCAACCTCTGATGTTCCGTATAGGACGGATGACACCAGCCAACCATGCAAGGAATAAAATCCGGTTGGTTAGTCTAATGAAAGACTATGCAAGGGTACAAGAAGAATGGTTCTAGTGATCGTAACCGTTTACTATCATTGTCCCTCGAATAATAACCGAAGGAACGATACATAACCCGAAACTTTCACGGAATGATAGAAGAAGATATGCAACGAAAAGAAGACTCCAACGGAATTGAGTCTTATAGGAAACATATTTAATTGTTTGGGAATGTTAAGTTTTCACACAAGTTTATAAAAACGACCTTGATTATTTGGGTCCACGACCAACCTCACCGCGTACTGCGAATCCAGATTGGAAAGAGGACCTACTCTAACAAGAGTCCGGGCGGGTTCCACGTTGTACTTCTCGCTCGAGTGTATATTAATTATGTGCCTAAAAACACTTATCTTATTTACTTACAAAAACGCACATTCACGTTAAGGCTTTTAATTCACATCATCCCGATACGAGAGATATCTTTAGGATGAATCCCGAATATTGGCACTAGCTAAGTGCACCACCACTTATATAACATAAGGATAGGTCATGACCAAAAGTATTAGGGCAATTATCCTCCTAATACCAAGTTATAAAGAAACAACTAAATCTCGCAAGGTAATAGCGTTCCTACGAATACTCGTGCTAACTAGCAATTATTATCCACACCAAAGCACAACAATCCACACCAATTATTATCTAGCACCCTATAATAATATATATAAGGGTTATAACTAGCATATATACAACCTAATAAAGAGGTTCACTTTACACATTATTTTACATACAAGTTCCCAAACAACAATTAAGAAGATTGTTATCCCAACTTAATTAAGACAATAGATTAATTGTCAATTAAGAAAAATATGGAATAACATAGCAAGAGCAAACCACCACTTGCCTTAGTCTGGACGAACAAAGAGTTGAGTCCGAAATCCGGGGACTTGAACTTGTGCACGACAGCCTACTAAAATTCCCGTTGGAATTTATCATCATCCAGTAGGGTCGGATTCCAATCCGTACAATCAGCCACGGAGATGAGGACAATCCAACACCGACAACGCATACGAGATGGGTTTTAAGAACAAAACCCTAATTAGTTACGGTACGAAAAAAGACGAAACAAAATGAAGGAAAGAGGCAGTGCCGCGGTCGCGGTTAGCATAGCCGCGATCATGGCTTGCTGGGCAAAGCCACGGCCGCGGCAGAAGGGACCGCGATCGCGGGCCATGCCTTGGCCGAGATCGTGGGCCTCTGCCCAGCCGCAATCGCGGTAGATGGAGCCGCGGTCGCAGGACTTCATCCCGACACGAGCTTAATTCGAACTTCGGAGCCTTACCGACGATGACGAGGCGCGGATCTTTGCTTTTTGGACACTTGTGCACTACCACCACTTCAGGAACTTCACAATGGAGACGACCTCGGCTTCCGGCTATGACAACTCCGACGAGAAATACCACAACAATGCAACGACGAGAGGAAGAGAGGAATGAGGATGGTGGAGGAGAATGGCGGATCTGAGCCCTATTTATAGGCTCAGAATGGAGCTCCACACTCAATGCAGAGGAGGCCAATGATCCAGCTCTCGCCGCTCGGAGAACCACGTGGGAAATGTCGATCGTTGGCGCTCGAAAAAGAAGAGGAAGAAGACAAAGTAGAGTGCCGTGATCGCGGTTTCAGAACCGCAATCGCGGTTTGGCCTTTTGCCAAAACCGCGCATGCGGTTTCATAACCGCAGTTGTGGGCAGTGTCGCGCTCGCGGCTGCATAGCCGCGATCGCGGGCAATGTCATGCCCGCGGCTCTCGGGCCTTGATCGCGGGTCTTGCTAATTCCGATTTTAGTAACCCTCCAATAATTAAAACCCATATATTTCATTAAATGTGTATTCACACATTCATATGGTTCTTACATGGTTACATAACATGCCTAACACATCTTGTTTAGAAAACGAAAGTTTGAAAATTACACAAATATCCCTACTAGAATTGAGGGTTATTACACTAACTCTAAAACTGCATTGGCACATCTAATTTGTTGATCAACTGACAAAGTGGGGAAGTCGTTACTATAGAAATCGTCCATCAGCGATATGGCAACTTTACGCTTCCACCCTTCATCTTCTTCATTTTGCACGACTTCCAAGTCCAACTGTCTCCAAAAGATATGCACATCTTTAAGTGGGATAGATATTTGAAGCTCCACCCATCGTGCAATCTTATGGAAACACGGTAACCCATCTCTCACAGACATACGACATTTGCAAGTGGGTTCAAAAAATGGATCTTCCTCACGTTTGTATTCATTTATCAAGTGCTTCATGGCTTCATCAAAGACCTTGTACTTCAATTGCTTGAAAACATCTGCTACTGTCACCATACACATCATCTTCTGGCGACTGATGTTGAAGGTTGCCTTGATCTCATTTACTTGGATGTGCATCAAGGAATCATATTGACCTAATACCGTGTCTAACCTACCATGTGGAGTAGTCAAGAAGTTTTTCAAACACGAGTGTTCTCCTTCAACCCTACAGTTGAAATAACATAAATGACATATAATTATATTTTGTCCGTGTATAGGGTTGATAATAATGCATTCAATATATTTTATTGCACAAACCTGTTTGTCGTGGTAGTTCCCAATGTCAAAATCGTATCCGTCCAAGCCGACACAATTATTTCCCTATACGGTTCAAGCCACTGGGTTCGAACATACTGAAGCAAGGTTTTCCAGGTGCTCCATTCAACCTCAATCTTGCACAAACTTCGCTCATACTCCTCTATAGTTTTTTCCTTAAACAACTCCATGTAAGCATTTGTAAACCTTGTTGCAGTGTCAGCATGATTTATGATTTTCTTAGCTTTGGCCTCGATGTTCTTGTATACATGACGCCTACATAGAATATACTTTGCCTTTGGGAAGATTTCATCCACCACATTCATCAAGACAAGCTCTCGATCCGTCACTATGCATGCAGGTTGCTTCTACACAAGCCCATAAAATTTGGCAAGCTGCTTTATAGCCCACAAGTAATTTTCTTCCCTCTCATGTTCTATAAATGCCCTAGCTACGTTGTAATTCTTCCATGTAGAAGTGAATCCTATAATTTCCAAGAAAGGCATCTCATATCTGCACACAGATTAACATGTTATTGTATAATAAAATAACATATTAATAACTAGATAATAAAGAGATATGCGCGATGGTTACCTGTGTGTATTGTAGGTGGAGTCCAACAATAATACATATGGAAATGCCTTGAGAAGTGATATGGAATCCGGGCTGGCAAAAACAACGTCTGTAATCTTATTGGTTTTACGGCCCGCCCTATGCTCCATAAAGTAGTTGTAATCATTACATTGGAGAAAGAATTGTTGGACAACTGTTCTTCCTTCCATCCCAGCCCTTCGTACGTTGTACCGCTCATTGTACACTTGCTTCTTTCTAGTGCAGTTCCTTGTGAACTCGTTCAGTGCAGTTGCAATCTGGGTTGGCGTACAATGTGTCTTTGTCATTGACTGCACCAATCTCTTATGCTCATCTGTGAGTGTGCAAGCTATTGCATTCCCATATAAACTAGACCCAATCTCATGGTTGTGAGTTCCATGTACAACATCGATCTTCCATGAGCCTCTAGGATGTTCATGACACATCAATTTGAAGAGACACTCACATTTCTTTGTATGTGTGTTTTTCCGGACTCTATTTTCTCCCCCTTTAGATGGGGTGTATATTCCTTCTCTTTCACACAACAACATAGTCTTCCCGAGATGATGATCATCTGATTTTATATCTCGGCTAATCTTGATGCACATCCATCGTGAAGCGTGAAATTCGGAAATGTTTCCGATGGTACAAATCCATGGCCGAGCGTGTACAAAGAAGACATCCCAAACTGCGGCTGAAACTTGGTTTACATCCTCTAAGGGTACCCCAAACTGCGGTTGTGTGTGCAATGGTGGAAACCCAAACTGAGGAATTGATTATGAGGATACAAACTCATGGCCAAATCCATCGTGAAGCATGAAATTCGGAAATGTTTCTGATCGTACAAATCCATGGCCGAGCGTGTATGAAGAAGACGTCCCGTTTTATGATGTTGATGCAAACCCGTCATTAATCCTTAGGTCGTTAAGACCAATATAAAGTTCATTACTTTCATGTTAAAAAAAATAGTGATTTACAGTAAAATATAAACATTCTGTAAAAATGATAGAGGCTTAAGTCGTGATGCCTAATCAAAGTAAATCCTCAAGAACCTAACTAAGTATAGTAGGCAAGCAAGGGTCGAATCTCACAGGGAGGAGTTAATCTTTCTAAGTGCAAAAGTGTATGCCAAAAGTAACAAGGGGGGTTTTGTTGGTTGTTTGCAATTAAACAAAGTAAATAAAAGCAAAGGTTGTAATCAATTGGGAAAAAAGTACTTAGCCAGACAAATATCCACCATTCATTTGATTGATTGATCCTAGATTATCTCAGGAAGCACAGAAAAATCATCTCCACTAAGAACTGCACCTAAACATGTAACTCCAAGGCACCAACACGATAATCACAACACAATGCACAAGCTTAAAGGAAAGCAGAGTACTTCCCCCAAGCTTATCCCGAACACCATAGAGTGAATAAAAATAACTAATCCTAGCCTCCATCTATCTTCTTATGCCTCCCTGAGTGACCTACCCGAATCCTCCTTATATCACCTTTTCTTATGTCACCACGCCAGGAAAAATGAGGAATCCTAATAATCACTCTTCTTCTTTTCACTCATTTTGCCAAGACGCCCTTTCGGGTTTTCACCAAGCCACTCATTTCATTTTTCAATAGATGGGCTCACATAAAACTCACATCACTCTTGACTTCATATTACCCCAGCCTAATGCTGGTCCAAGCCACCTGCTTATTGCTTAAGCCGCCCTTTTGGGTTTTCGATTTATCCTAATATTTTATTTATGTCTTTTTTCAAATTTTGACTTTTTCTTTTTCAATTTTTTTTCTTTTCCTCCTCAGACGACTAGCAAGTATAGAACACTCCCCCCATGCTTAAACATTGCATTGTCCTCAATGTAATGAAAACCAAAAAAGGATGAAGCACAAGGAAGAGCAGAAAAGTACTCACAACCATCGCCGAGTTGGCCTGGACTTGGAAGTTGTTGCTGGCGGTAAATCAATAAAATCACATGTCTCTGGTGTTGCGCATCCTTCAAAACAAACTCCACCATGCAACCAAAGGGGATCCACTGTAAGGTGTAGTGGTACGTCAGAGAAAACGGGGCTGCACGGGCCTTCAACGAACACATAATGGAGCCCAGATGGAATCGTGGTGGGGGCTCTGGTGGTCCTCCTCCTCAGCTATCGAATGTTGGGCCATCATCGGTGCCAAATAAAATTGTGGGGCGAATGTCTCCTCCTTGGCAGCATGATGCGCACCACCTCTCAATATAAAGTCGGACAGTAGGCTTCGGTAAAACTTTTTTTTTCCAGGTCAGGGGACTTACAGTGATAATTCCGCCACCGCGGAAAAGTTACTGGTGTGAGATTAACACCGTCTTCAATTTGGCTCAGGTCTCCTACCTGTAGGTTAGTCTAAAAAACAAAAACGAAGCGAAAACAAAACAAACAATAATAAAAACTGGAAAGGAAAAGACAAGAAAATAATTTCATACCTCGGGTTGCCTCCCGAGCAGCGCCTTAGTTATTGTCGTAGCTCGACATGATGCTCTCCCACTCAACTTGGGTTGCTCACATCAACCGAACACTTGGGGTCAATATCAAGAGGGTGTCTCTTTGTATCATCTATGTGCAAACCGACCCTCACCCCATCAAACTCCATTGTGAGCGAACCACTGCTCACATCAATCTTGGTCTGTGTCGTTTCCATGAACGGCCTTCCTAGCATCATAGGGGCTACGTGTTTATCTTGCCCCGTATCCAGCACACAGAATTCCACAGGAAAAATAAGTTTGTCCACTTCTACCAGCACATCCTGCACAACTCCTTTGGGATACACATAGGAATTATCCGCCAATTGGATCACTATCCCCGTCTTCTGTAATGGCCCAACCTCTAAAGATTCATATAGTGAGAGAGGTAAAACATTGATAGAGGCACCCAAATCCATCATAGCTTTATCGAACATGGTGCCACCTATCTTGAAGGGAATAGTGAACATGCCTAGGTCACTGCATTTCTTTGGTAACCGCTTTTGCAGTATAGCGGAAACATTCTCACTGACCTGGACCTTCTTTTTCTCCTTCACAGCTTTCTTTTTCTTTAAAAATTGCACAACTCCTTCAAGAATTTTGCATAGCGAGGAATGATCTTAACAAGTTTGAGCAACAAAATATTTACCTCGCAGTTGCTGAAGGTCTCGAATAATTCCTTGTCATTCTCCAGCTTTCTTGTATCTTTCTGAGCCTCAGGAAAGGGAGTGGGAGGCTTTAACGAACTGAGCGGGGGAAAATTGGGGCGCACATAATCATCTTGGACATCAGGGGCATAACCGCGATCGCGGCTTGGGACCCGCGGTCGCGGTTCTTCAACTGGGTAATCTGAGGCTCCAGGGGATTTTCCATGATCGCGGGTTTCTGTCCGCGGTTGCTGTTTTTCTTTGATTACAACCTCTTCAACAGAGACTTTTCCGCGATCGCGGAAATCTGTCCGCGGTCGCGGAAAAGCGTCGATTTTCTCGTCGTCTCCAGGGACAAATCTGCGGTCACAACCTTCTTTTCCGCGGTCGCGGATTTCTTTCTGTTGGCCCCGACCTTCGTCCACTTGTGTTCCGCTCCTTAGCGTCATGGCACATACGCGCTCCATCGGGTTTACTACCATGTGATATGATAGTGTCCCCGAATCCCTGGCCTCCATCTTACTCAATGCTTGAGCGACTTGTCCAAACTTATTTTCCATGTTCTGAATGCTAGACTTCGTCTCTTGCTGATGTTGGACCATGCTCTGAGTGAGGGAACTATGTTGTTGGGCCACCGCTTGAATATGTTGGGTCATATTGTGCTCTCAATTGTTGTTGATTGTCATGCATATGGAACTGTTGTTGGCTTGGATTGAACTCATGGTTATCATGGCCTTGGGAAGGATATTGCTGATTCCCGTATCTCGGATTGGAGTGATCCCTCCACCCTGGATTGTAAGTGTTGGAGTATGGGTCATCTCTTGGCCTCTGCGGACCAAAACCTCTTACAACGTTTACTTTAGCTGCAAGTTCAGGAAGTGTTGGGCACTCGTCAGTGGGATGCAGCGGGTCATAACATATTTTGCAGGCCTTAGTTGCCCTTGCTGCATAGGGGCTCACCCTTTTGTTTAATTGTCTTGAGCTTTCAGATAGCTCAAGGAATATTTCAAAAGCTGCAGCAGCTGCAAGTTCAGGAAGTGTTGGGCACTCGTCAGTGGGATGCAGCGGGTCATAACATATTTTGCAGGCCTTAGTTTCCCTTGCTGCATAGGGGCTCACCCTTTTGTTTAATTTTCTTGAGCTTTCAGATAGCTCAAGGAATATTTCAAAAGCTGCAGCATGTACCTTGTTTAGAATATTCCCACCACAGGTCGCGTTCACCATTCTTCTCTCGTCTTCAAGAAGCCCGCCATACAGATAGAGAATGAGATCTTGGTCAGAATAACCATGGTATGGGAAGCTAGATATCAACCTCCTGAATCTCTCATAATATACATATAACGTCTTAGTAGCATGTTGTTCAAAGTTGTTGATGCTTCGCTTCAGGCTATTGAGTTTCGTTGCAGGGAAGTATTTCTCAAGAAAGGCTTTCTTCATTGTCGCCCATGTATCTATGCTTCCCGGAGCCAAATAATAGAACCAATCATTGGCCGCATCCTTCAGAGAGAAAGGAATCTTTCTAAGTGCAAAAGACAGCGTGAAATTCAGCTGGATTTGGTCCTCAATGATGTTCCTCGGCTTCATGCTGACAAAGACAGCGTGAAATTCAGAAAGATGCTTGTTGGGGTCTTCTCCATTCAGCCCATGGAAGTGGTGTAATTAATTAATCAATCCAGATTTTAGCTCAAAATTCACGCCCTCTGCAAGCTCTGGAAACTGCACAGCAAGCGGTTGTTGTTCGAAGTTCGGGGCAGTCAATTGCCTCAAAGTTGGTGCTTCTCCAGCCATCTCTATATCAAAATTAACAAAGGAAGAGTCAGTAGCACAGGTGTGGACCATAAGATAGGTCCACACAAAAGTTGGCACACAAACACACACAAAGAAAAATTAAAACTTGCCTCCCCGGCAACGGCGCCAATTTTGATAGAGGCTTAAGTCGTGATGCCTAATCAAAGTAAATACTCAAGAACCTAACTAAGTATAGTAGACAAGCAAGGGTCGAATCCCACAAGGAGGAGGTAATCTTTCTAAGTGCAAAAGTGTATGCCAAAAGTAACAAGGGGGGTTTTGTTGGTTGTTTGCAATTAAACAAAGTAAATAAAAGCAAAGGTTGTAATCAATTGGGAAAAAAGTACTTAGCCAGACAAATATCCACCATTCATTTGATTGATTGATCCTAGATTATCTCTATTCCTTCCTATGAATATTCCTGTCCCTATTATGAAATAGTTACCAGTCCAACCAGTCCTGATAACCCTAATTATTAAACAATCAAGAGAACCTCAAAATTTAATCTAACAGTAGCAAGATGCATAGGAATTAACCAGGATACATGCAACACCACATCCCGCAGCATTTAACACATAATCAATTCTCTTCACAATAAACTAGTCCAACCAGTCCTAGAATATCATGTTTGCTACACAAGATAAGGGATTTCAACCCGAAATATCCAAACCCTAGCAATATACAATTACTAATATCAACTATATGATCAGGCCAGTCAACTCAGTAAGAATCAATAGGAATAAGCTCAAGAGAAAAGATATAATCAAAGGAATAGGAATAGAATTATAATCTCTCAACCATATATCAAATGAAGGCTTCAATTGTCGGACTAAGCAAAAGTTGCTTAGTTCTTCATAGTCTTGAAATAAAAACTCAAAGGAAAAACAAAGTACATGCCGCAATACTAGAATATTTACACGGTACATGCTGAAATACTAAGAAAAGGAAACTACTGCTACAGGCAACGTCAGTCCTTATCACGGTGCTCCGAAACGTTTCCTATACGGTAGACTTCTCATGCAAGGCTTCTTCGGACGGGGTTCTCCATCGGATTCTGACGATGGACTACGCACCCTGCTTGGCCCTGGAACACATGATTCTGGTGTCCCTGGCCTTATCTCAGTCATGGTGAAGTATGGATCATCCACGTTTGGCTCTCCTAGCCCATCCCTTCTCTGAGCACTAGCGATCATTTTATCCATCTGGTATTGCTGTTCAGAAGAGATCATCTCGCTTTGGCGAAGGATCTCTCGTAGTTCAGATTCCGTCCTCCTTCTCCTTTGAGTAGGGATAGTCTGAGATTCTCTGTCACTTCTTCCAATACCGTACTCGGTATAAAGTATTTCCCAGTCAGCATCAGACATGAGTGCGTACTCTGGCACTGGTGGCAACTCTTGCACATGTAGTAACTCTGAACTGGGGTGAATAAATTGCATCCCCGGTTTCTGACTATCCACCAGCAAGTGCCTCAAGTCATCGGACTCCTAGTTCTGCCCGTTGAGGTCCATCTCGGTATCCTCCTCGGGATCATCCTCGATGGGGTCCTCTTCCTCGTCGGGGTCATCCTCTATGGGGTCCTCTTCTTCATCTTCCTCCTCGCTCCCTTCAGGAATCATTTCTATCTGGTAATCATCATTGTAGTACCCTCTTGCGTACCTAGACGATTCATCTTCATGCATTGCTTCCTCCCTTGGTGGCTCAACTGGTGCTTCCACAGGAACTACAACATTCCTTGACACCAGGACTACCGACTCAGGAAGCACATGCTTAATCTCCTCAGGTAGGCTGCTTGGTTCTCTAACCTCGAAGCACCCCTGGGGTATTGGGAAGTTGAGCCTTCCTGGAGATGGTGAATCCATCTCGGCATCTACCGAGTCCCTCTTATGAGAAAGACACGCACCCATATCCTACAGGATAACGAGGAAGGAATTAGTCTTTCTAGACATAGAAGCAAACTTACTACATCAGACTATAGATAGAAGACATGACTATGAACGGTGTTTTATTTTCAAATTCTTTTCATTTTGAAAATTCATAGCCCTTTTGAAAATACTTTTCAATTGAAAACGAGTAATTGGTTTTCAAATACCCAACCCGTTCTAAAACTTAGGCTCTGATACCACAACTGTAACACCCCCAAATCTTAACCCATTTGGAAAGGTATTACCGCCAGTGACCTCGGTTTTCCTCACCGAATCCACCCAAGGCTTTACTGTTTTAAATACAATCCATGAAACACTTATGATACAAAATCATCATGATATTCGATTAAAGCATGAGTCCCGGAATTACATCCCAATTCCGAATAGGACTAAATACAGAGTTAAACAAAATACAGCGGAAGTCTTTCTTAAAATATACAAAAAGGGGTTGTGATCGCCATGATCACCTGCCCAAGGTTCTCAACCTGATTAAAACATTAAAAACATCCAAAAACCACCGTCGTCTTCATAGTCATTCTAGTCTCCTCATATCTGCGCTCTATCTGATGTGCCGAATCGAACGGATGACACCAGCCAACCATGCAGAGAACAATTTTGGTTGGTTAGTCTAATGAAAGACCATGCAAGGGCACAAAGCAGAAGGTTCAAAGTAGTCGTATTAGGTTAGACTCATCGTCCCTTGAATAACAGTCTAGTGCGATAGTCAACCACCATACTGCTACTGGAATACAGCAAAAGGCATGCACAAGAGAAGATTCTGGAAGACCGAGTCTTCCCATAAATCAACTCGAAAGAAGACTCCAACGAAATGAGTCTTATAGGAAGATATGACAAAGTCTGGAATAACACAGAATCACATAATTATAGTATCGCATTCGAGCGACTAAAAGTTAAGACGAGCTTTCCTAGCTGCACTAGCGCCTAGCTGCACTACTCGCCCAAGGTATATTAATTATGTGCGACAACGGCACTTATCTTATGATATTCTCAAACGCACAACACGTTATAAGCTTTTAGATATATGTTTCGTCATGAGGGACATATATCGAAGGGAATCCTTCCCAAGGTTTGTAACACTAGCTAAGTGCACCACCTCTATACTCGTGTATCAGAGGTTGGGTCATGACCATCCATGTGATATTAGGTGGGGTCTAGCCACCTCTCTACCAAATTATAAAGAAACGACTGAATCCCAACGAATCCAACGTTCCTAACTACTAGTGCTAACTAAACAGTTCAAGCACAACAATAGTCCACAAACATCAACATAACCGCCCTCAAGGCTATCAACATAAATATATATTCATAATAGCGTTGTTCTAACATATATACAACATATTATAATATCATATTTTAGTTCTCCAAAACAATTAACAAAACTGTTCCCAGATGAACACAGTATTTATTCCAAATTAATTACTCAATTAAGCAAAACATGGAATGATGAGCAAGAGCGAACCGCCACTTGCCTTAAATCCGCAGAAGCTTAACGAAGCTAGGTACGATGACAACTGGTTTCCGGGCTCGAAGCAGGGACATATCTGACAACACAGATTCCATCGGATCGACCCATAAAGAAACCCTAAGTTAGATTCGACAACAACGAGTACGAACCTAAAGAATAACGGAAGAAATCGAAAGGAACGAAGCCCGATCGAAAGCCACAGAAGCCAAGGCCGAAACAAGCCAAGAGCTTCTGGGCGGCGGTCGCCGCCTGCCTTACGGCGGGCGCCGCCTGTTCGTGGCGGCGGTCGCCACCTGTTCGTGGAGGCGGTCGCCGCCTGTTCGTGGCGGCGGTCGCCGCCTGCCTTACGACGGGCGCCGCTACGAACACCGGGAAAATTACGAGAGGCACAAAACTCACCGACTTCGATTGTTTTGCTTCTCCTTTCCTTTGCTTTGGATTATAAGCTTCTAAGGGCCTCCAAAGCTTCACTTTGCAACTGGAATAACACCAAATGGAGCTCCGGCGATCGATTGTGAATTATCTGGCGAAACTTGAATTTCCGGTGAGATGATTGTGAGGGAGATTGAGCTTCGGATTTGTGCTCAATTCAGCTCCCAAATCCTCCTTTAAATAGCCAAAACTCCAGGGGACAACCAAGGGCACGTGGAGGGATAAGATCGGAGGTCACCCGATTCGCCGACCATCACGGAGTCAAGTCGGCGAGGCAGGGCTAGGACTGCATCTAGGCGGCAGTCGTTGCCCATTTTGGCCTGCAGCGGTCGCTGCTTTTTGGCCGGCGGCGGTCATTGCTTTTTGGCGCCACTTGCCAACTTGTCGGGAAGAGGATGACGATGTCAGAGCCTGTCAGGCGGCGGTCGCCTCCAAGCCCATTTTTCGTCCGTTTAAGCTTGGAACAATAAGGTCTTAATTCGGGATAAATAATAATCATACACGAACGAGTATTAAGTCCCAAAATATGTCGACTGTATATTATTTCACTTAGAAAAATATTACAGAGATTAAGAACATTACAGAATGTCTTTCTGTCTCCGAAATTAAATCGACGTACACAACAGACGTTCATGTAATTTCCAAAATACCCTTACAGAAATACAGGGTATCACACACACTTAGCTCTTCCAAAAGCTTTTAACACTAGTCCCATAATGTACACACTCGCTTATAACCCCACAATTATAACTCTTACTTTTAAAGTTTACTCCAGATCGTATTAGAGAAAACCAATTAAAACTTTTATCCCCAGCTTCACCACAGTTGTGGCACTGAAACACACCGCTACTCCAACCTAAGCCTTTGGCGGAGTCATACTGAGTGGTCTCGATCTTAGCATGACCAAACTTCTCAAACTTGGTGGGCGATGCCGGTCTCTTGAAGGTATTAGCCTACCGGTTTTGTTGCCCACCCCTCGCCTTATTCTGTTCCTCCCGATTTCGGGTGGACTCCTCTAGTGTGACCTCTATTTTGTAGGCCGCCTAAACATATTGCTCCAAAGTATAGCAACCGTGATGCACCATCAGAGGTTTGATTTATGGATTCATCCATCCATGGAAGTACCAGATCTTTTGTTCTTCAGCATGCACTTCACAACCATCGTAATGCAGCAATAGATTAAACTTTGCCACCAGCTTAGACACTTTCAGTCCCTCAGTCTCTGGGTAGAGAAACTCCTTCAGCTTCTCTTTCCTCATAGAATGAGAGAAGAACCGATCAATGAGCTTGGCCTTGAACATTGCCCATCTCAGATTTGGGTGGTCGTCCAAACCAGTTCCTTCCCACCACTCACTTGCTCCGTCTTTCAGATGTAACGAAGCAATGTGCACCTGTTCAGCCTCGGTGCATACCACGTTTTGGAACAGTCGTTCCATATAGGAAAACCAATAGGCAACCTTGACTGGTTCCCCGGTCCCATCGTAGCTATCCGGGCACATTGAATTGATCGTCTTCAATGCTTGGTTGTAATTCCCGTCGTTTCTCTCGGGAACCTCCGGGTGTGCAGGACCTTCACGTCCCTCCAGATTAGTTGCAACCTGAGGGTTGGGAGCCGCTTGAGCTTGCGGTATCCCCTGGGCCGTCAGTACCTCGACCACCTACCTTACTATTTACCCAATGATTGTCGCATCCAACACGATCGGGGCAGGAGGTGGAACTTCCCTCGCAGCTTGAGGGTCCACTTGTCCTTGATGAGCCTCTTGCCGCAGGGTCGGGTCATTATTATGCGAGCCAAATCTTGCGTCATCCCCTTGCTGAGTAGCACTCCTCAACTGAACTTGGGAACCATTGTTAGGACCTCCTTTAGTTGCTTGGTTGGTGGATCGAGTGTTCACCATCTGTTGATGAACCATAACGTCAGTTTAGAACTTTTCCAACTTGTACATGCTACTTAATCACTTACGTTATGATACGAATTGTAAGGGTCTAACCCAATAACTTTATATTAGTTTGACTGACCCTCCACCATTAACCTTAAAACGATCTTCTTCTCTTACTTGAGAATGGATCAATTAGGAGAAATGTCAACCTTTAAATGACATTAAACTTAAGAAAAGACGATATCCTTAAGAATGGATCTAAGGAATAAGTAACAAAACCGAAGCTTGTAGAAGTTTGAAAAACCACTTAAACCTTATGCTTTCAAACTTTAAACTTTATACTGTTAAACCTTATATATTTAACTTAATAAAATAATTATTTATAAAGTTAGTTTCTCAAATTAACGACACTACTACCACCTAAAACCCTTACTAAGACCAAATTCACACTTTTAAAGTTATAGCATGAAGTAAATGTTAAACATTTATAACACACCATTTATAAGGCAACTATAAAATAACCATTAAATTCCTAATAGTTAAACCATTATTTTCAAATTAAACTTTAAGAAATCATTGAACTTTAAGTTTGATACTAACATTTAGAACCTCGAAATTCCTTTTTAAAATAAAATAGTTTGAAAATAGTTTCGAAATTAATTTTTGAAAATTCTCAAACATAACAATAGGCCAAGAATTTTAAAACCATTTCTCTGATACCATAATGTAACAGCCCCGACTTATATCGGTAGTGCCACACGCCAGTGACCTCAGACGTTAATGTCCAAAGTCACCCTAAACTTTAATCAGAACAATTAAGCTTAAATGAATACATAAATATTAAATAACGAAAGAATAATCAGCGGAAGACATTTTAAATGAATAAAACTCAACCCTTTATTAAGATTCCTCTCGTAAAATGAGAATGATAGTTTTACAACAAAGTATAGTGACAACGGAAGACTTTTAAATTACAGTGAAAGACTCTTTTAAAGTAGTCCTAATTACATGACTATGTATTACATTTATTTCAAATTAAACATACACGCTTTGGAAATATTACTTCTTAAAATGAAAACTTCAACCGCAAACCTTCTCTTCGACTGGTTACTTCAATCGTCGGGGACCAACCTCTGATGTTCCGTATAGGACGGATGACACCAGCCAACCATGCAAGGAATAAAATCCGGTTGGTTAGTCTAATGAAAGACTATGCAAGGGTACAAGCAGAATGGTTCTAGTGATCGTAACCGTTTACTATCATTGTCCCTCGAATAATAACCGAAGGAACGATACATAACCCGGAACTTTCACGGAATGATAGAAGAAGATATGCAACGAAAAGAAGACTCCAACGGAATTGAGTCTTATAGGAAACGTATTTAATTGTTTGGGAATGTTAAGTTTTCACACAAGTTTATAAAAACGACCTTGATTATTTGGGTCCACGACCAACCTCATCGCGTACTGCGAATCCAGATTGGAAAGAGGACCTACTCTAACAAGAGTCCGGGCGGGTTCCACGTTGTACTTATCGCTCGAGTGTATATTAATTATGTGCGTAAAAACACTTATCTTATTTACTTACAAAAACGCACATTCACGTTAAGGCTTTTAATTCACATCATCCCGATACGAGAGATATCTTTGGGATGAATCCCGAATATTGGCACTAGCTAAGTGCACCACCACTTATATAACATAAGGGTAGGTCATGACCAAAAGTATTAGGGCAATTATCCTCCTAATACCAAGTTATAAAGAAACAGCTAAATCTCGCAAGGTAATAGCGTTCCTACGAATACTCGTGCTAACTAGCAATTATTATCCACACCAAAGCACAACAATCCACACCAATTATTATCTAGCACCCTATAATAATATATATAAGGGTTATAACTAGCATATATACAACCTAATAAAGAGGTTCACTTTACACATTATTTTACACACAAGTTCCCAAACGACAATTAAGAAGATTGTTATCCCAACTTAATTAAGACAATAGATTAATTGTCAAATAAGAAAAATATGAAATAACATAGCAAGAGCGAACCACCACTTGCCTTAGTCTGGACGAACAAAGAGTTGAGTCCGAAATCCGTGGACTTGAACTTGTGCACGGCTGCCTACTAAAATTCCCATTGGAATTTATCATCATCCCGTAGGGTCGGATTCCAATCCGTACAATCAGCCACGGAGATGAGGACAATCCAACACAGACAACGCATATGAGATGGGTTTTAAGAACAAAACCCTAATTAGTTACGGTATGAAAAAAGACGAAACAAAATGAAGGAAAGAGGCAGTGCCGCGGTCGCTGTTAGCATAGCCGCGATCATGGCTTGCTGGGCAAAGCCACGGCCGCGGCAGAAGGGACCGCGATCGCGGGCCATGCCTTGGCCGAGATCGTGGGCCTCTGCCCAGCCGCAATCGCGGTAGATGGAGCCGCGGTCGCATGACTCCATCCCGACACGAGCTTAATTCAAACTTCGGAGCCTTACCGACGACGACGAGGCGCGGATCTTTGCTTTTTGGACACTTGCGCACTACCACCACTTCAGGAACTTCACAATGGAGATGACCTCGGCTTCCGGCTATGACAACTCCGACGAGAAACACCACAACAATGCAACGACGAGAGGAAGAGAGGAATGAGGATGGTGGAGGAGAATGGCGGATCTGAGCCCTATTTATAGGCTCAGAATGGAGCTCCACACTCAATGCAGAGGAGGCCAATGATCCAGCTCTCGCCGCTCGGAGAACCACGTGGGAAATGTTGATCGTTGGTGCTCGAAAAAGAAGAGGAAGAAGACAAAGTAGAGTGCCGCGATCGCGGTTTCAGAACCGCAATCGCGGTTTGGCCTTTTGCCAAAACCGCGCATGCGGTTTCATAACCGCAGTTGTGGGCAGTGTCGCGCTCGCGGCTGCATAGCCGCGATCGCGGGCAATGTCGTGCCCGCGGCTCTCGGGCCTTGATCGCGGGTCTTGCTAATTCCGATTTTAGTAACCCTCCAATAATTAAAACCCATATATTTCATTAAATGTGTATTCACACATTCATATGGTTCTTACATGGTTACAGAACATGCCTAACACGTCTTGTTTAGAAAACGAAAGTTTGAAAATTACACAAATATCCCTACTAGAATTGAGGGTTATTACACTAACTCTAAAACTGCATTGGCACATCTAATTTGTTGATCAACTAACAAAGTGGGGAAGTCGTTACTATAGAAATCGTCCATCAGCGATATGGCAACTTTACGCTTCCACCCTTCATCTTCTTCATTTTGCACGACTTCCAAGTCCAACTGTCTCCAAAAGATATGCACATCTTTAAGTGGGATAGATATTTGAAGCTCCACCCATCGTGCAATCTTATGGACACACGGCAACCCATCTCTCACAGACATACGACATTTGCAAGTGGGTTCAAAAAATGGATCTTCCTCACGTTTGTATTCATTTATCAAGTGCTTTATGGCTTCATCAAAGACCTTGTACTTCAATTGCTTGAAAACATCTGCTACTGTCACCATACACATCGTCTTCTGGCGACTGATGTTGAAGGTTGCCTTGATCTCATTTACTTGGATGTGCATCAAGGAATCATATTGACCTAATACCGTGTCTAACCTACCATGTGGAGTAGTCAAGAAGTTTTTCAAACACGAGTGTTCTCCTTCAACCCTACAATTGAAATAACATAAATGACATATAATTATATTTTGTCCGTGTATAGGGTTGATAATAATGCATTCAATATATTTTATTGCACAAACCTGTTTGTCGTGGTAGTTCCCAATGTCAAAATCGTATCCGTCCAAGCCGACACAATTATTTCCCTATACGGTTCAAGCCACTGGGTTCGAACATACTGAAGCAAGGTTTTCCAGGTGCTTCATTCAACCTCAATCTTGCACAAACTTCGCTCATACTCCTCTATAGTTTTTTCCTTAAACAACTCCATGTAAGCATTTGCAAACCTTGTTGCAGTGTCAGCATGCTTTATGATTTTCTTAGCTTTGGCCTCGATGTTCTTGTATACATGACGCCTACATAGAATATACTTTGCCTTTGGGAAGATTTCATCCACCACATTCATCAAGACAAGCTCTCGATCCGTCACTATGCATGCAGGTTGCTTCTGCACAAGCCCACAAAATTTGGCAAGTTGCTTTATAGCCCACAAGTAATTTTCTTCCCTCTCATGTTCTATAAATGCCCTAGCTACGTTGTAATTCTTCCATGTAGAAGTGAATCCTATAATTTCCAAGAAAGGCATCGCATATCTGCACACAGATTAACATGTTATTGTATAATAAAATAACATATTAATAACTAGATAATAAAGAGATGTGCGCGATGGTTACCTGTGTGTACTGTAGGTGGAGTCCAACAATAATACATATGGAAATGCCTTGAGAAGTGATATGGAATCCGGGCTGGCAAAAACAACGTCTGTAATCTTATTGGTTTTACGGCCCGCCCTATGCTCCATAAAGTAGTTGTAATCATTACATTGGAGAAAGACATGTTGGACAACTGTTCTTCCTTCCATCCCAGCCCTTCGTACGTTGTACCGCTCATTGTACACTTGCTTCTTTCTAGTGCAGTTCCTTGTGAACTCGTTCAGTGCAGTTGCAATCTGGGTTGGTGTACAATGTGTCTTTGTCATTGACTGCACCAATCTCTTATGCTCATCTGTAAGCATGCAAGCTATTGCATGCCCATATAAACTAGACCCAATCTCATGGTTGTGAGTTCCATGTACAACATCGATCTTCCATGAGCCTCTAGGATGTTCATGACACATCAATTTGAAGAGACACTCACATTTCTTTGTATGTGTATTTTTCCGGACTCTGTTTTCTCCCCCTTTAGATGGGGTGTATATTCCTTCTCTTTCACACAACAACATAGTCTTCCCGAGATGATGATCATCTGATTTTATATCTCGGCTAATCTTGATGCACATCCATCGTGAAGCGTGAAATTCGGAAATGTTTCCGATGGTACAAATCCATGGCCGAGCGTGTACAAAGAAGACGTCCCAAACTGCGGCTGAAACTTGGTTTACATCCTCTAAGGGTAACCCAAACTGCGGTTGTGTGTGCAATGGTGGGAACCCAAACTGAGGAATTGATTATGAGGATACAAACTCATGGCCAAATCCATCGTGAAGCATGAAATTCGGAAATGTTTCTGATCGTACAAATCCATGGCCGAGCGTGTATGAAGAAGACGTCCCGTTTTATGATGTTGATGCAAACCCGTCATTAATCCTTAGGTCGTTAAGACCAATATAAAGTTCATTACTTTCCTGTTAAAAAAATTAGTGATTTACAGTAAAATATAAACATTCTGTAAAAATGATAGAGGCTTAAGTCGTGATGCCTAATCAAAGTAAATCCTCAAGAACCTAACTAAGTATAGTAGGCAAGCAAGGGTCGAATCTCACAGGGAGGAGTTAATCTTTCTAAGTGCAAAAGTGTATGCCAAAAGTAACAAGGTGGGTTTTGTTGGTTGTTTGCAATTAAACAAAGTAAATAAAAGCAAAGGTTGTAATCAATTGGGAAAAAAGTACTTAGCCAGACAAATATCCACCATTCATTTGATTGATTGATCCTAGATTATCTCTATTCCTTCCTATGAATATTCCTATCCTTATTCTGAAATAGTTACCAGTCCTGATAACCCTAACTATTAAACAATCAAGAGACCCTCAAGATTTAATCTAACAACAGCAAGAGGCATAGGAATTAACCAGGATACATGCAATACCACAACCCGCAACATTTAACACGTAATCAATTTTCTTCACAATAAATTAGTCCAACCAGTCCTAGAATATCATGTTTGCTACACAATATAAGGGATTTCAACCCGAAATATCCAAACCCTAACAATAGACAATTACTAATATCAACTAGATGATCAGGCCAGTCAAATTAGCAAGAATCAATAGGAATAAGCTCAAGAGAAAAGATATAATCAAAGGAATATGAATAGAATTATAATCTCATAACCATAGATCAAATGAAGGCTTCAATTGTCGGACTAAGCAAAAGTTGCTTAGTTCTTCATAGTCTTGAAACAAAAACTCAAAGGAAAAACAATGCTGAATAATGAACGATAATTCGATGATTAAAGGATGCTGCTAGGAACTAGGTTAAATAACCCTAGCCAAACGTAATGCTAAAGATAACAACTGAAATAAAAAAGGAAATAAAAATAAAATAGTCGGAATAAAATAATAGGAAAATAAAATAAAGCAGATCTTCGGACAAAGTCTTCAGCGCGTCTGACGAATGGGTTTTCCGCGCTCGCGGAGGATTTTCCGCAACCGCGGAAAAGTCTCTGTAAAGTGTTCGCTGTTTGATTTTTCCGTGACCGCGGCTTGGGATTCCGCGATAGCGGATTCTTCACTGTAGCTCCTCTCTGCTTCTTCCTTCGTCTTCTCTCGTGGCTTTCTTCTCCATCTTCAGTAAGTCTTCAATTAAGCTCTTCTACGCCACCAATGTCATACTTCTTCTTCTCAACTTCATACTCCATAATTGTGCTCTAAGCTAATCCAAATGATACCCAAAACACCGGTAACAACTCCCTGTTAAACACTACAAAGTAGCGCTGATCAAATTCCCCCATGCTTAAACCTTGCTCGTCCTCGAGTAAGCTAATAGAAACCTACTCCTCCAATCAAATCCCCAAGGTCTCAGGAAGCACAGAAAAATCATCTCCACTAAGAACTGCACCTAAACATGTAACTCCAAGGCACCAACACGATAATCACAACACAATGCACAAGCTTAAAGGAAAGCAGAGTACTTCCCCCAAGCTTATCCCGAACACCATAGAGTGAATAAAAATAACTAATCCTAGCCTCCATCTATCTTCTTATGCCTCCCTGAGTGACCTACCCGAATCCTCCTTATATCACCTTTTCTTATGTCACCACGCCAGGAAAAATGAGGAATCCTAATAATCACTCTTCTTCTTTTCACTCATTTTGCCAAGGCGCCCTTTCGGGTTTTCACCAAGCCACTCATTTCATTTTTCAATAGATGGGCTCACATAAAACTCACATCACTCTTGACTTCATATTACCCCAGCCTAATGCTGGTCCAAGCCACCTGCTTATTGCTTAAGCCGCCCTTTTGGGTTTTCGATTTATCCCAATATTTTATTTATGTCTTTTTTCAATTTTTGACTTTTTCTTTTTCAATTTTTTTTTTCTTTTCCTCCTCAGACGACTAGCAAGTATAGAACACTCCCCCATGCTTAAACATTGCATTGTCCTCAATGTAATGAAAACCAAAAAAGGATGAAGCACAGGGAAGAGCAGAAAAGTACTCACAACCGTCGCCGAGTTGGCCTGGACTTGGAAGTTGTTGCTGGCGGTAAATCAATAAAATCACATGTCTCTGGTGTTGCGCGTCCTTCAAAACAAACTCCACCATGCAACCAAAGGGGATCCACTGTAAGGTGTAGTGGTACGTCAGAGAAAACGGGGCTGCACGGGCCTTCAATGAACACATAATGGAGCCCAGATGGAATCGTGGTGGGGGCTCTGGTGGTCCTCCTCCTCAGCTATCGAATGTTAGGCCATCATCGGTGCCAAATAAAATTGTGGGGCGAATGTCTCCTCCTTGGCAGCATGATGCGCACCACCTCTCAATGTAAAATGGGACAGTAGGCTTCGGTAAAACTTTTTTTTTCCAGGTCAGGGGACTTACAGTGATAATTCTGCCACCGCGGAAAAGTTACTGGTGCGAGATTAACACCGTCTTCAATTTGGCTCGGGTCTCCTACCTGTAGGTTAGTCTAAAAAACAAAAACGAAGCGAAAACAAAACAAACAATAATAAAAACTGGAAAGGAAAAGACAAGAAAATAATTTCATACCTCGGGTTGTCTCCCGAGCAGCGCCTTAGTTATTGTCGTGGCTCGACATGATGCTCTCCCACTCAACTTGGGTTGCTCACATCAATCGAACACTTGGGGTCAATATCAAGAGGGTGTCTCTTTGTATCATCTATGTGGAAACCGACCCTCACCCCATCAAACTCCATTGTGAGCGAACCACTGCTCACATCAATCTTGGTCTATGTCGTGTTCATGAACGGCCTTCCTAGCATCATAGGGGCTACGTGTTTATCTTGCCCCGTATCCAGCATACAGAATTCCACAGGAAAAATAAGTTTGTCCACTTCTACCAGCACATCCTGCACAACTCCTTTGGGATACACATAGGAATTATCCGCCAATTGGATCACTATCCCCGTCTTCTGTAATGGCCCAACCTCTAAAGATTCATATAGTGAGAGAGGTAAAACATTGATAGAGGCACCCAAATCCATCATAGCTTTATCGAACATGGTGCCACCTATCTTGAAGGGAATAGTGAACATGCCTAGGTCACTGCATTTCTTTGATAACCGCTTTTGCAGTATAGCGGAAACATTCTCACTGACCTGGACCTTCTTTTTCTCCTTCACAGCTTTCTTTTTCTTTAAAAATTGCACAACTCCTTCAAGAATTTTGCATAGCGAGGAATGATCTTAACAAGTTTGAGCAACAAAATATTTACCTCGCAGTTGCTGAAGGTCTCGAATAATTCCTTGTCATTCTCCAGCTTTCTTGTATCTTTCTGAGCCTCAGGAAAGGGAGTGGGAGGTTTTAACGAACTGAGCGGGAGAAAGTTGGGGCGCACATAATCATCTTGGACATCAGGGGCATAACCGCGATTGCGGCTTGGGACCCGCGGTCGCGGTTCTTCAACTGGGTAATCTGAGGCTCCAGGGGATTTTCCATGATCGCGGGTTTCTGTCCGCGGTTGCTGTTTTTCTTTGATTACAACCTCTTCAACAGAGACTTTTCCGCGATCGCGGAAATCTGTCCGCGGTCGCGGAAAAGCATCGATTTTCTCGTCGTCTCCAGGGACAAATCTGCGGTCGCAACCTTCTTTTCCGCGGTCGCGGATTTCTTTCTGTTGGCCCCGACCTTCGTCCACTTGTGTTCCGCTCCTTAGCGTCATGGCACATACGCGCTCCATCGGGTTTACTACCATGTGATATGATAGTGTCCCCGAATCCCTGGCCTCCATCTTACTCAATGCTTGAGCGACTTGTCCAAACTTATTTTCCATGTTCTGAATGCTAGACTTCGTCTCTTGTTGATGTTGGACCATGCTCTGAGTGAGGGAACTATGTTGTTGGGCCACCGCTTGAATATGTTGGGTCATATTGTGCTCTCAATTGTTGTTGATTGTCATGCATATGGAACTGTTGTTGGCTTGGATTGAACTCATGGTTATCATGGCCTTGGGAAGGATATTGCTGATTCCCGTATCTCGGATTGGAGTGATCCCTCCACCCTGGATTGTAAGTGTTGGAGTACGGGTCATCTCTTGGCCTCTGCGGACCAAAACCTCTTACAACGTTTACTTTAGCTGCAAGTTCAGGAAGTGTTGGGCACTCGTCAGTGGGATGCAGCGGGTCATAACATATTTTGCAGGCCTTAGTTGCCCTTGCTGTATAGGGGCTCACCCTTTTGTTTAATTGTCTTGAGCTTTCAGATAGCTCAAGGAATATTTCAAAAGCTGCAGCAGGTACCTTGTTTAGAATATTCCCACCACAGGTCGCGTTCACCATTCTTCTCTCGTCTTCAAGAAGCCCGCCATACAGATAGAGAATGAGATCTTGGTCAGAATAACCATGGTATGGGAAGCTAGATATCAACCTCCTGAATCTCTCATAATATACATATAACGTCTTAGTAGCATGTTGTTCAAATTTGTTGATGCTTCGCTTCAGGCTATTGAGTTTCGTTGCAGGGAAGTATTTCTCAAGAAAGGCTTTCTTCATTGTCGCCCATGTATCTATGCTTCCCGGAGCCAAATAATAGAACCAATCATTGGCCGCATCCTTCAGAGAGAAAGGAATCTTTCTAAGAGCAAAAGACAGCGTGAAATTCAGCTGGATTTGGTCCTCAATGACGTTCCTCGGCTTCATGCTGACAAAGACAGCGTGAAATTCAGAAAGATGCTTGTTGGGGTCTTCTCCATTCAGCCCATGGAAGTGGTGTAATAAATTAATCAATCCAGATTTTAGCTCAAAATTCACGCCCTCTGCAAGCTCTGGAAACTGCACAGCAAGCGGTTATTGTTCGAAGTTCGGGGCAGTCAATTGCCTCAAAGTTGGTGCTTCTCCAGCCATCTCTATATCAAAATTAACAAAGGAAGAGTCAGTAGCACGGGTGTGGACCATAAGATAGGTCCACACAAAAGTTGGCACACAAACACACACAAAGAAAAATTAAAACTTGCCTCCCCGGCAACGGCGCCAATTTTGATAGAGGCTTAAGTCGTGATGCCTAATCAAAGTAAATACTCAAGAACCTAACTAAGTACAGTAGACAAGCAAGGGTCGAATCCCACAAGGAGGAGGTAATCTTTCTAAGTGCAAAAGTGTATGCCAAAAGTAACAAGGGGGGTTTTGTTGGTTGTTTGCAATTAAACAAAGTAAATAAAAGCAAAGGTTGTAATCAATTGGGAAAAAAGTACTTAGCCAGACAAATATCCACCATTCATTTGATTGATTGATCCTAGATTATCTCTATTCCTTCCTATGAATATTCCTGTCCCTATTATGAAATAGTTACCAGTCCAACCAGTCCTGATAACCCTAATTATTAAACAATCAAGAGAACCTCAAAATTTAATCTAACAGTAGCAAGATGCATAGGAATTAACCAGGATACATGCAACACCACATCCCGCAGCATTTAACACATAATCAATTCTCTT
Source organism: Rheum nobile (assembly GCA_027886185.1). NCBI lineage: Eukaryota > Viridiplantae > Streptophyta > Magnoliopsida > Caryophyllales > Polygonaceae > Rheum > Rheum nobile. The sequence continues at coordinate 11,618,945 of WOAB01000011.1, forward strand.
CACAATAAACTATTCCAACCAGTCCTAGAATATCATGTTTGCTACACAAGATAAGGGATTTCAACCCGAAATATCCAAACCCTAGCAATATACAATTACTAATATCAACTATATGATCAGGCCAGTCAACTCAGTAAGAATCAATAGGAATAAGCTCAAGAGAAAAGATATAATCAAAGGAATAGGAAAAGAATGATAATCTCACACCATATATCAAATGAAGGCTTCAATTGTCGGACTAAGCAAAAGTTGCTTAGTTCTTCATAGTCTTGAAATAAAAACTCAAAGGAAAAACAAAGTACATGCCGCAATACTAGAATATTTACACGGTACATGCTGAAATACTAAGAAAAGGAAACTACTGCTACAGGCAACGTCGGTCCTTATCACGGTGCTCCGAAACGTTTCCTATACGGTAGACTTCTCATGCAAGGCTTCTTCGGACGGGGTTCTCCATCGGATTCTGACGATGGACTACGCACACTGCTTGGCCCTGGAACACATGATTCTGGTGTCCCTGGCCTTATCTCAGTCATGGTGAAGTATGGATCATCCACGTTTGGCTCTCCTAGCCCATCCCTTCTCTGAGCACTAGCGATCATTTTATCCATCTGGTATTGCTGTTCAGAAGAGATCATCTCGCTTTGGCGAAGGATCTCTCGTAGTTCAGATTCCGTCCTCCTTCTCCTTTGAGTAGGGATAGTCTGAGATTCTCTGTCACTTCTTCCAATACCGTACTCGGTATAAAGTATTTCCCAGTCAGCATCAGACATGAGTGCGTACTCTGGCACTGGTGGCAACTCTTGCACATGTAGTAACTCTGAACTGGGGTGAATAAATTGCATCCCCGGTTTCTGACTATCCACCAGCAAGTACCTCAAGTCATCGGACTCCTAGTTCTGCCCGTTGAGGTCCATCTCGGTATCCTCCTCGGGATCATCCTCGATGGGGTCCTCTTCCTTGTCGGGGTCATCCTCTATGGGGTCCTCTTCTTCATCTTCCTCCTCGCTCCCTTCAGGAATCATTTCTATCTTGTAATCATCATTGTAGTACCCTCTTGCGTACCTAGATGATTCATCTTCATGCATTGCTTCCTCCCTTGGTGGCTCAACTGGTGCTTCCACAGGAACTACAACATTCCTTGACACCAGGACTACCGACTCAGGAAGCACATGCTTAATCTCCTCAGGTAGGCTGCTTGGTTCTCCAACCTCGAAGCACCCCTGGGGTATTGGGAAGTTGAGCCTTCCTGGAGATGGTGAATCCATCTCGGCATCTACCGAGTCCCTCTTATGAGAAAGACACGCACCCATATCCTACAGGATAACGAGGAAGGAATTAGTCTTTCTAGACATAGAAGCAAACTTACTACATCAGACTATAGATAGAAGACATGACTATGAACGGTGTTTTATTTTCAAATTCTTTTCATTTTGAAAATTCAGAGCCCTTTTGAAAATACTTTTCAATTGAAAACGAGTAATTGGTTTTCAAATACCCAACCTGTTCTAAAACTTTGGCTCTGATACCACAACTGTAACACCCCCAAATCTTAACCCATTTGGAAAGGTATTACCGCCAGTGACCTCAGTTTTCCTCACCGAATCCACCCAAGGCTTTACTGTTTTAAATACAATCCATGAAACACTTATGATACAAAATCATCATGATATTCGATTAAAGCATGAGTCCCGGAATTACATCCCAATTCCGAATAGGACTAAATACAGAGTTAAACAAAATACAGCGGAAGTCTTTCTTAAAATATACAAAAAGGGGTTGTGATCGCCATGATCACCTGCCCAAGGTTCTCAACCTGATTAAAACATTAAAAACATCCAAAAACCACCGTCGTCTTCATAGTCATTCTAGTCTCCTCATATCTGCGCTCTATCTGATGTGCCGAATCGAACGGATGACACCAGCCAACCATGCAGAGAACAATTTTGGTTGGTTAGTCTAATGAAAGACCATACAAGGGCACAAAGCAGAAGGTTCAAAGTAGTCGTATTAGGTTAGACTCATCGTCCCTTGAATAACAGTCGAGTGTGATAGTCAACCACCATACTGCTACTGGAATACAGCAAAAGGCATGCACAAGAGAAGATTCTGGAAGACCGAGTCTTCCCAGAAATCAACTCGAAAGAAGACTCCAACGAAATGAGTCTTATAGGAAGATATGACAAAGTCTGGAATAACACAGAATCACATAATTACAGTATCGCATTCGAGCGACTAAAAGTTAAGACGAGCTTTCCTAGCTACACTAGCGCCTAGCTGCACTACTCGCCCAAGGTATATTAATTATGTGCGACAACGGCACTTATCTTATGATATTCTCAAACGCACAACACATTATAAGCTTTTAGATATATGTTTCGTCATGAGGGACATATATCGAAGGGAATCCTTCCCAAGGTTTGTAACACTAGCTAAGTGCACTACCTCTATACTCGTGTATCAGAGGTTGGGTCATGACCATCCATGTGATATTAGGTGGGGTCTAGCCACCTCTCTACCAAATTATAAAGAAACGACTGAATCCCAACGAATCCAACGTTCCTAACTACTAGTGCTAACTAAACAGTTCAAGCACAACAATAGTCCACAAACATCAACATAACTGCCCTCAAGGCTATCAACATAAATATATATTCATAATAGCGTTGTTCTAACATATATACAACCTATTATAATATCATATTTTAGTTCTCCAAAACAATTAACAAAACTGTTCCCAGATGAACACAGTATTCATTCCAAATTAATTACTCAATTAAGCAAAACATGGAATGATGAGCAAGAGCGAACCACCAATTGCCTTAAATCCGCAGAAGCTTAACGAAGCTAGGTACGATGACAACTGGTTTCCGGGCTCAAAGCAGGGACATATCTGACAACACAGATTCCATCGGATCGACCCATAAAGAAACCCTAAGTTAGATTCGACAACAACGAGTATGAACCTAAAGAATAACGGAAGAAATCAAAAGGAACGAAGCCCGATCGAAAGCCACAGAAGCCAAGCCCGAAACAAGCCAAGAGCTTCTGGGCGGCGGTCGCCGCCTGCCTTACGGCGGGCGCCGCCTGTTCGTGGCGGCGGTCGCCACCTGTTCGTGGCGGCGGTCGCCGCCTGTTCGTGGCGGCGGTCGCCGCCTGCCTTACGACGGGCGCCGCTACGAACACCGGGAAAATTACGAGAGGCACAAAACTCACCGACTTTGATTGTTTTGCTTCTCCTTTCCTTTTCTTTGGATTATAAGCTTCTAAGGGCCTCCAAAGCTTCACTTTGCAACTGGAATAACACCAAATGGAGCTCCGGCGATCGATTGTGAATTATCTGGCGAAACTTGAATTTCCGGCGAGATGATTGTGAGGGAGATTGAGCTTCGGATTTGTGCTCAATTCAGCTCCCAAATCCTCCTTTAAATAGCCAAAACTCCAGGGGACAACCAAGGGCACGTGGAGGGATAAGATCGGAGGTCACCCGATTCGCCGACCATCACGGAGTCAAGTCGGCGAGGCAGGGCTAGGACTGCATCTAGGCGGCAGTCGCTGCCCATTTTGGCCTGCAACGGTCGCTGCTTTTTGGCCGGCGGCGGTCGTTGCTTTTTGGCGCCACTTGCCAACTTGTCGGGAAGAGGATGACGATGTCAGAGCCTGTCAGGCGGCGGTCGCCTCCAAGCCCATTTTTCGTCCGTTTAAGCTTGGAACAATAAGGTCTTAATTCGGGATAAATAATAATCGTACACGAACGAGTATTAAGTCCCAAAATATGTCGACTGTATATTATTTCAGTTAGAAAAATATTACAGAGATTAAGAACATTACATAATGTATTTCTGTCTCCGAAATTAAATCGACGTACACAACAGACGTTCATGTAATTTCCAAAATACCCTTACAGAAATATGGGGTATCACACACACTTAGCTCTTCCAAAAGCTTTTAACACTAGTCCCACAATGTACACACTCGCTTATAACCCCACAATTATAACTCTTACTTTTAAAGTTTACTCCAGATCGTATTAGAGAAAACCAATTAAAACTTTTATGCCCAGCTTCACCACAGTTGTGGCACTGAAACACACCGCTACTCCAACCTAAGCCTTTGGCGGAGTCATACTGAGTGGTCTCGATCTTAGCATGACCAAACTTCTCAAACTTGGTGGGCGATGCCGGTCGCTTGAAGGTATTAGCCTACCGGTTTTGTTGCCCACCCCTCGCCTTATTCTGTTCCTCCCGATTTCGGGTGGACTCCTCTAGTGTGACCTCTATTTTGTAGGCCGCCTCAACATATTGCTCCAAAGTAGAGCAACCGTGATGCACCATCAGAGGTTTGATTTATGGATTCATCCATCCATGGAAGTACCAGATCTTTTGTTCTTCAGCATGCACTTCACAACCATCGTAATGCAGCAATAGATTAAACTTTGCCGCCAGCTTAGACACTTTCAGTCCCTCAGTCTCTGGGTAGAGAAACTCCTTCAGCTTCTCTTTCCTCATAGAATGAGAGAAGAACCGATCAATGAGCTTGGCCTTGAACATTGCCCAGCTCAGATTTGGGTGGTCGTCCAAACCAGTTCCTTCCCACCACTCACTTGCTCCGTCTTTCAGATGTAACGAAGCAATGTGCACCTGTTCAGCCTCGGTGCATACCACGTTTTGGAACAGTCGTTCCATATGGGAAAACCAATAGGCAACCTTGACTGGTTCCCCGGTCCCATCGTAGCTATCCGGGCACATTGAATTGATCGTCTTCAATGCTTGGTTGTAACTCCCGTCGTTTCTCTCGGGAACCTCCGGGTGTGCAGGACCTTCACGTCCCTCCAGATTAGTTGCAACCTGAGGGTTGGGAGCCGCTTGAGCTTGCGGTATCCCCTGGGCCGTCAGTACCTCGACCACCTACCTTACTATTTACCCAATGATTGTCGCATCCAACACGATCGGGGCAAGAGGTGGAACTTCCCTCGCAGCTTGAGGGTCCACTTGTCCTTGATGAGCCTCTTGCCGCAGGGTCGGGTCATTATTATGCGAGCCAAATCTTGCGTCATCCCCTTGCTGAGTAGCACTCCTCAACTGAACTTGGGAACCATTGTTAGGACCTCCTTTAGTTGCTTGGGTGGTGGATCGAGTGTTCACCATCTGTTGATGAACCATAACGTCAGTTTAGAACTTTTCCAACTTGTACATGCTACTTAATCACTTACGTTATGATACGAATTGTAAGGGTCCAAACCAATAACTTTATATTAGTTTGACTGACCCTCCACCATTAACCTTAAAACGATCTTCTTCTCTTACTTGAGAATGGATCAATTAGGAGAAATGTCAACCTTTAAATGACATTAAACTTAAGAAAAGACGATATCCTTAAGAATGGATCTAAGGAATAAGTAACAAAACCGAAGCTTGTAGAAGTTTGAAAAACCACTTAAACCTTATGCTTTCAAACTTTAAACTTTATACTGTTAAACCTTATATATTTAACTTAATAAAATAATTATTTATAAAGTTAGTTTCTCAAATTAACGACACTACTACCACCTAAAACCCTTACTAAGACCAAATTCACACTTTTAAAGTTATAGCATGAAGTAAATGTTAAACATTTATAACACACCATTTATAAGGCAACTATAAAATAACCATTAAATTCCTAATAGTTAAACCATTATTTTCAAATTAAACTTTAAGAAATCATTGAACTTTAAGTTTGATACTAACATTTAGAACCTCGAAATTCCTTTTTAAAATAAAATAGTTTGAAAATAGTTTCGAAATTAGTTTTTGAAAATTCTCAAACCTAACAATAGGCCAAGAATTTTAAAACCATTTCTCTGATACCATAATGTAACAGCCCCGACTTATATCGGTAGTGCCACACGCCAGTGACCTCAGACGTTAATGTCCAAAGTCACCCTAAACTTTAATCAGAACAATTAAGCTTAAATGAATACATAAATATTAAATAATGAAAGAATAATCAGCGGAAGACATTTTAAATGAATAAAACTCAACCATTTATTAAGATTCCTCTCGTAAAATGAGAATGATAGTTTTACAACAAAGTATAGTGACAACGGAAGACTTTTAAATTACAGCGAAAGACTCTTTTAAAGTAGTCCTAATTACATGACTATGTATTACATTTATTTCAAATTAAACATACACGCTTTGGAAATATTACTTCTTAAAATGAAAACTTCAACCGCAAGCCTTCTCTTCGACTGGTTACTTCAATCGTCGGGGACCAACCTCTGATGTTCCGTATAGGACGGATGACACCAGCCAACCATGCAAGGAATAAAATCCGGTTGGTTAATCTAATGAAAGACTATGCAAGAGTACAAGCAGAATGGTTCTAGTGATCGTAACCGTTTACTATCATTGTCCCTCGAATAATAACCGAAGGAACGATACATAACCCGGAACTTTCACGGAATGATAGAAGAAGATATGCAACGAAAAGAAGACTCCAACGGAATTGAGTCTTATAGGAAACGTATTTAATTGTTTGGGAATGTTAAGTTTTCACACAAGTTTATAAAAACGACCTTGATTATTTGGGTCCACGACCAACCTCACCGCGTACTGCGAATCCAGATTGGAAAGAGGACCTACTCTAACAAGAGTCCGGGCGGGTTCCACGTTGTACTTCTCGCTCGAGTGTATATTAATTATGTGCGTAAAAACACTTATCTTATTTACTTACAAAAACGCACATTCACGTTAAGGCTTTTAATTCACATCATCCCGATACAAGAGATATCTTTGGGATGAATCCCGAATATTGGCACTAGCTAAGTGCACCACCACTTATATAACATAAGGGTAGGTCATGACCAAAAGTATTAGGGCAATTATCCTCCTAATACCAAGTTATAAAGAAACAGCTAAATCTCGCAAGGTAATAGCGTTCCTACGAATACTCGTGCTAACTAGCAATTATTATCCACACCAAAGCACAACAATCCACACCAATTATTATCTAGCACCCTATAATAATATATATAAGGGTTATAACTAGCATATATACAACCTAATAAAGAGGTTCACTTTACACATTATTTTACACACAAGTTCCCAAATGACAATTAAGAAGATTGTTATCCCAACTTAATTAAGACAATAGATTAATTGTCAATTAAGAAAAATATGGAATAACATAGCAAGAGCGAACCACCACTTGCCTTAGTCTGGACGAACAAAGAGTTGAGTCCGAAATCCGGGGACTTGAACTTGTGCACGGCTGCCTACTAAAATTCCCGTTGGAATTTATCATCATCCAGTAGGGTCGGATTCCAATCCGTACAATCAGCCACGGAGATGAGGACAATCTAACACCGACAACGCATACGAGATGGGTTTTAAGAACAAAACCCTAATTAGTTACGGTACGAAAAAAGACAAAACAAAATGAAGGAAAGAGGCAGTGTCGCGGTCGCGGTTAGCATAGCCGCGATCATGGCTTGCTGGGCAAAGCCACGGCCGCGGCAGAAGGGACCGCGATCGCGGGCCATGCCTTGGCCGAGATCGTGGGCCTCTGCCCAGCCGCAATCGCGGTAGATGGAGCCGCGGTCGCAGGACTCCATCCCGACACGAGCTTAATTCGAACTTCGGAGCCTTACCGACGACGACGAGGCGCGGATCTTTGCTTTTTGGACACTTGCGCACTACCACCACTTCAGGAACTTCACAATGGAGACGACCTCGGCTTCCGGCTATGACAACTCCGACGAGAAACACCACAACAATGCAACGACGAGAGGAAGAGAGGAATGAGGATGGTGGAGGAGAATGGCGGATCTGAGCCCTATTTATAGGCTCAGAATGGAGCTCCACACTCAATGCAGAGGAGGCCAATGATCCAGCTCTCGCCGCTCGGAGAACCACGTGGGAAATGTCGATCGTTGGTGCTCGAAAAAGAAGAGGAAGAAGACAAAGTAGAGTGCCGCGATCGCGGTTTCAGAACCGCAATCGCGGTTTGGCCTTTTTCCAAAACCGCGTATGCGGTTTCATAACCGCAGTTATGGGCAGTGTCGCGCTCGCGGCTGCATAGCCGCGATCGCGGGCAATGTCGTGCCCGCGGCTCTCGGGCCTTGATCGCAGGTCTTGCTAATTCCGATTTTAGTAACCCTCCAATAATTAAAACCCATATATTTCATTAAATGTGTATTCACACATTCATATGGTTCTTACATGGTTACAGAACATGCCTAACACGTCTTGTTTAGAAAACGAAAGTTTGAAAATTACACAAATATCCCTACTAGAATTGAGGGTTATTACACTAACTCTAAAACTGCATTGGCACATCTAATTTGTTGATCACCTGACAAAGTGGGGAAGTCGTTACTATAGAAATCGTCCATCAGCGATATGGCAACTCTACGCTTCCACCCTTCATCTTCTTCATTTTGCACGACTTCCAAGTCCAACTGTCTCCAAAAGATATGCACATCTTTAAGTGGGATAGATATTTGAAGCTCCACCCATCGTGCAATCTTATGGACACACGGCAACCCATCTCTCACACACATACGACATTTGCAAGTGGGTTCAAAAAATGGATCTTCCTCACGTTTGTATTCATTTATCAAGTGCTTCATGGCTTCATCAAAGACCTTGTACTTCAATTGCTTGAAAACATCTGCTACTGTCACCATACACATCGTCTTCTGGCGACTGATGTTGAAGGTTGCCTTGATCTCATTTACTTGGATGTGCATCAAGGAATCATATTGACCTAATACCGTGTCTAACCTATCATGTGGAGTAGTCAAGAAGTTTTTCAAATACGAGTGTTCTCCTTCAACCCTACAGTTGAAATAACATAAATGACATATAATTATATTTTGTCCGTGTATAGGGTTGATAATAATGCATTCAATATATTTTATTGCACAAACCTGTTTGTCGTGGTAGTTCCCAATGTCAAAATCGTATCCGTCCAAGCCGACACAATTATTTCCCTATACGGTTCAAGCCACTGGGTTCGAACATACTGAAGCAAGGTTTTCCAGGTGCTCCATTCAACCTCAATCTTGCACAAACTTCGCTCATACTCCTCTATAGTTTTTTCCTTAAACAACTCCATGTAAGCATTTGCAAACCTTGTTGCAGTGTCAGCATGCTTGATGATTTTCTTAGCTTTGGCCTCGATGTTCTTGTATACATGACGCCTACATAGAATATACTTTGCCTTTGGGAAGATTTCATCCACCACATTCATCAAGACAAGCTCTCGATCCGTCACTATGCATGTAGGTTGCTTCTGCACAAGCCCACAAAATTTGGCAAGCTGCTTTATAGCCCACAAGTAATTTTCTTCCCTCTCATGTTCTATAAATGCCCTAGCTACGTTGTAATTCTTCCATGTAGAAGTGAATCCTATAATTTCCAAGAAAGGCATCTCTTATCTGCACACAGATTAACATGTTATTGTATAATAAAATAACATATTAATAACTAGATAATAAAGAGATGTGCGCGATGGTTACCTGTGTGTACTGTAGGTGGAGTCCAACAATAATACATATGGAAATGCCTTGAGAAGTGATATGGAATCCGGGCTGGCAAAAACAACGTCTGTAATCTTATTGGTTTTACGGCCCGCCCTATGCTCCATAAAGTAGTTGTAATCATTACATTGGAGAAAGAATTGTTGGACAACTGTTCTTCCTTCCATCCCAGCCCTTCGTACGTTGTACCGCTCATTGTACACTTGCTTCTTTCTAGTGCAGTTCCTTGTGAACTCGTTCAGTGCAGTTGCAATCTGGGTTGGCGTACAATGTGTCTTTGTCATTGACTGCACCAATCTCTTATGCTCATCTGTGAGCGTGCAAGCTATTGCATGCCCATATAAACTAGACCCAATCTCATGGTTGTGAGTTCCATGTACAACATCGATCTTCCATGAGCCTCTAGGATGTTCATGACACATCAATTTGAAGAGACTCACATTTCTTTGTATGTGTGTTTTTCCGGACTCTGTTTTCTCCCCCTTTAGATGGGGTGTATATTCCTTCTCTTTCACACAACAACATAGTCTTCCTGAGATGATGATCATCTGATTTTATATCTCGGCTAATCTTGATGCACATCCATCGTGAAGTGTGAAATTCGGAAATGTTTTCGATGGTACAAATCCATGGCCGAGCGTGTACAAAGAAGACGTCCCAAACTGCGGCTGAAACTTGGTTTACATCCTCTAAGGGTACCCCAAACTGCGGTTGTGTGTGCAATGGTGGGAACCCAAACTGAGGAATTGATTATGAGGATACAAACTCATGGCCAAATCCATCGTGAAGCATGAAATTCGGAAATGTTTCTAATCGTACAAATCCATGGCCGAGCGTGTATGAAGAAGACGTCCCGTTTTATGATGTTGATGCAAACCCGTCATTAATCCTTAGGTCGTTAAGACCAATATAAAGTTCATTACTTTCCTGTTAAAAAAAATAGTGATTTACAGTAAAATATAAACATTCTGTAAAAATGATAGAGGCTTAAGTCGTGATGCCTAATCAAAGTAAATCCTCAAGAACCTAACTAAGTATAGTAGGCAAGCAAGGGTCGAATCTCACAGGGAGGAGTTAATCTTTCTAAGTGCAAAAGTGTATGCCAAAAGTAACAAGGGGGGTTTTGTTGGTTGTTTGCAATTAAACAAAGTAAATAAAAGCAAAGGTTGTAATCAATTGGGAAAAAAGTACTTAGCCAGACAAATATCCACCATTCATTTGATTGATTGATCCTAGATTATCTCTATTCTTTCCTATGAATATTCCTATCCTTATTCTGAAATAGTTACCAGTCCTGATAACCCTAACTGTTAAACAATCAAGAGACCCTCAAGATTTAATCTAACAGCAGCAAGAGGCATAGGAATTAACCAGGATACATGCAATACCACAACCCGCAACATTTAACACGTAATCAATTCTCTTCACAATAAATTAGTCCAACCAGTCCTAGAATATCATGTTTGCTACACAAGATAAGGGATTTCAACCCGAAATATCCAAACCCTAACAATAGACAATTACTAATATCAACTAGATGATCAGGCCAGTCAAATTAGTAAGAATCAATAGGAATAAGCTCAAGAGAAAAGATATAATCAAAGGAATAGGAATAGAATTATAATCTCATAACCATAGATAAAATGAAGGCTTCAATTGTCGGACTAAGCAAAAGTTGCTTAGTTCTTCATAGTCTTGAAACAAAAACTCAAAGGAAAAACAATGCTGAATAATGAACGATAATTCGATGATTAAAGGATGCTGCTAGGAACTAGGTTAAATAACCCTAGCCAAACGTAATGCTAAAGATAACAACTGAAATAAAAAAGGAAATAAAAATAAAATAGTCGGAATAAAATAATAGGAAAATAAAATAAAGGAGATCTTCGGACAAAGTCTTCAGCGCGTCTGACGAATGGGTTTTCCGCGCTCGCGGAGGATTTTCCGCTACCGCGGAAAAGTCTTTGTAAAGTGTTCGCTGTTTGATTTTTCCGCGACCGCGGCTTGGGATTCCGCGATAGCAGATTCTTCACTGTAGCTCCTCTCTGCTTCTTCCTTCGTCTTCTCTCGTGGCTTTCTTCTCCATCTTCAGTAAGTCTTCAATTAAGCTCTTCTACGCCACCAATGTCATACTTCTTCTTCTCAACTTCATACTCCACAATTGTGCTCTAAGCTAATCCAAATGATACCCAAAACACCGATAACAACTCCTTGTTAAACACTACAAAGTAGCGCTGATCAAATTCCCCCATGCTTAAACCTTGCTCGTCCTCGAGTAAGCTAATAGAAACCTACTCCTCCAATCAAATCCCCAAGGTCTCAGGAAGCACAGAAAAATCATCTCCACTAAGAACTGCACCTAAACATGTAACTCCAAGGCACCAACACGATAATCACAACACAATGCACAAGCTTAAAGGAAAGCAGAGTACTTCCCCCAAGCTTATCCCGAACACCATAGAGTGAATAAAAATAACTAATCCTAGCCTCCATCTATCTTCTTATGCCTCCCTGAGTGACCTACCCGAATCCTCCTTATATCACCTTTTCTTATGTCACCACGCCAGGAAAAATGAGGAATCCTAATAATCACTCTTCTTCTTTTCACTCATTTTGCCAAGGCGCCCTTTCGGGTTTTCACCAAGCCACTCATTTCATTTTTCAATAGATGGGCTCACATAAAACTCACATCACTCTTGACTTCATATTACCCCAGCCTAATGCTGGTCCAAGCCACCTGCTTATTGCTTAAGCCGCCCTTTTGGGTTTTCGATTTATCCCAATATTTTATTTATGTCTTTTTTCAATTTTTGACTTTTTCTTTTTCAATTTTTTTTTCTTTTCCTCCTCAGACGACTAGCAAGTATAGAACACTCCCCCATGCTTAAACATTGCATTGTCCTCAATGTAATGAAAACCAAAAAAGGATGAAGCACAGGGAAGAGCAGAAAAGTACTCACAACTGTCGCCGAGTTGGCCTGGACTTGGAAGTTGTTGCTGGCGGTAAATCAATAAAATCACATGTCTCTGGTGTTGCACGTCCTTCAAAACAAACTCCACCATGCAACCAAAGGGGATCCACTGTAAGGTGTAGTGGTACGTCAGAGAAAACGGGGCTGCACGGGCCTTCAACGAACACATAATGGAGCCCAGATGGAATCGTGGTGGGGGCTCTGGTGGTCCTCCTCCTCAGCTATCGAATGTTGGGCCATCATCGGTGCCAAATAAAATTGTGGGGCGAATGTCTCCTCCTTGGCAGCATGATGCGCACCACCTCTCAATGTAAAATCGGACAGTAGGCTTCGGTAAAACTTTTTTTTTTCCAGGTCAGGGGACTTACAGTGATAATTCCGCCACCGCGGAAAATTTACTGGTGCGAGATTAACACCGTCTTCAATTTGGCTCGGGTCTCCTACCTGTAGGTTAGTCTAAAAAACAAAAACGAAGCGAAAACAAAACAAACAATAATAAAAACTGGAAAGGAAAAGACAAGAAAATAATTTCATACCTCGGGTTGCCTCCCGAGCAGCGCCTTAGTTATTGTCGTGGCTCGACATGATGCTCTCCCACTCAACTTGGGTTGCTCACATCAACCGAACACTTGGGGTCAATATCAAGAGGGTGTCTCTTTGTATCATCTATGTGGAAACCGACCCTCACCCCTTCAAACTCCATTGTGAGCGAACCACTGCTCACATCAATCTTGGTCTGTGTCGTGTTCATGAACGGCCTTCCTAGCATCATAGGGGCTACGTGTTTATCTTGCCCCGTATCCAGTACACAGAATTCCACATGAAAAATAAGTTTGTCCACTTCTACCAGCACATCCTGTACAACTCCTTTGGGATACACATAGGAATTATCCGCCAATTGGATCACTATCCCCGTCTTCTGTAATGGCCCAACCTCTAAAGATTCATATAGTGAGAGAGGTAAGACATTGATAGAGGCACCCAAATCCATCATAGCTTTATCGAACATGGTGCCACCTATCTTGAAGGGAATAGTGAACATGCCTAGGTCACTGCATTTCTTTGGTAACCGCTTTTGCAGTATAGCGGAAACATTCTCACTGACCTGGACCTTCTTTTTCTCCTTCACAACTTTCTTTTTCTTTAAAAATTGCACAACTCCTTCAAGAATTTTGCATAGCGAGGAATGATCTTAACAAGTTTGAGCAACAAAATATTTACCTCGCAGTTGCTGAAGGTCTCCAATAATTCCTTGTCATTCTCCAGCTTTCTTGTATCTTTCTGAGCCTCAGGAAAGGGAGCGGGAGGCTTTAACGAATTGAGCGGGGGAAAATTGGGGCGTACATAATCATCTTGGACATCAGGGGCATAACCGCGATCGCGGCTTGGGACCCGCAGTAGCGGTTCTTCAACTGGGTAATCTGAGGCTCCAGGGGATTTTCCATGATCGCGGGTTTCTGTCCGCGGTTGCTGTTTTTCTTTGATTACAACCTCTTCAACAGAGACTTTTCTGCGATCGCGGAAATCTGTCCGCGGTCGCGGAAAAGCGTCGATTTTCTCGTCGTCTCCAAGGACAAATCTGCGGTCGCAACCTTCTTTTCCGCGGTCGCGGATTTCTTTCTGTTGGCCCCGACCTTCGTCCACTTGTGTTCCGCTCCTTAGCGTCATGGCACATACGCGCTCCATCGGGTTTACTACCATGTGATATGATAGTGTCCCCGAATCCCTGGCCTCCATCTTACTCAATGCTTGAGCGACTTGTCCAAACTTATTTTCCATGTTCTGAATGCTAGACTTCGTCTCTTGCTGATGTTGGACCATGCTCTGAGTGAGGGAACTATGTTGTTGGGCCACCGCTTGAATATGTTGGGTCATATTGTGCTCTCAATTGTTGTTGATTGTCATGCAGATGGAACTGTTGTTGGCTTGGATTGAACTCATGGTTATCATGGCCTTGGGAAGGATATTGCTGATTCCCGTATCTCGGATTGGAGTGATCCCTCCACCCTGGATTGTAAGTGTTGGAGTACGGGTCATCTCTTGGCCTCTGCGGACCAAAACCTCTTACAACGTTTACTTTAGCTGCAAGTTCAGGAAGTGTTGGGCACTCGTCAGTGGGATGCAGCGGGTCATAACATATTTTGCAGGCCTTAGTTGCCCTTGCTGCATAGGGGCTCACCCTTTTGTTTAATTGTCTTGAGCTTTCAGATAGCTCAAGGAATATTTCAAAAGCTGCAGCAGGTACCTTGTTTAGAATATTCCCACCACAGGTCGCGTTCACCATTCTTCTCTCGTCTTCAAGAAGCCCGCCATACAGATAGAGAATGAGATCTTGGTCAGAATAACCATGGTATGGGAAGCTAGATATCAACCTCCTGAATCTCTCATAATATACATATAACGTCTTAGTAGCATGTTGTTCAAAGTTGTTGATGCTTCGCTTCAGGCTATTGAGTTTCGTTGCAGGGAAGTATTTCTCAAGAAAGGCTTTCTTCATTGTCGCCCATGTATCTATGCTTCCCGGAGCCAAATAATAGAACCAATCATTGGCCGCATCCTTCAGAGAGAAAGGAATCTTTCTAAGAGCAAAAGACAGCGTGAAATTCAGCTGGATTTGGTCCTCAATGACGTTCCTCGGCTTCATGCTGACAAAGACAGCGTGAAATTCAGAAAGATGCTTGTTGGGGTCTTCTCCATTCAGCCCATGGAAGTGGTGTAATAAATTAATCAATCCAGATTTTAGCTCAAAATTCACGCCCTCTGCAAGCTCTTGAAACTGCACAGCAAGCGGTTGTTGTTCGAAGTTCGGGGCAGTCAATTGCCTCAAAGTTGGTGCTTCTCCAGCCATCTCTATATGAAAATTAGCAAAGGAAGAGTCAGTAGCACGGGTGTGGACCATAAGATAGGTCCACACAAAAGTTGGCACACAAACACACACAAAGAAAAATTAAAACTTGCCTCCCCGGCAACGGCGCCAATTTTGATAGAGGCTTAAGTCGTGATGCCTAATCAAAGTAAATACTCAAGAACCTAACTAAGTATAGTAGACAAGCAAGGGTCGAATCCCACAAGGAGGAGGTAATCTTTCTAAGTGCAAAAGTGTATGCCAAAAGTAATAAGGGGGGTTTTGTTGGTTGTTTGCAATTAAACAAAGTAAATAAAAGCAAAGGTTGTAATCAATTGGGAAAAAAGTACTTAGCCAGACAAATATCCACCATTCATTTGATTGATTGATCCTAGATTATCTCTATTCCTTCCTATGAATATTCATGTCCCTATTATGAAATAGTTACCAGTCCAACCAGTCCTAATAACCCTAATTATTAAACAATCAAGAGAACCTCAAAATTTAATCTAACAGTAGCAAGATGCATAGGAATTAACCAGGATACATGCAACACCACATCCCGCAACATTTAACACATAATCAATTCTCTTCACAATAAACTAGTCCAACCAGTCCTAGAATATCATGTTTGCTACACAAGATAAGGGATTTCAACCCAAAATATCCAAACCCTAGCAATATACAATTACTAATATCAACTATATGATCAGGCCAGTCAACTCAGTAAGAATCAATAGGAATAAGCTCAAGAAAAAAGATATAATCAAAGGAATAGGAATAGAATTATAATCTCACAACCATATATCAAATGAAGGCTTCAATTGTCGGACTAAGCAAAAGTTGCTTAGTTCTTCATAGTCTTGAAATAAAAACTCAAAGGAAAAACAATGCTGAATAATGAACGATAATTCGATGATTAAAGGAGGCTGCTAGGATCTAGGTTAAATAACCCTAGCCAAGCCTAATGCTAAAGATAACAACTGAAATAAAAAAGGAAATAAAAATAAAATAGTTGGAATAAAATAATAGGAAAATAAAATAAAGCAGATCTTCGGACGAAGTCTTCAGCGCGTCTGACGAATGGGTTTTCCGCGATCGTGGAGGATTTTCCGCGACTGCGGAAAAGTCTCTGTAAAGTGCTCGCTGTTTGATTTTTCCGCGACCGCGGCTTGGGCTTCCGCGACCGCGGATTCTTCACTGTAGCTCTTCTCTGCTTCTTCCTTCATCTTCTCTCGTGGCTTTCTTCTCCATCTTCAGTAAGTCTTCAATTAAGCTCTTCTACACCACCAATGTCATACTTCTTCTCAGCTTCATACTCTACAATTGTGCTCTAAACTCATCCAAATGATACCTAAAACACCGGTAACAACTCCTAGTTAAACACTACAAAGTAGCGCTGATCAATGCACAAACACATCCGTCACAGATGGACCATCTCTCTCCGTCACGGAAGGGATGCTTTCCGCCATCACGGAAAAAATGTTTTCTCCCGTGGCAGAATAAGTAGCTCCCTCCGTGACGGAGTGAGCGAATTAGTCCGTCACGGGAGAATCCTTTGACTGGTTTTTCCTCACGGTAAAAATGGCACTGGATTCCTTTGACTGGTTTTTTCTACCGCCCCACTGTTTTTTCTTGCAACTTAGAAACACTACAAATTTGACTATAACTACCCTAAAACACACATTAGTGACTAGAACAACATCAAAAAAACAATCTATTTGCAACAACTATCTTTAACCTAGTTAAAGTTTGGACTTTTAACAAGTAAAAATCAAAACTTTCATGCTTTGAAGTAAATAAAATTATGACTACAACCGCATCAAAAAACTAGTTTGAAGTAAAAACAAAAGGAACTAACCTCGTTGTGATTGAACATGAATGAATCATTTCCTTCACTCATGGTGCCATAGAAATGATCATGATGTTCCATAATATAAGAATTTTTGTTTGAGGGTGGAAGAATTTTTTTTGAAGGTGGAAGAGTGATTGCCGTAATATATGAAGGGGTAATTTAATTCTATTCGGTGGGAACAAGTAACATTTATTACGACAATTGGGTTTTGTGTTTCACCCGTGAATGAGTCACGGACGGAATTTTTTCCTCCGTGAATGAGTCACGGGCGGAATGGTTTCCTTCGTGAATGAGTCACGGACGGAATGGTTTTCTCCGTTAATGAGTCACGGGTGTAGGGTGGGCGCTGTAAAGAAATATAGGGTGAGCATTAAATAGCAACTATGTAGTTAAATGGAAACGGCTATTGAACGAAACTGATTTTTTCCAACATAAATTATATATAATTGATTATTGCCGGCCAATTATTCGTTACCATCCCTTAATTACTCCTTAATTTTACTTAATATTTACATCCTCAATGCCTTTTTAACCATTAAGACTTAATTGGGTGGTAGAGTCAAGGTCAGATCAATTTACATTAATTTTAGGGGGTTCGGTTTTGCACCGGCTTTTTTCGTTTTCACACCAGGTGATAAACGCCACCTGGTAGCATTTAATTTTTTTAAACGCCACATTGTGGCGTTTAACTTTATTTGTATTTTTAGGAATTAATGAGATTTAACACACACAAAAAATCGATTCGATTAAAACGGGTCGATTTTAAATGATATGCACGTAGCGTTTACAATTCAAACGATAACTTTTAAACGCTACGTCGTAAACGCTACATAGTAGCGTTTACAATTCCCCCTTTTTTCGAACGGTCGAATTCCCCAACGGTCGAATTCCCCACACTTGTATATATTTGTTTATTCCATATGCCTTCTTCACATGTACACAATTTCAAAGCACAATAGTAAGAGAGAGAATGTCGTTCTCAAGCGTAGTCGATGGACCCGGTCCTAAATCGATTAGTGAAAATAATATACTGGTACGTATACTATGGATTTAATATTATTATGTTAGTATAGTAGTTGTACATTATATTTTGTAGATATTATATGTATGTTAGTGCACATTATTAGTGGTAAGTTATATGTTAACATATTCTTATTAGTAATAATTCTATGCCAGAGAAATGTGATAAATTATGTAATTAGCGTAGAATTGGAAAGTATGTATTTAAATTTAGGTAAATGAGGAGAAAAGACAAATGTTTAAATTTTCTACGTGTATCATATTTGCACCATGATTTTTAGGGTAGAACATTAGATTAGGTATAGAACGCTTTGTTGGTGTAGAATATGAGTATTTATCTTAGTTTGTATTTATGTATATTTATAATGAATACCAATGTTTGTGAAATAAATAGGATGATTCTAGTGACACCAACTTTGTGAGTGCCGATTTTTCTTCGCATTTTACTACGAATGAGGAATGGGGTGATAGACAGAGTATGATTCAATGGGTTCGTTCAGTGGGCAAGGAACTGAACATTTTGATTGTCATACAAAAATCATGGGATCGAAAGGTGATACTATCATGTGAGAAGTCTGGATCATACAGACCGGTGAAGAATAAGGCGGTCGAAGGTTACGAGCCAACCCCTAAATTGAACCGCTCAACAAGGACAAAGAAGAGTGAGTGTCCATTTAAGATACACGGGTTGTTATCAAAAGAGAGTAAGTGGAGCTTAAAGGTCATATGTGGATGGCACACCCATGACATCCCAACATCCTTAATAGGGCATGCTTTTGCTGGACGCCTTGATGCAGATCAAATCGAGGCGGTGAAGTTGTTGTCTGCCACCGGCTCGACGCCGAAGAACATTATTTCTCTTTTTGTCAGAGTAGACTCGAAATGCTTGACATCAAGGCGTCAAGTGTACACTTGCAAGGCTAGAGAGAGGAAGAAATCCAGGGGCCATTTGACGGTGACGCAATTCACGTTGGAATTTCTAAGGTCTAAATGATATTATGCGGACGTTGAAAGGGTTAAGGTTAAGATAAAAGAAAAGGGGAAGTATGTGGTGAAGGAGGTTGTGAGTGATCTTTTTATTAGTCACCCCGACTCCAAGCACTTGTTGGGTTTGTTCCCCCACGTCGTCATTATGGATACAACCTACAAGACCAACAGGTAATCTTTAGTTTTAACTTTTCACTACATTTGCACTATCTAATTACATCTTATTTTCTTTTTTAATGTACATGTATAGGTACGATATGCCGTGTTTGGAGTTTGTTGGGTTCATTTGCACAAACCTTAACTATTGTATTGCCATCGTATTCATGTGAAATGAGACAACAGAGCACTACGTATGGGCCCTGCGGCGTTTGGAATCCTTGTTCGGTAAAAAAGAACCTACAGCGATCATGTCAGACCGAGTTTTGGCAGTTGTGAAGGCTGTACCAATAGTCTTTCCCAATTCACACCATTTGTTGTGTAGGGTCCATGTAAACTGCAATGTTGAAGCAAAGGTCACCGGGAATATGTGCAACAAAAGTGTTAAGAATCTTACGCGGAATATCCGTTGGTTGTTGAGGTCACCCATGGAGGATGTGTACGAGTCACGGCTTAAGTATTTGAGGGACAAGTGGAAGAAAGGTACATTTATGAAGTACGTTGAGGAAGTTTGAACGAGCACAAAAAGAAGTTAGTTGATGCATGGTCTAATCATATTCTTCATTTCTCCACAAGATCATTAAACATGTAAATTATATAACATATTTTCTCGTTAGATACGTATTATTTTTAATGAAGTATAACATGAGTATTATTTGTCAGGGTCGAGTCTCGGCACTCTATGCTCAAGGACAACCTAAAATCATTTGTTGGAGGGTTTGACACGATCGTAGTACACATCGAAAATATTTTCACGGATCAGGTGCGTGTAATTTTTTGGGCTCGTTGTATTATTTTCATTTGTACTACTTTGTGCCTATGGGAAATATAATATGAAGTGAAATTTATGAATGATCAGATACGTGTCATTAAGGGGTCTATGGAGCATAGCAGTTTTAATTTGGCCACTGTCATAAAGGATGGGCCCCAATGGGTGAAGATTTTGTTCAGTCGCCTTGAGTACAAGATATCGGACGAGTGCATAAGATTACTATACAAACAAGCTATTCGGGCAAATGAGGGAAATATACCGGATGAAGAATGTCGCGATGTATGGTGGAGATCCTCACTTGGGTTGCCTTGCCCACACACGATCAAGAGATATGTAGAGGCTGGTATCCTAATATTGCCAAGTGAAATCCATTTATTTTGGAAACAAATAAAGTGGGAAGGAGTAGGTCATGAAGATCTCGGAAGTGATGATACTGAGCATATTTCAAGACAAGATGTCTTAATGAAGAAGCTGATCCAAGACTGGGAAGGGAAGGAAAGGAAATGCCCGACGAGCTGTTATGCAGTCTCACAACAAGGTACAATGACTTCCATAACCCGAGAAGTTCTACCTTAGGAGAGCCCCCGTGCGGAGATACTAGTAAGGGGATACCTAAGAAGGACTCGACCAAGAGGGACCCCACTTGGCTGGAGCACAAGCAGGAGGAGCAAAAGAAGAAGAAACAAAAAAAGGAGGAGGACCAAAAGAAGAAGGACGAGCTAAAGAAGAAGAAGGAGGAGGAAAAAAAGAAGAAGGATGAGGAAAAGAAGAGGAAGAAGGAGGAGGAAAAGAAGAAGAACGATGGGAAAAAGAAGAAGAGGAAGTCAGATAGCATTCAATCGTTTGTTGGATCAAAACCTTCTCTGATGCCTGATGGAGACACCAAAATAGTTTCAGACGGCAAAGAGAGTGGCATTGGTCCGATCCCGCCCAAAATTGATGTTGATCCAAGAAACGGGAAAAATGTTTGTCACCTCGACTTTAATTGGGGCGTACGAAATGTTGACCCTTTCATGTTCAAATGCATCACCCGAGTAGAAGACGTACAAGGTGACGGTCATTGTGGGTACCATTCCTTGTCTGTACTATTAGGGTTGGGGGAACAGAGTTACGACTACGTGCGACATGATCTTTCAAAGGAACTGCAATTGCATCGAGATCTCTACTGACCAGCGAGTATGGTGACTGACATTGACCATCTAATCAAGATGGTTGATCATATAGGACCTTGCTGGGAGGATCACTGGATGGAAATGTTGATGGCTGGGTTAGCATTTACAACCAGATTCCAGGTGGCTCTTGTCTTTCTCTCATGGAGTGGACCTCATACATGTCTCCCCATGTTTGCTCATCCGGGTGCCCGGCCTCCCACAACAGTGCATATGGTAGCACTAGTAGGAAATCAAGATCATATTGTCCCGGTAAGCATACTTATACATCCGCACTTTACATTGTGAATTATGTAATACTCATTTTAACTCATTTTTTACAGGATTGGCTAGTTGATGACCATTGTCCTATCCCACCCCTGCCCGTCGTTTGGAACAATTGGAAGCATAGTAGTGTTGAAGGGTGTGATGTAACATTTAGGGAAAGGATGAATGAGTATCTCGTCAAACATGGAAATGATAGGTGTTATTTCATACACCTTTACTAGCAATTATTAGCATGATTTGGAGGAGTTTTGGAGCTAAGTCTGTGATCCCTGAAGTTATGGAGAGAAGTGAAGATATCCCAGGATTTGCAGCTTAGATGGAGACATGAGGATGGAGACGGAGCTGCTGGAGCATACTTGGAGAAGACTACCAACACTTGGTAGTAATGAAGAGCAGCAGAAGAAGAGAAGAGGAGTTGGAGAAGAGAGTGAGCGAGTTCACCGCCCCGCACCAGAATCACCGCGGCCCGGCGGTGACTCCCAGAGAAGACTGAAGCCCCGCGCCAGAGGAAGCCACCGCCCCGCAGTGGAGAGCCTGACGCCCCGCGGTGGCCGTATTAAATGCCGCGCGCCCAGAGACATTTATTTCCTTTTATTTCGTTCAGACTTTGTTATTTTAGTATTTTGTTTCCTTTATTGTTTACATTAGTTTAACCTAGTTTTCTTAAGACTATTTAAGCCCTCTTTCTAGGTTAAGAGAGAGAGGAACTTCGCTTTACATCAGACGTTATTTTTCCGTTAGAGTTTCATCCCCCTTTGATGGAGCACTAATTTCCCTTTGTTCTACTAGACGTTTGAAGCAATACAGTTGATGTGTTTGTGAGATTTATTTTCCTTGTTCTTATCCTTATAAGTGTTGGTTTGATTCTCTTGGTTATATTGAATATTGATTTCTTGTTATTCTTCATAGCCTGATCAACTAGGTTGAATACTTTTTATCAATTTCTAGGATTGCATATAGGGGTTCCGAGTGCATATCTAGTGGCATACACGATTGTGCGTATAGGGGTTCCGAGCGTACAATCGTGAGTGAGAATTATGTTGGATCGTTAGAGTTACGTCTGAGGGAACAAAAGCTTTGTTCCCACAAAATTTGCAGCGGATAATTATAGCAGGAAAGATAACGAACGAACTCACGATATATAGTGGAAACCCTGATTAGCAAAACTAGCTTCTCAAGGAAAAACCACTACCTTCAAGCTTTCGCTTGAGAGGATTTTGAAGCGTGTACTTGTCTTATTGATTTCTTGCTTGATTACACTTGTATCCTGGACTTCGACATCTAAACAACCAGCTAGACTCGAAACCTCTTCTACAACGATGAATCAAACTCAACCCTCAAAGACTTACACACACCTCACTTCTTTTCTTTCTTCTTTTCGTTCTCTCTATTTTCCGTCGTCATCGTTACATAGAAATGAATCCACACCTCTATTAAATACAACTCGGCAAACCCTAAATGTAACAAGATAAAATTGATCCAAATAAGGCAACAAGAAGATATGATTTTGTAGAGGGAATAATATCCCAGCCGTCTATATTAATTTGAAGGAAGGATTCCATAAATTAATATATTTGGATAAGATAGAGTACTCTCTCTCCAATTATCTTATCTTAGGAAGGTTTTCCTAAGATAACACAATCGGGCTTCTCTCTCCATATCTTCTCAAATCGGCTTGATCCTTGGAGCCGAAGTCATTCATCCTTGACCGCGTGCATGATTCTGCGTTTGATTTGTTTCCATAAATGGCACGCTGGATTCTTCTTTCCATTCGCAGCTTCGATCTTGTTCGACGTTGTTGGTCCTTCAGAGGTAACAAAGCACATGAACAGAGCTTTGTTCCCTCTTCGATCCTTCGCTGCAATGGTTCCCTGAGACAACTGTCTTTGTTCCTGAAACACTTAGTACCCAGATTAGTTGAATGTTTGTCACTATCAAAACCTAAGGAATTCAACAAATTATTTGCATGTTAAATAGTAAAGCGTCTTCTATTTGCATGTATCCTATATCCTTGTGTGCATTGCTATTGCTGCATTAGTGGTAAAGTATACCGACAACTGTGAGAATCGGAGGTACTTTACCAGTGACATAGTGATAAGTCTATCGACAACTGTGAGAATCGATAGTACTTAAGATCAGGGTGGGAACAACTATAAGGATAGTAAAAGAACTTGGATTAAATAGATTTATGTGATCAAATTATATCTCTGTATTGTGGATCTCGCTCTAGTAGGACTACTTTCCCCATTATATTTTCTCAATTCAACCAAACTTGTTTGCTTTGCTTACTTTGCTTTCTCGTGATAACTAAACCCCCCTTGCTTGTTACTTGTCAATCACGACTGCATACTTCATTCGATCTTCCCTGTGGGTTCGACCCTTAGTTGCTTACTATACATCTGTTTAGTAGGTCCGTTAGGATATTTACTTTGATTTGGCTATTCAGCGACATTTGCTTATGCACTTTTAGCCCGTCAGGAAACCAAGGTCGTGGCGGTTTGGCTATGTAGTTTCGAGAGGGAGATTGGATAAATTAGGATCACATGTGGATCCACTCCTTTTCCACTTTGTAATATGAATTAGCAATATATGAACGTTCAATTACCCTGGTTTTTATATTTGATAAATGTGAATCCATTCAATTATGTCCAAAAAATAAACATTTATCCAATACTAAAAAATTAAATATAAAATAATCATTTATATTCAATGCGAATCCATTCAATTCTGTGAAGGTGCACGGTCTGTGCCAGACCGTGCACCTTACCGTGCCGAAAAACAGAAGCTCTCACCCAGTGGCGTTTATCAAACGCCACAATGTGGCGTTTACAAACGATGCTCTAGCTTGGGTTTGGGGTTTGGGCTACTTTTGGACGCCACTTGATGGCGTGTAGGGTGGCTAAAATAAACTTGGGGTTTTTAGGGTTTAGGGTTTAGGGTTTTGATTCGTGTTTTTTTCATCCTAAACCTCAAATCCAAACGTTATATTGTTTTGAGGTATGCATGTTTATACATTACTATTATGGTTTAGGGTCTATGTTAAAGCAAGGGTTAGGGTGTTTGATATTTTTGGATCTTTTATAGTAATAGCATTGATATTGTTTAGGGTTTAGGATATTGGGTTTTGATTTGTGTTTTTTTCATCCTAAACCTCAAATCCAAACGTTATATTGTTTCGAGGTATGCATGTTTATACATTACTATTATGGCTTAGGATCTATGTTAAAGCAAGGGTTTAAGGTTTAGGGTGTTTGAGATTTTCGGATCTTTGATAGTATAAGCATTGATATTGTTTAGGGTTAGAAATGGTCTTTCTATTAGGGTAGGGTTTAGGGTAGGGTTTTTTAAGGTTTAAGGTCGAGGGTTTAGGGTTGAGGTTTGAGATGTCCAAATTTGTTTGGGATTATTTGAGATTCTCTAATGGTCCTTCAATAGAAGAGCTTCAGAAGCACATTTAGGGTTACGAATAAAACTAATAAATATCCGGCCAAAATATACCTATGCAAGATATTTTTACCGAAACAAATTTGAACACCCCAAACCTTAAACCGTGATGAATGGACCATAACCACTACAACCCTATACCCTAAACCCTATACCCTAAAAACCCTACCTTAAACCCTCGCACATAACCCTAAACGCTATAGTGTGGCGTTTAAGGCTTACACGCCACACTATAGCGTATACCTCTTACACGCCACTCTGTAGCGTTTAAGTTGTAAACGCTACAGTGTGGCGTTTAGGCTTTTGGAAAACTATAGGATGTATCTTATATTCTATAGTTTTCCTTATTTTTAAATAGAATACGAAAACTATAGGGTGTATCTTAGTGTTAAATATGGATTTCTTAGTGTTAAATAGAATATGAAAATGAACAAATATAATACAAAATTGGCACTGCCCATTTCTTCTTTCTTATCTTCAGAATAAAGATAATTGGAAATACACTTGCATTAAACTCAAATAAAACATACAATAGAAATAAGCATCGAACTAAGGTCCTTACTTATAACATTAATCAATTTGAAAACCCCGATAATATATCTGCTTTATTAACTTCATATTTGAATCGGAAAGGGTCTGGTTTAGCTGTTTAAGCTCATTTCTTTCCAGCACTAAATCTTTGATAATCTTGGCAACATTTTCTTCATACGGTGGATCAAGCCATCTAAAGGTACGACATCCTCTCATTGTACCATCTCGCTGCATTGGGATGTAATCCTTGCATGTAAGATACCTTCGTTTGTAGTGATAGGGTTTGTCTACAGTGTACATGACGACGGGGAAATTGCACTTGCACATTGTAATCGGAGCATGTGCACTGCTGGACGACGAAGCCATCCTCTCCTGTAATCCTTGGTATTCCCAGTTATGGACTATGAATTATTGTATTACAAGCTATAAACTCTTGAAAAAACTAAAGCACAAAAAGATGATAATCATTACCGGAAATCTGATTTCACTATGGCGGGGGTCGAGTTTTGGGCAGCACCGCTTGATGTGAGTATTAGGTTTTGGGGCATGCCTTTTTATAGATGAGTTTAGGGTTTGGGGCGTGCCTTTTTGAAGACAACCATATTGGGCTCTAAATTGGGCTATTTTGAAAACGGGCCATTACCGGAAACCTAATTGTAAGGTTTTTCGTATAATAAAATACAAGTACGAATAGATTTAATACGAAAGCGGTGCAAATAGATTATGAGTACGAACAAATATAATACGAAATGTCACTACACAAGAGATAATAATATCCACTGCCCTAAACCGCAAAAATACACGAACAACGGCCTAATCATCGTCGCTATCAGAGCCCCTCTCTAGCCTAGACTACATACACTCCGCCATCTCCCGATCATGTGCTTCTCGCTCAGCTGCTTTTTGCTCAGCCGCCGACCTGGATGATGAACCCCTCTCGTATATAGATGACAATCTGGGCCATGGGGCGATTGATGACTCACCCGTTGAAAACTGGCTCTGGGACTGTCGTTGTGACGCCCGCACCGGTGGATCAGCAACATGTATCTCGTCGACATCGATAATGTCCACAATCCTCTGTCAGTCCTCCATCCCGCCACCTCCTCGCAGAATAACCTCCCGGACATGTGCCCTCACCATGTTCAACCGCTATGCTCGTTATCGTATAATGTTAAGTGAATAAACTTTATAAGGAACATATAAATACGTAATATGATAGATTCTAGAACCTAAACATACCCGAGATGCATCCAAAGCCGAAACAGCATGGCGTCTGGGACGAGGTATCTCGGTCGCGTCGTGTCTGACATATGGAACCAATCATGATACTCCTCATCCATTTCATAATCAGCAACAGCCAACAGACTAGCTAAGAGCTCAGCGCAAAGATGCTCATCCAATCGATCCCAACCGTCCCAGTGGGCATCAATCTCCAGCTTGTAAGCATCCTTCCATTTTAGACTTGTAGGGCGTTCAACTTTATATCCCAATATCGGGTCTAGAGGCCTGCTCTGGATCCGTCCAAACAGGTGTGCCACGCGGTCAGGCAGGTACGGCTCTACTATCGTCTGGAAGCGTATCGTGCCTCGATAAATACCTTGTCGTCAACCAATTCCGTCGCCGGGGCTGGCTTCGCGTCGCTGGAGGTGCAACAATAGCAGCTCCATCGACAATCATCTTCCCCGGACCCTTCCTGCAACACCCCAGCAGCCCTCGCGGCCTCGTACAACAGCTGGTCGCGGCTCGCACAGCAGCTCGCGGTCTCGCATCAGCAGTGGTTCGCGTCTCGCCTCAGGGAAAGGAAGTGGCGGCAGGCAGCGGCCCGGTCGAGCTCACCGGCGGAAGGAGCAGTAGAACGGACGAGAGGAAGGCAGGAGGCGGCGGCTCTGTAACACCCCCGACTTATTGTCGGAAATGTCACACGCTAGTGACCTCAGACGTTACTGTCTGATGTCACCCTAGGCTTTAATCGGAATAATTAAACTTAAATAAACATAATAACTAACAAAAGGTTTAAACAGCGGAAGACATTTTTAAATGGAACTCAACCATTATTAACAAAAGATTTCTCAAGAACAATTTACAATAGAGTGAAATTTACAGCGGAAGACTTATAAATTACACAGCGGAAGACTGATATAATAAACCTACTACAAGACTTTGCTTATCATAATATATTTTAAAATACCACTTATCAATCTTGAAATACTAACATTTAAATCTTCAACTGCAAGCCTCTTCTTCAATTGGTTACTTCAAGTCTTCGGGAACCAACCACTGATGTGCCGTATAGGACGGATGACACCAGCCAACCATGCAAGGAATAAACCCCGGTTGGTTAGTCTAATGAAAGACTCTGCAAGGGTGAAAATAGAATGGTTCTAGTGATCGTAACCGTTTACTATCATTGTCCCTCGAATAATAACCGAAGAAACGATACATAACACGGAACTTTCACGGAATGATTAGTATTTAGACATGCACTGAAGAGAAGACTCCAAAGGAATTGAGTCTTATGGGAAAGTATGACAAATGTTTGGGAATGTTATAGTTTTCATACAAGCGTTTTAAAAATGACTTGATCATTTGGGTCAACGACCAACCTCACCGCGCAATGCGAATCCATATTGGAAAGAAGACTTACTCTAACTGAAGTCCGGGCGGTTTCCACGTTGTACTCCTCGCCCGAGGGTATATTAATTATGTGCACAACGGCACTTATCTTATTTAATTCCAAAACGTATATTCACGTTAAAGCTTTTATAATATATCATCTCGATACGAGAGATATCTTGGGAACATTTCCCGAATGTTTGGCACCAGCTGTGTGCACCTCCCCTATACTCGGATAGGGGACAGTCATGACCAGGGAAAGGTGTTAGGGCTTGGACCGCCTATCCACCACGTTTATAAAGAAACAGCTAGACCTCGCAAGGTACATAGCATTCCTACGAATACTCGTTCTAACTACATTTTAGTTCACACACAAAAATCCATACCAATACCATCATGGTAATAATAGATATAATAGCGTTGTTTCTAGCAATATATACAACCTATTATAATACCATATTTTAATCGTATCATTTATAAAATATGTTCCCAAACAAAAACAATAGTTCATCCCAATTTAATTAACAATTAAAAACAATTGATAATTAATGGAAACATGGAATGATAAGCAAGATCGAACCGCCACTTGCCTTGATCTAGACGAACGAACGATGACGGGTTTCTGGGTCAGGAAACTGGAAACGGAAATCGGGTTACAGATTCCTACGACGACAACGATCCCACAACAGAACCCTAGGTTAGATTCGGTAAATAATAATATGAATCTAAGGAAACGAACGGAAACGAAAGAAACGAGGGTCCCATTCGTGACCGGATCGTCCAAGGCCACGATCGCGTTTGCTAAGGCAAACCGCTGTCGCGGTTTGGATTCCGCGGTCGCGGATGTCTGGACACGATCCGCGGTCGCGGCTGTTCATGTCCGCGGTCGCGGCCATGAACCCGACAACCCTAATCGAACAAATCCTCACCGGCGATGACACGACGAGGCTCCGAACGAGAGGGCTTCGTCTTCTGGCACCACAACGCCTCTACTGCACCACCACTCGACCACTAAAACCACCGGCGAGAGCTCCGACGATACGAGAACTCTGGCGACACGAGTGAGAGAGAGATTGGATTTCGGATGCTCCAACCCTCCATCCGAGCCCTCCTTTTATAGCCACCGAGCACCCTAACTCCCGGCTAGACGAACCGCTCCAAATCCCCCCCGACGAATCGACGGCCATCTCAACCGACGAAGCCATTGAAGACGAGGATGAAGCATTTTCCGCGATCGCGGAAATATTCCGCGGTCACGGAAAAATGCCTGTTCGCGAGGCTGACGACGCATCATTTTCCGCGGTCGCGGAAAAGGCCTATTTGCGTCCTTTTGCCCGGGAAACAATTGAACACGTGATAAAATCTCGAAACAATTAATATTTGTACCCAAACAAGTATTTTAAGCCTCGAAAATACATGGAATGTATATTATAATGCTCAGGGAATTATTATAGAGATAATACGTGTTACATAAACTCCGAAATTCGCCAAACGCATCCCGAATAATTGACGAGGGTTTGGGAAATTACCCAATTACCCTTACTAAAAATGAGGGGTATTACATCACTTCCCCCAAAAAGAAGTTTTGACCCCGAAACTTGGCTGATAACAACCCGGAGATGCGACCCAATACTAAGCTACACAACCGTATAAGTTTAACCATGCCTAACCCATTTCACACTTTGTAAATTGGTCCAGGCATTTCTAAGTTAAAATTTATAAGTCGGTTCGAATTACAGTTAACGTAAGGTTAACCATAATTCAGACCCTACACTACCAAAGAGAATTGTTACAACTTGCTTTCACCAGATATACATTCTATCACCTGACCTCTATGATAATATGAGGATTATTACATTACTACCCCCTTAAAAGAGTTTCAACCCCGAAACTAGCATCGCTAAACTAAAGGAACCGGTTTCACCATAAACTCACTACCTGATCCTAATATTCTTAATCACTTCATCCTTGTACTTGCTCCTAAGAAAATGATCTATTTCCTCGACCATACCATTACTTCACATATCTTATTTCCACGTGTTACACTTGTATTAACGCATGACTAAATCCACAAGGTCATAATTATCTTAGGATAATTGTCTCCTAAAATCATCGCACTAGTCTCGCTATACCTTAAGCATGAGAATACACATATTTCTCTTTCACTTTTCTCTAAACTTCTCTCAAAGTATATACCCTAATTTCCTTCGATTGGTATCCTTAAACAAATTTGGTCTTCGTAACTTATATCACCAAAATCGAACTACCTATTCGATCATGATTCCACTTACAACATATTGCCTACATTCCTTACTTTTGCTAGAATAGATGTGATCGTCCACAAGTTTACCATTGCCTTGATCAGAGTATCCATTATAATCTCCAGTACATCCTTGTTGTTAGGCCCTATTCCTCCTAAAGACCTTGATGTCTTTAAACAGAAGAATGCAACATTTTTCTACTAACTCCCTTTCGACAATCCGATCCTTGAGTATATACATAGAATTCAACTATATTTCAACTTAGTACCTCCCTTGTCATATAGACCTCACTCCTTACATACATGGCTCACCTATTTCATTGGTTACCTTAATCACGTTTGCCCTTGCATCATATCTTTAACTCAAAATCTTTACTCATGTGATCCCACCATTAATCACACCACAACCTATGTCCGATTATCTCAGCATGATTCACTAGTCCATTCCACAGGATTGTACCCTCATCTTACCCAAACGTGTCATACGATCACCTTAATAAACGTGGGTCACCTCTTTCTCAAGTCTACTTGATATCATCTACATAATTACTTTATGCCACACTATTGACCTTTAAACCGTAACAAACTTTTACCGGTCGAGTTTGCTATTCACCCCAAAATCCTTAAGTAACCAGTTGTCCTCATAAGATTTATTATCCCAAATCGAGCACCCTTTTGCTTTACGGATATTTACCGTATATCCCAGATTAACCTAACGTATTCCATTATTCAATCTCCAACTTAACCCCTAAGGTTCCTCAATTCCATTTACCCGTAATTATCATACTGATGAACGATACCTTGCCTTCAACATCAATCCCTTCACGTCCTAAATCCTTCAATGGGTACGTACAAGTAACATTTGTTACTTTACTCCTTAAACGTACATACGACAATTTCCCATGCTACATCCTTTTGTTTATCGATCTCCTCCGAATAATTATGCCCTACACCATAACCATTCACTTTCAAGTGGGTTTTCTCCCATTATAACCGTTCACAACTTATTTTTCCAAAAGTGCTATATCATTGGCCTTATAGACGTCACACTCTCCTCAAAATCCACATACCAGACTTTGCAAATCTCCTGGTACCACAACTCCATACTCCTTGAAGGTACAATTCACTGTTTCAATATTTGGCCCAATTAAATTTGGCCCTAAAGCTTACTTCCAACTCGAAACCTCTAGTTTCCTCAAAACAAGATCGTGATAAATCAATTAGAACAGTTGTAACCAATCACTTTATTGCCCTAAATGTGACATCAAATCACCTTAACAGACATCGATCACTCTGCATTCAATCCTTATGTCGTTTCTCTTAAGAAAGCCTCATAACAAAACCTCAGATAATCGTGTTTTAAACTTGTGTGAAAACTTAACGTTCTCAAACAATTGTCATGTAATAACCCTTAAAAGTCCCAAACTGTCATTTTGTAAGAAAGACGTATTGGGGAATTTCTGTAAACTTGGTAAGATCTTTTGAACGTATTAATATACGTTTAATATATACAATGGGTCTTAGGATATTTTTTAGAAGTGCTAAAATTAAGTTCTAGCAAAGGATCACGAGAGGAATCCGTGACAAAAAACCAAGAGACGCGTTCGCGGCATTTCCGCGACCGCGGAAATGCTGTTCATCGTCTCCTTCAATTCTTCCCGCGTTTCGATGTTTGGCTTGATCGACGTTTCGCCGATGGAGGGAGGCCGATCGGTTGGAGTGCCCCGGCGTTGAGCCCTCCTTACCCTATAAATAGGGGTCTTCAGCCTCGAGAGATCATCACCCACAGCTCTCAATCTCCTCTCTTTCTCTCGTTTTAAGTGTTCACCGGAGTTTTTGAGTTCGTCGGAGCATCGTCGGAAGTGCCTTGGAGGTGTGTAGTGGTGGTGGTTGTAGGGAGCCCTCGTCCGAAGCAAGAAGTCATCGTTTGCGTCGTCGGTAAGCTTCGAAGCCGAGTTGGAGCCGCGTCGGAAGGGAGGTCCGCGATCGCAGGGATGAATTCCGTGACCGCGGCTCTGCCCAGAATTCCGCGACCGCGGAAGTCCAAACTGCGATCGCGGCTTGCCCTAGCAAGTGCGATCGTGGCTTGGACAACCACGGTCATGGCTTAGGCTTCGTTTCCTTTCGATTCCTAACGTTCATTCATTCGTATTGTTATTCGTTCGTATCGAATCTAACTTAGGTTTCGTCGTGGTTGTGTCATCGTCGTAGGGTTCCGTATGCAGATTCCAGTCTCCAGATACTCGGAATCCGTCAGCTACGTTCGACTAGATTAAGGCAAGTGGCGGTTCGCTCTTGCTTATCATTCCATATTTCTTTTAATTATCAATTACTTGATTGTTAATTAAAATGGGGTGAAGTGTTGTTTCGTTTGGGAACAGATTTTATAAAATGATGTGATAAAATATGATACTATAATAGGTTGTATATATTGCTAGAAACAATATTATTGTACATGTTATTTTTCCGTGATGGATATGATGTGGATTTAAATGTGAACTTAAATGCTAGTTTAGCACGAGTATTCGTAGGAACGCTAATTCCTTACGAGGATTAGTCATTTCTTTATAACTGTGGTGATTTAGGAAGTAAGTTCCCTAATACCCTTTCTGGTCATGACCTACCCCTATCCGAATATAGGTGGTGGTGCACTCAGCTGGTGCCAAACATTCAGGAAATGTTCCCAAGTCATCTCTCGTGTCGAGATGATATATATATATATAATAAAAGCTTTAACATGATTATACATTTTGTAATTAAATAAGATAAGTGCGATTATGCACATAATTAATGAACCTTCGGGCGAGAAGTACAACTTGGAACCCGCCCGGACTTCGGTTAGAGTAAGTCTTCTTTTCACACTGGATTCGCATTGTGCGGTGAGGTTGGTCGTTAACCCAAATAATCAAGTCGTTTTTAAACGCTTGTGTGAAAACTATAACGTTCCCAAACAGTTGTCATATGTTTCCTTTAAGACTCAATTCCTTTGGAGTCTTCTTTTCAATACATATCTTCTTCTATAACTCCGTAAAAGTTCCGGGTTATGTATCGTTCCTTCGGTTATTATTCGAGGAACAATGATAGTAAAATGGTTACGATCACTAGAACCTATTTATTTCTACCCTTGCATAGTCTTTCATTAGACTAACCAACCGGTTATTTTCCTTTGCATGGTTGGCTGGTGTCATCCGTCTCATACGTCACATTAGATAAGTTCCCGTATCAGTAAAGGCATGGACTCGACGTGAGTGCAGTTGGCGTTTTGTGTGTCTCTTTCTAAGGTTGGGATCCTATGTGTAAGATCGTAAGGTCAAGACCTGTTGAGTCATTTTATTCTAAAGACTTCCGCTGTAATAAATATTTGTACTCGATTTTGTTATCGAATTATAATTTCAACATTTGAAATAAAATATTATTTGGGCAGTTGTATGTCATTTAATAAAGTTTATGTTATTATACAGTTTGTTATAAAATGGTTAAGCCTTGGGTGACCCCAGATGTGTAATCTGAGGTCACTGGCGGTAATACTTCCAAAGGATATTTTGGGGGTGTTACAGATTTGGTATCAGAGCTAAAAGTTTTAAAACTCTAAACTTTTAAACCATTTTGTGTTTATTTGGGGTTTTATAAAATAAAAACTTCGTGTATGAGATTTCTTTACTATAGGCCATAAGTAAGGTTTAAAGATAAAAACGTTTTTGAAGTAGATTTTAAATCACAATAATTTAGTAGAAACATAATTAACCAACGAGTCTCGGTTTGTTTTTAACAAGTTTTGTGAAAAAGACTTTCAGATTTAACAAACGAGTTTCAGTTTACCTTAACGGTTTTGTGGAAAAGACATTTTCAAACTTCTGCCAAAGTTCGTAGTCCGATCATTCCTTCTTGTTATGGAAGATAGAATTTCTATAAACAAGAAAGTTCTAAATCTCTCCTTGTCTCTTCACAGACAATGGTATTCCCTAAAGCCCAACTTAAGACCCAAGATGAATCTGAGACCACTCCGACAATTAAGTCTGAGCCTGATTCTGTAGAAGTTCCAGTGGTCGGCGGATCGGTGCTTAAGTTCACCCCGTTGACTGAAGAATCTGAGTCCGAGAGCGGGGAAGAAAGAGAAGTGCAATTCAAGCAAACCTCTACCCCGAGGTCTCTGATGAAGATGAGGACTCAATGGAGGATCCAGAGGACGAGAAGGAGTCGTTGGATCCCTTCCACGAGGAGTGGGAAGAGTTTTTCTGCATTCTGAATTAGCCCGGCAATGAGGATCTTTAGGGGCGAAGATGGCGAAGCTCCAAGCCACAGAAAGGCGATGTGGGCAAGTACGGGGAGCCATCAGTGCCTGCTGAGGGATCAAGTGATCCAAAATAGAAGGGGTTAACTGATGACTCAGAGGAAGAGTTACCTCCGGTAGAGAAGAAGTAGTGAATAATAGCCCAGTTATAGTTTTCTTCCTAGTGTTTTCCCATTTTGAACAACACTGGAGCAGAAGTCTTGATCAGCGCTACTTTGTAGGGTTTAACTAGGAGTTCTTACCGGTGTTTTGGGTGCCATTTGGAGATGTTTAGAGCACAATTGTGGAGTATGGAGTTGATAAGAAGAAGTGTAGATTTGGTGGTTTGGAGAAGCTTAATTGAAGATTAAGAAGAAGGAGAAGAAAGCCACGTGAGAAGACGAAGGAAGAAGCCGAGAGGAAGAGAAGAATGCTACAGGAGAAAGACCGCGGTCGCGGGGCTGAGGGTCGCGGTCGCGGAAGGAACAAAAGGCAAGAGTGCAACAGCGAGAAGAACCGCGGTCGAGGGGGCCAAAGCCGCGATCGCGGCAAATGGAGACAGTGAACCCTTACAGAGATATTTCCGCGGTCGTGGAAGAAAGAGCCGCGATCGCGGAAACCAGCATCAGGCGCGGATCCGAGTTTTCGTCCGAAGATTTACTTTTTACTTTATTTCCTTTTATTCTATTTCCTTTATTCCGGTTTTATTTTATTTCCTTTTAGTTTATATTTGTTATCTTTTAGCTTTAGGTTGAGGGAGGTTATTTTAACCTAGTTTCCTAGCAACCATTTTGGAGCTATTCATTCAGTTTCCAGCATTTTTTTTCCCTTTGAGTTTTACGTTTCAAGACTATGAAGAACTAAGCACTTTTGCTTAGTCCGACGATTGAAGCCTTCATTTGATATATGGTTATGAGATTATAATTCGATTTCCTATTCCTTTGGATTATATCTTTTCTCTTGAGCTTATTCCTATTGATTATTATTGATTTCGCTTGTTGGACGCAACTAGTTGTTATTGGTAATTTTCTATTGCTAGGGTTTGGATATTTCGGGGTGAGATTCCTTATCTTGTGTAGCAAACATGATATTCTAGGACTGGTTGGACTAGTTTATTGTGAAAGAGAATTGATTATATGTTAAATATTGCGGGTTGTGGTGTTGCATGTATCATGGTTAATTCATATGCTTCCTGCTGCTATTGAATTAAATCTTGAAGGTCGGTAGGGATTGTTTGATAGTTAGGGTTACCAGGACTGGTTGGACTGGTAACTATTTCAGAATAGGGACAGGAATAATCATAGGAAGGAATAGAGATAATCTAGGATCAACCAATCAAATGAATGGTGGGAATTTGTCTGGCTAAGTAATTTTCCCCAATTGATTACATATTTGCTTTTATTTACTTTGTTTATTTGCAAAACAAACCAACAAACCCCCCTTTGTTACCTTTGTCATACTACTTTGCACTTAGAAAGATTACTTCCTCCCTGTGAGATTCGACCTTTGCTTGCCTATTCTACTAGTTTAGGTTTTTAAGGATTTACTTTGATTGGGCACCACGACTTTAGTCCCTATCAAATTGGCGCCGTTGCCAGGGAGGCAAGTTTTAATTTTTCTTTGTGTTTAATTATGTGTCAACTTTTGTGTGGACCTATCTTACGGTCCACACCCGTGCTACTGATTTTTCCCTTTTTGATTTTGATACAGAGATGGAGAGATTTCCCCAATTCCGGCAGGAGCCATGATATGACCCATACTCCTACGCATACACTCCAGGGTGGAGAGATCACCCCAATTCGAGTTATAGGAACCAGCAATACCCTCTTTATGGTCATGACTACCAGGAGTTCTACCCAGGGCCACAGTCGTTCTATCAGCAGGGTACTCCACAACAATACTATCCAGCCTACGAGCATAGCCCATCAGTGTCTGATCCAAGTTCCCACATGTCTACTGAGGAGTTACTTCGATCTCTTACGGAAAGCATGATTCAACTTGAACAAGAGATGAAGTCCAGTACCCAGAACTTGGAGAATCAGTTTGGGCAGATGGCTCAAGCAATGAGCAGCATGGAGGCCAGGGCATCGGAGAAACTACTACCTCACCCAGTAGTGCACCAAAGAGAGTACCTTTTCGATGACCCTACGAAGTACTGAGGAGCTGCATGTTGCCCCATTAGCTAAAAGGGAACAATAAATTAGTGAGACGGGATCATAATATAGCGAGATGTTGGAAGAAGAGAAACCGCGACCGCGAGAGGTGTGTCTCGACCGCGGTTTACTCACTGAGGAGCTGAGCATTCCAGACGAAGACCGTGACTGCGGTGATGAAACCCGCGATCGCGGTGTGCTTTCTGAAGAAGATTATTTTTCAGAATAGGAAGAATTTGGCGACCACGAAGAGGAAGGCCGCGACCACGGGGTTCATGCTGAAGAAGAAGAGAAAGGCGGCGAATTTCTGCGACCGCGGACATATTTCCGCGATCGCGGAAAAGTGCTTGTTGACGAGATTTTTGACGAAGAAAAACCGCGGCCGCGGGCAGAAAACCGCGATCGCGGAATATTTTCTGAAGCTGACATTTGCCCAGAGGAAGAACCGTGACCGCGGGTCCCAAACCGCGATCGCGGTTTAGTCTCTGATGTGCATGACACTCATGTTCGTCCTGACCTCCCTCCGCTCGTTTTGCTACAACACGTCGCACCCTTCCCTGAGGCATTACAAGACACTCGAAGGCTGAAGAACAACACAGAGATCTATGAGACCTTCAGTAACTGCGAGGCAAACGTTCCTTTGGTCAAACTAGCAAACAACATCCCTTGCTGCACATAATTTTTAAAGGCGCTGCGCAGGATCAAGAAGAGGCCGAAGGAGAAGCACAAGAAGGACACCGTGATTCAAACGGCGAATTCTTCCATGCTGGATGTGGGGCAGGACACGCATGCAGTCCCTGAGATGTTGGGTAGGCCGTTTCTGAAGATGGCAAGTGCACTCATTGATGTGAACAGCGGTCCACCCATCATGAAATGCAGGAGAATGGGGGTAAAGCTCAACTTAGAGAATACAAAGAGGCACCCCCCTGATCTTGCCCCCAGGAGTTCAGTTGTTGTGAGCAACCCAAGTTGAATGGGAGAGAACCAAGTCAAGCCACGACAATAACTAAGGCGCTGCTCGGGAGGCAACCCGAGGTATGGAATTCTTTTCTTGTTTGTTTTCCTTTCTATTTTATTATTGTTTGTTTTGTTTTTGTTTTTGTTTTAGACTAACCTGCAGGTAGGAGACCCGAGCCAAACTCGAAGACGGTGTTCCACACCAGAAACTTTTCCGCGGTCGTGGAAAAATCACTGTATGTCCCCTGACCTGAAAAAAAAATCGAAAAAAAAAAGAAAAGAAGAAAGTTGTACCGAAGGCCAGTTGTCCGAGTTATAGTACGAGAGATGGTGTGCATCATGCTGCCAAGGAGGAGACATTCGCCCCATATTTTTAATTGGCACCGATGATGGCCCAATATTCGACAGCTGAGGAGGAGGAACACTAGAGCCCGTCACACGATTACATATGGGCTCCGCTATGTGTTCGTTGAAGGCTGTGCAGCCCCAATTCTTTGATTTACCACTACACCTTACAGTGGATCTATTTGGTTGCACGGTGGAGTTTGAGTTTGAAGACCGGCGTGACACCAGAGACATGTGCTTTCATTGATATACCGCCAGCAACAACATCCGTGTCCAAGCCAACTCAGCGACGGTTGTGAGTTATTTTTTGCCTTTCCATGTGCTTCATCTTTTTTGTCTTTCATTACATTGAGGACAATGCAATGTTTAAGCATGGTGGAGTGTTCTATACTTGCTGGTCATCTGATAAAAAGGAAAAAGAAAAAAAAATGAAAAAGAAAAAAGTCAAATAAATCGAAAAAAAGACAAAAATAAATCCTGGGATAAGTCGAAAACCCGAAAGGGCAGCTTAGGTAATAAACAGGTGGCTTGGACCATCATTAGGCTAGGGTAATATGAAGTCAAGAGTGATGTGAGTTTTTGTGAGCCCATCTATTGAAAAATGAAATGAGTGGCTTGGTGAAAACCCGAAAGGGCGCCTTGGCAAAATGAGTGAAAAGAAGAAGATTGATTAGTAGGATTCCTCATTTTTCCTGGCGTGGTGACATAAGAAGAGGTGATATAAGGAGGATTCGGGTAGGTCACTCTGGGAGGTATAAGAAGATAGATGGAGGCTAGGATTAGATGTGTATTCACTCTATGGTGTTCGGGATAAGCTTGGGGGAAGTACTCTGCTTTCCTTTAAGCTTGTGCGTTGTGTTGTGTTGTGATTATTGTGTTGGTGCCTTGGAGATTCATGTTTAGGTGCAATTCTTAGTGGAGAGAGTTTTACTATGCTTCCTGAGACCTTGGGTATTTCATTGGAGGAGTAGGTTTCTTTTAGCTTACTCGAGGACGAGCAAGGTTTAAGCATGGGGGAATTTGATCAGCGCTACTTTGTAGGGTTTAACTAGGACTTCTTACCGGTGTTTTGGGTGCCATTTGGAGATGTTTAGAGCACAATTATGGAGTATGGAGTTGAGAAGAATAAGTGTAGATTTGGTGGTTTGGAGAAGCTTAATTGAAGATTAAGAAGAAGGAGAAGAAAGCCACGTGAGAAGATGAAGGAAGAAGCCGAGAGGAAGAGAAGAATGCTACAGGAGCAAGACCGCGGTCGTGGGGATGAGGGCCACGGTCGCGGAAGGAACAAAAGGCAAGAGTGCAACGGCGAGAAGAACCGCGGTCGCGGGGGCCAAAGCCGTGATCGCGGCAAATGGAGACAGCGAACCCTTACAGAGATATTTCCGCGGTCGCGGAAGAAAGAGCCGCGATCGCGGAAACCAGCATCAGGCGCAGATCCGAGTTTTCGTCTGAAGATTTACTTTTTACTTT
Organism: Rheum nobile; assembly: GCA_027886185.1. Classification (NCBI taxonomy): domain Eukaryota; kingdom Viridiplantae; phylum Streptophyta; class Magnoliopsida; order Caryophyllales; family Polygonaceae; genus Rheum; species Rheum nobile. The sequence continues at coordinate 11,658,557 of WOAB01000011.1, forward strand.
ATTTCCTTTTATTCTATTTCCTTTATTCCGGTTTTATTTTATTTCTTTTTAGTTTATATTTGTTATGTTTTAGCTTTAGGTTGAGGGAGGTTATTTTAACCTAGTTTCCTAGCAGCCATTTTGGATCTATTCATTCAGTTTCCAACATTGTTTTTCCCTTTGAGTTTTACGTTTCAAGACTATGAAGAACTAAGCACTTTTGCTTAGTCCGACGATTGAAGCTTTCATTTGATATATGGTTGTGAGATTATAATTCTATTTCCTATTCTTTTGGATTATATATTTTCTCTTGAGCTTATTCCTATTGATTATTATTGATTTCGCTTATTGGACGCAACTAGTTGTTATTGGTAATTTTCTATTGCTAGGGTTTGGATATTTCGGGTTGAGATTCCTTATCTTGTGTAGCAAACATGATATTCTAGGACTGGTTGGACTAGTTTATTGTGAAAGAGAAATTATTATATGTTAAATACTGCAGGTTGTGGTGTTGCATGTATCCTGGTTAATTCTTATGCTTCCTGCTGCTATTGAATTAAATCTTGAAGGTTGGTAGGGATTGTTTGATAGTTATGGTTACCATGACTGGTTGGACTGGTAACTATTTCAGAATAGGGACAGGAATAATCATAGGAAGGAATAGAGATAATCTAGGATCAACCAATCAAATGAATGGTGGATATTTGTTTGGCTAAGTAATTTTTCCCAATTGATTACATCTTTGCTTTTATTTACTTTGTTTATTTGCAAAACAAACCAACAAACCCCTCTTTGTTACCTTTGGCATACTACTTTGCACTTAGAAAGATTACTTCCTCCCTGTGGGATTCGACCTTTGCTTGCCTATTCTACTAGTTTAGGTTTTTAAGGATTTACTTTGATTGGGCACCACGACTTTAGTCTCTATCAAGTCTCCTAATGTTCTTTTTCCCTATTTCCCTTTCAATTGTTGTTTGACACTTGGTGTGTGTTTCATTAATGAAAATTTGAGTTTATTAGACGACTACCTCAATTATTGCACTTTAAGTATTTATTACTTGCAACTTAAATGTAGCTGGACCGAGTAATGCTTCTCGGATTCAGTTTAGAAATGCAGCGGACCAGGAGGAAGTTGGGTCTGGTTCCCACAGCAACCCAGCGAGGAATGCTCCACCCCAGATAGGAGGCAAAAGGGTGCAGGTACCTCCTGCTGCTCTAATAGTTTTCAGTGCAACTGCTGTAGAGGCAATCAGGCATATCGTAATGCAAGCGGTCACTGAGTTGGTGAGGCCAGGGGTTCAGCAAGCCTAGGGGAACCCAACCCCTCGGGGTACTGCTGACGTTGAGGATACAACAAATAACCCGCCTTTAATGTGTGCTCCGAGAGATGGAGAAAATTATGGTCGTGCGCTGAAGGCAATCAACTCCATGAGGCCTGACCCGTATGACAGTACTGGAGAACCCGTCAAGGTGGCATACTGGTTCCTTCACATGGAGCATTTTTTTAAGAACATTGTGTGTACTGAGGCTGAAATGGTGCATATTGCTTCGTTATATCCGAGGGATGGGGCCAGTGAATGGTGGGAGAGCACGGGATTAGCTGATCATTGATGAGGCTTAAGTCGTGATGCCAAATCAAAGTAAATCCTTAAAAACCTAACTTAATAGAATAGGCAAACAAGGGTCGAATCCCACAGGGAGGAGTTATCTTTCTTTATGAAAGTAGTATGTCAAAGGTAACAAAAGGGGGGTTTGTTGGTTGTTTGCAAGTAAACAAAGTAAATAAAAACAAAGGTTGTAATCAATTGGGAAAAAGTACTTAGCCAAACAAATATCCACCATTCATTTGATTGATTGATCCTAGATTATCTTTATTCCTTCCTATGAATATTCCTATCCCTATTCTGAAATAGTTACCAGTCCAACTAGTCCTGGCAACCCTAACTATCGAACGCACGAGAAACTATCAAGATTTAGAACAATAGCAGCAGGAAGCATAGGAATTAACCAAGATACATGCAACACCACAACTCGCAGCATTTAACACATAATCAATTCTCTTTCATAATAAACTAGTCCAACTAGTCCTAGAATATCATGGTTGCTACTCAAGATAAGGGATTTCAACTCGAAATATCCAAACCCTAGCAATAGACACTTACTAATATCAACTAGGTGATCAATCCAGTCAAATCAATAAGAATCAATAGGAATAAGCTCAAGAGAAGAGATTTAATCAATAGGAATATGAATAGAATTATAATCTCATAACCATATATCAAATGAAGGCTTCAATCGTCGGACTAAGAAAAAGTGTTTAGTTCTTCATAGTCTTGAAACAAAAACTCAAAGGGAAAAAACAATGCTGGATAATGAAAGATGATTAAAGGAGGCTGCTAGGAACTAGGTTAAATAACCGAACAAACCTAATGCTAAAAGATAACAACCATAGTCTAAAAGGAAATAAAATAATCGGAATAAAAGAAATAAAATAAAAGGAAATAAAAGTAAAAAGTAGTCTTCGGATCTTCGGACGAAGTCTTCAATGCGTCTGACGAATGGGTTTTCCGCGATCGCGGAGGATTTTCCACGATCACGGAAACGTCTCTGTAAAGTGCTTGCTGTTTGATTTTTCCGCGACCACGGCTTGGGCTTCTGCGACCGCGGATTCTTCATTGTAGCTCTTCTCTGCTTCTTCATTCGTCTTCTCTCATGGCTTTCTTCTCCATCTTCAGTAAGTCTTCAATTAAGCTATTCTACTCCACCAATGTCATACTTCTTCTTCTCAACTCCAGTCTCTACAATTATGCTCTAAACGTCTCCAAATAATACCCAAAATACCGGTAACAGCTCCTAGTTAAACACTACAAAGTAGCGCTGATCAAATTCCCCCATGCTTAAACCTTGCTCGTCCTCGAGTAAGCTAGTATAAACCTACTCCTTCAATCCACTCCCCAAGGTCTCAGGAAGCATAGCAAAACTCTCTCCACTACGAATTGCACCTAACATGAATCTCCAAGGCACCAACACATCATCACAACATACAACAAACAAGCTTAAAGGAAAGCAGAGTACTTCCCCTAAGCTTAACCCGAACACCATAGAGTGAATAAAAATATCTAATCCTAGCCTCCATCTATCTTCTTATGCCTCCCAAAGTGACCTACCCGAATCCTCCTTATATCACCTCTTCTTATGTCACCACGCCAGAAAAAATGAAGAATCCTAATAATCGCTCTTTTTCTTTTCACTCATTTTGTCAAGGCGCCCTTTCAGGTTTTCACCAAGCCACTCATTTCATTTTTCAATAGATGGGCTCACATAAACTCACATCACTCTTGACCTCATATTACCCCAGCCTAATGTTGTTCCTTATCCTCAGTTGTCGAATGTCGGGCCATCATCGTTGCCAAATAAAATGTGGGGCGAATGTCTCCTCCTTGGCAGCATGATGTGCACCATTTCTCCATGTAGAACTCGGACAGCTGGCCTTCGGTAGAACTTTTGTTTTTTTCAAAAAAAAATTTCAAATTTTTTTTTTTTGCGAGCAGGTAGAGGGGACTTACAATGATGTTTCCGCGCCCGCGGAAAAGTTACTGGTGTGAGGCTAACACCGTCTTCAATTTGGCTCGGGTCTCCTACCTGCAGGTTAGTCTAAAAACAAAAACGAAGCGAAAACAACACAAACAATAATAAGAACTGGAAAGGAAAAGACAAGAAAAGAATTTCATACCTCGGGTTGCCTCCCGAGCAGCGCCTTAGTTATTGTCGTGGCTCGACTTGGTGCTGTCCCACTCAACTTGGGTTGCTCACATCAGTTGAACACTTGGGGTCGATATCAGGAGGGTGTCTCTTTGAATCGTCTATGCTGAACCCGACCTTCACCCCATCAAATTCCATTGTGAACGAACCGCTGCTCACATCAATCTTTGTACCTACCGTGTTCATAAACGGCCTTCCTAGCATCATAGGGGCTGCGTTTTTATCTTGCCCCGTATCCATCACAAAGAAGTCCGCATGGAAGATTAGCTTGTCAACTTCTACCAGCACATCCTGCACCACTCCTTTTGGATACACGTAGGAGTTGTCCGCCAGCTGTATCACAATCCCTGTCTTCTCTAATGGCCCGACCTCTAAGGACTAGTATAGTGAGAGAGGCAAAACGTTGATAGAGGCACCTAAATCCAGCATAGCTTTTTCAAACAGGGTACCACCTATCTTGTAGGGAATAGTGAACATGCCCGGATCACTGCATTTCTTAGGCAACCGCTTTTGCAGCATAGCGGAGACGTTCTCACTGACTTTGAGCTTCTTTTTCTCCTTCACCGCTTTCTTCCTCTTTATTTTGCGCAGCTCCTTCAAGAATTTGGCATAGCGAGGGATACTTTGAACAAGTTTTATCAAAGGAATATTTACCTCGCAATTGCTGAAGGTCTCAAATAAGTCCTTGTCATTTTCCTCCTTCCTGGTGTCCTTCAGTGCCTCGGGAAATGGTGCGGGAGGCTTTAGCGAGCTGAGCGGGGGAAAGTTGGGGAGCACATAAGCATCTTGGACGACTTCGAGGGGATATGGGGCTCCAGGGGACTTTACGCGGTCGCGGACTTCCTCTCCGCGATCACGGAAATCTTCGTACAGGCCCTCTTCAACAAAAACTTTTCTCTTCTACAGCGACTAAACCGCGGTCGCGGCCTTCTTCCCCGCAGTCGCGGATTTCTTTTTGTTGGCCCCGACCTTCGTCCACTTGTGTTCCGCTCCTTAGCGTCATGGCACATACGCGCTCCCTCAGGTTTTCTACCGTTTGAGATGGTAGTTTTCCCGAGTCTCGGGCTTCCAGTCTGCTCACTGCGATGGAGATTTGCCCCACTTGCTTCTCCAAGTTTTGAATACTTGACCGCATCTCTTGATTTTGTCGGACCATAGTATTCCCCAACGTTGTTACAGTATGAGCGAGGGACTCCTGTTGCCGGACCACCGCTTGAATTTGTTGGGTTGTAGTGCTTACCAACGTTGATACGCTCTGGGTGAGGGTCCGGATCATGTCATCAACGGACATGGATGAACTTGAGCTTTGGCCTTGGGGTCTTTGGTCATATGGAGCTCGAAATTGTTGCTGTTGACCCCCAGGTTGTTGGAATTGTTGTGGGCGCGGTAGGAACTGTGGTGGCCTCTGTTGATACTCTTGATTTTCCTGGTCTTGAGGAGTACTCTGCTAATTTCCGTATCTCAAATTTGGGTGATCTCTCCACCCTGAATTGTACGTGTTGGAGTACGGGTCATATCTTGGCCTTGAAGGGTCGTAACCTCCAATAGCATTCACCTCAGCAGTGGGTTCCTGCAGTGTGGGACATGAATCAGTCGGATGCATCGTGTCATAGCATATCCCACAATATTTGACTTGATGCGGGCCACCCTTCATCAAGTAACTCCTCATCATCGCCTCCATCTCAGCCATGTCAAAAAGTAGTGAAGAATTGGGCTGAGAATCTGCAAATTTGACTGATTGGGCGCTCGCCCTCTTGCTGAACTGTCTTGAGCCCTCAGATAGCTCAAAGAATACCTCAAATGCTTCAGCAGGCGTCTTGTTCAATATGTTTCCTCCACATGCTGCATTCACCATCCGACGCTCGTCGTCAAGAAGACCACCGTACAAATAAAGTACGAGGTCCTGGTCTGAATATCCATGGTAGGGGCAGCTAGAAATTAGCCTCTTGAACCTCTCATAGTACTCGTACAACATCTCAGCAGCCTGTTGTTCGATGTTGCTGATGCTCCTCTTGAGGCTGTTGAGCTTGGTCGCAGGGAAGTACTTCTCCAGGAAGGCTTTCTTCATCTTTTCCCATGTATCAATGCTTCCTGGGGATAAATAGTAGAACCAATCATTGGCCGAATCCTTCAGAGAGAAAGGAAAGGCCCTCAGCTTGATATGGTCCTCAGTAACGTTCTGTGGCATCATGCTGCTGCAGACAAAGTGGAACTCAGACAGATGTTTGTTGGGGTCTTCTCCACTCATCCCATGGAAGTGGGGGAGTAAGTGGATCAACCCGGACTTCAGCTCGAAATTTACTCCATCCTCCAGCTCATGGAACTGCACTGCCAGCGGTTGTTGCTAGAGATTTGGGGCAGTCAACTGCCTCAAGGTCGGTGCTTCTTCAGCCATCTCAAAGCACGGATTATCAAAACACAAAGCTCTGTTTGTCCTACGGTCCTAGAAAGGGTTCTCTCAATTTCTGTATCACAAGCTAGAAGTGGAGAGTCAGTAGCACGGGTGTGGACCATAAGATAGGTCCATACAAAAATTGACACACAAACACATACAAAGAAAAATCAACACTTGCCTCCCCGGCAACGGTGCCAATTTGATGAGGCTTAAGTCGTGATGCCCAATAAAAGTAAATCCTTAAAAACTTAACTTAATAGAATAGGCAAGCAAGGGTCGAATCCCATAGGGATGAGTTGTCTTTCTTTATGCAAGTAGTATGTCAAATGTAACAAAAGGGGGGTTTGTTGGTTGTTTGCAAGTAAACAAAGTAAATAAAAACAAAGGTTGTAATCAATTAGGAAAATGTACTTAGCCAGACAAATATCCACCATTTATTTGATTGATTGATCCTAGATTATCTCTATTCCTTCCTATGAATATTCATGTCCCTATTCTGAAATAGTTACCAGTCCAACTAGTCTTGGCAACCCTAACTATCGAACGCACGAGAAACTATCAAGATTTAGAACAATAGCAGCAGGAAGCATAGGAATTAACCAGGATACATGCAACACCACAACTCGCAGCATTTAACACATTATCAATTCTCTTTCATAATAAACTAGTCCAACTAGTCCTAGAATATCATGGTTGCTACTCAAGATAAAGAATTTCAACTCGAAATATCCAAACCCTAGCAATAGACACTTACTAATATCAACTTGGTGATCAATCTAGTCAAATCAATAAGAATCAATAGGAATAAGCTCAAGAGAAGAGATATAATCAATAGGAATAGGAATAGAATTATAATCTCACAACCATATATCAAATGAAGGCTTCAATCGTCGGAATAAGCAAAAGTGCTTAGTTCTTCATAGTCTTGAAACAAAAACTCAAAGGGAAAAAAACAATGCTGGATAATGAAAGATGATTAAAGGAGGCTGCTAGGAACTAGGTTAAATAACCTAACAAACCTAATGCTAAAAGATAACAACCATAGTCTAAAAGGAAATAAAATAATCGGAATAAAAGAAATAAAATAAAAGGAAATAAAAGTAAAAAGCAATCTTCGGACGAAGTCTTCAGCGCGTCTGACGAATGGGTTTTTCGCGATCGCGGAGGATTTTCCGCGACCGCAGAAACGTCTCTGTAAAGTGCTCGCTGTTTGATTTTTCCGCGACCGCGGCTTGGGCTTCTGCGACCACGGATTCTTCACGGTAGCTCTTTTCTGTATCTTCCTTCGTCTTCTCTCGTGGCTTTCTTCTCCATCTTTAGTAAGTCTTCAATTAAGCTCTTCTATGCCACCATTGTCATACTTCTTCTTCTCAACTCCAATCTCTACAATTATGCTCTAAACGTCTCCAAATGATACCCAAAACACCGGTAACAACTCCTAGTTAAACACTACAAAGTAGCGCTGATCAATCATCCCGAGCTGAGCTGGTCAATATTTAAGACCAAGATGTCTGATCGGTTCTTCTCTCGGGCAATGAGGGAGGAGAAACGCAAGGAGTTTCTATACCCAAAGACTGATGGGTTGAAGGTGACAGAGTTGGCTTCCAGGTTTAATTACTTGTTGTACTATGCTGGAGCGGAAGCGTCCAGCGAAGAACAGAAAATCTGGCATTTCCGCGAATGGATGAATCCCGACCTCAAACCCTTGATGGTGCGTCATGGTTGTACCACTCTGGAGCAGTATATGGACGCTGCTTATAAGTTGGAAGTGACTTTGGAGGAGTCAGCCATGAAGTATAACCGACAGAGATTGGGGAGCAATTGTGGTAACCAGCAGCAGAGTGGTGGGTTCAAGCATCCAGCTCCGCCTTCCAACTTCTCCAAATCTAATCGGCCTAGGACCGAGGTGACCCAGTCCGGTTTCACTCAACGCTCAAGTCAGGGTAGGGGTTTTGTCCAGTGTTTCAACTGTGGGACTCCTGGACATAAGAGCAATGAGTGTAGGAAAGAGAAGCGGATATGCTTTACCTGTGGGAAGGAAGGGCATATGCAAGCCTTCTGCCCCACGAAGAGGAATCAGGAAGCTAAGTCCCAGCAAGGATCGGTTAGCCATAACAACTGACCTCAGCAAAGGCCTACACGAAGTGCTGCTGCGCAGTCATTGTTCAGGACAAGGAGAAAGCCCCGATTGTTTAAGGCAGTCAAGGGCAGCGACAATTTGTGGTGGGCCAGTTCGATGAGCAGGATCCCCTGGATAATTAGATATCCTTAGGTTTACCTTTGATTAAGGAGCTACGACGTGTGTGTCTATAGTCTCTGGAGTTAAATTGTTCGTTTGAACATTTTCTCTGTTAGTGCCAACTCAAGTTTCAAATAATAAAGAAGCATTCCCTCGTTTTAGGGAAATTACCAAATTCATTGCTATCTTGAGTCGTACGTTCATCCAAGACTCCGTGAGTGCCAAAATAGTATATGTCACGTGTGGATAAGGGCTGTCAGGACTCATAAAGAAGGGGTAACGTATGGGACCTAGGTGTTTGTCCCCTACGTGGTTAACACTAGGGTCGACTCTATTACTCAATTCCTAGATCCATTCTTAGGAATCTCTCTTTATTCTTGGAGTAATGTCACATCGGTATGACATTAATTTCTCCCTTAGTTGAGCTGACGAGCGTTATCACGTAACTTGAGTTTTACCAAAATTCCTTAATTTAAAGGAAACAAATGTGTGTGGTTAATGCTCTATGGGATTAAGAATTATTTCTCATATGTGTACCTGAACATTTGTTCTGGTAAAAGTACGTAAGAGTGAACTAATACGAAGTCTAGAATGCCTAGTTATGAGGTCATATTGTAGTCATTTATGTGGTTAGATTGCCGAGAAAAGAATAAATGTATAAGAGAGATAGTTCATAAGGAATTCGTTTTCTCTAAGAAGATCGTACTCTATTACGATCTTGAGTAAAACTTTAGAACCCAAGGGTTATGGTTATGGAGTTTGTAAGTGAGTGTGCTCATTGTGGGCCCAATGGGTTAAGCTTTCGGAAAGGCTAAGGGTGTGAAGTCATAAGTATTATTTTGGAAGATTTATCTGAGGTTTCGTTGTGAGGCTTTCTTAAGGGAAACGATATAAGGATTGGATGAAAAGTGATCTAGGTCTATTAAGGCGATCTGATGTCACGTTTAGGGAAAATAAAGTGAATGGTCACAATTGTGCTAATTGATTTATCACGACCTTGTTTTGAGGAAGCTAAAGGTTTTGAGTTAGAAGTGAGCATTAGGGCCAAATTTAATTGGGCCAAATATTTTAATTTGTAAATTGTACCTTCAAGGAATATGGAGTTATGATACCTGGAAATTTACAAGGTTTGATATGTGGATTTTAAGTGAGTGTGACGTCGATAAGGCCGATGATATAACACTTTTTGAGAAATTAAGTTGTGAAACGATTGTATTCGGGGAAAGCTCACTTAAATTTAAAGGTTATGGTGTAGGGATAAGTTATTCGGAGGGTATCGATACCAAAGGATGTGGCATGGGAAATTATCTTATGTGCGTTTAAGGAGTAAGGTAACAAATGTTACTCGTATGAACCCATTAAAGGATTAGGACGTAAGTAATTGATTTTGATGGCAAGGCATCGTTCATCAATATGGTATTTTTTTGTTTGTAAATAAAATTGAGGAACCTTAAAGGTTTAAGTTAGAGATTGAATAATGAAATACATTAAGTTAGTCTTGGAAGGATTTTTAGGTTAGAAATGACGTAAGGAAACAAATTGGCTTAGAGATAAGTAATGGAATTGTGGGGTGTACCTTTAAAGGAATTAGAAAATGTAATGTCTCGAGCATTACTGAGATCTGATATTGGATTATAGGGAGATAATGTACGAACTTTGAATTTGATTATAAAGAGAAAAGTTGAAAGAGAAATGTGTGTTCTCATGCTTAAGGTATAGCAAGTCTATTGCGATGATTTTAGAGACTATTACCCTAAGATAATTATGACCTTGTGGATATAGTCACAAGTGATTTCAGGTGTAGCGCATGGAGATAAGATATGCGAGATAGTGGTATGGTTGAGGAAACAGATCGTTTTCCTAGGAGCAATTACAAGGATGAAATGATTAAGGATACTAAGTTCAGGTGGTGAGGTTCATGGTAAAACCAGTCCCTCTACCTTGGTGATGCTAGTTTCGGGGTCGAACCTATTCTTAAGGGGGTAGTAATGTGATAACCCTCATGTTGCCATAAGGGTAATATGGTAACATGTATGTTTGGTGAAAACAAAACTTATAAATTTTCCTTAGGTTAGGAAGGGTCTAAATTATGGTTAACCTTATGTTAATTGTAATTTGAACCAACTTATAAATTTTAAACTTAGAAATGCTTAAACCAATTTACAAAGTGTTAAATGGGTTAGGTATGATTAAACTTATAAGGTTGAGTAACTTATTATAAGGTCGCTTTTCCGAGCTGTTATCGGCCAAGTTTCGGGGTCGAAACTTCTTTTAAGGGGTAGTATTGTAATAACCCTTAAAAGTCCCAAACTTTCGTTTTGTAAGAAAGACGTATTGGGCAATTTTTGTAAACTCAGTAAGATCTTTTGAACGTATTAATATACGTTTAATATATATACTGGGTCTTAGGATATTTTTTAGAAGTGCTAAAATTAAGTTCTAGCAAAGGATCGCGAGAGGAATCCGTGACCAAAGGCCAAGAGACGCGTTGGCGGCATTTCCGCGACCGCGGAAGTGTTTCCGCGACCGCGGAAATGCTGTTCATCGTCTCCTTCAATTCTTCCCGTGTTTTGACGTTTGGCTTGACCGACGTTTTGCCGATGGAGGGAGGCCGATCGGTTGGAGTGCCCCAGCGTTGAGCCCTCCTTACCCTATAAATAGGGGTCTTCAGCCTCGAGAGATCATCACCCACAACTCTCAATCTCCTCTCTTTCTCTCGTTTTAAGTGTTCGCCGGAGTTTTCGACTTCGTCGGAGCATCGCCGGAAGTGCCTTGGAGGTGTGTAGTGGTGGTGGTTGTAGGGAGCCCTCGTCCGAAGCAAGAAGTCATCGTTTGCGTCGTCGGTAAGCTTTGAAGCCGAGTTAGAGCCGCGTCGGAAGGGAGTCCACGATCGCGGGGATGAATTTCGTGACCGCGGCTCTGCCCAGAATTCCGCGACCGCGGAAGTCCAAACCGCGACTGCGGCTTGCCCTAGCAAGTGCGATCGTGGCTTGGACAACCACGGTCACGGCTTAGTCTTCGTTTCCTTTCGATTCTTAACGTTCATTCGTTCGTATCGTTATTCGTTCGTATCGAATCTAACTTAGGGTTCGTCGTGGTTGTGTCGTCGTCGTAGGGATCCGTACGCATATTCCAGTCTCCAGATACTCGGAATCCGTCAGCTACGTTCGACTAGATTAAGGCAAGTGGTGGTTCGCTCTTTCTTATCATTCCATATTTCTTTTAATTATCAATTACTTGATTGTTAATTAAAATGGGGTGAAGTGTTGTTTCGTTTGGGAACAGATTTTATAAAATGATGTGATAAATTATGATACTATAATAGGTTGTATATATTGCTAGAAACAACGTTATTGTACATGTTATTTTTCCGTGATGGATATGGTGTGGATTTAAATGTGAACTTAAATGCTAGTTTAGCACAAGTATTCGTAGGAATGCTAATTCCTTACGAGGATTAGTCGTTTCTTTATAACTGTGGTGATTTAGGAAGTAAGTGCCCTAACACCCTTTCTGGTCATGACCTACCCCTATCCGAATATAGGTGGTGGTGCACTCAGCTGGTGCCAAACGTTCGGGAAATGTTCCCAAGATATCTCTCGTGTCGAGATGATATATATATATATATATAATAATAATAAAAGCTTTAATGTGAATATATGTTGTGTAATTAGATAAGATAAGTGCGGTTATGCACATAATTAATGAACCTTCGGGCGAGAAGTAAAACTTGGAACCCGCCCGGACTTCGGTTAGAGTAAGTCTTCTTTCCAATCTGGATTCGCATTGTGCGGTGAGGTTGGTCGTTGACCCAAATGATCAAGTCGTTTTTAAATGCTTGTGTGAAAACTATAACGTTTCCAAACAGTTGTCATATGTTTTCTTTAAGACTCAATTCCTTTGGAGTCTTATTTTCAATACATATCTTCTTCTATAACTCCATGAAAGTTCCGGGTTATGTATCGTTCCTTCGGTTATTATTCGAGGAACAATGATAGTAAAACAGTTACGATCACTAGAACCTTTTTATTTCTACCCTTGCATAGTCTTTCATTAGACTAACCAACCGGTTATTTTCCTTTGCATGGTTGGCTGGTGTCATCCGTCTCATACGGCACATCAGATAAGTTCCCGCATCAGTAAAGGCAAGGACTCGACGTGAGGGCAGTTGGCATTTTGTATGTCTCTTTCTAAGGTTGAGATCCTAGGTGTAAGATCGTAAGGTCAAGACCTGTTGAGTCATTTTATTCTAAAGACTTCCACTGTAAAAAATATTTGTACTCGGTTTTGTTATCGAATTGTAATTTCAACATTTGAAATAAAATATTATTTGGGCAGTTGTATGTCATTTAATAAAGTTTATGTTATTATATAGTTTGTTATAAAATGGTTAAGCCTTGGGTGACCCCAGATGTGTAATCTGAGGTCACTGGCGGTAATATTTCCAAAGGGTATTTTGGGGGTGTTACATGTCATACGTTTCCTATAAGACTCAATTCCTTTGGAGTCTTCTTTTCAGTGTATGTCTTTTTCTATCATTCCGTGAAAGTTCTGGATTATGTATCGTTTCTTCGGTTATTATTCGAGCAACAATGATAGTAAACGGTTACGATCACTAGAACCGTTCTGTTTTCACCCTTGCATAGTCTTTCATTAGACTAACCAACCGGGTTTTATTCCTTGCATGGTTGGCTGGTGTCATCCGTCCTATACGGCACATCAGTGGTTGGTCCGTGGCGATTTGAAGTAACCAATCGAAGAGAAGGCTTGCAGTTAAAGTTGTGTTTTAAGAAGTAATGTTTCCAAGGCGTATATGTTTAATTTGAAATAAATGTAATACATAGTCATGTAGTTAGGACTACTTTAAAAGTATTCCGCTGTAATTTAAAAGTCTTCCGCTGTCATTATACCTTGTTTTAAAACCATCCTTCTCATTTTACGAGGGGAATCTTAATAAAAGGTTGAGTTTTATTTATTTAAAATGTCTTCCGCTGATTATTCGTTCGTTATTTAATATTTATGTATTTATTTAAGCTTAATTGTTCCGATTAAAGCCTAGGGTGACTTTGGACATTAACGTCTGAGGTCACTGGCGTGTGGCACTACCGACATAAGTCGGGGGTGTTACAATTATGGTATCAGAGTAATGGTTTTTAATTTCTTGGCCTATTGTTAGGTTTGAGAATTTTCGAAAATTAATTTCGAAACTATTTTCAAACTAATTAATTCTTGAACTTTGAGAGTTTAAATGTTAGTATTAAATTTAAAGTTTTATGACCTCTTAGAATGTGATTTAAAAATAATGGTTTAACTATTAGGACGTTAATTGTTATTTTATAGTCCTTATTAAATTGACGTTATAACGGTTGAAATTAAATTCATTGCCTATTATTTTAAAAGTGTAGTTTTGAGAGCTGTTAAAAGTACTTAAAGAAGTGATAACTTTGTGTTCTAAATATAAAAGAGACTTATAATATTTTATTTTATATAATAATTGTGTTTAAACGAGAAAGTTAAATTCGTTTAATAATTTTAAAGTGCAGTTTTGAAAGTGGTTGTGGTCTTGTGGATTTTAAAAAAAACGATGCTGGTAATTTAATTATAAAAGTATTAAGTTTATAAATAATTTGTATTATAAAACGATAAGGGGATGAAGAGTTAACTTAAAGTGTGATTTAAAGTATTTTAGAGTGTGTTTTCAAACTTCTGCAAGCTTCGATTTGGTTACCTATTTCTTAGAACCATTCTTAAGGCTATCGTCCATTCTTAGGTTTGATGTCATTTAAAGGTTGACATTTCTCTTAATGGATCCATTCTCAAGTAAGAAAAGAAGATCGTTTTAAGGTTAATGGTGGAAGGGTCAGTCAAACTAATATAAAGTTATTGGGTTGGACCCTTATAATTCGTATCATAACGTAAGTGATTAAGTGTCACGTATAAGTTGGAAAATTCTAAATGTCAAGTTGGGTATTGGCATTATTATTATTTTTCTTCTCCAGTCGAGTTGTCGAGCGTTGTCTCGTGAGTTTAGTTTTGTCGGAATTCCTTATTTATAAGGAATTGTGTGTGAGTGTGGTTAATGCTCTATGGAGTTGAGAATTATTTCTCGTGGGTATACTCCGAGCTTTTGTTGTGGTAAAGTTCATGTGGTGAGCTAATAAAAAACTTAAAATCTTAGTTGTGAGTTTTGAAATTTATTCAGTTAAGTGAATAAATTGTTAGGAAAAGAAGAAATTACTAAGAGGTGTTTTTCCCTAAGAAGATCGCAATGTAATGCGATTAATGGTTTATTATTTAAACATATAAGGATTTAAAACATTGTGATTTCGGTCATGATTTTTCATGTGGGGAAATTTTAAAGTTAAGAGTATCCTATGATACTGTGGAATTTTATAGTTGGCGGTGACTTGGTGACTACAAATTAGGAAACTGTTATAATTATTTATGGTTTTGAACTAGAGGTAAAAGAATATTTAAATGATCTAATCGTAAGTGTATAAGACTTTGGTTCCTTATTGTTATACTTGGGATGGTGAATTATTGTGTTATGATATTGAGTTTACATTCCTTGGTCATATAATGCTTATTAAGTGTCGGAAATAGTTAAGGTTTCTTATGTAATGTATTAAGGTACAGAACATGTGTGGCTTGGATGTTAGATGTTTATGGGACACATGCTATTTAGATGGTATAGGGATACATTAGGTGAATGAGTATTAATGGATATTAGGATGGTCAGATCTTATGGTTGGATATGAAACTGACAGGAACATAATCGGATGCTTATTATAAGTGTTTTTGGAAGTAGTTCACATACTATGCATATAATGTTCACTCCTAATGGGAACTAAGGAGTCGCGTGAAAATAGTATCTGAGTATTGGGGGAAAATATGTAACCTTGCACGTGTTGCTTGAAAAGAGTATGGACAAGCTAATGCCAAGTGTGTATCACTATAAGACTTTTAATAAGGTTGTGTACCCCTTAAATATGATGATCTTGGGAGAGTTAGAACTATCATTGAGATACTAAGCGCGTGAAATTTAGAGTTACAAAGTTTTAGTGATAAGATTCATATTGATATCAAGTGGAAATATTTCGGGATATTGAGATATCGAGCTCTCTATTTTGTGATGCTTCTTTAAGATTTTAAGTGATTTTCTTGAGGTCAAATTCATGTCGTGGGAGTACTTGTATATTGGATGAATTTAGTTCGAGAGGACATTGGTTTCGTATCATTAGTGAGAAGCAAAACTTATGGATATGATGTGTGTAAGGATTTTACTCCCTTTGAGTTTCGATTTTTTCTAATGAGTGTGAAAAAAAGCATTCAACGTGGTTAACGATTTGTTTTAAAATAAAATGATTGATCATAAACTTGTTAAAGGAATTATCAAAATCGTGTTTGAGGAAAATAGGGATAAAATGTTGAGTAATTATTTGAGCAAAATAAGGGCCTTAAGTTAGAAACGAATTATTTGAATGTTAAATTTTCCTTGGAAAAAGTTTTGAGTTAGAGATGGGCATAAATGCCAAATTTAATCAAAGTGAATAGTGTAAATCACGAGTTATACACTTGATGAATAAGGAGCGATGACTTGTGTCGATAATCTCCATAGTTTAGTAATCTGTCTGTTCGACATTTTGTCAATTGTTTTAATGTAATGTTTCGAATAATAAAGAAGTGTTTCCTTGTTCCGGAAATTACTAAATTCGTTACTATTGTTGTAAGGCCCACAACATTAGAAACATTGTCCCGATGCCAACCGAGAACTTCCCAGGAGGTCACCCATCCCAGGACTACTCTCACCCTAGCACGCTTAACTTCCTAGTTCTTTGTCATCACTTGAACCAGGAAAAGGAAGAGCTCTTGTTAACATGGGTAGCACTCTAATCCTTATAATGGATTACAAATTCGGGGTATTACAATCACCCCCACTTAAACCCTTGACGGCCTCGTCAAGGCCCGTCAAGTCCCAAAGACCACCCTCTAAGTCGAGCGACTACCATCCAGGACAAGCCCACTCGTAACCCAGAGTCGGCTCTGATACCATTTGTAAGGCCCACAACCTTAGAAACGCTGTCCCCATGCCAACTGGGAACTTCCCAAGAGGTCACCCATCCCAGGACTACTCCCACCCTAGCACGCTTAACTTCCTAGTTCTTTGTCCTCACTTGAACCAGGAAAAGGAAGAGCTCTTGTTGACATGGGTAGCACTCTAATCCTTATAATGGATTACAAATTCGGGGTATTACAATTGCAAGTCGTTCATTCATACGAGAATCCTTGAGTGCCAAAAGTAGTACATGTCATGTATTGATAAAGACTGTCTGGACTCATAAAGGATAGTGAGGGTTGGGACATGTGTGATTGTTCCCTACCTTATTAGTGCTAGTTTCAAAGTCGAAACTATTCGTAAGAACCCCTCTATGTTCTTGCAATAATGTCAAGTTGGGCATTGACATTATCTGTTACCTTTGCTCGAAGTCATGAGCATTATCTCAAGAGGTTAATGTTGTAAGGATTCTTTGCTATAAAGATTTGGTGTGTGTAGTAATGCTCTATGGAGTTTGAGGTTATTCCTCATGTGCATACTATGAGCATTAGATGGAGTGAGTTGTATAAATCATATATTCAAGTGAATAAATGTATAAGAGAGGTATTTCATAGGGAGTTCGTTTTCCCTAAAATGATCGTCTCCTAATACGATCTTGAAAAGAAGAAAAAAAAACTTTAGAACCCAAGAGTTATGGTTATGGGGTTTATAAGTGAGTGTGCCCATTGTTGGACCAATGGTTAAAGCTTGTGGAAAAGCTAAGTGTGTGAAATCATAAGTATTATTTTGGAAGACCTATTTGAGGTTTCGTTATGAGGCGTTCTTAAGGAAATGATATAAGGACATAAGAGTATTAAGACAATTAAGTCTTGGGTAAATAGTAAATTTTGGTAAAGCAAAAGGTTGCTTGATTTAGGACAATAAATTGTATAAGGACGATTAAGTGTTTAAGGATTTATGGGAGAATAACAAACTCAGTCGGAAAAAGTTTTTTGTAACTTGTGTGAATTTATAGTATGGGATAACGTAAGAGTATGGATTTTATCAAATGAACTTGATGAAAAAGTGATCTATGTCTATTAAGGTGATCTTATGACACGTGTTGGATGAACAAGGTGATTGATTATAATCGTGTTAAATGGATTGTTAGCATCATGATAGGGGAAGACATGAATAAGATGTTATGCGGTTAATTGTAAAAAGGAGTAAGGAACCTTAAAGGTCTTGCGTTAGAGCTTGATTAATGGAAAGATTTTGGGTTAAGAAATGGCATAAGGGCCAAATCTAATTAAGGTGAATAATGAGATAGATGAGGTGCATATGTAAAGAGTAAGCCGATATGACAATTGGGGGTACTAAGTTTGGGATATAAGTGAGTTTTATGTATGTACTTTGAGGATCCGATCATCGAAAGAAAGTTGGAAGAGAAATATTGTATTCTTTTGCTTGAGTATATCAAGATCGTTATGATGAGTAGGGCATAATAGCGAGAGTATATTGGAGACTATAATGGATACTCTGATTAAGGTAATCATAATCTTGTGGACAAATATATCGATTCTAATGAGGGTATTGAACGAAGGCAGTATGTAGTAGGTGGAATCGTGATCGAAGAAATAGTTCGACTTTGGTGATATAGGTTACGAAGGCAAAATTATTTAAGGATATCAACTTAAGGAAGATTGTAACACCCCCAAAAATAACATTGAAAGTATCACCGCCAGTGACCTCAGATTACACATCCGAAACCACCCAAGGCTTAACCATTTTATATCAACCATAAAATAACACCGATAATATTAAATATCATAACATTTTATTCAACCAAAGTCTCGGACTACATCTGTAAAATCTCAAATACATCTGAAATACAGAGTTCATTTCAATACAGTGGAAGTCTTTTGATAAATAACATAAGGGTCTTGATCGGAGCGATCTCACGCCTAGGATCTTCAACCTTGAGAAAACTCTTAAAAACTTCATCTGCCTTCATCGTCGCGTACTAGCCTTCACGGAAGGGAAGTTTACCTGATGTGCCGTATGAGACGGATGACACCAGCCAACCATGCAAAGGAAATAACTGGTTGGTTAGTCTATTGAAAGACTATGCAAGGGTAAAACAGAAAGGTTCTAAGTAGTCGTATTAGGTTAGACCCATCGTTTCTCGAATGAAAACCGATGACGATAGTAAACCTCAACACTTCTACGGAAAGATACGAAACAGAATGATCAAGAGAAGACTCCAAAAGATCGAGTCTTATGGAACGTATGAAGAGAAGACTCCAAAAGATTGAGTCTTATCGGAAAGTATGACAAGTGTTTGGGAACGTTATAGTTTCACACAAGCGTTTAAAAAGACTTGACCATTTGGGTCCACGACCAACCTCACCGCGCAATGCGAATTCAGATTTGGAAGGAGGACTTACTTTAATCGAAGTTCGGGCGGTTTCCACATTGTACTCCTCGCCCGAGGGTATATTAATTATGTGCATAATCGCACTTATCTTATTTAATTCCAAAACGCACATTTACGTTATAAGCTTTTAAGATATATCATCTCATCACGAGAGATATCAGAGGGAATAAATCCCGATTATCGGCACCAGCTGTGTGCACCTACCCTGAGTAAGGGTATAGTCATGACCAGGGAAAGTACTAGGGCAAAAATCCTCCTAATACCATTTATAAAGAAACGACTAGACCTCGTGAGGTACATAGCGTCCCTACGAATACTCGTTCTAACTAAACAGTTAAAACCACACAATAGTCCATATTAATACCATCATGGTAATTACAGATATAATAGCGTTGTCTCTAGCAGTATATACAACCTATTATAATATCATATTTTATTCACATACGTTTATAAAAACTGTTCCCAAACAAAAACAACATTCATCCCAATTTAATTAACAATTAAAGACAATTGATAATTAACGGAATATGGAATGATAAGCAAGAGCGAACCGCCACTTGCCTTGATCGAGACGAACAAACGAATGACAACGGGTTCCTGGGTCCGGAAACTGGAACGGAAATCGAACTACGGATTCCTACGACAATGAACCCACAACGAAAACCCTAGGTTATATTCGATAAATAACAATACGAATCTAAGGAAAACGAATGGAAGCAAAAGAACGAGGGTCCCATCTGTGACCGGATCGTCCAATCCCACGATCGCGTTTGCTAAGGCAAACCGCGGTCGCGGCTTGGATTCCGCGGTCGCGGATGTCTGGACATCATCCGCGGTCGCGGATGTTCATGTCCGCGGTCGCGGCCATGAACCCGGCAACCTAATCGGGACAATTCTCACCGGCGACGACGGCGGCAAGGCTCCGAACGAGAGGGCTTCGACTCCTTGCACTACAGCGCTTCCAACGCACCACCACTCAAGCCAAGGGAACCCCGGCGAACCTCCGACGACGATGAACAACTCCGGCGAAGACGAACACGAGCGAGAGAGAGGGAGAGATTTAGGGCTTGAGATCTGGATGTCGAACCTCCTCCATCGACCCACCTTATATAGCCACCGAGGAGGCCAGGCGAACCGCTCCAGATCCCTCCCTCGGCGAATCGACGGCGAGATCAACCGACGCAATGGCGAAGAGCCATTGAAGACGACGACGAAGTGTTTCACGCGGTCACGGAAAAATGCATGTTCGCTAGGCTGACGACGAATCATTTTCCGCTGTCGCGGAAAAGGCCTTTTCGTATCCTTTTGCCCGGGAAAAGATTGAACACGTGATAAATTCTTGCAATAATAAATATTTGTACCCAAACAAATATTTTAAGCCTCAAAAAATACATCAAATGCATATTATAATGATTAGGGAATTATTACAGAGATAATACGCATTACAGAAACTCCAAACTTTGTCAGAACGACACGATTACAGAATGAGGGTTGGGAAAATTACCCAAATATCCTTACTAAAAATGAGGGGTATTACAAAGATAAGGTATGAACTTTGAGAGTCGCTTATAAAGAGAAAAGTTGAAAGGAAAGGTGTGTTCTCAGGCTTAAGGTGTATTAAGATCGTGTGGTGATTTTTGGAGACTATGATTCTAAGGTAATCATGACCTTGTGCGTATATTAAGAGTTGGCACATGAGATAATATATGGAAACGAGACATATGATGGATGTCATGGTTGAGGAAACAGATCGACTTTCCAAGAATTAAAGTTGTGTACGAAATAATTGAGGATACTAAACTCAAGTGGAGAGATTAATGTGGAAACCGATCCTTCTATCTTGGTAGTGTTAATTTCGGGGTCGGAGTGTTAGTTTCGGGGTTGAAACTATTTTTAAGGGGGTAGTAATGTAATAACCCTCATTTTTAGTAGGGGTATTTGGGTAATTTTCAAACTCTCGTTTCGTATGAAAGACGTGTTAGGCAGGTTCTGTAACCTCTGTAAGGACCTTTGAACGAGTTCGAATACGTCTAAATATTACGGGGTCTTAAAATTAATTGAGGAATGCTAAAACCCGAGTTTAGCAAAGTTCGTGATCAAACCCGCAAGCAAGGGCTAGGAGCGCGAGCGCGGCAGATCTGCGACCGCGGTTTTGTCTGGGTAAACCGCGACCACGGGAGCCTTTTGTTCGCCTTCTTTGCCAGCTTCCAGAAGGCCGACGATCGGCTTTCTCCTCGTGCTCCTAACGTCGGGGGAGCTGGATCGTTTGGTTTGCCGATGTAGGGTGAACTCCTTCTCCTTCATGCCTATAAAAGGAGCTTTTGGCAGCCATTCCCTTCATCAATCTCAGCTCCATCTTCTTCTCTTCAAAAGTTCTTGTGTCCTTCGCCGGAGTTGCTCGTCGCCGGAGTTTTGGTGGTCATCGGAGGTCGCTCGTGGCTTGTGAGTGATCCTTGGAGTGGTGGTGATACGCGGTGGTTCAGAAGTGGAGTGGAAGCCTCGTCGTCGGTAAGGCTTCGAAGCTGCCCCAGCCTCGCGTCGGGATGGAGATCCGCGACCGCGGCTCCATCCACCCCGATCGCGGGCTTGGCCTAGAAAACCGCGACTGCAGTTATGCTAACCGCGACCGCGGCTTTGCCCAGCAAAGCGCGATCGCGGCCATGTTAACCGCGACCGCGGCTCAGGCCTTTTTCCCTTCGTTTCGTATCTTCGTTTTGTTTCGTATCTTCGTTTTGTTTTGTATCTTCGTTTCGTTTCGTATCTTCATTTCGTATCGTATCTAACCTAGGGTTCCGTCTTATAACTCATCGTCGTCATAGAGAACCGTACTCAAGTGCAAGTTTCTAGATCTCGAAACCCGATCTCTTTGTACGTCTAGTTAAGGCAAGTGGCGGTTCGCTCTTGCTCATTATTCCATGTTTCCCTTGATTATCAATTAATTGATTTTTAATTCAGATGGGATAAAAGTTGTTGTTTTATGTTTGGGAACATATTTAATAAAATAATGTGTTTAAATATGAATCTATAATAGGTTGTATATATTGCTAGAAACAACGTTATTATACATGATATTACCGTAATGGTTTTGGTGTGGATATCTGTGTGAACTTACATGTGTAGTTAGAACGAGTATTCGTAGGAACGCTATGTACCTTGCGAGGTCTAGTCATTTCTTTATAACTAGTATTAGGAGGATTTTGCCCTAGTACTTCTAGTCATGACCGTACCCTTACTCAGGGTAGGTGCACTCAGCTGGTGCCAACGTTCGGGAGCCATTCCCAGAAATATATCTCGTATCGAGATGATGTGGATTAAAAGTTGTAACGTGAATGTATGTTTTGGAATTAAATAAGATAAGTGCTTTTATGCACATAATTAATATACACTCGGGCGAGGAGTACAACGTGGAAACCGCCCGGACTCTTGTTAGAGTAAGTCTTTTTTCCAATCTGGATTCGCATTGCGCGGTGAGGTTGGTCGTGGACCCAAATAATCAAGGTTGTATTTTAAACTTGTGTGAAAACTTAACGTTCCCAAACAATTGTCATACGTTTCCTATAAGACTCAATTCCTTTGGAGTCTTCTTTTCAGTGCATGTCTTTTTCTATTATTCCGTGAAAGTTCCGGGTTATGTATCGTTCCTTCGGTTATTATTCGAGGAACAATGATAGTAAACGGTTACAATCACTAGAATCATTCTGTTTTCACCCTTGCATAGTCTTTTATTAGACTAACCAACCGGGTTTTATTCCTTGCATGGTTGGCTGGTGTCATCCGTCCTATATGGTACATCAGTGGTTGGTCCGTGGCGATTTGAAGTAACCAATCGAAGAGAAGGCTTGCAGTTGAAGTTGTGTTTTAAGAAGTAATGTTTCCAAGGCGTATATGTTTAATTTGAAATAAATGTAATACATAGTCATGTAGTTAGGACTACTTTAAAAGACTTCCGTTGTAATTTAAAAGTCTTCCGCTGTCATTATACATTGTTGTAAAACCGTCCTTCTCATTTTACGAGGGAAATCTTAATAAAAGGTTGAGTTTTATTTATTTAAAATGTCTTCCGCTGATTATTCGTTCGTTATTTAATATTTATGTATTTATTTAAGCTTAATTGTTCCGATTAAAGCCTAGGGTGACTTTGGACATTAACGTCTGAGGTCACTGGCGTGTGGCACTACCGACATAAGTCGGGGGTGTTATAAAAGCTCATACTTACCCGTCAGACCAAGCCTTCTTCCAATTCCAAGATTGGAACACTTTAAACACTACTTTAACTCGGCTCGCCAGTTAAGTCGACTTAAAGTGACTTAACTGAACTTAATTAAAAATTTAAGTCAGGATGACTGAACTTACTTACAAAGTCCGTTCGGTTCACCAAAAATTTAAGTCGACTTAAAGTGACTTAAAACGACTGAACTTACTCAAAAAATTTAAGCTAGGAATCCTGACTTTTTTTATTTGAGGTGACTGAACTTAACAAAAAAAACATCCAACCCCCAATTCAGTTTTATTGAATTCCGTCCTCTATTTCAGTTCAGTCCTCAGTCTATTTCAGTCGTCAGCTTAAATTTTACCTTACAGCTTCAGTTCAGTTTTGTACCCAGTTCAGTTTCAGTTCAATTCAGTCTCTGCGAACCGAACAGACCCTTAGTTGTGGCTTCCTACACCTAGCACGGGACACAAAATAGGCCCACTTAGATCAAAATAGCATTCACGTACAGAAATGTCAAATTAATAAAGAAAATATAATTGATCCGCAATATTTAATTTGTTGTATCAATTTTGAAATGCGAGAGATTAAGATTTTTTTCATGAATTATAAACTATATTGTAGTATTTTTGTAATGATGAACGGATTCGATGTATAAGATATGTATGGTAGATTGAGAGACCGTGGACTCCGTTATGAGATAAAATGGTATGAAAAGCACACAAAAAGAACGACGGATCAAAGGAGAAAGAAATAAACCGACATGAAAAACCTATAAGCTATATTCACGAATGGGTTGAATATGACACAAACATAAATGAGTAAATACAACGCAACATCGTGTTGGCGAGCAATTCAATCATTTATAACTATATGGTTTGGAAAGCTAGCTAATACTACTTCATGTAAAATTAATTTCCCATATTTAGTTTCTAAAAGGAGGTGAGACCTAAGGAAAGAAAGGGAGCAATGTTCTGGATGGAGATGGCCATATTCTCCGTTTGCTCAATTTTATTTGTCTTTTTAAAGGTGGACACATATGAAAGAACTCATAAAGTGTTGTCAATAAATACCTAATTTTTTGCACTGGAAATTCAAAAAATTATAATTTAGAATATTTATTAAATATAAGAATAAAAATATTTTTTTACTTATATATGTGAAAAGACAATTGTTTGTAAACAAAATCAGAAAAATAAGTATACATCGAATGAAGATAGTAATAATTAGTAAGAACGAACAATGCGCACTTTAATTTCAAAATTACTGAAGTTCATATTTAATGACGAGTACGTGTAGCTTATTTTACAAATTTTCCTTTTGTGAAACTTGTTTAGTATATGTTTTTTTAAGTATATTTTTTACAAGGATCATGTTTTGGTGAGAAATGTGTCTATTAAGTGAACATGCGAACACATCTCGACCGTTCAGACACAACAAATCCAACAGAGTAGAAGCGCGCTCAAAAATATAAAAAATAACCTGACACGGGCGCGTCAAGTACAAACACCATTCTTTCCATATGAGAAGGGAACATATCTTCACATAACAATCAAAATCTTCCAAAAAAAATCACAGAAAATCACCAAGCAAAGCTTTGAACAACGAAATCGACTTCGAAAATCATAAATCTATTGTTCCTTACAATTGTTCACAAACAATTCAATGACAAATATTCTTTGCGAATATTACTTTGAAAAATTAAAGGAAAACATAAGTTCAGGAACATTCTAAGATCGCAATCATAAAAATTTATAGTTTCTTTCAACGATAATAAATGCATGATATTCATTAGTTAGTGAAAAATAAAAATAGTGAACGATGAAATAGTACAAATTATAATAAAATATTTCTTGTGCATCAAAACAATAGATTTTCTACATCATAAATACTTAGAATTGTGCAGTCTGGTATAATTTACAATTTTTGCATAGTTGTCTATTTTACTGTTTGTGCAACAAAATACTCTATTTTGCGCATCACTTTACGTTGATTATGTGCACTTGAATTGTTGAAGGAATATTTGTCCAATACTTGGTTGAATCAGTGGCGGAACCAGGAAAGTTTGAAAGAGGGGGCATATTAGTTTTAGCAACGGGCCGATCAAGTACGAACAAATAATAAAATCTTATTATTAATATTAACTAATGAATTCAAATTGTATAATTAATTTTATATCCAGTCTAAATTATTACATACTGAAACCATTTTATATATACACATTCAAGATTTATTCTTTTTATATTATGTATAATTATTCTCATAATAATTAATATCATAACATACTAATGCTATTTTTTATATACATATGCTAGAGTTAAGAGTTAAGACATATGCCATTTGATACTTTTCAAATTTTATAATATTCATATCACATACAATTTATTAATCTTGAATTTCTTATCCTAACAGTCTTTTCATTGTTCTTCCTTAAATAAATATTACCTTTAATAATAGATAACCAATCTATTTTTTGTAAATAAAATAATTGTAGTAAAATAAAAACTAATTAGATATGAAAATATATCCTAGTCAATTATATATCTATGTCTAACCAACTTAATTAGGCAACAAAAAAAATCAATATAAAACAAAATTAATTATGAACAACATTGTAAAAAAAAAAAAAAAAAAATGGGCTTTACAAGGATCGAACACAAGTTCATTGGACAACAACATGGAGTGTACTAAGCAATCAACTGGACTATGTTTTATTTGTGTCTACTATTTACACTAATAAAAATGTATATTGGACTAGAGGAAAAGAGGGGGCATGGGCCCCCCCTGGCCCCTCCCTGGTTCCGCCTGTGGCTGAATGATTATGTATGTGTGCATCGCGATATACTACATTATGCACCACTATAGAATAATTATGTGCACCTTGAGTTTTTATATGGTCCACCCATATAAAACTATTATGCACTACTGTCATTTTTAATGGTTATGCATTCAAGTTTTGAATATTTTTATATGCATTATTTTGTGTATCAAGTAATAAAGATTTGTGCATCACAGTGTACTGCATTGTGCATCATTGTAGGGCGATTATGTGCACCTTCAATTTTTGTGAACTATAGTGTCGTTTACAGTTTGTGCATCAAGTAATACAAGATTTGTGCATCACGATATACTACAATGTGCACCATTGTAGATGATTTTGTGCACCTTCAAATTTTGTACATTGTGGTGTTATTACAGTTTGTGCATCGAGTGAAATATATTTGTGCATCACATTATACTACAATGTGCACCACAGTAGGATGATTTGTGGATCACGATATAAAATTTGTGTGCACCACTGCTATCTTATTTATTGTTTGTGCATCAAGTTTTGAATTTTTGGTCATCAAAATACACCATTTTGTGCACCACTATAACTTGCCTCTGTGCACTAGAATTTGTGAAGCATTATGTTTTGTCTAGTATAATGTTGAATGGTTGTGCATTTTTTTTAAAATTTCTGCATCACATAAAACATGTTTGTGCATTCAAAAATTAAGAGAATTTGTGTACCAAGTGTATATTGATCTTGTGGACCTTGCACTTGCTTATTACAGGGTATGTAGCTACTAGTGAGGTCGTTGACGGCTCAACAATTGTTATATCTCATGGGAGTTCAAAATACTACATTCCTGTTTGTGACAAAGAATTGAAGTCTTTTATAGGACAAAGAGTTGAAACGACATTTGAGTTCTATAAAAAAAAATGCAACTACATGTGGATTTGATGTGTGTCATAGCACAAGAAAAATGCACAAATATGGTTCAACAATATGGAAATATATTGTTTGTAGTAGGGAAGGGCTCAAGAAGATGTCACAAAATTTACCTGATAGTGTGAGTGCGAGTTCAAAAGGTACCCCTAGCGCTCGATAAAGTATTAGGAAAAGGGAAAAAAGTGTAGAAGAATATATGAAGTTGTGAGACACCTTATATTAAATGGTGTAATCACTTTGGAGTTCATAAGGACTAAAAGGAATCTTGTTGATCCTTTAACTAAAGGATTAAACATGAAAATAATATTGGAATCATTGAGAGGAATGGGGTTGAAACATGTTTGACATGTTATCTTACACACATTTCTATGGGGAACAATGAGTAAAGAAAAGCGGTTGAGCATTTAATTTTCTTAATGACTTCATAGTCCTCTAAATGATGGTTTGTATGAGATAGACTTGATAAAGTGACCTATATAAGTACAAAAAGGAACATCATTTTTTAAAACCAGACTTGAGAAGTCCTTTGAGTGTACTCATGAGTATCCCAAGTATGTTGAGACTCACGTTGTCAGAACTCAATTGCAGGGTTGTATAGAAACAAGGTGAAGTGTGTGTTCTCGAGTTACGTTTTCTAATAAGATCAAATAGTTTATGAATTCGTTCGCTCTATTCAATTGAGAATATACTTAAGTTTCACTAAAGTTCTGCTTCAAATCAAAAGATACCAGTTCTTAAGCACTAAGCATATCAAACTCGGATCAGTGTAAAACTTCGCTTTAGTGTGGGAATGTGGGTGAAGACTAACTCAATTAATGCTTGTTTGTACTCAACATGTGGAAATGGGTTTTTGGCTTTTGAGTCATCCCATATAGAAAGTTTAGAGGTAAATAAACCTCCTTATATATTGTGGCCACTGTTGGAATAATATAGATGTGTGAGAGAAGAGAACCCCACACGCGCGTCGTTGCTGCAACCCATCCGGTACGGTCCAGTCTTGGTTTGCATGTGCGGTGCGGTGTGGTTGGGTCTCATTTTATGGTTTGCTATTTTAATTTCCGGATAAAGGGACAAACGGATCACGTATTAGCAATATCTATTGTTCTTCCATAAGTTCCGAGATTTACTAAAACGTTTTAAATTCAAGCTCCAGTTTGCAAAACATGGGAATAAGTTTTGACTCATTTCAAAATGGATTTTGTTTTGATTTCGTAGGTAATGGGGGAGTTGAGCAATTAGTGGGTAAAGTAACTTGCCAACTTTCCGGCCTTCTTAAGGGGGTGCTTCTCTTCTCCATGAACAACAACTAAGAAGCTCTTTCTCTTTCGAAAAACAAAGCAAACTCGCCCTTCTACTAGTTTGAGTTTCAATCAATACCTTATCTTCTTATCTGAAGTGCACAAATTCTAAGAGAGTTGTGCCAACCTTAGGGGGCTTACGCCATTTTTTACTTGCACCGGTATCAAGGCAATTTATTTCTAAGGCAATGAGCTATTGAGTTGTACCACGACACAACAACGAGGAGAAGAATCCCCCCAATAATCCTTTTTTCATAATCTCCTTTCAAAAGTGTACCCTTTCCTTAATATTTTTAAAACATATTTTATTTAATTTTAATGACTAATTTAGCCTTTATCTAATTTACCCTCATTCCATTGTTTGGGTACAGGATCATCCCTTCTCACCGTCGTAATAATCCCTTAGGAGTTGTCGACGTTGCCATCGATCACCGACGTAGACCTCGTATAGTCTCTGTAATAATTCTGTGAGCATTATAATATACATTCGATGTATTTTTTAGGCTTAGAATATTTGTTTGGGTACAAAATATTCAATTTCAGGGTTTAAACACGTGTTAAACCTTTCCCTGGGCAAGCGGATGCACGAGTGGCATTTCCGCGACCGCGGAAGAATTTTCGCGATCGCGGAAAAGTGACTCAACATCGTCTTCAAGCCTCTGCGCATTTCGCCGGTTGGGTTCGTCATCGATTCACCGGGGGAGAAGGTGGATCGCTTCGCCTGGCCGCCGTTACTCCTCTTCGGTGGCAATAAAAGGAGGCCGAGGTAGAGTGGCTCATCACCCAATCCGATCTCCCTCTCGTTGCTCTATGTGCTCTCGTTTTCTCTTCACCGGAGTTCGTCGTCATCGTAGCTGCTCGCCGGTGTGCCCAGGTGTTGGAAGTGGTGGTGCTTTGGAGGTCTCGTGGTGGTAGAAGTCGAAGCCCCCTCGTCCGAGCCATTGTCATCGTCGTCGTCGGTGAGCTTGATTCGATCTAGGGTTCGTCTGAGGAGGATCCGCGATCACGGACATGAACACCGCGACCGCGGATGGTGCCCAAAAATCCGCGACCGTGGATAGCCTTAGCAAACGCGGTCGTGGATTTGGACAAGCCGGTCACGGATGGGACCCTCGTTTCTTTCGTTTCCTTTCGTTTCTTTAAGATTCGTATTATTATTCGTATCGAATCTAACCTAGGGTTTCTTCGTGGGTTCGTTGTCGTCGTAGGAATCCGTAACCCGATTCCAGGTTCAGTTTCCGGACCTAGAAACCCTACATCGTTCGTTTGTCTCGATCAAGGCAAGTGGCGGTTCGCTCTTGCTTAATCATTCCATATTTCCTTTAGTTATCAATTATTTTGATTGTTAATTAAATTGGAATGAAATGTTGTTTTCATTTGGGAACAGATTTTATAAATGTGTGATTTAAAATGCAATATTATTATAGGTTGTATATACTGCTAGAAACAACGCTATTATATCTGTTATTACCGTGATGGTATTGGTGTGGACTTTATGTGTAAACTTAATTATATAGTTAGAACGAGTATTCGTAGGAACGTTATGTATCTCATTGCGAGTACTGGCTGTTTCTTTATAACCGTGGTGCGTAGGATGTCCAATCCCTAACACCCTTTCTTGGTCATGACTATCCCCTATCCGAGTATAGGGGAGGTGCACACATCTGGTGCCAAACATTCGGGAAATGTTCCCAAGATATCTCTCGTATCGAGATGATATATTATAAAAGCTTTAACGTGAAAATACGTTTTGGAATTAAAGAAGATAAGTACGGTTATGCACATAATTAATATACCCTCGGGCGAGGAGTACAACGTGGAAACCGCCTGGACTTCGGTTAGAGTAAGTCTTCTTTCCAATCTGGATTCGCATTGCGCGGTGAGGTTGGTCGTTGACCCAAATGATCAAGTCGTTTTTAAAACGCTTGTATGAAAACTATAACGTTCCCAAACATTTGTCATACTTTCCCATAAGACTCAATTCCTTTGGAGTCTTCTTTTCAGTGCATGTCTAAACTTTAATCATTCCGTGAAAGTTCCGGGTTATGTATCGTTCCTTCGGTTGTTATTCAAGGGACAATGATAGTAAACGGTTACGATCACTAGAACCATTCTGTTTTCACCCTTGCATAGTCTTTTATTAGACTAACCAACCGGGTTTTATTCCTTGCATGGTTGGCTGGTGTCATCCGTCCTATACGGCACATCAGTGGTTGGTTCCCAAAGTCTTAAAGTAACCAGTTGAAGAAGAGGCTTGCAGATGCGGATTTAAGTGCCGGTATTTCAAGGTTGTTAAGTATGACTTGAATGTATATTTTTTATAACCTAGTCATGTAATAGGTTTATTCTTAAAATCTTCCGCTGTGTAATTTAAAAGTCTTCCACTATAATTTCACTCTGTTGTAAATCATTATTGAGAAATCTTTTAATAAAAATGGTTGAGTTTCATTTAAAAATGTCTTCCATTGCTTAACCTTTCGTTATTTAATATGTTTATTTAAGATTAATTGTTCCGATTAAAGCCTAGGGTGACATTGGACAGTAATGTCTGAGGTCACTGGCGTGTGGCACTACCGACGTAAGTCAGGGGTGTTACAATTATGGTATCAGAGCAATGGTTTTAAAATTCTTGGCCTATTGTTAGGTTTGAGAATTTTCAAAAAATAATTTCGAAACTATTTTCAACCTATTTTCTATTAAAAAGGAATTTTGAGAATTCTAATGTTAAATTTAAAAGTCTTAATTATTTCTTGGAATTTAATTTAAAATAATGATTTAGCTATTTGAACTTCAAAAGCTATTTATAATTGTTTTATAAAATGTCGTGTTATAAGCGATTAAATTTATGATTGTAACTTTAAAAGTGCGATTTTTGTCTTAGTAAGAGTTTTGTGATAATCGTATCACTAGTTTAAGAAACTAACACTATAAATAATTATTTTTATAAGGTTTAAATGTATAAAGTATAAAGTTTGAAAGTATAAGGTTTTATAATAGATGGTTTTCAAACTTCTGCAAGATTCAAGTTGTTACTTATTCCTTAGATCCATTCTTAGGAATATCGTTTCTCCTTAGGTTTAATGTCATTTAAAGGTTGTCATTTCTCCTAGAGTTCCCACTTTCAAGTAGAGAAGAAGGTCGTTTCTGCGGTTAATGGTGGTGGGCCAGTCAGACTGATATAAAGTTATTAGTTTGGACCCTTATAATTCGTATCATAACGTAATTGACTTAGTGTCATGTACAAGTTGGAAAAGTTCTAAACTAAACGTTATGGTTCATCAACAGGTGATGGACACCTGATCCATCAACCAAGCAGCTAACGAAGGACCTAGCAGCAATTCTCGAATTCGGCTGAAGAATGCTATTCCACAAGGGGAAGATGCAGGATCTGGCTCACGTAATAATGACCCGACCCTGCGCATGATGTTCATCTGGGACAAGCGGACCCCCAAGCTGCACGGGGAGTTCCACCTCATGCCCCGATCGTGCTGAATGCGGCGACCATTGGGCAGATAGTGGGGCTAGTGGTCAAAGTATTAACGGCCCAGGTGATACCGCAAACCCAAGCGGCCCCCTTACCTCAAGTCGCAGCTAGTGTGGAGGCACAGATTAAGGCAAAGGGTGGGCAACAGAATCGCAGGGCTAGCTCGTTCAAGCGGCCGGCGTCGCCCACCAAGTTCGAGAAATCTGGTCGTGCTAAGACCAAGGTGACTCAGTCTGGCTCCGCCAAAGGCTCAGGCTGGAATAGCGGTGGGATTCAATGCCACAACTGTGGTAAAGCTGGGCACAAGAGTCCTAGTTGCCAAAAGATGAAGCGGGCATGTTTTAGTTGTGGGAAGGCAGGCCACATGAAGGCATACTGTAGGCAAAAGGGGCTAAGGCCAACACAACTATATCAGGCCTCAAAAGCTGGCAGTGGGCAGAACCCAAGAGCGGGAGTGTCTGCTTCGGAGCAATCTGTTGCTCATATGAAAGGCAAGGCGCCTATGGAATCTTCGGGTCAAGAGCAACGACTCTTTGTGATACGTCACCCCGACGGGAGGGAAGCCCTGTGCGAGTGGTAGTATTTTGTAAGGCTTTTGAGAATAAGGAGCGATGACTTGTGTCGATAGTCTCCATAGTTTAGTAATCTGTGTATTCGACTTTCTGTCAGTTGTTTTCTGTAAGGTTTCAAATAATAAAGAAGTTTTTCCTTGTTCCGGAAATTACTAAATTCGTTACTATTGCAAATTGTTCGTTCATACGAGACTCCGTGAGTGCCAAAAACAGTTTATGTCACGTGAGGATAAGGGCTGTCAGGACTTATAAAGGAGGGGTAACGTATGGAGCCTTGGTGTTCGTTCCCTACATGGTTAACACCAGGGGCGACTCTATTACTGAATTCCTAGATCCATTCTTAAGAATCTCTCTTTATTCTTGGAGTAATGTCACATCGGTATGACATTAATTACTCCCTTCGTTGAGCTGACGAGCGTTATCTAGTGAGTTGAGTTTTACCAAAATTCATTAATGTAAAGGAAACAAATGTAAAGGAAACAAATTTATGTGGTTAATGCTCTATGGGATGAAGAATTTTTCTCTCTCATATGTGTACCCTGAATATTTGTTTTGGTAAAAATACGTAAGAATGAACTATATGAAGTTCAGAATGCCTAGTTGTGAGGTCATACTGTAGTCATCTAAGTGGACAGATTGCTGAGAAGAGAATAAATGTATATAGGAGATAGTTCATAGGGAATTTTGGTTTCTCTAAAAGGATCATACTCTATTACGACCTGGAGTAAAACCTTAGGACCCAAGGGTGTGAAGTCATAAGTATTATCTGAGGTTTCGTTATGAGGCTTTCTTAAGAGAAACGACATAAGGATTGGATGGAGAGTGATCGACGTCTGTTGAGGCGATTTGATGTCACGTTTAGGGAAAGTAAAGTGATTGGCCGCAATTGTGCTAATTGATTTATCACGATCTTGTTTTGAGGAAACTAAAGATTTTGAGTTGGAAGTGAGCTTTAGGGCCAAATCTAATTGGGCCAAGGAACTGAATCAGTGAATCGTACATTCAAGGGATATAGAGTTATGATATCTAGAGATATACAAGGTCTGATATATGGATTTTAAGAGAGTATGATGTCTATAATGCCAATGATAGAGCGCTTTTTGGAAAATTAAGTTGTGAACGATTGTATTGGGAGAAAGCCCACTTAAAATTGAAGGGTTATGGTGTAGGGCCTAGTTATTCGGAGGATATCGATACCAAAGGATGTAGCATGGGAAATTGTCTCATGTTCGTTTAATGAGTGAGGTAACAAATGTTACTCGTTTATACCCATTGAAGGATTAGGACGTAAAGTGATTGATTTGATGACAAGGCATCAATATGGTATTTTTGAGTAAATAGAATTGAGGAAGCTTAAAGGTTTAAGTTAGAGATTGAATAATGGAATACGTTAGGTTAATCTTGGATAAATGGTAAGTATCCGTAAAGCAAAAGGGTGCTTGATTTGGGATAATAAATCGCATGAGGACAATTGACTACTAAGGATTTTTGGGTGTATAGCAAACTCGACCGGTAAAAGTTGTTACGGTTTTGAAGGTCAATAGTGTGGCATAAAGTAAGTATGTGGAGGATAGCAAGTAGACTTGAGGAAAGGTGACCCACGTTTATTAAGGTGATCGTATGGCACGTTTGGGTAAGATGAGAGTATAATCCTGTGGAATGGATTAGTAAATCATGTTGAGATAATCGGACATAGGTTGTGGTGTGATTAATTGTGGGATCACATGAGTAAAGATTTTGAGTTAAAGATATGGCACAAGGGCCAAATGTGAGTAAGGTAACCAATGAAATAGGTGAGTTGTGTATGTAAACAGTAAGGCCTATATGACAAGTGGAGTTACTAAGTTGAGGTATAGCGAATTCTATGTATGTACTTGAGGATCGGATTGTCGAAAGGAAGTTAGTCGAAAAATGTTGTATTCTTCTGTTTGAGGAGATCAAGGTCTTTATGAGGAATAGGGCAATACAGCGAGGTTATATTGGAGATTATAATGGATACTCTGATCAAGGCAATGGTAATCTCGTGGATGATCACATCTGTGCTAGCGAGAGTAAGGAATGTAGGCAGTATGTTGTAAGTGGAATCATGATCGAATAAATATTTCAATTTTGGTGATATAGGCTACGAAGACCAAATTTATTTAAGGATATCAACTTAAGAAAGATAAGGTATGTACTCTGAGAGAGGTTTAGAGAAAGGTGAAAGAGAAATGTGTTCTCTCATGCTTAAAGGTTTAGCGAGCCTATTGCGATGATTTTGGGAGACTATTATCCTAAGATAAATTATGACCTTGTGGATATAGTCACGCGTTGATACAAGTGTAACACGTGGAAATAGGATATGCGAGATAGTGGCGTGGTTGAGTAAACAGATCGTTTTCCTAGGAGCAAGCACAAGGATGAGATGGTTAAGGATACTAAGATCAGGTAGTGAGATTATGGTGAAACCGGTTCCTTTAGTTTAGCGATGCTAGTTTCGGGGTCGAAACTATTTTAAGGAGGTAGTAATGTAATAACCCTCATGTTACCATAGGGGTAATATGATAGAATGTATGTCTGGTGTAAGCAAGTTATAGAATTCTCTTAGGTTGTGAAGGGTCTAAATTATGGTTAACCTTACGTTAACTGTAATTTGAACCAACTTATAAGTTTTAACTTAGAAATGCTTGAACCAATTTACAAAGTGTGAAATGGGTTAGGCATGGTTAAACTTATACGGTTGGGTAACTTAGTATAAGGTCGCATCTCCGAGTTGTTATCAGCCAAGTTTCGGGGTCGAAACTTCTTTTAAGGGGGTAGTGATGTAATACCCCTCATTTTTAGTAAGGGTATTTGGGTAATTTCCCAACCCTCGTTCTGTAATCGCGACGCGTTTGGCGAAGTTCGGAATTTTTGTAACTCGTATAGTCTCTGTAATAATTCTGTGAGCATTATAATATACATTCGATGTATTTTCGAGGCTTAGAATATTTGTTTGGGTACAAAATCTTCAATTTCAGGGTTTAAACACGTGTTAAACCTTTCCCTGGGCAAGCGGATGCACGAGTGGCATTTCCGCGACCACGGAAGAATTTCCGCGATCGCGGAAAAGTGACTCAGCATCGTCTTCAAGACTTTGCACGTTTCGCCGGTTGGGTTCGTCGTCGATTCGCCGGGGGAGAAGGTGGATCGCTTCGCCTGGCCGCCGTTACTCCTCTTCGGTGGCTATAAAAGGAGGCCGAGGTGGAGTGGCTCATCACCCAATCCGATCTCCCTCTCGTTGCTCTATGTGCTCTCGTTTTCTCTTCGTTGGAGTTCGTCATCATCGGAGCTGCTCGCCGGTGTGCCCAGGTGTTGGAAGTGGTGGTGCTTTGGAGGTCTCGTGGTGGTAGAAGTCGAAGCCCCCTCGTTCGAGCCATTGTCGTCGTCGTCGTCGGTGAGCTTGATTCGATCTAGGGTTCGTCTGAGGAGGATCCGCGATCGCGGACATGAACACCGCGACCGCGGATGGTGCCCAGAAATCCGCGACCGCGGAATCCAAAACCGCGACCGCGGTTAGCCTTAGCAAACGCGATCGTGGCTTTGGACAAGCCGATCACGGATGGGACCCTCGTTTCCTTTCGTTTCTTTAAGATTCGTATTATTATTCGTATCAAATCTAACCTAGGGTTTCATCGTGGGTTCGTTGTCGTCGTAGGAATCCGTAACCCGATTCCAGGTTCAGTTTCCGGACCCAGAAACCCTACATCGTTCGTTCATCTCGATCAAGGCAAGGGACGGTTCGCTCTTGCTTAATCATTCCATATTTCCTTTAGTTATCAATTATTTTGATTGTTAATTAAATTGGAATGAAATGTTGTTTTCATTTGGGAACAGATTTTATAAATGTGTGATTTAAAATGCGATATTATTATAGGTTGTATATACTGCTAGAAACAACGCTATTATATCTGTTATTACCGTGATGGTATTGGTGTGGACATTATGTGTGAACTTAATTAAATAGTTAGAACGAGTATTCGTAAGAACGCTATGTATCTCATTGCGAGTACTGGTTGTTTCTTTATAACCGTGGTGCGTAGGATGTCCAAGCCCTAACACCCTTTCCTGGTCATGACTATCCCCTATCCGAGTATAGGGGAGGTACACACAGCTGGTGCCAAACATTCGGGAAATGTTCCCAAGATATCTCTCGTATCGAGATGATATATTATAAAAGCTTTAACGTGAAAATACGTTTTGGAATTAAAGAAGATAAGTGTGGTTATGCATATAATTAATATACCCTCGGGCGAGGAGTACAACGTGGAAACCGTCTGGACTTCGGTTAGAGTAAGTCTTCTTTCCAATCTGGATTCGCATTGCGCGGTGAGGTTGGTCGTTGATCCAAATGATCAATTCGTTTTTAAAACGCTTGTATGAAAACTATAACGTTCCCAAACATTTGTCATACTTTCCCATAAGACTCAATTCCTTTGGAGTCTTCTTTTCAGTGCATGTCTAAACTTTAATCATTCCGTGAAAGTTTCGGGTTATGTATCATTCCTTTGGTTGTTATTCGAGGGACAATGATAGTAAACGGTTACGATCACTAGAACCATTCTGTTTTCACCCTTGTATAGTCTTTCATTAGACTAACCAACTGGGTTTTATTCCTTGCATGGTTGGCTGGTGTCATCCGTCCTATACGGCACATCAGTGGTTGGTTCCCGGAGTCTTGAAGTAACCAGTTGAAGAAGAGGCTTGCAGTTGCAGATTTAAGTGCCGGTATTTCAAGGTTGTTAAGTATGACTTTAATGTATATTTTTATAACCTAGTCGTGTAATAGGTTTATTCTTAAAATCTTCCGCTGTGTAATTTAAAAGTCTTCCGCTGTAACTTCACTCTGTTGTAAATCATTATTGAGAAATCTTTTAATAAAAATGGTTGAGTTTCATTTAAAAATGTCTTCCGTTGTTTAACCTTTCGTTATTTATTATGTTCATTTAAGATTAATTGTTCCGATTAAAGCCTAGGGTGACATTGGACAGTAACGTATGAGGTCACTGGCGTGTGATACTATCGGCGTAAGTCGGGGGGTGTTACATGTGTAGGGCCGTAGGCTATTATATAAATTTGGTGTAGACTTATTTACATGCATAAGATTTCGTGTATGCTATTATATAAATTTATAAGTTCGTGTAGGATTATATATCATATTTGTGTAGGCTACTACATAATTTCGTGTAGGTTAATACAAAGTTTTCGTGTATGCTATTATATAAGTTTCATGCAATCTACTATTTAAGTTCGTGTAGGCTTCTATATAATATTCGTGTATTCTATTATATAAGTTTCGTGTAAGCTACTATATAAGTTCGTGTAGGCCTTTAAATAATATTTGTGAAGGCTATTACATAATTTCGTGTAGGCTTCTACGTAATATTCGTGTATGTTATTATATAAGTGTTGTGTAAGCTACTATATAAATTCGTGTAAGTTACTACATAATATCCGTGTATGCTATTAAATAACATCCGTGTAGGCCACTATATAAGTTTGTGTAGGCTTCTACATAAATTTGTGTATGCTATTATATAAGTTTTGTGTAACCGACTATATAAGTTCGTGTAGGTTACTACATAATATTTGTGTATGCTATTATATAAGTTTTGTGTAACCGACTATATAAGTTCATGTAGGTTACTACATAATATTCGTGTATGCTATTATATAAGTTTCGTGTAGACTTCTACATAATTTCGTATATGTTATTATATAAGTTTCGTGTAAGCGACAATATAAGTTCGTGTAGGCTATTATATAAGTTTCGTGTAAGTAACTATATAATTTCGTTTAGGTAAATACATAATTCTGTGTAGTCTAGTATAAAATTTTCGTATAGGCTTCTATATGATTTTGTGTAGGCTAACACATAATTTCGTATAGTCTAGTACAAAATTTTCGTATAGGCTTTTACATAATTTTATATAAGCTAACACATAATTTCGTGTAGTCTAGTATATTTACACAAAATTGGATTTAAGATTCCTACTTAGGATTGCATATTCTACACAATTGGATGTATACTTACACAGTTTTCATGGAATTCAATTAATGGATTTCAGTTCGTACATACATGTAGTCTAGTACAATTTTTTTGTGGAATTCAGTTCGTACATACATGCAGCGAACAAGAGGGCGGCGTGGAGAGGAGGGCGGGATGGGGGCGACGCGATGAGGACAACAAGCGGGCATCAGTCTAGCGGTCCGGCATGACTACGGTGATCCGGCAAGGCGGGGGTGGATGCGCTAGGGCTCTAATGGAACAGTGGATGAAGGAGATACGAGAAGAGGAAGGAGAGTAAATATACCTAATTGAGGATTTTTTTTCTATTTTTTATTAATCAATAAAGAGGGATAATTTAGTCCATTCATAGTAAATGAGTTACTAATTTTCTATTTTTATGATGGTATATATTTTTGAAACTTCCTAATAAAATAGGTAGACTTGAGTCTTTTATCCCAACAAGGAGTCTACATCAATCTTTGTCAGATTTACTATTTCTACAGTAATTGTTTTTCATTAGCATTATGTCGACCGCTAGTGCAAGTTTTTTTGTCATTAATGGCCATCTTGTGCATTGAAAAATCTCAATATAAATAAATATTATAAAAATTGGGCTCGTTTTTGGCAACTTTGTAAATTTTGAGTTTCGATTAAAAATATTTTTTTTTCTATATTTTTTAGTAGAATTGCTTCAATATATGACATATTTAGTAGTTATGGTAATTTTTAAAATTACCAACTAAAATTTACAAACCATAAATCCCATAACCAGTTTTTCAAACTCTACAAAAATATATTAAAAAAAACTCATAAGATTAAAATCAAAAATAAGAAACACATTAGGTTACCAAACAATTTAACTACTCAATTTTGTTCTTCAAGACTTTAAGAGCATTTAAATGGTAATTCCTAGAGTTTAAAAACAAATTAAGAAGAAAAAATGTCATATTTTTAACAAATAAATTAATCTTGATTCTTGTGCAGCCTTATTTAGGAGACTTTTTTTTTACATTAAATTTTTTTTAGTTAGTTAAAAAAATTCTATAAATTATCATTGTGGATGGGTCCTAACTCCTAAGAATCATTGGATGAGTATTTGTAAAGAAAAAGTAATCTATTTAGTTCTCCCTTTTGAGCTCTTAGAATGATTCTGACCCTACCATGCTTATGTGTCAATTTATGGATAATTCTCTTTTAAAAAATTTAAGATTTTTTTTTAATCCAAAAAGATTTAAAATAAAATCTTATCTAACAAACTTGGAGATTTTAGCATTATTATTTTTCTTTTAATAACTTTTTGATTTGATAAATGAAGCTTTTGACTAAATATGTAATTTTAAAATAAAGAGCAAATTCAAATATATATAATGGATTTTTTAAATAAATCCACGTAAATTTGATAGAAATAAAATCCACTTGATAGATTTCACATTTTCAAGATTTAATTAAAAATTATTTATGAAATTGAAATAATTGATGATGAATAAAAAATATGTATGAACCAAAATATCTATTATTGTTTCAATGAGTTGTTTTATAGCTATTATATATTTATTGGTGATTTTTCTCTGTGTTATTGTGATAACGGGTTAGAGATCTTATTTTTTTGAATGTTTGTAAAAATTTGGAAAGGAATATAGATCATATTAAATTAAATCAATTTTATAAATAATTCAAATGTAATCAAGTATGATTCAAAATCTATTAGATTGCTTTGTTAATGTGATTTGGAATTTTTTATTTTAAAACCATACTCATATTATTCATATTATGGCCGTAAAACCAAAATATTACGCTACGATGTACCACATATATTGTTTTTTCATACTCTAATTTTACACGCTATCTGATAATGTAATTTTAAAACAAAGAGAACATTCAAATATATATAATGGAGTTTTTTTCGATGGGTTGATCTCTTTTAAAGAATTATACATTAAACTCAAACATAAATTGAGTTCATCTCTTTTAATTATATGATTTATATTTGGATTTTTTTAGTCTTTTTCAAAACGGTTTTGTATAATATTTCAACAAATAAAGAATATTATATTGTGTTACAAATTTATGGGTAGGTGAAATTTTATTAATCTATCTATATATATTAAATCTATAATTATTGAATCACCTTTTTCAGGCCCATATTTATAAAACGAGATAATTTTCATTGATTAAATGTACTTAGATTTTAAAAACAAAACAATCTTCATCAAAATCACTATGTTGTTATTGTACCAATAATTTAGAAATTTTAAAGTAGCAAATCTATAATAAATCACTTTCTTCCCACCTTTTAAATTTTAACAAAGCGTCTTAACAATTATTTACATATAGGAAGTTATATAATTTGTATCCAAAGGCACCCATTCTTGAGAAACTAATATGTTAAAGTAATGTTTTTTCGTTTTCTTATTTTTTTTATAGCAATAATTTAGCAAACATTAAATTAACAAATCTTAACAAAATTTACACCAATAAATCTTAGCAAAATATGAATCAACAAATCTTCAAACTTTCAATGATTTATAATAAATAATTGTTAACACTAATAGATTAGATCGCACATAAATCATTAAACTTTAAAGATTTGTTGATTCATATTTTGTTAAGATTTATTTATATATCTATTATCTAGAGTTTGGATCATATGCGGAGCACTCTTCCCGTGCGGACGTGCGGAGCATGCACTTTAGGGCCTTATTTGTGCACTTTAATGTCTTAGTTGTGCACTTTTTCAAAAAAAAAAATTCTTTTACAAATTGTTTTCCAAGCATTTTTCAAAATTTTTACAAAAGTGCACAAATAAGGCTCTAAAGTGCACAAATAAGGCCCTATAGTGTATGTCCGCACGTCCGCACGGGAAGAGTGCTCCGCACCGGAACCGCACTCCTATTATCTATATTAAAGTTGGCTCTTTTTAAGTCACCGGAGTATTTTTAGGCTTAAGTTGTTAAGGCTTTATTTTTTTTCCTTTTTCTACTTATTATTATATTAAATAATCAGCAAAATATAAATTAACAAAAAAGACCTTAACAAGATTTTCAAATTAATTAGCTCTAAATTTTAAAATCTTATCAAATCTTGACCAAAATCGCATCAAACTAACTTATTTTTGCAATAAATGATAATGTAATTTTCTCTTTGATGGAAATGTAAATGTGATACATATATTTTTGTTAATGCAACAATAATATTAATTGGCATTTAACATCATCAAAAAAATAATTAATTAATAAATATGAATATTAAATATTGTATGAGGTTAAGTTATATACTTAACTTTAGATACCATATATTTTAATGATTTTTTTTGTAAACATCACGAATTAGTGACAAACTATTAACAAATTACCATGTAAGTTAATTAGTATATTGACATAGCAACAAGATTAGTGAACCCACTTAAGTTAATTAGTAACAGCCTTTAGATAACATAATTTTTTTATTTACTTACAATGCATTCACATTTTGAACTTTAAATAAACCGACGTAAATTTGATAGAAATAAAATCCACTTGATAGATTTCACATTTTCAAGATTTAATTACAAATTATTTATGAACTTGAAATAATTGATGATGAATAAAACAATATGTATGACATATTTGAAATATAATTCAATTGTTTTTTTATTCTCCAATTAAGTTAATTTAGTTTATTAATAATTACGATAATATAAATGCCCAGCATATATATAATAATAAAACAATGAGTAAATTATTATGATTTTATTTTCAATAATATCATCTCAATGTCTAAAACGTAAATTGAATATTACAAAAGGTATAAAAAAAACAAAGCCAACAAAAGTAATATTCTATCAACAAACTTAAGAAGTTTTAAATATAATATAGATATAAACATGTCATCAGTAACATATTGTTGAAAGATTGACAAATACATCGTACTAACCTATTGAATTGAAGAAAAAATAGTATATTTCAGTTCATAAATTCAATCTCGGATACTATTTTACTTTAAGTATACAAAAAAATGTTCTTGAGAATTGGTTAAGTAACATGTACAATCATATTTTTTACATATATTTCGAGTGAATTTTTTCTATAATGTTATATATATAAATCCAGTCACTTTCTTTCGATTAGTATGTAAATGTTTGGAAAAAATCTAATATAATTACATGTCAGTATATTCTCATTTCATGTATTTCTTATCTTTTATAATCATGTAATCATTAATTTATATTCATGTGACGTTTATTCGTATACTAAAATTTTATTATATAAATATAAGTTGACTCGTGCATGACACGAGAGTTTAAACTAGTAAACATAATACACGCACAAGTTGTCGCCTTGTAAATAATTAATTTTGCTATATATAATAATTGAGATGCTTTCAATTATGGATTGGCCATTTTTCTAAAAGACGTTACCAACTACAATTATTAACTCGTCATGTGGAACACGATCTTTAGCAAAAATATAATAAAAACATTAAAAGGAAAGATTTTTTAATCAATCTACATATAAAACGACAAGGTGTGGACCTCCTCGAGTGATGGCTTTCCAAGCCCTTGCAATCACATTATGCATGTGATTACCCGA
The DNA here is from genome assembly GCA_027886185.1 of Rheum nobile. Classification (NCBI taxonomy): domain Eukaryota; kingdom Viridiplantae; phylum Streptophyta; class Magnoliopsida; order Caryophyllales; family Polygonaceae; genus Rheum; species Rheum nobile. Next base: position 11,701,279 of record WOAB01000011.1, read on the forward strand.
CATGTGTTTCCACTTTTCATCCAAAGGAATTCCAGTAAATACTTAATTTTAATCAGTGTAACAGAATTTTGTCGGTTGAAAAGAGAAATGACGTATACATTACAAAAGAGTCTTACTCTGAATAGGGTAGGAAAAAGTTTATGGTAAGAAAACGCATCAATAGTACATAAAGAAGTGTACATATTGATAATAGAAAACGGTTCGTGTACGAACGGTTTTTAAAATGTGAAATTGCGGATAAATCTCTATCATTAGATGGGGTGATCGTGTGACTTGCGTTTTGCGAGGGGGAGGAAAAGACAACAATAACGCGCATGTTCTAAATACGCACCCGCCTTCTTTCTTGTTAAGATATTTTTGTTAATTTATATTTTGTTTATTAATTAATTTAATAATAAATAAAAAATAAATAAAAAATCTCAATAACTTGGGCTTACAAACACTCTCGTGATTCAAAAAAGTTCAACTTTAATAAACTAGATTTTTCATGTTTTATATTTAATTTTGTTATATTTTACCTTCAGAATTTACACTAGTGCTTTCATTTGTTTCAGACGTTTTGGACAAATATGGAGGTGATTCAAGACTTTCTTTGAGGATGCCAATAAGTAAGAGATGCGTTAATGGAGTGGAGCAGGATGATCTAATGTTGGATTTGAGGCCCACATAAACTAATGGGCATGGCGGTACTCAACTTTATGCTTAGGCCCACTAAAAATTCATCAGGCTGAAAGGCAGCGTTTTGGTTTGGAGGAGGCTGTACAACTTCAAAGAGGGACCGAGACCGACGCAAACTGGGACGATGCAATGCAGTTGGTGTTTGGTGATAATGGGCTGCTTGTTCTCGTTATTATTGAGATCTGAGACACCTATGTAGAGGAGTTCTTTTTTTTGGGCTTAGATTATTTTTATCAATTTTTATTTGGATTGGCTTTATTCTCGATATATAAATACGGGATCTTAGTTTTTAGAAGGGGCGGCAATGTTTTCTTATCCCATGCTTATATTGAACTAGAAATCGAAGCACGAGCCTTTTATGTATATGTAATGTCACGATTTAAATTTGAGTTTCTAATATATAAATTGTTGTTTCATGTTTTATCTTAGACGATATATTATTTAATATGTATTTAAATATAATATCTAAGTATTGACAAAAAAAATGTAATATTTAAGTATTTTAGGTATAAAATGCTATGATTGTACGAAGTACAATTTTATTTATTTATTTTGGTCAGAAGTTCAATTTAAATTTTGAATTAAGGTGGTAGTTATTTTTTGTAAGGATGCGTTTTTTCCTTTGAAAATATTTTATAAATGCCTATCTAATTATACGTTGTGCTTGAACTCGAATATTTGTAAGAAACTTGCTACAACAACTCTCATTTCTTACATGCTCCACTACCCTTCACATTTCTAATTTTTTGCCTTTATCTTACAAATTTATTGCATTTTAATAATGTCTTTTTTGTTATGATTTAGTTATTAATATTCATTAATATATCATTTTATTTATTTGGTCTGAAATATATATCGTTTTATTAGTCACGTTGACTTTACATATTCCTAGACATTAATATCATTTTAATTAAAATATATTAGTCATTAATTCCTATTCTTATTAAATACGAAGTAATATAAATAATTGGTGACTCTACATTTTCTTAAACCTTGTTACATTTTATATAAAAGTACATTAGTTATTTTATCGATACTTGCTTACTCTTCTTAGCGAAATTATAATTCATAACTTCTTCCTTGTACATTTCATATATGAGAGTGAGTACATGTCTATTATTTCGGTTTTCATCCTTGATTAATTCTTCTAGACTAACACCAATGAGGCCAAATTTAGTATATATACATGATGAGTGTAAAATAAATATGTATAAAATAGAACAATAAAAATCATCCTTAACCAAAATAACAACACATCTACCTAAAACGATTTAGTACAAAAAAGAAACTAAAAATACAAACCTAATTGAATTTATGCTACCAATAGTTGAATGGTTTACATCGTCCATAAATAGTTTGCTTTATTCTTTACTAACAATTAGTCGTCCTAAATCGATTGTCTTTGTTCTCCTTCTAGTGAAAGCTATTGGTGCATGATGTAAACAATCGATGCCTCAATAGTGCTATTAGATTATCCAATTCTCTGACATCTTCACATAAAATTAACCTATCTCGATCAAAAGATAATTATATTAATAAATTTAAACCGATATATGCAAGTATTATAGACTACAAAAGAGATCCAAATACATATAATCAAGGATAATTTACCGTGAGGTGAATATATACTTGCAACATCGACAATCGGGAATCCTCATTCATATCTTTAACTTAATAATTATGCTTACTTTAGTGACCATGTCTTTCTAAGGTGTTGCCCACTATCTCCCAAGCTTCACTATATGACTTTCTAAGGCTAATTTCCATATAGAAGAATGAGATGATGGATGCCCAGAGAAAATGAACGGAATACCACCGTTTTTGCCCTTTTATAGATGAAAATGTTACTTGGAAAGTGAAGCCATTTTGACATATAACCGTTTAGACATCTTGACTATAATTTGTTTACAACCATTCACTGTGTACTAAATACGAGAGTTACGTATAGTAATTGGATAATATTAAAATAGGAGTAAATGAGAGCAAAATATAACGTATACAGTAGGTAGTAACTATCACTAATTGAGATTTAGGTTAAAAAATGAGTCATAACCTAAAGAGTAGTCCGTACGTAGAGGCAATATTTAGCTGAAAAAAGTGTGTGAGGGGAGGGAATAATTACTTATAAATAGTGCTCATTTTTATATATACACATAATTATGCTATGATATATTAAAATAAACAAAGAAAAATTAATTACTTAAATTATAAAGTAGCCTATAATTATACTTATGTATTTTATATTGGTTTATAAACCCTATAGTAAAAACCGATCGGAAAATCTAACATATTATATATATATTATATACTAAGGGTGATAAACTAATCCTACAAGCAAACTATAACTTTAGGCCTATTTAAGCCTTTGATTTTGTCTTTAAAAGTTAACATTCAATGACCTAGAATGCTAACTTTTAAATATATATAGATAATTTATTGATGGATAGTTTAAATCTTTTGAATATTTCTTTATTCATGTTTGGCTAAAATCCTAGTTTCAAGGTTAGGGTGATCGCGACGATATGTATGTAAATAAATTATTCTTTGCCTGAATTGAAATAGTACTTGATTCATTTATGTTGTGCTTTATGTCATAGTAGTCAATGCGAATTGGATTCCTATTAGGATTTTAGACCGAAAAGAGATACCAATAATAGGATAACTAGATAAGGTATGAGACAGGTAGGAGATTATTTGTATTAGATCCCTAGGAGTTGAACATGAGTGTTATTTATGCGACAACAACTTAATTACTCTTGGGGATTAATAAACTATCATAAACATTCTAGGTTTGAGTTGGTTTTAGCGGAACGCGACCACGAGTGTTATTTCAGTTTATCCCTAGACTGTAAGTGCTTAAAGGGTTTGAATGTGATTAGCTCTGCGCGACAATGATTGTTAGTTAGATTCATGCACATTACTATCATTTGACAAGAGTTAGTAGATTACCTTAGATGACTTACCTTTAAATAATTTGAACTAGATTCAGGCAAAGTGTGATTTTGTTTATTGAAGTATTGTTGTGGTGATCATTAACCTTAAATCGTATTTATCATATTGGTTATATCCTTTTTATTTATTTTTATTAGTTAACTTAGTTATAAAATTATCTAATTCCTTATTTTCACATAATAGTTCATTGATAGAGTATCAATTGATATTACATTGGTATCTGTGAGATCGACACTTGACTAGTACAACTGATTCCATACACTTGTGTATAGGTTTTAGCAACATCACATGTTTTTGCCAACTTGGGCCAAAAGTTATCCAATTATTGTATTTATTCATACAAACTGATTAAGTAATATTTAAGAATTATTTTTATGGTTTTATTAGTTAGATTACTTTGAATGGGTCGAGCCATTGACTTGTGATGGCCAGGCCATTATCTAGCTTTCATTTACGCATGACCTAATTTGTTTAGTACTTAAACTCGTTTTTCCTTCAATGAAAAGCATGTTGAAAATTCAGGCAAACTTGGCTAAGTATGCTTGAAGTATTTTTTACTCAAATATTAAAGTGTTCACGTTTCATGTTCTCTTATGCGAGAGATCCGAGTGTGAGACATTCTCCCCATCAAACCTAGCGTTGTTGCACATATAATTTTGTGGATTTCTTGTGGATCCATATAAAACAACTATACAAAGTTTCATCAAGTTTGGAGCAACATTGTCGAGCCAATATTAAAACCCTATTTGATAGCCGATGTAGGTGCACATCGAGAAATTCATCCAATCAAATCTTATGTTTTGAGCACGAAATTTGGACACCCTTTAGTTAATCCACTAAAAGAAGCCTCTGCAACATTTGGTGCCATTTGGAGAAGAAACGCATAGTCAACTTCGTAACGCTAGTTTGATTGTCGGTGACCCCTCGCGCAAGTCATCGGTGGATGACTGTGCTCCGACACTTTTGGAGCAATAGTTGGTTAACAAAAGCTAAATTTGGAGAGTGAATTCTGGAATTGTTAAGGAACATATTTAAAGAAGGAAGAAATAAAGAACGAAACTTGCTAAAGATGGACCTAAACGCAATGTGAATGAGGCTTTTCACATATCAATTAAACCCCCATAAATCATGTTCTTACGAAGGGAAGGCACATACAACACATAGATTAAACACAATGTTTTTCCAGTTTTCAAATTTGAGAAGAATCTCCCCTTTATTGAGAACTTTAGAAATGCTGGAGTTTCCTATGTAATCATGTATGCCTTTAGAAGCATGTTCAAGATTTAACAACACGTGTTTGTTGGAACATAAGTGCCTAGTTTATCTAGTGTCGACGATCCATTCAGTCATGTCGACCATGTTCACTTATGAAATAACACCAGCCAGACCTTCTTTAGTCAGTTTTGCTTGGTTGTTGTCCTTGGCTTGGTCCTAATTAGAATTACTCTTTGCAACATCATTTCTAAGATAAAACTGAGAGCCATATGACCAAGTTTTCCACATAAAAAGCCTCCTTCCTTGATGTTTTTTTATCTTCCCTCCTTTTCTTCAAATTATGGCCTTTTTACTATAGAGCTTTTTTATGTCCAAAAACACCGAAAGAGGGTTGGTTGTGTTTCTTCTTAAACCTATCATTTTTTCTGAGAATAAGTTTGAACAATGTTAGCCTTAACTAAAGAATTCGAAAGATTAGATGGCTTATCTTTGAAGCGATTTGCCTCTTCAATATTCATGTGCATGACTAACTCTTCTAGAGTCGTGTCCTTTTTCTTGTGTTTGAGATGATTGCGGTAACTAGCCCACGAATCTGGAAACTCTTCAATGAGGAAATTAGCAAGCAGATACTCGCACATCTTCATTTTTTAGCAAGGATATCAACCAACTTGTTCTCATATTCATTAAATTGTTCCATGATAGGTTTATCATCAAGGATGTGGAATCTCATAAATTTTCCAATAAGATATTTCTTATTCCTCACATCATCTGAACCATACTTCTGTCCAATAACATATTTCTTCTTCCCAGCATCATATGAACCATACTTCAAAAGCAAATCAAACAAAGAGTTTGACATATGGTTCAAAATGATACCCCTTACAATCTTATTGTCTTGATCATATTTTTCGATTTGAGCAGCAATTTCATTTGATTTCACCGCCAATTTTACCGCATCAACAACATCTTGAGGCCACCGTTATTAAGCCGGATGAAGAACATAAGTGATCGTGAAAGCAACATGAACCTCAAAAGAGTCATCGACTTGGTGATGTTCGAAGACGATCATGAGCTTCTGGGACCAGTGCTTGTAGTTTGCTTCAATGAAAGGTTGAAGTATGGACATATCCAACAACTTGATGATGTGGTTATCCATTCGATCGGTGCCTTAGAAGGAAAAATCCCTCATGTAGACTCATTGATGTAGGGAAAGGAACTCCGAAGAGAGATTGATGTAGACTCATTGTCGTGTGATGGTACAAGTCAAAAGAGGCATAGACCCCCAAGGTTAGCACAACTTTCCTCGAATTTGTGCACTTCCGATAAGAAGAGAAGAGATCGATTGGAACTTGGACTAGTAGAAGGGTGGGCTTGCTTTATTTTTTGAAAGATAAAGATATTCTCAATCGTGTGTTCATGGAGAAGAGAAGAAACACCTTTAAGAAGGAAAGTATGGAAGTTAATTCAGCCACGATTTTCTCAACTCCCCCATTAACTACAAAATCAATTTTGAAATCAGACAAGAATTGTTTCCCAAGTTTCGCAAACTGAAGCTCGAATTTAAAACATTTTAGTAAATCTAGGAAGTTACGTAAGAGCAATAGGTATTGCTAATATGTGATCCATTTGGCCGTTTATCCGCAAAAGAAAAAGCAAACCCATAAAAAGAGACCAAGCCCCACCACACCGCATATGGGGATCGGATCGGACTGGACGAAGGGAGGAACATGCATGGGGTTCTCTCTTCTCACCCATTTTTACCATTCCAACAAGGGGCCACAATATATAAGGATGTCCATTTATCTCCAAAGTTTCAATGTAGGATGACTCAAAGGCCAAAAACTCATTTCCACATGTTGAGTACAAACAAGTACTAATTGGGTTGGTTTTCACCCACATTTCTTATGGGTTGAACTAACTAAATATATCTTGCACCGAGTCAACAACAATAGTTTTTTTAATTGTTGCTTGAATTCTTGCTACATGAGAAATTTTGTTGTAATCTTGTGCACGACTTAATGCTAATGAAAAGCAAGTCCTTATGGGATCGTTAGAATCGATAGAATCAATATTATATACAAGTGTATTTGTGATTTTGTTTAAATTTCTCAAATTTTGGGTTGTTAACTCATAAGTGAACTCAAGGTAATTGGGCTATTGTATTGATGGACTAATAGACCCACTATGACACATGCTTAGTCCATTAACCTATTTTTATAAAATTAAAAAAAAATCAAGAATAAGCTGAAATCATTTCACCTACATCACATAGTTAATTGTGGAGACTAATTACATGTTTATAATATTCAATTGGTATTACATCTTAATGAGTTAGAAGTGGCTTATCTTCTATGCAAAATGCATCTTACTAAGTATTGGACGTTCTCTAGGCGAAATACTAATTTATTTATTTTTCCAAATATAACTAATATAAGATTCCACATATCATTAATCAAGAGATTAAAGTGTTGATGTGTTGAGAAAATACCATAATTATACCTCAGGGTCGGTCGTGCACTTGTGAAGGAGAAACTTGGAGTTTTCATCTTGTTTTAGCAAACGTAAGCAATGTGATGCAGTATTGTGCTCTTGTGGATCAAGTACACGAGTCACACTTGAGGATCTCATCTCCAAATTGATCTTATCAAGTAGATTTGCATCAAAAGGTATGTTACTCTTTTCGTATATGATTCATATTGGTTTATACATGAGATCTTAAGTTAGATGTTAGAAAAATATTTTTTGAAATTCCGCTAAAAGCGTCTAAATCTCATCAGTTTATGCAAAGTTTATGTAGGATAATCATCCATGCTAAGACAACTTTGTCTATTTATGCACAGATATACATTTTTTACTCTAAAAACATTTTTATTAAGAATCATATAATTACCTCCTTCAGCAATTGAAATACAAGAATCGGTTATATATGATGACTTAAACCTTCTCTTCGATCTTTTGTTCCTTATACACGTACTCTTTCAAGTTTATGGTTTCTCTAGCTCACTTCATTTGAGCAATAAACAAATCCATAATCATACAAAGAAATTAGTTTGAATATGTGCTCCATATAAATTATATAGGGTTCTTTGCATCTCAAATCATCATGGTTGTTCAAAAGTATTTCACGAGGCCATTGTGTTGCCAGTTTGGAGCTACAGAGTTGTTCAAACATGTTAATTGGACACTTTATCAAAAGGACGTAGGAGCTTTCCTTGATTTTCATAGACCATAAGAGTTTGTTCAGTAATTTCACCATGGTGACGCACTTGGTCATTAATTTCCAACAACCCCATAATAAAATCCCTCAATATGGCAGTCAGATGATCGGGGTATTATAACACATGTACGCTTGTAGATGAGTGAACTCGACGTAGATGAATGAACGTCGGCCGAGTTGAGAAATGTACACCAAGTCAAAGTCATAGAAGTGAGGGAGGATTGAGCAGTGAGTCCAAGGTGAGGGTGCACCACCGACCCTTTGGGGGTGCTCTCTTGTTGGATAGAAAAATGACAACCCTTTTTCTATGGGCCTCTATAGAGTTATGGGTTGCCCTTCTGCTATTCAATAGGAGAGCAAATCCAAAGAGTGGTGAACCCTTACCTTGGACTCACAACTCCATCCTCCTCCACTTCTATGACTTTGACTTGGTAACCGCTTCTCAACTCGAATGGCGTTCCCTCATCTATGATGTGTTCACTCTGCTGAGAGCATACATGCGTCAAAATGGCCTTGATCGTCTCACCGTCATCTTGAGAGATTATATTATGGGGTTGTTGGATATTCATGACCAGAGACGTCACCACGATGAAGTTGTTGAACATATTCTAGTGGTGTATGAAGACCAAAAGAAGCTCCTACATCCCACTAGAAGAGTGGTGAGGATAAGCACGCCGAGTGAATATGCAAAGTTGGCAAAATTGTTCTATGATTGTTTTAGAGGGTTGCCATGGTATGTCGATCGCAAGTCCTCATCTTAATGACATCTTATAGTTTATGATGACAATTACAATTCTAGAGCAATGTCAATGAGTCAGATATACGTCACACATTCTCACTCCAACATGAAATATATGTGTGCTCATCCCTGGAGTATGTAAACTTGGCAAATTAAGCAAAATATAAGTTTTAAATTATAGTATATGACATGTCATATTCAATTTAGATAGGTAGATATTGTCCCTTATATAATAATACCCTATATCATGCTTTTGATTTTCCAATTCTAAATCTCAACTATTAGTTGCCAAACAAGCTCGTACCCTATATCCCGCCAAATAACCCCCTACCGGCATGTACTCCATTAGTGTCGGTATGAGTAAGGATAATGATGAGGGAAATAATATATTTTCTAAATTATTTTAATTAGTTATTTGTTTAATTAAAAAAGATAATTAATTATGGATGAAAAATTGGATAGGTTGGTTATTTTACGTTAATTGTGCAGCCTTTATTAATTAAGAGACAATTAATGGGCCTATTAAGTGATAGGCACATGAGTAAGATTACAATGCAAGCCCAGGTACTTAATACCCTAAAACTCGGCTTTTCTTCCCCTCTTCTTAGGTTCTTTTCTCACAAGCAGCCTCCATGGGAGCAATTTAAGTTATTTGCCTGACTTGAGCGTCGAAGGGGCTTTAGGGGAGATCCAACCCTCTCGTTGACTCTTTCATTGATTTCAGGACTATCTGAAAGGGAGTTCTCTTCGTCTGGATTGTGGAGATTCGCCGTTTCATCTTCAAATTTAAGGTGGTTCAGATTCTTGTTACTACATTTGACGCCGTCTATGGGAAACGATGGAGGCGATTCTACGATCGGATCAAGGACGATGACGAAGCTCTAGGCCGGACATGGAGGAGGTCCGACTATGGCGAGAAAAGCAGCTTGGTCACTTTCGATGGGGCCTACGTCGGAGGAGAGCGCCTCATCCATCAATTCGTGAAGAGCGGGCAAGTGGTCAGTGTTCCATGACCACCAGGCAGTCGATCAACCGCTTGAAATTTATAAGAGATTCCACATAAATGGATCAAAGGAAAAGAACAAGTAGTAGGGTCAGATATTTGCATGGAGTTTGGCATTCTTGAGACTGTGCCGACGGTATTCAACATGTCTTGCAATTTTTCTTTCTTCTTCACATAGGCACGGCCAACCACGCCACTTTGAGGCCAAGTTGTCGTCGGAGCAAGGGGCATTGCCGCCATCAAGACACATTTCTTGACTCCTCCAAACACCAGGGAAGCAACCGAACCAACATCGAGTCGTTCCATCCCCATTTGAGTCGTGGACGAGCCAGTCGAAGTTGGCCTGGTCCGTGAAAAAATAGAGTGTTTATGCCCCGTTTACACCCACTTTACGCCAGCCTGGATGCTACGGCTGCCACCACCAATCTCCTCCGGTGATACCTTGTAGCGTCACGAGTCCGTATACACCAGCACCACTCAATTTGGACTTCGTTTAAGCCCGTATGAGTTATCCAAAGTAGGCTCGTTAAAGGGAGAAGTCTGGAAATTTTCAAGATTTGTGCATGAACTAGCCTCTAAAATAGGCGTTGGACAAACGCAGGAGTAAATCACTAATTAAGGCCAGGATCAGAAGCGTGGCAACAAAGATCGTCCATCTTTTACAAAGGGAAACCAAATGACGGTTAGGGAGGACTGATAGCCGTGACACTAAAATTAGTGGTTGGGGCAACCAAGGTCCTCATAAGGCAATTATACAACGACAACAATCGACAACAGGAACGTGATACAAGTCAAACGAAGGTCGTTCAGGGAACTTGCCTGTCATGGAATATCGATGACCTCAACCCAAGCATAAGAAAAATTAAGATCTCGCTCGTCAGCTAAGTTTTCTGCCATTCCTTTTGAGTACATGAGAAAGCATCACATGCTTTTAAAAATAGTTATATCGGCGTATATTAATCGCTGTGAAATGCTAAATCGCGACTGATCATGAGTCAAGTCATGAAACTGTCAATTTAATTTCTCTATGATTATGTTGATAGCATGACACATGATGCCTTAAGCACTAGCCTACAGGCCACAGGGGCACAAGCTGCCATCTCATTTATAAGTAAACAAGCCATAGGGGCACGAGCTACCCGAGGTTTTCCCCGACGTACTTTCTCTTATATGTTTAAGAGCTATCATAGTCGTTACTTTGTTGAAACATGGATTTGGACATTTCAATGCATTATCACTTGTTTAGTATATATTGTTGACATTCCTAAGCACAAGAAACGAAATTTAGCAAACAGAAGCAGCAAAGAGTCAACAAGTCGTTGTCTTCTTAGTGCACAACAAACAAGATCCATGGCACGCCAAGGGCACGCTGAAGAGCGTAACTGAGCAAGCAAGTCGCTACTCATCTAGGTCGGGTCATGGGCTACAACGAGTCAGCAAGTAGCTGCTCTCTTGTAACCGTCTCGGATTACAATAAGAAAACCGAGCTAGCAAGTCGCTACTCATCTAGGCCAAGTCACGGGCTACAACGAGTCTGTAATAACCCTCATTTTTAGTAGGGGTATTTGTGTAATTTCCCAACTCTACTTCTAAATAAAGGTATTTTGGTAATTATTTCATTATTCCAAAAATAGAAATAAAATAGAGTTCTTGTTATAAGTTGTTACAAATTGTAAGTTATAAATTTATTTAAATTATTCTAAACATTATGTTAAGTCTTAATTTAAATAAAACTTATCAAATTTGGCCTAGAATATTTAAATCAAGTTTAACATTTTTTTGTTACTGATTTAAGTATGGTTAAATTTACAAGAAAAATAACCTAAGCTTATTTTAGCCTAAGTTAAATTTTATATAATTTAAATTTGGGTTAAACTAAATATTACAAACTTAATATATTAATTTGGACAACTTTTGTAATTTATTAAAAGTGAAAAGGGAATTTTGCCACAAACCTAAAATAAGAGGGTCACGACCGTAATTTTCGGGAAACGTTTTCTTCAACCTCCAACGGTTGTCCTCGCGAGCTCAAACATGGCGTCTAATGGCGGTTCTGGGCAATTTTTCTAGCCGATTAATTCAATTGATCCATGGGAATTTAAGAGGGGCTTATCCTCCACGTAAACCATCAGTCAATGTGGATTAACAGAGGCTAGATTGACGGGATTTTGCTCCCAAAACCTTAACCGTGTCATTGAAGTCGAATTGAAGATTTGGAAAATTCGATAAGATCGTCTTCAATGGGGACAAATTGATTGAGGGATTATACTGGGGATATTCTTCTCAATTCGACCCCAAATCATCCAATTTCAAACTTCCATCCGAAGAACCCTAGAAATCGAAACCTCTGTGTTCATCCCCGAAATTCGAGTGTTGTGGAGTTTAGTTCGAGCAATTGAAGGCATCACTAGTTGCGTCCACAAGTCCTCTTCAAAATCCCTAAGCTTTTGACGCCGAAGAGCCACCACCGACGGCCAATTTTACCCATCTTCGACGTGGTGCCATTAGCGAGTTCGGTGAGCTTTGGGTTAGGACCGATTTTTACGAATTGGGGTTTAATCTAGTTTGTTTTGGCTTAATTTGGTTTAGACTAAATAATCCAGATTATGATAAATTTTTTGAGATTAATTTGAATTTATAAAAAAATAAAATTGATTTAATTAAAATTGTTATAATATTATCTTATATTATGAATGGGTAAATTTTGACTATTCATTTAGATAATATTTTGACTTAGAAAGTTTTAGGATTATAAATAAATTATTTTATTAATTTATTTATGTCATGGTTATTTAGAATATACGACTAATTAATTTTTAATCGTATAGATAATCGTTTAATTAAAAAGCCTTGAAATTGATTTATTTATGAGTAAATAAATCCAATTAAAAACCGAGACATTGTCTATCTCAAATTAAAAAGCCTTGAAATTGATTTATAGGTTGCTAGGTAACATTGGTGTGGTTGTTGTGAATTGATGTGATATATAATTGCTAGATATCACGAGTATTCGTAGGAACGTTATTTCCTTGCGAGGTTAAGTCGTTTCTTTATAACTTGGTGTTAGAAGGATTATTGCCCTGATGCTTTTGGTCATGACCTACCCTTATATTGCATAAGCGGTGGTGCACTTAGTTAGTGCCAAATGTTCGGGATTTATCCCATTCTTTATCTCTTACGAGATTGGTTGTGGAAATAAAAGTCTTAACGTGAATGAACGTTTTCGAACTAAATAAGATAAGTGTCTTGTGCACATAATTAATATACTTAAGTACAACGTGGAACCCGTCAGGACTCTTGTTTTAGAGTAAGTCCTCTTTCCAATCTGGATTCGCATTACGTGGTGAGGTTGGTCGGGGACCCAAATAATCAAGGTCGGTTTTCAAACTTTGTGTGATAAATCTAAACGTTCCCAAACAATTGTTCATACTTCCTAAAGACTCAATCCCTTTGGAGTCTTCTTTTGATTCATACGTTTTCCTTCTATTCCGTGGGAATTTACGGGTTATGTATCGCTCTTCTCGTCTATTATTCGAGTGACAATGATAGTAACCGGTTGTAATCACAAGAACCATTTTGTTTGAACTCTTGTTTAGTCTTTCATTAGACTAACCAACCTTCTCTTTTCTTTGCATGGTTGATTGGTGTCATCCGTTCCTTATGTCACATCATGAATAGATTCCCAAGTCGAGAACGTGGGAAGGCAACGTTGAAGGCGGCTGCGTTTTGCTTTAAGATAATTGTTATTTGTTTTTCAATAAAGGTTAAGGATCCTGTTGTTAGTTTAAATAAATTATCCCGCTGTACTTTTGATATACTGTAAGGTTGCTTTCTTTTGCAACGTCATTTATTTGTAAAACATTGTTTACTTTAAATGTATTGTTATTATTCTACATTGTCTTTTGCGATCAATACTGTAATGCCTTGGGTGATTTCGGATATGCGTTCCAGGGTCATTGGCGGTATCATTCTTAAGGTAAATTAGGGGTGTTACAGAGTCAGCAAGTGGATGATCTCTTGTAACCGTCTCGGATCACAATAAGAAAGCCGATCTAGCAAGTTGCTACTCACCTAGGTCGGGTCACAGGCCACAGCGAGTCAATAAGTAGCTCTCTCCTGTGACCGTCGTGGATTGCAACAAAAAGTCGAGTTAGCATGTTGCTACTCACCCGGAACAGACTATGAAATATGGCGGATCAGCAAGTCGTTGTTCCCCAATCAGGGCCCCTGAGTCGTGAGGCTAACGAGTAAATGGTTCTCGACCGTGCCAAGTGACAGAAGGCGGAGAATCAAGCTTCTGTAAAGCCGCACGGTTTGCAGCAAACCATGCGGGCGGTGTCACAAACCGTACCGCTTATTCGAGAGCCAGAATCAAGTTTCAGTAGGGACGCACGGTTCGTTGCAAACCGTGAAGACGGTGTCACAAACCGTGCATTTTCTTCGAGAGCCAGAATCAAGTTTTTGTAGGGTTGCACGGTTTGCTGCAAACCGTGCAGACGGTGTCACAACACGTGCATTTTCTTCGAGAGCCAGAATCAAGTTTCTGTAGGGACTCACGGTTTGCTGCAAACCATACAAACAATGTCACAAACCGTGCATTTTCTTCGAGATCCAGAATCAAGTTTCTGTAGGGATGCACGGTTTGATGCAAACCGTGCAAGCGGTGTCAAAAACCGTGCATTTTCTTCGAAACCCAAAATCAAGCTTTTGTAAAGTCGTACGGTTTGCTGCAAACCCTACATGTGGTGAAAAGAAGCTTCTGTAAGGTCGCTCGACTTGCCTAAATCTGTCTTCAAGAGGGGTCAGCTTGGCCGAAGTCAGACTAGTTACATGGAACATTGTTAGTGCGCGGGTTTGGCCTCCCGAGCTTACACCAACCTTGGAAGCCCGATGGGCAAAATGATAAGGGAGATTATATCTTTCCTAAATTATTTTAATTAGCTCTTTTCCTAATTAAAGAAGATAATTAATTATGGATGGAAAATTGGATGGGTTGGTTATTTTACATTAATTGTGCAGCCTTTATTAATTAAGAGATAATTAATGGACTTATTAAGTGATAGGCCCATGGGGAAGATTACAATGCAAGCCCAGGTACTTAATACCCTAAAACCTATCTTCTCTTCCCATCTTCCTAGGTTCTTTTCTCACAAGCAGCCTCCATGCGAGAAATTTGAGTTCTTTGTCTGACTTGAGCGTCGGAGGGGCTTAGGGGAGATTCAGCCCTCCCGTTGACTCTTTTTTTATTTCAAGACTATCTGAAAGGGAATTCTCTTTGTCTGGATTGTGAAGATTTGCCGTTTCATCTTCAACTTTAAGGTGGTTCAGATTATTGCTACCACAGATAACTAAATAAGGGAAAAACAATTATCTAATGATAGCTAATCAGATACATATCTACTATTAGGAGATACTTCATCTAGTAATTGACATACAAGAACCAACTAATGCTGATTTGAATTTTCTCTTCGTCTGTTCCTTTGATGTAATATGTATACAGTTGTACTCTATCAAGTTTATGGTTTATCTACTTTATTTGAGCACTAAGCATATCCATAAACATAAAAAAGAAATAAGTTTGGATATCTATGTGCTCTATATAAATATATGATAAATGCTAGACTAGGTTTCGCAAGAAATTTGACCATGGAAAAAATTCTAAGCAAGACTTTTCTCCAATGTTATTTTTCTTTTTCAAGTACTTTTTGTACCACTTTATCAATTACTTGACTTGTTTTGAGTCTCGGATGTACCTCATACTATGTAGTCATATAGTTTGTTATATGGCTCATTTTGCACAAAACCACAAGTTATATCGATAATTATTCTAAACAACCCATTAAAAGGCTTTCGTTAACAAAAAGTCACCCAAGAGATCCTTCCGTCATTTTTGATGTTAATTTGTATGAAAAGGCCCTTATACCCCCGTTCTTTTTTAATACCATGTTTAATTTTTATTAGTTATTTATTTTTCAAAAAATATTTTTTTAAAAATTTTCTTCCCGAAAATCATTTTTTTGAATTTTTTTACGAAAACAAATCATTTTTTCCCGATTTTGTTTATATATTGTGCATGAGTTTGTATGCTAAAGTGCATGATATTATTTTTATTAAAAAAATGAAAAAAAAATATTTTTTGAAAAATAAATAAATAAAAAGTAATTGAAATATAAAATTAAGTGCATATATAAACATATAAAGTGCATGAGTTAGTATGTTAAAGTGCATGATTAAAATGTTAAAGTCCATGATATTAATTTTGGGAAAAATACTTCGGGAAACAAAATTGCGTAAAAAATTTTCAGGGAAAAAAACTCGAAATAAATATTTTTGAAAAATAAAAAATAATAATAAATGTAAAAAAACATGGTATTACTCGTAATTTTAAAAAAGAACGAGGGGTGTAAGGGTCTTTTCACACAAATTAACATCAAAAGTGACGGAATGATCTCTTGAGTGACTTTTTGTTAACGGAAGCCTTTTAATGGGTGGTTTAGAATAATTATCGATATAACGGGTGGTTTCATGCAAAATGGGTCACATAACGGGTGGTTTGGCGCAAAAATCCCTAAGTTTAAATGTTTCTTAACAATCAAAATTAAATTTTTTGGTTGAAATAAAAGAAATAATACATCGATACTTTTTTTGTCAAAAGAGAGGCAAAACTCTTCAAGCTTTAGGGGTGTTCAAAATTGGCCCGGACAGGACCGGGTCGAAAATGCTCAGACAACTCGGTCCGGTCTGCGGTCCATCATTTTTAAGATTTCGTTTTCCAGTCCGGATCGAATGGACCGTTTTTATTTTTTATTTGTATTTTTATTTTTTCTATGTATTAATTTCCCATAACAAAATTAAAAATTAGTTTCTATTACAAAAATAAACTAGAAACAAAATATATTGTCCAATATTACAAACAATAGTTATAAAAACATAAATAATTTTTAATTAATATAGAAATAAAAAATAAAAAAATATGTTTACCAGTCCATTCCGGTTCAATACCGGATCAGAACCGAAACCAGACCAGACCGAATCATCTCGGTCCGGTCCGTTCTCCGGTCCAAGAATCGGAAAAATTCCAGTCTACCGAACCGGAAAAAAACGGCCTGGTCCGGTCTAGACCGGATGCACACTGCTACCAAACTTTATTGAAAAATCAGGCTAGTTAACAATAGATCGGGGAGTAGCCCTACCCCTCACATAATCCGAAATAATAGAAATAACACCCTAAGATAGATCAGTCAAATAATGAAAACCTATCGAAAAGGAGAAAGCAAAAGAAGCAAGCCAATTAGCTACCATATTCGCCTCTCTATAAATATGAAGGAATTGAATAGACCAACTTATATGAAGGAAGTCTTGGAATTGAACAACCAGGCTAAAAAGGAGATGAAAACGATTCACAGATTTCCCAAGCAACAAAACCACCAGATGTGAGTCTATTTCCAAGAAAACCCTCTTGTATCCCCGCTCCCAACCCGCAATCCCTCTAAAACCCCCCATAATTCAGCCATTGGGACGGAGCGACTCCCAATATTATGCACAAATCCACATAGCCATTGACCATCACAGTCTCGCACGACCCCAACTGATGGACAGTGACCTGGGCCAAGACCTTGATCTAGCGCATATCTGGCTTGCGCGTCTCTGGCGTCCCTCATGGCGCCAAGTGAAGGGCGTCTTCTCCGACGCAGGGTTCCAAGTGGTTCTATGATATGCGATATATTGTATAGCACATCTAGTGGTTGTTAGCATGATTTAGATGATGTTTGGATATGATTTGATGGCAATTCTGTAATCCGGAAGAGAAGACTAGAAGTGAAGAAATTATGGGATTTACAGAGGTTTGAAGTGCATTGAAGAGTGGAAGAACGGTGTTCTGAATTCAAACGGTTCGTTCTCTCTACTCAGATGTCCAAATGGAGTGATTCCAATTCGAGGAGTTAGATCTTGAAGTCTACTGCAAGTCCTCAAAATATTAGCGCAATCCGAATTGGGAATCAAAAGTTATGACGTTTTTACGAAAGTGTCACAGAAGCTGAAGAAGACACCGTCACCGCACCCGCGGCCAATATACCGCCCCCCGCGGCAAACCTTACAGAGAAGAGGCCGTGATTCTGGAAGACTACCGCACCCCGCGGTGACGACGCGCTGAAGACTTTTCTCGGCTTATTTCCGAGATCTTTTATTTCCTTTTTATTTTATTTCTGAAACTTTGTTTCCAAGTTTGTTATTTTCTTTGATTTATTTCTGGATTATTTGCCCTAGTATTTAAGGTTATTTCTAAGACTTTGTTTAGATTAACCCTAGTTTCCACCTATCTTAGTTTTTCTCTCACAAATCCTATGGAGAACTAAACCTCCATTGTTGCACTTGACATTTTGAAGCCTTCAATTGATTGGTTGTGAGTTTTCTACTCTTGTTCGATTTTCTATCTAGTTGGATTAATTCTCTAGTGCTTGAATGTTTATTGGTTTATGTTGATTTATCTAGAGTAGCTACCTAGGTCTATTGATTACTTCCTAATTGCTAGGACTTGTGATTCCGGGTTCGGGTTGCATATCTAGTAGCAAACACGATTTACATAAGCGGGTTGCGAGTGTTCATCGTGAGAGAGAGTTAATTGCATGCTATAGTAACAGGTTGTTTCTATTGCATGTATCTTGTTGAATCCTTGGTTGAATGCTATTGCTTTATTGAGTCTTGAAGGTTTTCGGATTTGATTTAGTAATAAGTACTATTAGGGCTGGTAGAACTAATAGTTACCTATGATCGGGATAAGAACAACTAAAGGAAAGATAAGAACTTGAGAATAATAGAATTCAGTGATCAACCATATCTCTTGTTGTGTGGATCTTTGTCAAGTGTGGCGCCTTCCTCATATCATATTCACATCCTTTACTTTGTTTTCTTGCTTTATTTACTTGGTTCGAAATACTACAAACCCCCCCTAGTTCCTAGTTGGTGACTTGAAAAACACAAGAATTGATAACCTAATTCTCTTGGGTTCGACCCTGACTTGCTTGTTATACTCTATTTAGTAGGTACTTTAGGATTTCTTTGATTAGGCATACGACTTTAAGCCTGTCATTCTATTTCCGGGCCGCGCCTCTCTGGCGTGCGTGCTCTCGGTGATATCGTTTCATGAGCCACGTCCCCTTGGCATGCTCACCTTAGGTGTGATCCCGCTTACTATTTATAGCTTTGCTAGATTTGAATTGCCTTTCTATTTTTAGAATGATGTAATGGATTGGGCCTTGATGTCTTGGGTCCAAGCCCATTAGGATTTCCTCTTCAACCCTAGTTTTCCCTTTGTTTTTCTATAAATAGGGTAGAACTCTCATTGTATTTCTCAAGTTAAGTTTAAGACAATCTAGTGGAGAGTCACTCCTAGTTGTCCCTTGGCTTCAATCTCTCTCTCTCTTTGAAGGATTTCTAGCCTTTTCTCAAAAGTTCTCTAAGGAGCCATAACGTTGGCCTCCTTCCACCACCTCAGGTGTTCATCACGGAAGAACAAACGATCCGGATCTAGATCGGTCTTACTCCGCGGGGATCAATCGTATCACCAGCAGCAACTGCTTGAGAGCCCTCACACACCGAGCCATCGATGTTAATTTTGACCCACCCCGCAGGTGGCCTTTTCCAATCAATACAATGCTCAACTCGAGTCTCGACTGCCTTATTCTCCAAAGCATCCTACTGAGCCATACTATAGATAGAAACTTGGCTATGAATGAAACTAACCTTGTTGCCTCGAAAAGCATTACCGGAGAAAATCCAAGCATTCCACCACTTCCAAATCCACCAAAGCGTCGTAGCAAACACATGAGCCCAAACCATGCCATTGCTCCCAGACGAGAAGTTCCCCTGAATCCAACTGCAAAATCAGAGTCAAAAAAATCAAAACCACCAGTTGGCGGACGAAGATTCAACCAAAGTTGGTGCGCATCAGGGTAGTCACGAAAAAGATGGCTCGAGGTCTCAAACACATTATTGCAGCACGCACAAGTTGAATCAATCGCCAGATTCCGCCGAACCTCCTCCTCGTTAGTCAATAAAACCCCTTTAACCAGGAGCCAGGCAAATAATTTGATCTGCTCGAGGACCGCAAGTCGTCATTTGGTACGAAAAACATGACAATCCACAAAGCTTCCAACCCGACCCTCATATATCATTGCATAAGTTGAACCCACAGTGAAATTCCCATGAGAAGTGTGGGACCATCTCAGGAAATCCTCAAGCTCAATCTCGTTTGGAATAGTCACAGCCGACAGTTTCAAGATCACATCCGACGGTAGAAGAGCAGACAACACATCCCACTTCCACCCATCATCCGGAACCCAGAGCTCACACATTTTCGCCTCCTACAAACTGTCGGGAATGGGGCAGATAACCATATCCGACAGTGGGACCCCTGTGAGCCATTTATCATGCCAAAACCGGACACTCTTGCCATTCCCAACCATCCAGCGCAAACTGGTTATCACGACCTCAGTCACACCCGCTTTGAGGCTTCTCCAAATGTGCGAGTGAGTCGCTCTATCACAGCGGGACTCCTGAACATACTTGGTATGAACAACATCAATCCAAAGCTTACCATCCTCCGTAAAAAATTGCCAACCCAATTTCCCGAGCATGGAGAGATTCAGATCTTGCATAGGGAGAAAACCCAGGCCACCACAAACCTTCGACTTGCACAACTCTGGCCAACTAGCAAGGTGGATCTTTCGACTCGAGTCAAAGCTACCCCACACGAAAGCAGCAATACTACAGTCGGTATGATGACAAACAGAAGCAGAGAGTCTCATAGATGCCATCGAGTACGCCGACATGCACATCAAAACAAATTTGGCAAGCGTAATTGTACCTTCCTTGCTCAAAAACCGCCCTTTCCAACCCGAGAGTTTGGAACTAATCTTAGCAAGCAGTGGCACAAAAGTCTACTTAGAAACTCGCTTATGGAGAATAGGCATACCCAAATAGTTACCAAGGTCAGTAGTAACTGTAAACCCACTTTCTTGATGAAGAGCATTAATAAGATCCTCCTTCACATTGGCCGACACAAAGAGCTTTGATTTAGCGGGATTAATCCTCTGACTAGAAGCGGCGCAAAACTCAACAAGATAATCTTGAATTACCCAAATTTGATCAATAGAAGCCTCAACAAACAACATAGTATCATAAGCAAACAAATTATGTGATAATGGAGGCACACCCCGGGACAATCGAAACCCCATATCGATACTTGTTCGGGCTACTAGAAGCATATCATCAGGGTACAACGCTTGAGTATCATTCCATAACCGAAACCTCAAAAACGACACTCATACACCCACGTAGGCCCACCCTTCTTCATGCATACATGGTCTCTAACGACCTTGGCATCAAGTGGAAGTGTCGTTGAAGGGATTCAAAGTTTGGCAACGGTATGCTAAAATCACAATTTTGTTTGCAAAGTCAGAAATCATAATATCATTAATTCAAAAATCAACTTAATAGCGCGATGAAATTCATAAAATTGATATAGTGAATGTATATGCGTATCTGTTGTTGTTCTTGATTGATTTGTGTGTTTTATGGTGAAATTTGTGGTTTATATGTGTGCTATTGTGCGTGGAAACGGTGATGTTAGTGTTGTTGGGTGGTCAAGGTGCTATCATTTCTAGTTGATTCATTAGAATTGGTCATCTTTGGCAACATGCTTGATCAAAGACTCGACATGGTCTTGGCCAATTAGGGTTCATGTCGATGACAACTAAAATTTAATTATAATGCACAAAAAAACATTATGCCATATAAAGATTCACTATGACATAATTTTGTTTGGCTTGACAAAAAAGTACACTAAAACATATATTTGAAGATAATGTTTTTTGTTTCCTTATTTCCATTTGGTCATATTCTCCAAATTTCTTCTCTTAACCTCACCTCTACTGCTAACGGACTACCGCACACCATTGATTTTCTCATCCATGCAGAAGCCAACACAACCGCCATAGCGTCGCTCTATTGTCGCCCTATTGAGTCTCTTCTCGCAACTTTTCCCCTATGGAGCAACTAAAGAAGCATCGGAATCGCAGAGCTCATCCACGACGAGCAATCGTTGACGCCCATCCCAAAATACCGCCTTCCTTGGAGATCGGCAACATTAATGTCGTCGAGAGGTGTGGAAATTGTTTAATTGATCCAATTAGGCATGAATTTGATGAAACCCAAATTTGGGCATGTGAAGTAAAAAACCTAATTTTTGCAAACTTGAAAACCATTTAGGGCTCGTTTGGTTCCCATTCCTTAGAAACATGAATGGGAATGAGAATGATTGATTCCCAGAATTATGTTTTGTATTTAATGGAATGGAATGGATTTCATTCTAAGGTATGGATGATTTCAAGATTATTGAAAATGATTCCACCAAAAATGTTGAGGTATCATCTATTCCAACTAGATATGTCAAAAATTGATCTGACCCGAAAACCTAACATGACCCAATTTTTTTAGGGTCGAGACCCGACCCGAAAATCACATGGTCAAGAAGAACCTGACCCAAACTCAACGAATCCGTTATTTCATATATATTATCTCATTTATATTAAATATTATGATTATTTTATTAAATAATTAACTAAAATTTATTATTTTATTAAATAATATTTTTTAAAATTATTTTATTAAATAGTATTTGTTATTTTATTATTCATAATTTTTATTATTCATAATATTTATTATGTTATTATTGATAATATATAATTATTATTAAATAATATTTATTATCTCATTTATATTAAATAATATTTACTATTTTATTTTAATAATCTTTTTAAATTTTAAAAATATAATAATCATAAAAAATGGACACTTTCAACCCTTTGGGCCAACCCAAGTCAAACCTGTTATGAAAAAATTCTGATTCCGACAGCATACCAAACAACAAGGTACATAAATGGGAATGAATCATTTTTTATTCGGATTCCAACCCGATTTCTGATTCATACCAAACGAGCTCTTAGATTTAATGAATGTTTGGTGAAATTATTATATAGATCTCGTCGAATATATTTGAAATTGGTGTTTTACATGTTCGGTGTACTGATTTTTTATTGAATCGTGCATATTATGTGTGCGGTTGGTTGAGTATGGGTGAATGGAAGAACCTTGCTCTTGTGGTGGTTGGTGGCGGTGTGCGGTGGTGCACCACCATAAGAATGGTTGCGACCTGCTATCGGATGTACAATGGATATACCCGCAATTGGGTTATGCTCCTCTTCACTCAATGGCCTGGTGGCGCTACCATTTGTCGGGTTATCGGAGACAACCAACAACGGCGACGACGTGCCACCACCCAGGAATGATTGAGGACGAAGGGAGGCGGTGTGTTGGTATTTGGTAGGTTGGATGACGAAAAATATAAATGTGTTTCTTTTAAATAGAGCATTGTAATTAAACTTACCAAACAGACTTTGTAAACTATAGATACATTACACTGAACAAGCCAAAACTTCAATGATGTGTATATTATAGTTTGACGCAACATAATACTTAATAATTTTATAATTTTTGCGATCCAAACTAACGTAAATTGTGTTTTTAATGTTTCCAGCCACTACTCGATTGGGAAAACAAATAAATTAAAAATATTCTATGTACAAATAATATATTTTACCTAATTATGTTTGTAATGGATGTCAAGAACATGTTTATAATTCAAATTTGGCTACAATATCCAAGCTATTACCATAGACTAAAATCAATTGCCTTAAAAACCTTTCAAAAATGATATATAATCAATCAAATTGGATATAGTTACTATTGTAAATTATTTTCATAAACTAATATAAACGTGCATATGTACCTTGTTTTGAAGATATTTTTTTAATTTATTTGAGGTTCTTATTTGCTTACAAGGTTTAAGCATTTATTTTAGTATAACAATATCTTTACAAAAATCTTAACATATGTCATAAGGGCATAGGTTGAAAGACCGATTATAATATCAATCTAAAAATGAAAAATAAATAATATTCTACAAAAAATGTTTCTAAAACAAGGTTTAGAAAAACCGCTATAATGTACTAGCTAATTAACACATAAGAATACAATTTATAAGGAGGATTGCAATAAGGCACCAAATTGAACGAGAGTACGAGACTCTTCGACAATTTTACTCCTCACTTTTTTGTTGTTGTTGCAAGGTGTATTTTGTCGACATAGCATAAAATGTGAAGGGTATGGAAAAAATGTGATAAATAAGTTGTGGCCGTCCAAATTCATCATTTTTTTGTGAGATTAATTTAGTGGCCAATTCTTTTGCAAATCTTTGCCACAAATTTTCACTGAAATAAATCGTGATTAAACCAAAATTTCATATTCTCATCCGAAACGAGGATATAGGATGATTTTTCAAGTAAATCTTGATGTCAGCCTATTTTTATGTCCTTTGTTCGAGTATAGATGTCATTATGGACTTTGACACACATTTTAGGACATTTAACACTCTGGACCCGTTTGGTTTGAGCTTACGAAAACGGTAACAGAATGGAAACGAATCTAGTCCACTTTGATACACTAGTACAAAAATCATTATTTACCCCGTGACAAAATAGCCTGAACCATTTTTATACGGGCTAATAAGTGGTCAAAATTTTTAAAAAAATACGGATTTTTGTTTTTGGACAAGGAATTAGCCCGGATATATGGTAACACGTTCGGACTAATTAATGCAATGCACTTTGAGCTTTATGAGAAAATAGTTCGGGCGTGTTTTCAATGTAAATATCTAGGATATTAAGTAATTTTTTAATTTCTTTTAGATGAAAATAGGTCGGACTATATACAAATTGTTAAGATCCAGGCTAATTAATGTTACATCCTCATCTATATTCACTTGTATATGCTGGAATTGTACACGCCCGGGCTAAATTGAGTTTTTATAAAAAAAATTAAAAACGAAATAAGAGAACTATGCAAGTACTTCAATCCATGATATCACAAACAAAATCATGTTGATACCTAGCTACTCCACTTCATCCTCACGATTTCTCTTTCTTCCATTGATGCTCTAGTGCTCGATTTCATCTAGTTCAATTGGTGGGTGCTCTTGTTCATCGTCTCTACCCCCAATTGGTGCTCTTGTTGTCGTTTATTCTGCTTCGGTTGGCTGGCACTTCCGTTGGCTGTTTAACCCTAGAAATTCTCCATTATACGCTCTTTGTATCTCATGTGCTGACTGTTGTTTGAAGGTAAGATAATGGTGTTGCTTCTCATTTCTTTGTACGTGTTGATTTTGGGTTTATAGTTGTCAAGCAAGATAAGAGTTGATTTTGATTTTGTATTAGGATTTTATGTTGTTGTGAAGTTTACTTTTCTGAAAATATATTGAATCTGCTTGTTGACGCGAAATTGTTGTGTATCGAGTCGAATATAGAGGAGGGAGCTCATGGTAAAGTTTATGAAGGAATGTGAGTAGTTGTCCTCTCATCGTTTATCTAATTGTTAATATTTTCAATGTAGTGATATTTATTATTGACCAATCTTTTTTGAAGGGGTATTTGAGTTTTAGCGTATGCTGGTTGTTTCGATTTTGTTATTCTGGTATACAGTGTTCCTATGTATCGATAGAGATTGATCTTATGGTAGTAATCTTGTAGAGAAAGTGAAAAGTCATTTCTTGGACCATGTTTTCTCTTTGTTTTAAGTGCAATAGATTAAAATTTGGAACCAAAATTTCATGGGATGTAAGAGCTTCCTAGTCTAATAGTTGAGTATGGTTGCATCCTTGGCACACGCCATACGTGAGATAGATTTATGTATTTCTAAAACTTTGCGTGGATATATGTTGTGTTGCTATAATTTCCGTTCTCCAATCATATGTTTGTACAAGTGTAGTAGCATAAATTTGTATCACAATAAATATTTGAGACGACGACGAGAACTCGCAACTCCGACAATCTCTGGTACCCTCTGATAATCATTCACGTAACCTACAAACACAAAGAAAGACCAAAGAGTGGGGCTTTCTCCTCCGGAAGACCATCCGACGCTCAAGTCAGTTAAGAACACCAAAATTCTCCAATGGAGACCAAAAAGAGAAAAATGAAGGTAGGAATGGGAGAAGGAGGGATTAGGGTTTTTTTCTCTTTTACCTCTTAATTACTTTTTTTTCCTTAAAGATATCAAAAAAATAATTACCTTCTAATTTGGTGAATTAATGATATCTTGTCAATTAATTGCCTCATAAAGATATCTCTTTATTTCTTCTTTTTCTGATTTTAGGGATAATTAATTAGTCACAATTATCCCTCTCATTTTGTCCCTCGGATCTGTCGGGCTCAACCGAGATCGGTGGATCCGAAAATCCCGGCCCGACACGGTTTAGGACTCACCGCACGATTTGCAGCAAGTCGTGCGGGCTTGCAGAGACATTGTTCTGTGTCTTCTAGCGAGGCGCACGGTTTGTGACACCATTGGCACGGTTTGTGACAAACCGTGCCAGATTACAGAAGCTCAAATTCACAAAATTCCGATAATTGCGCACGGTTTGTGACACCGTCTGCACGGTTTGTCACAAATTGTGCCTATCTACAGAGGCTGATCCTTTCTGGCTCCGAGAACTTGCGCACGGTTTGTCACAAAACCGTGCCTCTCTACAGAGGCCGATCCTTTCTGGCTCCGAGAACTTGTGCACGGTTTGTGACACCGTCCGCACGGTTTGTCACAAATCGTGCCTCTTTACAGAGGCCAATCCTTTCTGGCTCCCGAGAACTTGCGCACGGTTTGTGACACCGTCCGCACGGTTTGTCACAAATTGTGCCTCTTTATAGAGGCCGGTTCTGGCAATTTCGTGTGTCGGCACGATCTGGAACATTTCTGGCACGGTTTGTAATAAACCGTGTCGATCCTCATAGGCTCTTTCTGGCTGTTTTCATGCCCCAGCATGGATCCCGTTAGGCTTGATTGCTTTGTATAGCTCGTTCGGGGGTCTGTTTTGCTTTGTTTCTTATCCGTGAGGGCGATATATGTGATATCGACTCATGTACACTTGTTGGGAGCGAAACACGAAGATGCTTGCTCGCTTTTCACTTAATGCTCTAAGAATCCTTTGTTGATTCGTTGGGAGCACAGCATAAGAATGCTAGCTCACATTTTGACAACCTGTGCCAATTTGTTGGGAGCGCAGCATGAGAATGTCAGCTCGCCCTTTGACAACCTGTGCCAATTCGTTGGGAGCGCAGCATGAGAATGTCAGCTCACCCTTTGACAACCTGTGCCAATTCATTGAGAGCGCAACATGAGAATGTCAGCTCGCCATTTGACAACCTATGCCAATTCGTTGGGAGCGCATCATGAGAATGTCAGCTCACCTTTTGACAACTTGTGTCAATTCGTTGGGAGCGCAGCATGAGAATGTCAGCTTTCCCTTTGACAACATGTGCCAATTCGTTGGGAGCGCAGCATGAGAATGCCAGCTCGCCCTTTGACAACCTGTGCCAATTCGTTGGGAGCGCAGCATGAGAATGTCAGCTCGCCCTTTGACAACATGTGCCAATTCGTTGGGAGCGCATCATGAGAATGCCAGCTCACCTCTTGACAACCTGTGCCAATTCGTTGGGAGCGCAACATGAGAATGCAAGCTCGCCTTTTGACAACTTGTGCCAATTCGTTGGGAGCGCAGCATGAGAATGTCAGCTTGCCCTTTGACAACTTGTGCCATTGAGGTTGATCTTGTGCCATTGATATGTTGACAACATGTGCCAATTCGTTGGGAGCGCGGCATGAGAATGCCAACTTCTTGTACTTAGGAGTTTCTGCATAACGACTTGTCTCCTTTGTGCTTTCTTAGCGTTGCATCTAGCATAGAAGCTGGTGCAATTTCTCATAGTGTTGCAGCTAGCGTAGAAGCTGGTGCAATTTCTCATAGTGTTGCAGCTAGCGTAGAAGCTAGTACAATTTTTGTCTCTGAGATGACCTTGCGCAACAACTCATGCCCTTGTAGCCCAAGGCTAATGGAATAAAGATTGATGGCATTTGTGCCCTACTGTCCGTAGGCCAATAGAGTAAGATGGCAGCTCGTGCCCCTGCGGCCCGTAGGCTAATAGAATGGCAGCTCGTGCCCTTGCGACCTGTAGGCTAATAGAATGGGATGGCAGCTCGTGCCCTGTGATCAATCATAGAGCAAATAGCTCATGCATAATAAGCATATTTTGGTCTAATGTCATTATTAAAAGTCAATGAAGATAACAATGAAAAAGTATGGACATTTGGGGTTCACGATAGCTTGTGCCCCTGTGGCCTTTAGGCCTATTGCCTCAAACTTTCTGCGATATGTTCCAGATAATATGATGATTTATCATGAATTTAATAGATAGAGCTGAAAAATTAGCTGTCGAGATTTCTTTTGTTGGCAACTGTGTTGTCAGGTTATCCAATGAGAGCTTTAGTTGCCTCAGACCTTATTCCAATGCTATGAATATCTGTCTTTCATAGCTAACACTCGGATGCTTCTTCTAAGAAATTGACGATTTTTGTTGGTAAGAGCTAGTGTCTCGCTCTTATTAGCGATTGACTCCCGCATTTGTACCGACGTGGTATAAACATATAATAATCACAAAATGATTAAATTGGATTAATCAAAACGTACTTTTTTATAAAATTGACTTTAACCAAAATGAAGTAACTAGAACGATTTACCGATCAGTTGAATTTGTGCTTGGACTGAAATTGGCTCTATGATATGAATAACCCAATGTCACGTTCTCGAATTTCAACTTCTTGGGCATGTGTCATTTTTCTTCCAAAGTTGGACCAAACACTTGGGGCACAATCTCATAAGCTCCTTGAATTAATAGACTTGAAATGGCTTTCAATTTCTTCTTTCTTTGTCTTAGCAGCCCCGGTTTCTCGAGCAAGTAAAAGTGGAGCTTGCTTGTCTGGGTGATATCTTAGAGCAGTGTCACGATAGCTCTTCTTTATTTACTCCATGTAGGAAGGCATCTCAAATGCCTCAAACCCATCGGCACTTAATGATCTTCATGGGTCGTATCTCTAGGCCATCATAATTTATGTAGTGTTGAAACCGACCAGGATTTTGCCTTTCACAATGCGGGATGGCCCATGAACCTGCCACTCCCACCTTTGGTGCCATCCAATGGCGGATCTAGAACTTAATCGAAGGGGGGGGGGAGCGAGTTTCGTATATTTTTCACTTCATAAATCGATATTTATATTAATATTTTAAAATTACAAAAAATATCAGATTCACCTTTTGAAATTTGATTAATTCATGCAATATATACTCTGTTTTTTAGCATTTTGAAAAATTATTTGAATAATGTAAGATTTTCAATTTTTGTGTTAATAAAAAATTAAAACATTGAAGGAAAAATTAAAAAACAAAAGAGAAATAAACATGCTTAATAAACACAAAGATTTTAATAAAATAATTAAGACTCAAATTTTTAACAAAAGTAATAAAAAAAGGGTTGGGGAAGGGATTGAAGAATTGAACCCATGACCTTTAGCTTTTTCCACACAAGTTCCAAGACAAATACCACTAAGCCAATGCATTTTTCTTGTCATTTACTTATCATTTTATGTATACATAATGAAAATTCAAAATTCAAAAAAAGGCTTAACCAAAAATTCAACATACTATAAGGAATTTATCGGGGGGAAGCGGGGGCTGCCGCCCCCCTAGCCCCCCTTGTAGATCCGCCCCTGGTGCCATCAACCTCAAAAGCTGCATAAACGCTAATAACTTTCTACTTCATGATTCATATAATCTATATCTACTTAAAAGTTGGCTTTCTTAGCTTGTCTTCATTAATGCTCCACTTTAATTTTCTACAACTGTTTTGTTATATAAAAGTTGAGTTTTTTTACCCTCATGAATGATGCACTTCAATCTCTACAGTTATTCTGCTTCGTAATAGAGCTAAATAATATGTTTTACCCTCACATGTTGTGCCAACAAATGATTTGAGAAGACAAAAAAATTGCAATCAGATATTGGGCCATACGTGCATGTGCGGACTCCTATTGCTCATGTAAATGTGTTGCTGAAAGAAATTAAACCCAATTTTAGGTCTATAAAAAATTTAACCATTAATGCCCATGCAATAATTAAACTTTTTTTTTCAAAAAAAAACAATTAATTTTTTTAACAAAAAAAAGAAAAAGAAAGAGAGTCAAGTCAAACGGTTGTACAACATCAAAAGTTGCACAACACTACACCTATATTTAAATCGAAAGAAGTTCAAAGGTTATACAACATCAAAACGACTGTTACAGTTTAATTTCTCAGCCTCAACTCCTCATCCTTTGGGTTGCCCTCACCTTAACTGCAAATCAATTGGGAAGACCCCATATACCCATTTAAATAGCCCTTCATATTGAACTCACATGTATAACCGCATACCAGCTTCCACATCAAATTACCACCCACAGATAAAATGGATTCATGTGCTTCCGTACAACCCGATCCGTAGTCGCCTTTGCACAAAAAACAAGGACTGAAAGACACCCATAGTAGGCCCAGTCAATTCATGTAATTCCAAACAAGCAAAAAAGACATCTGATGACATGGGTTCACAAGAAGTAGAAACTTACCTAGCTCCCAAAATTGTTATTACCTTGAAAACAGAAATTCATGCCAACTTACCCCAATTTCATTTGAAAGATGGCATATTTTGTGCAATCAATGACGAGAAGATCAGGCCCACCAAGGATGGATCTCAATTCGTAGAATGCCACCTTATAAACGAAAGGTAACTTGAAGTTATGTGTGCAATCATTTCGAACTAACAATCCATGGCTTTCAATCTGCACTTACCTGAAACTTGGGCTTTCTTAACATGTGCAGATGAACAAGGAGATAAAGACAATCAACCAATAAAACAAACAAACAAACAAACAAACAACAATCAATGAAGCAAATATAGCTAGGCACAAGCATCAAACAATGCACCCTTCATGTAGTACCTCTTACACAAATTTTAAACTAGATTCTCAGCACCCACAACATAATCCAAAAACACATAATTCACCGACTCAATTTGAAGCCAAAAGACAATGCAAAGGAGAAACATATTTATATCTTGATCAATTGTGTGAAGGGGTTGTGGACTTGTGGCCACGATGAAAGTCATGGAGTGTTGGAAATGGGATGCACCAAACTCGTTTGGGAAATACATCGGCACCGAATACATTGTTGGCGATCACAAGGTATGCAACCAATACTTTGTTATTTCTTTTCTCCAGCCAAAAAAAGACTCAAATGATAATTCAACATAATAAACTGTACTCAATTTAATATATACAAATGATAATATTGGACTCTAACATATGCACCTTATTTCATGTATATACTAAAAGTTAACAACATAAAATATAATCTCCCCACCACTTGAGAAAACAATGAATAGAGAAGTAGAAAATGCGATGTAAAATGAAGCATGGAGCAAACCACTAGAACCACATTTATTCGAGGATCACCATACCTCATCCATCAAGCAATTACCACTTTGCACGGAATTGAACCTCCACTACGACACGAACCAATTTCCTTTTCTCCCTTACATAAGCAAATTAGCAAAGTGCATACACCAAACACCAAAAACTCATCTTTCAAGGCATCCATGATTAAAGATACCTTAATTCAGTCAACAAAACCCGATTAGAGTGAATGAAGGCAATGCAACAAGTATAACAACCTCCAAATAACATCCAAGTTATCATGAGACAAGCAAAATATTATGTGAAATTTGGCTTACATTTCGCCATCAGGTACTTGGAACTCCATAATGCATATCATAGTGTTTAATTATCTCTAAGATTGATTTTTTTTCCATGCTTTCTTATGGTTTGGAATTAGCCAAACGGAGGTTTGATATAAGGTATGATAATCCAATTCTTAGGGGTTTTAAGCGTGAGATTGCATATTTCAAAGCATTAAACCAAGCATTAGTAAGTTCCAGTACCCTAATTCCCTCTTCCATTGCAAATTTGCAACATAATAAAAGAAAAACCAAAACAATTTAGCACACAAGTAAAAAATCACAATAAAAATAAATAAAATCCCAGAAATAAGAAGATTGCCAATAGATCCATCAGAAAACACAAATCTACCACAAACAGAAGGGCAATCAAGAACAAAAAAAACTGCCAAAATAACAACAAAATACTAAAATTCCAAACAGAAAGAAGAAGAAGAACACAGGAGAATAGCCTTCAATGCAGAGTGAAAAATCCCAAAAGCAAACCAGTGGGCATAATGGTTAGAGCTTGGAATCCTCGAATGTTAGGACACTACCAATCCCACCTTCATCCGAGCTATATTTTGAAGCTCTCCCTACTCCTGCCCCCAAATCTGAAATCCAACCTCCATAGATCGAATGAACCCAAAAATCAAGAAAAGGGGATTCTTTAATTGGAGGACTTGAAAACAGGAAAAATCGTTTGCTTTGAGATATGAAAGGGGCTTTTAAAAGGGGGTTTTGCAATGGATTTGCAAGCTCTTTTTGAAAAGGGGGTTAGGAATCGTTGAATTGGAACATGTTCTTACATATTTGTAGGTTGGAGGAGCCTTCGGTCTCTTGCTCCAGCATAGACCTAACAACATCCAGTAAGGGGAAGAACGGAAAAAAGGGGAAAAGAGGGGACAAATTTGGAAACTGTCTGGGTACTTTGGGTAGTTGTCTTACACAAAAAATACAACATTAGATGTTTCTAAAATAATAAATTATAATATTTTTGAAATATATAGTAATTTCTATATAAAATTAGGTAGTGCTAAACAATAAAAAAATGTTGTTTCTTAAGGTATATTAAAAGTATGATGATTTTAGCAATTAAGTCAAGAAAAATAATTAATTTATAAACATATTTTTATAGTGAATCGAGGTATGTACAATTTTATGTGCAGATATTATACTAATAATTATACAAGTTTATAACACCAAAAAGAGCTATATCATTGATTCATTATTCTCTTCATTATAATTTATACTTTTCTAGACTTAATTATATTTTACTCTTAATTTATTATTTATAATCTTATATTTGCGAATAAACTACGTAATTTATGTTCTCTTCAACAAGTAAATTTTAAAAATAAATTACTAAAACACTATATTGCCCGTGCAACGTACGGGGTCAACCTACTAGAAAATGGTTCTCCAAATTATTTAGAAATACTATGAGGCACAACTTTATTTCATCATAACACTGGACTTTCATTCACATACTAAGTATATTAATGTGTTATATATTTATAGTACAAAACATAGTTACATTTTATATAAGAATAACTGAATGATTTTACTGATATTTAATTGTTTATAATGTTGAACTTTATAATCTAATGTGTTATGTTTTGAAGTTGGATAATATTTCATGTTGTCGAATGGAAATGAAAGCATGCATTATGTTATTTCATTATAATGTTTTCATCATAATAAATTTACTATCTATATATATTTAAAAGTTAGCATTCTAGGTCATTGAATGCTAACTTTTAAAGACAAAATCAAAGGCTTAAATGGGCCCAAAGGTATAGTTTGCACGTAGTATTAGTTTATCACCCTTAGTATATAATATATTAGCTTATCCGATCGATTTTTACTATAGGGTTTATAAAACAATATAAAATACATAAGTATAATTATAGGCTACTTTGTAATTTAAGTAATTAATTTTTCTTTGTTTATTTTAATATACCATAGCATAATTATGTGTATACATAAAAATGAGCACTATTTGTAAGTAATATTCCCTCCCCACACACACTTTTTTCAGTTAAATCTTGCCTCTACGTATGGACTACTCTTTAGGTTATGACTCAAATTTTCACCAAAATCTCAATTAGTGATAATTACTACATAGTGTATACGTTATATTTTGCTCTCATTTACTCATGTTTTAATATTATCCAATTATTACACGTAACTCCCGTATTTAGTACACAATGAAAGGTTGGAAACAAATTATAGTCAAGATGTCCAAACGGTTATATGTCAAAATGACTTCACTTTCCAAGTAACATTTTCATCTATAAAAGGGCGAAAACGGTGGTATTCCGTTCATTTGCTCTGGGCATCCATCATCTCATTCTTCTACATGGAAATTAGCTTTAGAAAGCCCTATAATGAAGCTTGGGAGATAGTGGCAACACCTTAAAAAGACATGGTCGTTGAAGTAAGCATAATTATTATGTTAAAGATGTGAATGAGGATTCCCGATTGTCGAGGATGCAAGTATATATCCACCTCACGGTAAACTATCCTTGATTATATGTATTTGGATCTCTTTCCTGCACTAAATACTTACATATATCGATTTAAATTTATTAATATAATTGTCTTTTGATTGAGATAGGTTAATTTTATGTGAAGATGTCAGAGAATTGGATAATCTAATAGCATTATTGAGGCATCGATTGTTTACATCATGCACGAGTAGCTTTCACTAGAAGGAGGACAAAGACAATCGATTTAGGACGACTGATTGTTAGTAACGAATAAAGCAAACTATTTTATGGACGATGTAAACCCTTCAACTATTGGTAGCATAAACTCAATTAGGTTTGTATTTTTAGTTTCTTTTTTTGTACTAAATCGATTTAGGTAAGTGTGTTGTTATTTTGGTTAAGGATGATTTTTATTGTTCTATTTTATACATATTCATTTTACACTCATCGTGTATATATACTAAATTTAGCCTCATTTGTCTTGGTCTAGATGAATTAATCAAGGATGGAAGCCGAAATAATAGACATGTACTCACTCTCACATATTAAATGTACAAGGAAGAAGTTATGAATTATAATTTCGCTAAGAAGAGTAAGCATGTACTGATAAAATAACTAATGTACTTTTATATAAAATGTAACAAGGTTTAAGAATATGCAGTCACCAATTATTTCTATTACTCCATATTTAATAAGAATAGGAAGTAATGACTAATATATTTTAATTAAAATGATATTAATGTCTAGGAATATGTAAAGTCAATGTGACTAATAAAACGATATATATTCCAAACCAAAAAAAATAAAACGTTATATTAATGAATATTAATAACTAAAGCATAACAAAAAAACATTAGTAAAAGACAATAAATTTGTAAGATAAAGGCAAAAAATTAGAAATGTGGAGGGTAGTGGAGCATGTAAGAACTAATAAATGAGAGTTGTTGTAGCAAGTTTCTTACAAATACTCCAGTTCAAGCATAACATATAATTAGATAGGCATTTCTAAAATATTCCCCAAATATTTTCATAGAAAAAAAAACGCATCCCTACAAAAAACAACTACCACCTAATTCAAAATTTAAAATGAACTTCTGACCAAAATAAATAAATAATATTGTACTTCGTACAATCATAGCATTTTATACCTAAAATACTTAGATATTACATTTAAATACATATCAAATAATATATCATCTAAGATAAAACATGCAGCAACAATCCATATATTACAAACTCACATTTAAACCGCGACACTATATATACATAAAAGATTTCTAGTATTTTTAACAACAACAAGAGAGGTTAGACTAATCTATCAAAATTGAGTCCAATATATCATAATTGAGCTAAATGCCGAGATTATCAAGTGATTCAATTGAGCAACATGAAAAAGATTAATATGTTGTAAAACCACTTAATTAATAATGTGGACACGTTGAGGAGGAGAAACTACTGATTCGATGCTAACAACTTGTTATTGAAATAGTATAAGATTTTACTAAATATATAGAAAGAAAAAACGGGAACTTAGCTTTGGAATTTGGTTGAACAAGTCCGATCGAACTGATGTTGGACTAGTGACATTGTGCTCCTAGGCCACTTCTAGTTTCTTAACCCTCGGTAGCCGTAGACAGCCGTAGACAAGCCAGAGATGATGCAGAACGACTGCATGTATTCGTTGTCTTCAAACCCGTCTGGCAACCTCCAAAAATATTTTGATAACCTTCTATGCTATACCTCTCTGGATATGTTCCAAAGTAGAGTTGTTAGCCAATATGCATCCCATGGTGCACCGAGATTTCAATCAAAAGGATAGCCTTTAAATTTGCACCAGGTATATACATATATATATTTAACCACCATCTAGTCATGTTCGACCCCAAGAAAGACCCATTTTAAGCCACTTAATCCAAAATCTGATCACAACATCGTCTTCCTCATGCTTGAGTTAGTTGAACCGACTCATGAATCATCTCAAACCATCTCCGAATGACATCGAGGCGCCTCCAAACTTGCCTATGTTGTGCACAGAAAATCGGGGAACCAGACCACTTTGAAGCATTTTTCTGACGCTAGTGGAGGATCCCGGCCAACCGGCGCGACCCATCTTTGGAGAAATCTTGCAGCACAACGACACCGGCCTCACTCCATGTGGTCGCCACTCGAGCAACCAACTAGCTGTTGGGCCTCGATTTTTCAGCCCATTAGATCGGTCCAATGGCCTGAACCAAAGCTACCTTCCGACGAGGTCCGGTCCGTTCAGCCTCCAGAAATCCTAGTCCAGTCAAAAAAAACCTCATGAGATCTCGGTCTAGTCGGTATACAGGAAGCGACGTCCGCTGATTTCGGTCTCAACCGATATGAGGAGTTATTGAGCAAAGATCTCAGTCACAAAGAGAATCGTGGAGCATTAAACCAATGGAGGAAATCAAGGGAGCATTAACTCCCTAAAGAAAATCAAGGACACGATCAGATCTTCCAACGACCATTTCTTACCAAGATCTTAGCATTAAATTCATTATTATAAATACATCCCCAATAAGCACATTGTAGGGGATCTCTCATTACTCCATTTTACTGATATTCGGAGCTCTCATTGTAATTCGAAGCACGATCTTTCTAAGCAAGGCAAAGTCCGATTGTTCTGAGCATCCGTTCGACATTAGTCATTCAACTCACTCTCATTCGACCCACTGCAATCCTTTGTAGCTAAGCTTTATTATTACTATTTTGTCTCATCATTTTGATTCTCTGATTTATTTGAAGTTATAATTTGATTCGTTCGACTAATAGCACCACATCGAAGGCAATTTAGGTTTGATATCTTTTTGCCCAAAACAATTTGGTGCCCACCGTGGGGCCGTT
The DNA here is from genome assembly GCA_027886185.1 of Rheum nobile. Lineage (NCBI taxonomy): Eukaryota > Viridiplantae > Streptophyta > Magnoliopsida > Caryophyllales > Polygonaceae > Rheum > Rheum nobile. The sequence continues at coordinate 11,738,189 of WOAB01000011.1, forward strand.
AGCCGATTCGCATTCAGAAACTTCATCAAAAATCATCCAAAGATGGTGAACGACGTTCCTCCCAGCACCATTGGAGAAAGGCTGACCTTGGGAGCAACCGCTAACGATGTCGTCGTCAGTACAGTGGAGGTTTCTACTCAAGAACAGATTCGTCAAATGGCGCAAACCCTGTCGTCCCTCCAAGAAGAGTTAGCCGACCAGCGTCGGACTAACGAGTCAATCCGTGCTACTTCCGTTACCGCAATTAATCGTTTGACTAATGAAAATGAACTTCTCAAAGCACAGGTCCAATCCGCTGCATCCGCATCGGCTGGAAGCAGGCGACCAATCGACCTCGAAGGGATCCGAACTCGATTGGACATGGAGGATGTAGTCGTAACATCAGCGAACGAGCGAAACCAAATCCATGCGACCGGTATTCCTGAAACCTCTCGTATTAACCCTATTATGACTAACAATGTTTCTTTTGTCACTCCGACCGGTTCCGAAAGGACCCGAGTAACCAATCCACAGGTTACGACGACGCCGAGCATCAGACGCTCATCCAACAGGCTATCAACGAGCATATGAAGTCTCTCGACGAACGTCTCGCGAAGGTCTCGGGCGTTCCCCGACCCATCGAGAAAGAGAAGTTGGACGGCTTCGAAGAATCTCCGTTCGTCGATGATATCGCACGGGTCGAGATCCCAAAGAAGCTCTACCTCCCAAGCATGACTAGCTACGATGGGACGAGCGATCCAGACGACCATATCTCCCTCTATAAACAAAAGCTCATGACAATTTCCATCTCCAGGACCAATCGCGAGGCGGTTATGTGTAAAAGTTTCGGCACCTTCCTCGCAGGGCCGGCACTTACTTGGTTTATGCGTCTGCCACAAGGATCGATCGCATCCTTCACAAAATTAGTCAACGCTTTTAAAATTCAATTCGCTAGTAGTAGAAGACTAGAGAAGCAATCTAGCGACCTATATCGTATTGTCCAAAAGTATAACGAACCTCTACGTACTTATCTTAACCGATACAATAAGGAAAAGGTCGCCATACCCCAATGCGACATCCCTACATCTATCAAAGCCTTCCGACGAGGTCTGGTCTGGGGCAGCGAGTTGCGTCGGGAATTGACGAAATATCTCGGCCGAAGCTTCGAAGATGTCCAAGCCAAGGCAATGGCTCAAGTCAGACTGGAAGAGGACGAAGAACCCTTCAAGACCAAGCCAAGTCCAGATCGAATCAACCACAGATCGGCGTCCGATGATCGCAGGGACATACGTCATCAGCCCTACTCCCGGGGACGCGACGACCAAAGTCGATACAGGGGAGAAGATAGCCCAAGCCGTAAGATGTGAATGGAAGGCGACATACCTAAAGCAGTATCATTTCTAAAAAAATCTTTTGTCATTTGTTAGCTTATTTATTACATTTGTTCAGTCCATTATTATTTCATCGAACGCGTTTACTGACTTAAGCATCGGAGGACCGTTGGACTCACACCAACGGTCACCCTTTGATATTTTCTATACTTTTCAAGTATCTTCAACAGGAACATAACAAGAGGCCTCAAGGACGAAACATGACATTCAAGCCCGAAACGGATATCCTTATCACATACAAAACAGCGCTTACAATACACATTACACGATCGATCGGTACACGGGGAGTAGAGAAACGACATACTACAAACTACTTACAAGACTTGTCTTGCCCAAGGCACTCGTCTTTTCCTACAATACATACAACTCCTCCCCGGACACACAAAGCATGATACATTACAGGTCATCACGACCAAACATTTCGCGTCACTGCCAAGGCGCGATTGACAAAATCAAGTTGATCAACATACACGAAACACAATCACACATAGCGCTTACACATTACATGATCGATCGGTACACATGGAATAGAGGAACAAAAACATGACACGTGTTTACAAGACACGTCCCCATTAAGGTACACGCCTTATACAAACACTACAATGCTCTTCCCTGGAACTACACGACATGTCACACTCAACTACAGGTCTACATGACCAATGTCACACGACTTGACCAGGAAGCGACTGACGAGTCCACCTATAAAACAAAACAAACGACAAACAAGGAGCGGTCTCCTGACCCTTCGTCGTCACAAGAAACGCCCTCAGTCGTCTTCACACGATTATTGGTTATATTAAGCTGACTCTCAGTTTGAGCTATACACATGTTGGCCCTGTCGCCAGAACGCCTATAACACAATCAAGATCATGCCAGAAGAAAGAGAAGTTATAAAATCAAACCGTCTCATCACTCGACGCTCTGACCCAGTTTAATTTTGGGGCAATTGTTGGGCCTCGATTTTTCGGCCCATTAGATCAGTCCAATGGCCTGAACCAAAGCTACCTTCCGACAAGATCCGGTCCGTTCAGCCTCCAGAAATCCTAGCCCAGTCAGAAACAACCTCATGAGATCTCGGTCTAGTCGGTATACGGGAAGCGACGTCCACTGATTTCGGTCTCAACCGATATGAGGAGTTATTGAGCAAAGATCTCAGCCACAAAGAGAATCGTGGATGATTAAACCAATGGAGGAAATCAAGGGAGTATTAACTCCCTAAAGAAAATCAAGGACACGATCAGATCTTCCAACGACCATTTCTTACCAAGATCTTAGCATTAAATTCATTATTATAAATACATCCCCAATAAGCACATTGTAGGGGATCTATCATGACTCCATTTTACTGATATTCAGAGCTCTCATTGTAATTCGAAGCACGATCTTTCTAAGCAAGGCAAAGTCCGATTGTTCTGAGCATCCGTTCGACATTAGTCATTCAACTCATTCTCATTCGACCCACTGCAATCCTTTGTAGCTAAGCTTTATTATTACTATTTCGTCTCATCATTTTGATTCTCTGATTTATTTGAAGTTATAATTTGATTCGTTCGACTAATAGCACCACATCGAAGGCAATTTAGGTTTGATATATTTTTGCCCAAAACAATTTGGCGCCCACCGTGGGGCCGTTAGCCGATTCGCATTCAGAAACTTCATCAAAAATCATCCAAAGATGGTGAACGACGTTCCTCCCAGAATCATTGGAGAAAGGCTGACCTTGGGAGCAACCGCTAAAGATGTCGTCGTCAGTACAGTGGAGGTTTCTACTCAAGAGCAGATCCGTCAAATGGCACAAACCCTGTCGTCCCTCCAGGAAGAGTTAGCCGACCAACGTCGGACTAACGAGTCAATCCGTGCTACTTCCGTTACCGCAATTAATCGTTTGACTAATGAAAATGAACTTCTCAAAGCATAGGTCCAATCCGCCGCATCCGCACCGGCTGGAAGCAAGCGACCAATCGACCTCGAAGGGATCCAAACTCGAAGAATCTCCGTTCGTCGATGATATCGCATGGGTCGAGATCCCAAAGAAGCTCCACCTCCCAAGCATGACTAGCTACAATGGGACGAGCGATCCAGACGACCATATCTCCCTCTACAAACAAAAGCTCATGACAATTTCCATCTCCAGGACCAATTGCGAGGCGGTTATGTGTAAAAGTTTCGGCACCTCCCTCGCAGGGCCGACACTTACTTGGTTTATGCGTCTGCCACAAGGATCGATCGCATCCTTCGCAGAATTAGTCAACGCTTTTAAAATTCAATTCGCTAGTAGTAGAAGACTAGAGAAGCAATCTAGCGACCTATATCGTATTGTCCAAAAGCATAACGAACCTCTACGTACTTATCTTAACCGATACAATAAGGAAAAGGTTGCCATACCCCACTGCGACATCCCTACATCTATCGAAGCCTTCCGACGAGGTCTGGTCTAGGGCAGCGAGTTGCGTCGGGAATTGACGAAATATCTCGGCCGAAGCTTCGAAGATGTCCAAGCCAAGGCAATGGCTCAAGTCATACTGGAAGAGGACGAAGAACCCTTCAAGACCAAGCCAAGTCCAGATCGAATCAACCACAGATCGGCGTCCGATGATCGCAGGGACATGCGTCATCAGCCCTACTCTCGGGGACGCGACGACCAAAGTCGATACAGGGGACAAGATAGCCCAAGCCGTAAGATGTGAATGGAAGGCGACATACCTAAAGCAGTATCATTTCTTAAAAAAACTTGTGTCATTTGTTAGCTTATCTATTACATTTGTTCAGTCCATTATTATTTCATCGAATGCGTTTACTGACTTAAGCATCGGAGCACCGTTGGACTCACACCAACAGTCACCCTTTGATCTTTTCTATACTTTTCAAGTATCTTCAACAGGAACATAACAAGAGGCCTCAAGGACGAAACATGACATTCAAGCCCGAAACGGATATCCTTATCACATACAAAACAGCGCTTACAATACACATTACACAATCAATCGGTACACGGGGAGTAGAGAAACGACATACTACAAACTACTTACAAGACTTGTCTTGCCCAAGGCACTCGTCTTTTCCTACAATACATACAACTCCTCCCCGGACACACAAAGCATGCTACATTACAGGTCATCACGACCAAACATTTCGCGTCACTGCCAAGGCGCGATTGACAAAATCAAGTTGATCAACATACACGAAACACAATCACACATAGCGCTTACACATTATATGATCGATCGGTACACAGGGAATAGAGGAACAAAAACATGACACGTGTTTACAAGACACGTCCCCATTAAGGTACACGCCTTATACAAACACTACAATGCTCTTCCCTGGAACTACACGACATGTCACACTCAACTACAGGTCTACATGACCAATGTCGCACGACTTGACCAGGAAGCGACTGACGAGTCCACCTGTAAAACAAAACAAACGACAAACAAGGAGCGGTCTCCTGACCCTTCGTCGTCACAAGAAACGCCCTCAGTCGTCTTCACACGATTATTGGTTGTATTAAGCTGACTCTCAGTTTGAGCAATACACATGTTGGCCCTGTCACCAGAACGCCTATAACACAATCAAGATCACGCCAGAAGAAAGAGAAGTTATAAAATCAAACCGTCTCATCACTCGACGCCCTGACCCAGTTTAATTTTGGGGCAATTGTTGGGCCTCGATTTTTTGGCCCATTAGATCGGTCCAATGGCCTGAACCAAAGCTACCTTCCGACGAGATCCGGTCCGTTCAGCCTCCAGAAATCCTAGTCCAGTCAGAAACAACCTCATGAGATCTCGGTCTAGTCGGTATACGGGAAGCGACGTCCGCTGATTTCGGTCTCAACCGATATGAGGAGTTATTGAGCAAAGATCTCAGCCACAAAGAGAATCGTGGAGCACTAAACCAATGGAGGAAATCAAGGGAGCATTAACTCCCTAAAGAAAATCAAGGACACGATCAGATCTTCCAACGACCATTTCTTACCAAGATCTTAGCATTAAATTCATTATTATAAATACATCCCCAATAAGCACATTGTAGGGGATCTCTCATGACTCCATTTTACTGATTGTAATTCGAAGCTCTCATTGTAATTCGAAGCACGATCTTTCTAAGCAAGGCAAAGTCCGATTGTTCTGAGCATCCGTTCGACATTAGTCATTCGACTCATTCTCATTCGACCCATTGCAATTCTTTGTAGCTAAGCTTTATTATTACTATTTCGTCTCATCATTTTGATTCTCTGATTTATTTGAAGTTATAATTTGATTCGTTCGACTAATAGCACCACATCGAAGACAATTTAGGTTTGATATTTTTTTGCCGAAAACACTAGCCACTCAAAGTAGACTTGATGTTATCCGCCTCCAAAATTCCACCTTCAAGTGGAACCTACTCTCTTCATCTTCCTTAACAAAGACCGCCGCTTTCCATGTTGCTAAACTATTTTTGATTCTCGGTGGCTTACAACCTCTTTGTACTGTTGTCCGACAGCCTTGGTGGTGCAGAGCGGCGTCGGAGTTGCCAACACCAAAATTCTCTAATGGAGGGCAAAAAGAGAAAAACGAAGGTAGGAATGGAAGAAGTAGGGATTAGGTCTTTTTTCCCTTTTATCTCTTAATTATTTTTTTCCTTAAAGATATCGAAAAATTAACTACCTCCTCATGATTTGGTGAATTAATGATATCTTGTCAAGTAATTGTCTCATAAATATGTCTTTATTTCTACTTTTTCTTAGTTTAGAAATAATTAATTAGTCACAATTATCCCTCTCAACAAGGTAGAAGATTAAACATAGAGATGAGATGGCCTTTTGGGAAGAAATAAGAATAATTAAGGATTTTTATGCCATCGACTTTATTAAGATCATGTGCTTAGATTCAGATCGAGCTTACTCATGTTGTTTATTTTGGTATAAGAAGTGTTAGGCATTCATACATTTGCAAATTTTTGTTTTCCAATCATATGTTTGTACAAGGTATAAAATTAAACACTGAGATGCGATGGCCTTTGAGAAGAAAAAAGAATTGGGGATTTTAATACCCATTACTTTGTTAAGATCAAGTGCTTAGATTCAGAGCTTACTCATGTTTTCCAATTTGGTATAGTGTTAGGCATTCATAAATCTGCACTAAATTTGGTTGGTAGCGCTTATATGGTACCAAAAATGCTATTGTGCATTAGAGGCTAGAATGTTTAATGGTACCAATTAGACCTGATTAAACACGGGCCCGGGCCGGTGCTGAGCCAAATTTTGAGCCCATTTTTGCGGGCCGGGCCCGTTTGTCGGGCCCAAGATGGTAACCGTGCCCGCCCGGAAGAGCGGGTCGGCCCGGCCAGCGGGTCGGTCCGCATGTCATACAACCTATTTTTCAATTGTTTTTTTAATGTTTTTTTTGGTATTTAACGGACCGGGCCGGCCCGTTAAATTATTTTTTTAATGTATTTTTTAGGTTATATTTATTTTTTTAATATATTTTTATATAATTAAAATTTTATACGGGGCGAGCGGTCCGTACGGGATTGACTATGTTACCGCGCCCGGCCCGCCAACCCGAACGGGCCGGTTGGCCCGGCCCGTTCGGACTGAAACCCTTGTCCAGACCCGTATTGTTTAGCGGGCCGGCCGACCCGCGTTTACTCGAGTCTAGTACTTGAGGTCCTGATTCCTCTGATGATAGGTATGATGACATAATTTGTACCAATTGAAGTTCTCCATCATGGCACTACTCTTGAAGACAGGGTTGCCCTAGAAGGCCGCTTTATTCGAGAAGTAAATATGATGTCTAGAGTTAAGCATGAAAAGCTTGTAAAGGTAATAATGGTTTTGAGTAAGTTCATATCCATTTGTGTTACTCTTTAGCTGCTTTAAACTTAAATCCATTTTTGAGAAAAAACAATAGCAATTGTTACAATACATATTCACGTACGGTTGTTGTCCTTAGTTGGTGTTGAAGGAATTGTGTCATTTAATCAAAGGTGCAATTATTGATTATGAAGTGGGACCGTTTATGGAGATATTTAATCCGATGATTTTAGATAGTCATAGTGTTTTGCTAGAAGCCAACTATGATTTATAAACTATATGTTATAAAGTATGTCATAAAGTCTATTGTTATTATTATCGGGTTCTACGAGGTCACACCCTTAGAGTTTGGACTGAGTCAGTTTAATGGGAGACATATTATATAAGGTATATTGTATAAAGTTATATATGATATAACTTGAAAGATAAGGTTTATTAATAATAAAGTGTTATTGTTAATAATAAAAGATATATTTATTTAGGAAATAAGATATCTACACATGGTATTATAAAAGGAGGGCTTTCTAAGAGAAAACCCTAATCCCATATTTTGCACAAGGTTGCCGCCCCCCTCCCTTGCTCTCTTCCTCGTTCGCCTTCGATCCCCGCTCTAGCAACCGAGTCCTAGGTGATCCAGATCCAAGCTCGGGTGGACCAAATAGAGGAGTCACACGTGAGGCTCTATTCTCTCCATTCCAGCAGATTGAAACATGCATCAAAAGGTATTTGATTCTTCCTATCTATGATCTATTTGGTTTATGCATGAGATCATTGGTTAGATGTTAGGAAATCGTTTCCTGAAATTCCAATTTACGCATCTAAAATCCCTACAGTGGTATCAGTTGCCTCTTGCATAAATTGATCAGATCAAATTTAAAGTTTTTAAAATTTGATGCATGTTCATGTTTACCTTGATTCATTAAGATGAAAATTGATATGTAGATTAAATTTGCATGATTAAAATTTAGATTTTGATCGATTGGATTAACAAAGTCTAGAACTTTCAATTTGAATATGCATGTAAAATTGTTTTACATAAAGATTGTACATGTTTACCCATACATAAAATTCTGAATTTTACCAAGTTCGATTCGGATCGAACGAAAAATTATTCACCAATTACCGGAAAAGGCTGCTGCAAGATGGAATCCGCGGTCGCGGTTAGGGTAACCGCGGTCACGGATCTGCACGTCGGATTTTCCGCGGTCGCGGTTCTGAGTTCCGAATGAAAGAAAAATGCGTGTTTCCGCGGTCGCGGTTAATGAACCGCGGTTTTGGTTTCTGGGAAAAGTTGTGTGTTTCCGCAGTCGCGGTTAATGAACCGTGGTCGCGGTTCTGGTTTCCGGGAAAAGTCACGCGTTTCCGCGATCGCGGTTCTGTGGTCTGGCGCGGGTCGGGTTCGTTTGATCGAGTTGGCTCGGGTTTGGGTCCAAGTGTTTGCTCCAAACCCATGCCAGACTGATTAGGTAACTTGACTCGGATACGCAGGGTGAAACTATTTTGGGTAGATTTTACAATAAAGGATTTTGTCCTAAAAGAAATAGATAAGATATTATTTGTCTTATTAGATAATATATGATATTGTCTAAAATATATCTTCCTAAAAGTTGTTAGGAAAGATTCCCACTTACTTATATTAGAATATTGATATCTTACTTTAATTGATACATATCTTATCCAATATTGCAATTTAATGATTAATATTACATATTAGTTTTATTTGAATCAAGCTAATGATATAATATTATTTTATCATGAGATGATTAATTTAATATTGGATGTTTTAAATTGTTTAATTATTGTCTATATAATATTTGATATTAAAGTTGCATGTATATTTAATATTATGATATTATTGCATGCGGTGACTAGTATGGCCCATATTAGGATAGATAAATACGATATGCGTATCGTTATGCTTTTCTTGTACACGATATGCGTATCGTTATGTATTTTTGTAATTTAAATTTTTGTAAGAGAGTTTATTCCAATTATATGTAAGACAAGAAGGAGAAGATCCTAAGAAGACCAAAGGATGGAGATCCATAGAGGGTACTAAGGATGGAGATCTAGAAGTAACAAGACCCATGAAGATTAGATCTTTAATTTTGGTTTTTAGGGGTCATACTAGGATCACATTTAATTACTGCATTACTTGAATGCTTTATTATTTCTCACTTTGCATGCTTGCTTGTTTGTTTATGCTATTTTGTTCACTAGTAAATAAACAACCATTGCATGCTTAAGTCCCTTAACATAATATTGAGATCATGCCTTTCCATATCATAACCATGAGGCCCTTAGGATTCGTTGGATAGTTTTCGTCCTAGCGAGGTGTCCTTCCTTGACCTTGGGATAGTGCGGGTATGTCTAATAGGGACATGCTGCCTTGGTATGGTTACACTCAACAAGAGACCAAAAGACTCAGTTTTGGATCTTGAGGCATAAGGATGAGTCTTACATAAGATGTGGCCATCAACCAAGAATTATAAGGTGTTATAATTAGTAACGGGTTTACTTACCTTGATTACATGAGACTTGGGGAAGTGCCTTAGTACGCTCGAGTTTTATCTAAGATAGGATCTTGGAATCATTTTACTCACAAGGGACAATTTAATTGAGTAGAATGTGCAATAACTTACTGTTTATAGCTTGTCTAAATTTTAAGTTCTTGCATGTCAAGCATAATTTATCTGCATGTTTTATTCCATTTTTATAGTTACTATGTCTTCTGAACACATCAAATTCACTCTCCACTCAATTGTTGAGAAAAACAAGTTGAACGACACAAATTTCCTTGATTGGAAAAGACATATGAGAATCAGTCTCAGGTCTGAGGGACAAGAGGATGTACTTGAAACCCCCATCCCAGAGTTGACTGCCACCTCATCTGATGAGGATAATGCAAGTCACAAAAACCGAAAAGAAATGAAGAGGGGAACAGTCTCCACTTCAAGTATTTACGTTACTGAAATCTTAACAACCAAGTCTCATTCTTGGATATTAGATTCAGGATGTGGTTCTCACATTATTTCGAACGTGCAACAACTAAGAAATTGGAGACGGTTGCAGAAGGGTGAGATAGATCTCCGCGTTGGAAATGGAGCAAGGGTTGTTGCACTTGCCATTGGAGATTATAGTCTACCTCTACCTTCTGGCTTAGTTTTAGAACTTTATAATTGTTATTTTGTTTCTTCTATTACTAAGAATTTGATTTCAATTTCAGTTTTGAACCTTGAGGGTTATGAATTTGTCATTAAGGATTGTTTTTCCATTTATAAGAATGATATTTTCTATGCTCGAGCCCATGTGAGTAGTAGTGGACTATACATGCTGGATCTCAAATATGAAATTTATAACGTTGATACAAAGAGGCAAAAGTCGAATATAAATGAAGCCAATCTATAACATTGTCGCTTGGGTCACATTAGCATCAAACGCATGAAGGAACTCCAAACAGTTGGTAGCCTAAAGTCATTTGATTTAGAATCATTTGAAACATGTGAGTCATGTCTGATGGGCAAGATGATAAGGTCACCTTTCACTGGTAAGAGTGAGAGGACTACTGAGCTCTTAGCTCTCCTACATACCGATGTGTGTGGACCTATGAGCACAGAAGCTAGGAGAGGCTATCGATACTTCATTACATTTACTGATGATTTTAGTAGATATGGGTATATCACTAGTGGAAAAAACCCTTTTTGAGGCTCCCTTTTAGAGGCGTACATAGTTCAAAACGCCTCAACAACGACTTAGGCAATCACTTTTCTTGGTTTTTGAGGCGGATAATTAATTTATACGCCTCAAAAACATCTTTTGAGGCGGGCAAATTAATATACGCCTCAACAAGTTTCCGAAAAAACATTTCCCGCTAAAGTATTAGAGGCAGGCCAGGGTAAGGCCCGCCTCTAATTCTAACTAATTGAGGCGGGCCAAGTAGCTCGCCTCAATTAAAGCTTGTTGAGGCGGGCCTCTTAAAGCCCGCCTCAACAATTTTGTTTTCCTCTTTGCTTTTCTTTCTCTCTCTCTCCCTCTTTTCTTTTCTTTTCTTTCTCTCTCTCCTCTCTTTCTTTTCTCCCAGCCCCGATACCAGCTCTCATCCCTAACCCTCCTTTGCCTCCATCTCTCCCTCGAACTCCCTCCTCACGCTCTCTCTCCCTCACCCCGACCACCGGCGACCCCTTTCTTACTAACCGACATTGAACACACTTCTACTCCATTTCCAATAACTCTTGCTCTGTCTCCCATCTCCTTCATCGCCGATCTCTCCTCCACCCTCAAAACGGTGTTCTCTTCCACTTCTCGCCCAATCCCGGCATTCCAGCCGAAGCTTCTCGCCGAAATCACATCTTTTCCTCTGCATCTTCGTCACTTTCGGCATGTCGCCCATCTCGTCTCCCGATTTCACTAACACGGTAAGCGTGCTTTATTTTGAGATTTTGTGTCCAAACGCTAATGGATTTTGGTCCTGAATATGTGCAAAATGTCATGTTTTTAATTTAGGGATTTGGGGCTTCAAATTTTAGGGTTGTGAATTAATGATTGCAGCCTTCTAGGGATTTAGGGTTATCAACTCAATTAACCATTGTATTGTACGAAATATAGGATTAGAGATTTGGGGCTAACTTATTTACGAAATCTCATGTTCTGTTTTCGCTGCTTTGTTCTTTTTTTCGTTTTGGTTTGATTTTAGTTCAGGTATTATGTATGTTGCCTTATTTTTGAGCTTCTCGTGGAATTATGGGAGTTCTCTCAATTTATAATGGTTTTCAATTTTTCTGGACTGTTTTGAGTCTGAAAACAAAGCGATCTATTGAGCTGCATGTATGCTTGTAAATTGGTCTGACAAGTACCTGCTTATATGCCTGTTTGAATGTGCTTCTTTTGAATCAACATGAAGTGTGATCTACTGAGCTGCAGGTTTTTGTGTTTCAGTATTGAAGAGCTGAAAACTTAAATGTTGTATATGTGCATTTATCAATGGAGATGAAGTGCGCCCTCCTCTTCCTGTGATAAGGGAAGCTCTCTATGGGTATGCACTGATTTTATTCTTGTCCTTTGTTTTAATGGTTTGAACAGTTATGCTGGACTATATTCTGTACTTTGTGATCTCTTATTGAATGTTTTGCCAACAGTATAGGAGGGGTATCGGATTGTTGAATGCTTTGCCACTGCACCTTTGTTGAATGCTTTACCAATATAAGTTAATCTCATGCAGTGGAATAAATAATTTGAGAATTAGATGCATATTTTTGACTCTTTGATATCTTCAGGATAGCCTTTTAAAAATATTTATGGGTTTACATTCTCCTTGCTGGATGTAGAAAGTTCAGCAATGCTATTTTCATCACTGACTTCACGACAAGAGTTCTACAAATTTATAGACCTAATCACAAGATTTAGTTTGTGAAATAATCATAGTGGTTTAACTTCTTCATGTAAATTTCTGACACTACATCTTTTAATGAGCACTACCTTTATTTCTTTTTTATTTTTACTTTCCTCTAATTGGTATTTTTTAATTAAACAATCTTAATTTCACTTTCAAATAAAATAATTATGTTCTCTTAAATTTCGCTTATTTACTATGTGTTTCTCTTGCTCATAGAGCATCTAGGCCTGGTTATGCACCCAGTGGATCAAGTTCTGTGGTTGCTTTCCGTAATTTTGATGACGAAATGAGACGGCCTGGTGTATGGGATGGAGAACAAGGTGGTACATCTACTGCAGAGAAACCCCAAGACAATCTTGCTGCTATGTACATGCCTCCATTTGCTTTGATGTACCAAGGGTCCTTTGAAAAGGTACTAGATTTCCTTTTAATCAGTGTATGTGTTATTGGTATATAGATTCTTATACAAGTGTGAGATGTTAACTTATTAAGGTTTTGCATACAAATCATATCTTATATCAATATTCTAGTATTGCTTTACTGGACAAAAAATGAACATACTCCAAATTTTCAGGCAAAAGTTGTTGCTTCTTCTGAGGATAAGTGGCTTCTTGTGAATTTGCAATCAAACAAGGAATTCAGTTCTCATATGGTAAAGTTTCCCTGTTTGTCCATGTTTCTTGGGAAAAAATAATCCTTTTTCCCAACTCACATACTTCTGGAAGAGGTTTGTTCATCACATGTTTTTAATCTGCAGCTTAACCGGGATACGTGGGGAAATGAAGCTGTTGCTCAAACTATTAAATCCAATTTCATCTTTTGGCAGGTGATCAGATATTTCCATCCTTCACTTCTGCACCAGTCAGTCTTTCGACAATGTTTCATATTTGACCAATGACTGATTTTATTGCACATGTCTTTCCATTTTGCTTTTCTTGACTTTTTTTGCGTATTCCCTATTTTGTTCTAGATTTTGATTAGCTGTAGTGATGTTAAATGGGTGCATACTAGCTGGTTTCACTTCAAGGTTTTTGGCTACTCTTTAACTTGTCTCCTTCAAGGTGTTCGTTATTTTACTGGCTTCGCGACATACATTTTCACTTTAAAGTTATGTCACTCCTAGTCACCCAACTCATCTCATATCTGTGAATTTTCTGTATCGTAGTACTTGGTATTTTGTTTTGTTATTATTTTGGACCCCCTTTGAAAAAACATATGACATACATCAGTCATGCTCATGCTACTGTATCTCGGCTCTGTTTATGTGTAAACATATTATGCTATAAATTGTAAAATTCACTTAAATATGCTCATATATGTCATGCAACCATGCAGGTGTATGATGAAACAACTGAGGGAAAGAAGGTTTGCACTTACTACAAAGTCGATTATGTTCCTGTTGTCCTCATCATTGACCCTATAACAGGACAAAAAATGTGGTTATGGTCTGGAATGATACATCCTGATCGACTATTGGAGGTAACGTGTTTATTGTCATAAAAGTAACAAAGTATAGTGTTCATATTTGAAATTTTGAAGTCTTGTCCCGGCTGACATTAAACATTATCTATATTTTGTAGGATCTATGTACAGGCCTCCATTTGCTTTGATGTACCAAGGGTCCTTTGAAAAGGTACTAGATTTCCTTTTAATCAGTGTATGTGTTATTGGTATATAGATTCTTATACAAGTGTGAGATGTTAACTTATTAAGGTTTTGCATACAAATCATATCTTATATCAGTATTCTAGTATTGCTTTACCGGACAAAAAATGAACATATACTCCAAATTTCAGGCAAAAGTTGTTGCTGCTTCTGAGGATAAGTGGCTTCTTGTGAATTTGCAATCAAACAAGGAATTCAGTTCTCATATGGTAAAGTTTCCCTGTTTGTCCATGTTCCTTGGGAAAAAATAATCCTTTCTCTTTTCTCTTTAATCCGGGGAAGATAAAATGGACTTTTTGGTCAAATAAGCTGGCAATATAAGGTTTCCTTGAAAGAATGTAGTGATCAACACCTATATTTAGTTCATAACTTGCTTTTCTCCCACTTAAATTATATGCTAGTGGTGCTAAAAACCTTTGTAGATTTTCCCTTTCATTCTCATCTTTTATGCGTCTCTAACATTTACATACATGCATCACATGCTTGTAGTCTTTATTCTCATCTTTTACCGCTGTGATTGGATTTTTTGCAGATTTTTTTTGCAAAAAATTGGACTTTTTAGCCCGGATGTGGAAGAGATCCGGGCTAAAATGTCCAGTTTTTTTTGTTCAAACACAATGCTTTTTAGCCCGGACTTACCCAGATCCGGGCTAAAAGGTGGGAAAATGCGACTTGTTGAGGCGGGCCTCCGAAGCCCGCCTCAACAAGTCCCTCATTTTTAGTTGTCTAGTGAGGGACTTGTTGAGGCGGGCTTAGGAGGCCCGCCTCAATAAGTAACTTTTAGAGGCGTAAAATGCCCGCCTCAAAAAGTGTCCCTACTTGTTGCAGCCCCCTCACTTGCTGCGAACGGTATCCGCCTCAATAAGTGTCAAAACGCCCGCCTCAAAAATGGTTTTTTCTACTAGTGTATCTACTTAATGAAGCATAAATCTGAATCCTTTGAAAAGTTCAAAGAATTCCAGAATGAAGTTGAGACACAGACTGACAAGAAGATAAAGGCACTATGATCAAATCGAGGGGGCGAATATTTGAGCCAAGAATTCGACCATCACTTGAGAAGTTGTGGCATTTTGACACAACTGACTCCACCAGGCACGCCACAGTTGAATGGCGTATCTGAGAGGAGAAACAGGACATTGTTAGACATGGTCCTCTCAATGATGAGTTTTGCTGATCTTCCTACATCTTTTGTGGATATGCCCTCACCACTGTTGCGTTCACACTAAACAGGACTCCGTCACGATCAGTTGACAAGAAACCACATGAGATATGGTATGGAAAAGTTCCTAGCTTGTCACTTCTGAAGGTCTAGGGATGCAAGGCTTTTGTAAAGCGTTTACTACCTGATAAGCTAGCACCTAAATCAGACAAATGCTTCTTTATAGGTTATCCCAAGGAAACAAGGGGATATTAATTCTACAATTTCGCTGAGAACAAAGTGTTTGTTGCTCGGGATAGTGTCTTTTTGGAAAATGATTTCTTTTCCAAGAAGCCAAGTGGGAGAAATGTTCAGCTTGATGAGATTCAAGCTGAGCAACAAATCCAACAACACGAGGACATAGATGATGTCATTGAGGAACTTGACTTTGGAGGCGTACCTTCTCAAATGGAAACCACCCAGATTCAAGATGCAATTCCTCAAGTTAATGAAGCACTTGAGGTCCCGCATACAGATGTGGTCAACCCAGCAGCTAAAGTCTCTCCTATTGTTGGACCACTTTGGAGATCAGACAGGCTAAGGCAGTAGCCTAGACGTTATGAGGATTACGTCTTGACTGCTAGCATTGACATTCTACTTTTAGAGAACGGCGAGCCTGTGACCTATAAGCAAGTGATGGCGGACCCCGACTCCGAGAAATGGTTGGTAGCCATGAAATCCGAAATGGAATCCATGTCTGAGAATCAAGTCTGGGACTTGATAGATTTGCCTGATGGGGTAAAACCTATTGGATGCAAATGGGTCTTTGAGATCAAGACAGACAAGGATGGAAACGTTTCTGTCTATAAGGCAAGACTAGTTGCCAAAATATTTAGACAGGTTCATGGTACTGGCTATGATGAAACGTTCGCATCGGTCGTTATGATCAGGTCCATTAGGATACTCCTAGCAATTGCCGCTTATTATGATTATGAGATTTGGCAAATCCTAGGAGAATATGCAAGCTTAAGAAGTTCATCTATAGACTTAAGCAAACATCCAGGAGTTGGAATCTTCGTTTTGATGAAGTGTTCAAAAAGTTTGATTTCGTCAGATGCGAAGAAGAGCCCTGTGTCTACAAGAAGTTTAGTGGGAGCAAAGTGACATTCCTAGTTCTATATGTGGATGACATATTACTCATTGGAAATGACATTCCTATGCTAGAGACAGTTAAGGAGTGGCTTAAGAAGTATTTCTCAATGAAGGACTTGGGAGAGGTTGAGTACATACTAGACATTAAGATCTATAGAGAGAGATCTAAGAGACATTGGTCTAAGTCAGGGAACTTATATAGATAAGGTCTTTGATAGATTCAATATGATGAACTCTAAGAAAGGGTTCTTGCCAATGCAACATGGCTTATATCTCAGCAAGAGCCAGTGTTCTAAGACACCTGGTGAGACTGAAAGGATGATCAGGATTCCCTATGCCTCAGCCATAGGATCCATCATGTATGCAATGACTTGTACTCGCCCAGATGTTGTATATGCTTTGAGTATGTATAGAAAGTACCAATCAAACCCGGGTGATGCACATTGGTGTGCAACCAAGAACATCCTGAAGTACTTACGAAGGATTAGGGATGATCTCTTGATATTTGGAGGTGATGACGAGCTGGTCGTCAAGGGCTATACTGATGCAAGTTTTTAGACAGACAGAGATGATTTTGAATCTCAGTCTGGATATGTCTTCATTCTGAATGGAGGAGCCGTCAGCTGGAAGAGTTCCAAATCCAGACATGTTCTACGGAAATACCACATGATCAGACACTATGTTGATAGTGGAGATGTGAGGATGTGCAAAGTGCACACAGATGACAACATTGCAGATTCTTTGACCAAGACCATGTCTAGGCACAAGTATGACAGTCACACTAGGGCCAAGGGACTCAAGCACACTAGAGAGTTCTTTTGAGACATTGTTTGTTTTATGATAAACCTTGTTTATTGTTATTACAAACATTTATGCTTGACTTATATATATGAATTTCATATTATTATTTAATCATTGCTTGGGATTAGATAAAGTATCCAAATAATTTAATAGTTATCAAATGCGCTCATCAAAACTGTTTTGGTGAATGAAACCCCATTAATTGAACTGAAATTATAAAATTGTTAGAAGTACATGGTCTAAGTTGTTAACTTGGATACAAATGACTTAATCAAAAGACCATATGTGAGATTGATTGATAACACCGGGTTTCATGTGTTATAGGGACATGGAGATGTCTAATCGATTACATAGATGTGTATACCGATACGCATCGGACAGACCGATCTTAAGATTCCTCGGGACTTTACTGCGGAGTTCTAGGATTATTCATGATTAGTGAGTTCCTTAGACATGAGTATGATATAGTTATCATTTGACTGCTGGTATGTCTTTGACGCTGTCAAACGCTGACCGTAACAGGCAGTTATAAAGGCAGTGATTGGGATTGCCAAAAGTTGAGTGGGAGTTGTAGTCTTACAAGATTGAATATGTCCTCCTATTCCATGTATACAACGATACATTTGGAAAGGATTGGTGTCTCGGCCACTTGAAGAGAGAGAACTGTGAAAACGCATGGCCATGCTCGGATGGATTATTAGTAATCATTCGTACTGACAGTTTGATCTCAAGAGTTCAAGAAACGTATTTGGCGGTAAAGATAAGTGTCATCATATAGTCAGATAAGACACTTTGTGACAAAGGAATTTTAACATTGCACACTTGTTTTAAGGACAAGTGAGAGATTGAAGGAATTGTGTACTTTAATCAAAGGTGCAATTACTGATTATGAAGTGGGACCGTTTATGGAGATATTTAATCCGGTGATTTTAGGTAGTCATAGTGCTTTGCTAGAAGCCAACTATGATTTATAAACTATATGTTATAAAGTATGTCATAAAGTCTATTGCTATTATTACCGGGTCCTACGAGGTCACACCCTTAGAGTTTGGACTGGGTCAGTTTAATGGGAGACATATTATATAAGGTATATGATATAACTTGGGAGATAAGGTTTATTAATAATAAAGTGTTATTGTTAATAATAAAAGATATATTTATTTAGGAAATAAGATATCTACACATGGCATTATAAAAGGAGGGCTTTCTAAGAGAAAACCCTAATCCCATATTTTGCACAAGGCTGTCGCCCCCCTCCCTTGCTCTCTTCCTCGTTCGCCTTCGATCCTCGCTCTAGCAACCGAGTCCTAGGTGATCCAGATCCAAGTTCGGGTGGACCAAATAGAGGAGTCACACGTGAGGCTCTATTCTCTTCATTCCAGCAGATTGAAACACGTATCAAAAGGTATTTGATTCTTCCTATCTATGATCTATTTGGTTTATGCATGAGATCCTTGGTTAGATGTTAGGAAATCGTTTCCTGAATTCCGCTTTACGTATCTAAAATCCCTACAGGTGCATCGTCTTGTTACTCACAAGTGTATGTTTTCTTGCCTTTGTAGTTTATTGGAGCTTGTAAAGATCCTCTAATGGTCATAGTTACAGAATTATTGCCTGAAATGTCGTTGTAGAAGTACTTATTTAGTCTTCATCCCAATCCCTTAGAAATTCAAGTGCCATTGAGGTTTGCCCTTGATATTGCTCAAGCCATGGATTGTTTGCATGCAAATGGAGTCACACATAGATCTAAAACCTGGTATTGCACGAGCCAACTTGATTGACATAAGGACTTTTTTTTCCTCGTAGTAATTAAAACTATTTCTATGTGGGCAGTGAGCATTACTTCTATTATGAACATCAATCTCCTTGAATTAGAGAATCTTGGCCTTAATGGTTGAGTCATATACTTGATTTATGGAGTCTAGTCCGTCATCTATCAATCTTTGATTTACTGTTGATCACATTTACATACTGTTTCACCAATTTAGGTTGATGATTTGAAGACTCATCATCAAACATACAGAGTTTTTGTTTTTTTAGCATTCGGACTTTCTGTTGGTCACATTAAAACTGATATTCTAAAACTAATATTATTGTTGTATTGATCTACCTAAGTCTTACTCAGTAACTTCTCTTTTCATGTATTAACTATACAAAGTCTAGTCTTATTTGGACTCTAGTTCCTGCGTTTCTTTGATTAATATTCTTTGACACTCCTCTGTTCAATTCAGTAGGGTGTCTTGTTGCTGATACTTGATAGTTGATACCTTAGAAACTTGATTGAGTTTTTGATATACATATAACCTTTTGCTTACTGCCATCACAAGTCTGTTAAACTTGCTAATTTTTTACTGGCAAGAGAAGAATCTGTAATTGAGATGATGACTGTTGAAACCGGGACTTATTGTTGGATGGATCATGAGGTTAGTCTTTTTACATTTCAGAAGCCAAGATTAATGAAACAATGTATACTAGCGTTAGTGTTGTTTAAATGAGGGCATCATTTCTCACACTCGTTCGTAAGAATTATTTGCTTCAGTTTTTATTAGATGGATCTTGATATATCTTTTTGGAAAAATTATTCTTGAAAAGTTTAAATGAGGGCATCATTTCTCACACTATATATCTTTGACACTCCTCTATTCTCATCCGGTTGATTCGCCTGGTGAGTGCTATCTTCTTAAGCTCACACCTTAAGCTTTTTACATCATGATTTGCGACTCATTATTAGTTTTGCACTTGTTTCAGGTCGTTGAAAATGGTTTGGGACATCTTTCATTCATGGAAAAGCAGGTTATTACTGCAACGGGTGAGTGCAGGTTATTAGTGATCTTAGTAATTCTTCTGGTTCACGTGCTCTTGGATCCATATGCTCCGAAGAATATGTGTGCTATAGCAATATTATTTTCTGGATGATATAGATTTTTGTCCCTTCTCATAAAATGGGAAAGTAAATGCAGTACTAGTGTTAGTGTAGGAGTTTGTGGCTCCATTTTTGTCACCTTTGGGTTATGAATATATTTAAACTACTTTAGCAACATTGATTGCTTAACAGTGCTCAACACAAAATCAAAGAATTGGTGCTTTATACCGTGTTTTTCCTATATATGCATGTGCATTTGAACCATTGTGTTTCTTCAATCCAAGATTGTTGTTTATGCGTGTGGCCGTTTGCCAACTAACTAAATCTTCAATTTATGATCTATGTAAGTATATTCTCTTTTATTTCCACTGAACTTATTTCTTTATCTCATTCTATTTTTCATATTTTAGTGCAGTGGAACTTCACTCTGGAGACGTTTCTCTTATCGAATGATACTGATAACAGAAGGATATACACATTTATTTGTCATCATCTTTCTTATTATGTTTTTTCCTTAGAAGAGGGTAATTATTTTAGCAAAACATCTGTTTAAATCAATATAATGTTAGTTTACTAGAGTTTTTTTTTTACTTATGGCCAGTATCATGTATTTATCATTACACTTCCATTGCATTCAAGCTTATATTGTTTGTTTCGATTGTGGCATTTTTTAAAAAGAACGGGATAGACACAAAGATAGACAAATAAATAATACAATTGAAAGAAAGTAAGAACGGGGCAAAGAAGGTGTGAGGTGTTAATAAGGTCAGTAGTCTGTTTTTTTGCTATCCCTTTTTTGTTCTTATGAGATACTATTGCAGACCAAGGCTGGAGATGTTGTCAAGAAGTGATAATTTGAACAATTTTACAACATACTGAAGCATGCTAAACTCTCTAGAATGTGTTTCTTGTCAAATGATCACCTAGTTGATGGTAGCATTGGATATATGAATTTCCTATAGGGTTCGTTCAACAATTCTACTGAAGATATTGTTGTAAGTATTTTGTTTTGTCCGATTCGAGCGAGGAACAATTGGTGTTTTACAATTTTTAAGTGGTTTTGTTGAGTTACTTCAAGTTTGTGCTATTGTGTAATCAATGCACATGATATCTTATGTTGTTTTGATGTCAAATTGAGAAATGCATATGATTTTGATGTTTTAAGTTATAACGTGCGAAGATAAGACCATGCATATGATGGATATTGCATCTGTTTCTAGTGTTCAACCAAGTTAGCCATGTCTTCTAAGCTACGGCTTTTGTGGTGGATTATCCAATTACTTCATTTATTTTCATTATGAAAGCTTGCAAACTATTTAGTTAATTAAGAGATTATATCTTTAGTTGCTAATGGGTTTGTTTGGTAGAAAGTGTTTATTATTTATAATGTGTTTTTTGTGAAAAAATGGTTTTTTCAATTTGAAATTTGTGAGATATGAGAGTTTGTGTAAGGTTGAAATACAACTTTTGTTTATAAAGTGTTTATAAACTTTGTGCCAAACATAACCAATGATAAATTTCATGCAAGATTCCAGATAAGTGGTGGAACTGGTATGTGGTACAGTGGTGGTGTTTTAATTTTTTTTTTAATAAAAGGACTTTTTAGCCTGGATCTTGTAAAATCCGGGGTAAAAAGTCATGTTTTTTTAACAAAGCAAAGGGACTTTTTAGCCCAGATCTTAAAGGTCCGGGTTATAAAGTGAACTTTTAGCCCGGATATTATTTTACACGCACGGGCTATAAAATGTATTGAATCGTGATATATCTAAGTTTTTTATCCCGGGCGTATTGAAAGAGGTCTAGGCTATTTGAGCTATTATCACACCACTCTGAAGCCTGAACCTATTTCACATTATATCCGAACTATATCACAAAAAGCGTCCGGGCTAAAAAGTGTATTCTGTTCTAGTGGCATCATGATAAACTGATCAAAAATTTTATCTTGGCTTGGACTTTAAAATTTGTATGCCAGGAGAATGGAGACAAGAAACAATTTCATCATTTTACAATCCACCCTTGTATTAGGGAAACAAATACTTTCATCATAGTGCTAAGAGAATGAGGAAAAGGAAATGATTTCATCATTTTGATCAATGAATAATGACATTAAATTAAACTAGACTCGTTTCCATCATTTAAAACAAATGAACCCTTATACTAAATTACCCTTACATGGCATTATAAAGCCCATTATAACCTGTATAATATTGTAGTGCTTTTTCTTCTCCATTTTGATTGATGTATTGCTTTATCTACATTTAAGATGAAATATCCAAAACTATGTGGGTAATGTGAATGAGTAATAATGATGACTCATACACCCTCCATATTCTTTTTAGAAATCTAAAAGCTTGTAAATACATCATCTAACTCTGTAGGTTTATCTTTTGAAATCACTCTTAATTAAAAGTAATCTTAATTTTATAATTAACAAGAATGTATTGATACA
This sequence comes from Rheum nobile, assembly GCA_027886185.1. Lineage (NCBI taxonomy): Eukaryota > Viridiplantae > Streptophyta > Magnoliopsida > Caryophyllales > Polygonaceae > Rheum > Rheum nobile. The sequence continues at coordinate 11,760,816 of WOAB01000011.1, forward strand.
ATGACTTGTATATCTGAAGAGAGAGAGGGAGTACCATATCAAAAAATACTAAGAGCAACCTTAATGAGAGCTTATTGGGGGAATTATTGATTTTTTTTGAATAAAAAAATAGAAGCCCCCAATAAACCTCATTTTGGGCTTAAAAAGTAGCCCAAAATTTAAGCCCCTCAAGAGAGACTTATTATAAGGGCCCGTTTGGTTCTTCAATTTTTTTTTGGCCCCATTAAAACAAAACGACGTGTTTTTGCCCATTTCAGGCAAAAACGCGTCACTTAAAGCAAGCAGCCAAACGGTTGCTTGCTTTAAGTAGCGTCGAGCGTCGCCCGATTACTGGGCCGCATTCGCACGCCCAGTGGGCGACGTGTGGCGCCCGATCGGACGGTCATAAATTTTTCTTGGCCGCCCGTTATTTAAAAAAAAAAATTGTTTTATTTTTATTTCCACACATTAAAAAAAACTACTATAATTCTAATTGCATTTTTCTCTATCCATAGACACCCATTATGGTTATGTTTCTAATTTTTTTGAATTTTTTTTATTGTATTTTGTATATTATTAATTGAAAACAAACATTTTAATATTATTTATGGTGGTTTAAAATATAAATATACACTAATTTAATTTCTTTACATTAAAATGACATTGTGGAGAAATTTTATAAATTTCATGTATGACTTTAGACAAGTTTTGATATATAATTTAGTCAAATTATTATTATTATTTATGATAGTTTAAACTATAAAAATGTACTAACTAAGATTATTTATATTAAATTATGGTGGGGGATTAGGTAAGATTATTTTCCTATAAATAAGATGTAGTGGTCATTGCAAAACTTAGACATTCTCCACTCATTCCTCTTTTTTTTTCCAATATCTCATATCTCTCTTTTCAAGCTCCCATTCTTCTCTTCTAAATCTCTCATCATGAATCCAAACCAAGGTGACTACCTATAAATAAGATTAGGGACTTTCTCGTGCTTTGTTTTTAACAAATTATTGAGTTATGTATCGTGTAATGATGTTTGTCGTTCAATTTGGTAATTTGCTTCAGTTTATGTTGTTCAACTATAAGGTTCAAGATCTGGTGAGGATGGGCTTATAGGAGAGGAATAAGGATAGATCCAAGCCGTTGATCCATTACAATCCAACGGACAGTGATCGCGCATCAAACAACCCCAAACCTCCTAAAACGAAGACGTGTCTTCAAGAAATTGTAACCACGCGGCCCTCACGTCAACTTTTCCAGTCAACATCAGTGCAATAATTCAAATAAGGGCAAACGAACCATTTTCTTCACCATTTCTGGCGCGATTCAGAGAGATTTCATAGCGTGTTCACGAAGGGGATACAAAGGCGATTCCACGAAGGTGGTTCCACGAAGGCGATTCTAATCAGTACAAACGATTCTAATGGCATAAACTGGTGCGAAAAAGGCACAAATGCAAGGTAACCAACTGAAAGAATAGTTTCGATCAAATTTCTACTATATTTGGATACAAAATCACATGCACACAAATGATTTGCGAGTTCGAAGTTTATATTGTTGATTAACACAATCAGTTTGCAAAAACCTAACCCTAGGACCAAATAAGAGTAAACTATGTGTTCATTTCATTTGAATGTATGATGAAATTTTTGAATGCTTGCGTGTGCGTATAAGAATACATTGTTTGCATCAACAATGCTTGTGTGTGCTTTTAAGAATACATTGTTTGCATATGGCAATGCTTGTGTGTGCATTTGAGACATCTTATGTGTGCATTTGAAATAAATATTGTGCTCATTACAGACAAGCTAGTATCATCGTGTGTGCATATTAAAAACTATAATGCATTTCTGACATTGTATGTGTGCATTTAAGACATCGTGTGTGTGCATTTATGACATCATATGTGTGCATTTGTGTCATCGTATGTATGCATTTAAAACAAGACTTTTTGTGGATACTATATGAGCTTGTGTGAGAGTATTATAAAACATGTGTGCATCTGTTAATGCTTGTGTGTGCATTTGTGTCATCGTGTGTGTGGATTTGAAACAAGACTATTTGTAGATACTTTATGAGCTTATGTGAGAGTATTATAAAACATGTGTGCATCTGTTAATGCTTGTGTGTGCATTTGAAACAAGACTATTTGTAGATACTATATGAGCTTGTGTGAGAGTATTATAAAACATACATGCATCTGTTAATGCTTGTGTGTGCATTTGAGACATCATGTGTATGCATGTGAAACAAGTCTGATTGTCTATACTATAGAAGCTTGTGTGGGAGTATTATAAAACATGTGTGCATTTCAATATATTTAACTATCCTTACTCTTATAGTTGTAGATAATCAGCAAACTGTAAAAAGTTTCAAAATGCAACAATGACAATTGGTGAAAAGTCAACACCAATATCTCATTCGCAAAGAGAGAAGAGGAGCAAAGCAAGAAATGAAATTCGTCAACAAAGCCAAACCCCAACACCATCACCAAAAACTGGTAATTAATAACTTGAAATGTGTACTTTGACTTTAATAATATATGTGTGCATGTAGAGAATACTTGTTTGTGCATTTGATAACTCATGTGTGTGCATTTGAAACAAATATATGTGGTTTTATTTCAAAATAGGATGCATTATTGACATTGTGTGTGCATTTGAGACATTGTGTGTGTGCATTTATGACATCGTATGTGTGCATTTGTGTCGTCGTGTGTGTGCATTTGAAACAAGACTGTTTGTAGATACTATATGAGCTTGTGTGAGAGTATTATAAAACATGCGTGCATCTGTTAATGCTTGTGTGTGCATTTGAGACATCATGTGTGTGCATGTGAAACAAGTCTGTTTGTAGATACTATAGAAGCTTGTGTGAGATTATTATAAAACATGTGTGTATCTGTTAATGCTTGTGTGTGCATACTAAAAGGCATAATTGTGAATAGGGGTGAGCAAACGGATATATATGATCCGGTCCGGTCCGGTATGTCGGATATCCGGTAAAAAATATTCACAAAACTCCTATCCGTATCCGGTCCGTTTCAGACCGGATATCCGGTAAATATTATCCGGATCGGATCGGATATTCGACTTAGATATCCAAATTATCCGGTTACTAAAAAACCTATTAAAAATTAAATCAAAATATTACTTTTTTTAATTCAATCAAAGCTAACAATCCGCAAAGTGCAACTAAATGTCAAACATCAGCACTATTTACAATTCCCTGTAATGTTTTCAAACAATTAAACTTGTCAACCTTTTCAGATTGAAAACCATAAACGTATATGTTATATAACAAGAGGAATTGGCAGGTATATATAAAGTTGTAACTTTAACTTATATAATCAAAATTCAATTCAATGATGAACACTCAGTCTTGACAAAAAAAAACATATTTGCTTTGTTTAGTGAGGCGACACTTAGTACATGATTTAGGGTTTTAATTTTATAAGAATAATAATCAATGTTGTATTTTATTAAAAGGATAAAATAAGGAATGTTGTATTGGAGAATTGAAGTGGTTTAATTACTTAAAAATGTACAAGCACCATTTTGAGATCATTCTAAACTAATTAAACTTGTATATTAGTTATAAAAACATATATATCTTATATATTAATAGTACCGGATTCCCGGATATCCGGTAAGCAAAGTATTCTGATCCGTATATGGTCCAAGTATCCAGAAAAATCACCCGGATCGGATTCGGATAAAAATTAAACGGTTGTTTTCGAATACGGACTTTTAGGGTTCGGATTGGCGGGTTATCGGATCGGGTCGGCCGGATCGGATACTTTTGCTCACCCCTAATTGTGAATACAACAAAACTGTATTCTATACATTGTTACAAATTTTCAATCTATTTAACTATCTTTACTCTTGCGGTTGTAGATAATCAACAAACTGTAAAAGAGATTCAAAATGCAACAATGACAATTGGTGAAAAATCAACACCAACATCTCCTTCGCAAAGAGAGAAGAGGAGCAAAGCAAGAAATGAAATTCGTCAGCAAAGCCAAACCTCAACACCATCACCAAAAACTGGTAATTAATAACTTGAAATGTGTACTTTGACTTTAATAATATATGTGTGCATGTGGAGAATACTTGTTTGTGCATTTGATAACTCATGTGTGTGCATTTGAAACAAATATATGTGGTTTTATTTTGAAATATAGTTTTGTGTGCATTTTTTATACATCATGTGTGTGCATTTCAGAAAATATAGAAAGCTTTTGTAAGAATATTAAGAAAAAATATGTGCATTTCTAAAATACTTGTGTCTGCATTCTAGAGAACATGTGTGTGCATTTTTACCATATTAGAAAGCTTGTGTGAAACCTAAGAAAATGTGTTTGCATCTGTCAAATACTTGTGTGTGCATATGAAACAGTGTGTGTGTGCATTTGAAATATATATATTTGTGTCCGTACTATTTAACTGTAAATGCTCTTGCAATTGCATCTGAAATCCAGCCTAACATGGAAGAAGATAATCCACTAGCTATAGTTTGTGCAAATACATCCCCAACATATCTATCACAAATAGAGGAAATAAGACAAAGAAATAGATGATAATAGTGAACTGACCAAGGCTACATCTCCCACATCAAAACTGATAAATTAATAACTTTCAATCTGTGTGCTTTGATTTCAGAATATATGTTCATGTCCTTACATAATCTATTGACTTTGATTTTGACCATAGGAAAAAGAAAACAACAAGCACAAACAAAGGGAGTTGCTAAAAGCCCTAGGATTACAAAGAAGGCAAAGAAAATGACACGCACCATACTCAGAGACACTGAGGATGATGATGAAGATAAGACACTCGATGAGATAATTCATGCAAGACAACAAGAAAAAAATAGAAATAAGAAAAAGACAGTGGATAAGAAGAAAAATGTTGTAGGTTTGAGTCCAAAGAAGGTAGTGCAGAAGAAGAAATCGATTCTAGTTTTGATTCCGAAGAAGGGCATACATACACTAAGGAAAGATTACAAAAGGTTGATTTGTAGGACTTCACCAAATATGCTTGTCAGATATTTTGCTGATGAACAACGATTCAGTCCCGCATAGAGACAGGTTGTCATAGATATGGGGTTCGAGGCTTTGCTTCAGTGGAAGATTACTGATATGCCTAGAAGACTTGGTTATTGGCTTGCCAGCTCTTTTGACCCATTGAAATGCACAATAAAGCTATAGGATGCATCCAAAGAGATTCTGATCACAGCACAAGATACACATGACTATCTTGGCATATCCAAGGGTGACAACAAAATTGAGCTTCTGAAGAAACTGACAAATGTAGAATTCCTAGCAAAGATAGCTGAAGATTTCAAAGGGAAGACTATGAGGTATATAACGCATACAAACATTAAAGAAAAGATGATGACATATGAATGGGATGATTGGTTTAAGCGGTACTTTATCCTCCTCTTTGTCAACACTGTTGTTGAAAGCCAGCCAAACGGGAAAATAAGCTTTGTGATACTTGAACTGCTTGGGGATGTTGAAAGGATAAGGCACTACAACTGGAGTGCATTAATTCTTGACCGGTTGGTAGATAACACCATCTCATGGTCTAAAACAACAGATGGTAGATACAGAGGAGCTCTTATGTTACTCATGGTAAAAACTAAATCATTTATTTCATATTTCTTTTATGCATATGTGAACTAGCTTGTGTGTGCATGTATAATATCCTTGTGTGTGCATGTGAACTAGCTTGTGTGTACATGTGTAATATACTAGTGTGCATATGAAAACACAAGCATGTGCATGTCAAATAACTAGTGTGTGCATGTCAAATGACTAGTGTGTTCATGTCAAATAACTAGTGTGAAATTATCTTGTGTGCATATAAAATAAACTTATGGGTGTGCACAAGAAATAACTTGCGTGTTCATATGACAGCACATGTGTGTGCATATTAACCTACACTTGAGTTTGTATGAATATAGTGTATTAAAAAAGATTTGTTTGTACATATTTGCAGTTGGTTTATGTTGATCGTGTCACAATGAAAGGCAAAGAGATTGAAAGAGCATATCCAATAATCAAAAATTGGACAACACAAATGCTGAAGAAGAAGGAAGATGACGAGATACTTCACGAAGGTTTTGGGAAAGGATATCCAAGAGAACGACCACAATTCCTTGATCAAGGGCATCCGAGAGAGGTCCATGAAGCAACAGTAATAGGAGAACAAACTGAAGTTGTAGTTGATAATGATCTCAAGACATTTATTGAGAGTTACATAGTTGTTCCTGAGGACATGGTCGTACATATTAGAAGTTCCTTAGGAGGATCAAGGAAACACCAGCGCAACTAGCTAAGCATGTTGTATTGAACAAAGTTAATATCGAGTGTGAGAAGTTGTTAAATGTCAAGTTTTGTTCAGAATCTCAATCACAACCAGAAGATGAGGACCAAGACACCCAAGATGAGTTTTGGGAGAAGGTTGTAAAATGCATGGAGGAAATAGAGAAGACAATCAAAGAGAAAGAAACATATGATGGACCTTCGGGGGGTTTGGGGATTCCAATACTTTCACAGTTTATTAATCAAATCTCAAGAGAACATGAGCAAGTAAGCTAAAAAATAGATATGTTATTGTATTTGCGTATTATATCAAAAAAACACTAATTCCTGCATTCAATTCTAATAAAAGGCACCTGAAAAAACAACAAACACGAGTGGGGAGACTTTTCATACCACAAAGGACCAGCAGAAGGGTAAGGAAGCAGAAAACAACAAGGTATGATATTTTATTATGTGTTCATATACTTTAGTTTATGTGTTTCTTTGTCATAGGAGTACATTTAATTTGTGTTCATTGATTTCATGATTGCAAAAGAAGAAAAAGAACGTGACATTTCTTGATGACATACCATCATTTGACTTGGAAATTTCACCAATAAATACACAAGAGGAGGATCGAGAACAAGTGAGTCAATTTTACTTGTTAATTCTTTTGTACATGTAATAAAGTGTATGTTTATACTAAACTTTTGTCATCATCTCTTTTTTTTTTTGTAGGAAAATGAGGACATGCAGATTGTTGGACCATATCCTAGTCTACAAAAAGAGGTATAGACAAAGAAAAAGTTGTAATATCGCCATGTTTGTGAACTATTCATGCTTTTATTATACGTGTCCATATAAAATGAACATTTGTGTGCATTCGAGACAACATGTGTGTGCATTTTAAAAATAAAAGTGTGTGCATTTTACACATAGCATAGGACTATTAAGTTGTGTGCAAATGAAATGAGCTTTTGTGTGCATGTCAAAATAAAATTGTGTTCATGCTATGTCAACGTTGGTGTTCATCAGGTAAGCAATTATGATGTAACACCAACACATCCATAAAATGTAGAGAAAATGATATGTAATCCTTCAGAATACATGAAGTCACCATTTAAGTCAAAGGAGGTGAATATTGAAGAAAAACCAATAGCAGAAGAGAGAGCGCTTTATGAATGGCTAATGGAAAATAAAGGAGATGATAAGTAAGTATATTTATGCTTTCAATTAATTAGATTTCAAATTACTTTTATGTGACTAATTCATTGTGTTTGTTGCAGAGAGGTGATTTTTGAAATGATCGTCACCAAGCTTTGTAAAGATGACTTTATAACGTTCAAGGAAAAACAATGCCTAGACAACACAATGCTTGATGCATATACATCATTGTTGAATGAAAATGAAACATACAAAGGTGCATTGTCACCATTGAGGTTCTTCATGCCAACATTATATTTGGTATATATATTTACACCACTCTATTATATGAGCATTTATTGTATAAAAAATATTTTTGAACACGCAAATGCATATTGTGGTACTTGAAAATGAACCACTGGAACAAAGATGTGAAATGTTCAACACATCAATGCTTGAAACCTTTAATGCAGTCAAAGGTTTTCAGAAGAAGAACTTAAAGATCAATAATGTTGATTTGGTAAATGATACTTGATGCTCATAGGGATTTTTTATTTTCATGAGTTTTCGTTTGTATTCATACATATTTTATCTTTTTGTTCACGCATCATGTCTTATGTGTTCATTCGTGGAACACAAAAAAGTGTTCTTGTATTTTAGTATATGTGCTTTTATGTGTTCATCTATTCTAACCAAAAAAAGTGCTCATGGGTTTTAGTCTATGTGTTCATGAGATATATATTTGTGTTTTCATACGTCCTAATGTATATGTTCATGATTACTAACCTCAACTTTGTTTTCTTTCAATTATACAGTTTATATTTCCAGTGTATCATTCTCAACACTACTATGTCATCGTAATCAATGTCAAACCACCACGTGTGCACATAATTGACAATTCAGATGATGAGGCAGAAGACAAGTATGGATCAATACCAAAGAACTTGGTGAGTCTACATTTAATATATGGAAATCATGTCATGAATTTTGATATGAAAAATGTTCATTAACTAAATGTCTAATACTTTTTTTTTGCAGAGAGTTGTGTTCATCAATTTTCTCATGAGAAACCACATGATTGCCAAAACTCACATCTTAGAAGATGAAACTAAAGTTCCAACAGAAAGGTTGCAAATGAACTAGAGGGACACGAAGAACAAAACTGAATGTGGAATATATGTCATTCGACACATGGAAACATACAAAGGCAATGCCTTATGTGATTAGCGTAGTGGCCTCAAGAAGGGAGACAAGAAACATATGGCAAACCTAAGGATGAAGTACTGCTACACCTTCCTCACAAGCGAACACAATGCGTTGAAGAAAATGGTTGAGCAGATAGTTGAAGAAAATCAAAAGAAAAAAGGAGTTGGGAGAAAGAAAAACTGATTGTAGCCTAAGTAGGGGAGAAAGAATGTTTTGCATGTGAACAATGAATGAAATTTGTTGGTGTTGAAAAAAGACATGTGTAGTAGGAAAACTAATGTTGAAATATTTGATCAAGCATAGTTTGAAATTATTTTTCAGCTATGCTTTCAATAATATTTTATAACTGCAAACTTATGTAAAATATGTGTGTGTGCGTATCAGTATATCCTTTGTGTTCACATATAACAGCGTGTGTGTGCATGTCAACAAACTATGTGTGCATATGAACTTGTGGTTGCATATGTCAAAAAATTTATGGTAACTAAGTTAGGTTATAGCATATGAACAATCTGTGTGTGCATGCAACGATGAGTCTATGTGTGTATTGGGAAATTTGTTATGTGCATGACATTTAAAAAATTGTAATAAGTTGTCTAATATGAGGCAATTTGTGACTCAATACAAACTGAAAAGTGTGTGTGCATATGCTATAATTTATGTGTGTATCACATTATATTTGTGTGTCTATATAAATATTATGTTTAATAAGTTATCTCACGTTAAACAAATTCTTTGTATGCATATCAAATAAACTTTTGTGTGCATTTGATACAACATGTGTGTGCACGTAGAAATAAAAGACTATGAAAATAAAAAAGTTTTCTCACGAGACAATCAGATGTGTGCATGTGAAGTAACTAAATGTGTGCAATACTACTGGAATGTGTGTGCATATGAAAAAATATATAAAACACTGAAATAGGAAAAGGATAAAAAGATATAACATTTTATAATTAGTTGTTTAATGTTTTTTCATATATAGCTAAAAAAATTAATCTCAAACGTAATCCGTCCATTGAGGGCATGTCCTGCTGTTGTGGCCAATGGTGTTACAAATCCCACATGCTCTATTTTCCTTCTTTGACTTTTTTGTTCCAATCTCTTGTCCTCTCCTAATACGTTTCTTTATGCCCTTATTATTGCTTGTTGTTGTGGGAGAACATCAACTTGATCAGGTAACGTATCAACAAATTTCTCAAATGTATACTTGCTTGTCGAGGTGGAAGCAGATGTCTCGACTATTCGTGCACTCATATATGTTGCCTTTTGCTCCTTTATGACACACAAAAAGTCTTTCATTTGATCAGTGTTGTCCCCCAAAATATCAACACAAGAATAAATCTCTGACATAAGTTCAGTCAACAACCGCTTTTTCTCATCGATCTGAACACTACCATTATAAACTAAACCATTGACCTCAAAAATAGACTGTAAAATTGTTTGCTTCGTCCACCGAGTATTAATGAACTTGGTAGGTAATGACTGGATGCCAATATTTCTGAAAATCATGAAAATATGACAGCAAGGAATGCCTACACTGAGAAACTTATTTCAGGGACAATGAAAATCATCACTGGAAATCACATGTTGCACAGTAGAAGTTTTCCCAAATTCACAACCAACATGATACTGGTGAATGTCAGTTTCCTTTGTCATATCTTTAAGTGTACAATGATATACAGCACTGTACATCTCTTCCTGAACTTCATAAAACATATTAATTGTGAAAATAGACGCACAATGCTTTTCCAATTCCAAAGGGGTCTTCATGCAGGGCGAGCAAGTAGATGATTCCAAATCCAACTTCTTTTGACTGTGCCTTTGTGAATCAATTGCACTATTGAACTGCATCATGAACACAACGAGACTTGATTGCGGACCTAGAAAATTCCCCAAAAAAACTATTTTGACGTTCAGATCTTGACATTGTCCTCAACAAGCCATCCATTTTGACATCGTGGAAGAATGAAGGTATCCAATAATGGCGTAGCTCAAACATTACTCCTAACCAATGATTATCATGGAGATCATATTCGGAAATAATAGAAAACCACTCATCTTCAAACTATAGTGGACTAAGCTCGTTGCTCCAAACAATGGAATTGAACTTTTTGTGGAATGTCTCAATAATAGTTGGACAAGAGTGAGGAGGAAATTTTACTTTGGAAGAGACCTTCATCATTATATGCCACATACATAAGCAGTGAACAACCACGCTAAAAACACGTTTAACGACAACTTTTACAGCGGGATCTTGGTCAGTAATAATAACATGTGGCTCATGGCCCATCGCCTTTTTCAAATTCTCAAATAACCAAACATAAGATTCAATATCTTCATTCAAAAGCAAAGCAACACCAAATTTAATAGACCTTTTATGATTGTCAACTCCAATAAATGGAACAAATATCATATTATACCTACAACATGAACACATTACAAAGATTAAGAATGTGTGTGCATATGTAATACAGTATGTGTTCATACATAATACAATATGTGTTCATATATAATACAATATGTGTTCATACATAATACAGTATGTGTTCGTTTATAATCCAATATGTGTGTTCATATTGAAAATTAGAAGAGAACTCTTAGTTTATTTGTAATAACATTATGTGTTCATATGTAATACAGTATGTGTTCATATGTAATACACAACCAATCTATTAAATAAAGAATGTAATACAATATGGGTTCGTTGAAAAAATGCATACATATTCAGTTTGTATGTTGCATCTGATGAAACAACATCGCTAAAGAAAGAAAAACTCTTCTGGTTGATAGGATCACACAAAAACAAACGGCATAGTTGGTCCTCCTTGTTAACATGATAATCAAAATAAAATGCATCACAACATTCTTTCCTCTTGAAGAAGTCGTCGATGACCATTTGTGCATCACAACCAACCATATATGAATTAAGACCCCTCTTAAAATTCTTGAAATCAACAGTGGCGCCTACATTAACATATGAACCCACTAAATTCTTGTACACCTTGTAGCTCTTCGTTACACCGACATTGGATTTTAGGCAATTCATAATGAAATCCTAGTGAAATGGAGTCACTTTCCTATTGCCTTTCGAAAAATATTTTTCAAACTCCTGCAATATCGGATGTGTATGTCGACACTCAAAATTTGTCATGCGGTACCATTCACATCATGCATATCGATAAATGATTCTAGCATTACATTTGCACCTACTAGACGCCCTCTTTCTTTTAACATCGTCACCACCAGTGGAATTAAACTCAGCAAAAGGCGATACATGTTTGTATCCTTCTCTATTGCAAACAAGGTACTTCCAAATAATAATATTCGATTGATCGGATTTTTTAGTTGAACCCACACGCACATCAAAACCACATGCTTGTGCATAGGTGTGGTAAAACTGAATAGCATGTTCAAGAGTATGAAAAAATTGTCCAACATATGGCTTCAACTCATCATTTCACACGGGAGTATGATACTCAGTATTACTCCCCGAAGAAAGAGGAATCACATTTTCCTCAATTTTACCCTTTCCTAAAAATAAGTACATAGAAAATATTAGTAAAACTGGAGGATTATTTGGAAGTTATGTGTGCATAACATTTCTAAATTTATGTACGTGTTCATAGATATGTGATCAGCACTATTTTGTAGTGCTTATCTAGGAGTTGTTACCGGTGTTTTGGGTGCCATTTGTATGGGTTTAGAGCATAACTGTGGAATATGGAGTTGAGGAGAAGAAGTGTGGATATGGTGGTTTGGAGGAGCTTAAATGAAGACATTCAAAAGACGAGGAGTAGACCACTTGAGGAGACGAAGGAAGAGTAGAAGAAAGAGCCACACAAGGAGAAGAAAGGAGATGTCGCGACCGCGGGCGACGAAGGAAAGAGATCGTGGCTAATTCGAGAAGACGGAGCGAGAACATCAATTTTCCGCAACCGCGGAAAATGTGCCGCGACCGCGGAAATTCCCCCAGCGCCAGAGGTCGAGAGCAACATTCTAATTTCCGCGACCGCGGAATGGCACGGCAGCGAATCCGGAGTCCCACTTCGGAATTTTCGTCTGGAGTCCCACTCCGGAATTTTCGTCCGAAGTCTACTTTATTTTATTTTATTTCTTTTCTCTTTTATTTATTTTATTCCGGTTAATTTATTTTATTTTATTTTTAGATTTTATTTCCTATCTTATGGAAATTAGGTTTAGCTAAGTCTATATGTTCTTTCTTTAGAATATTAGTTTTGTAAGTTGGGTGTTTCCCAAGTTGGGTTCTACATTTCTTCATCTTTTCCATTTTCTTAGTTTAGTTCTTTGTTTTGTTTTTGGCTAGACAATTGAAGCCTTGGTTTGAATTTGATATTGAGATTATTCATTTACTCTTTCTATGATTGTTTCAATTCTCTCTCGTGCTTAATCTCATTGATCATATATCGATTCCCCTTGATTTGTTGATTAGGATATCAAATAGTTTGTTAATAGTAGTTTCCTCTAGCCTGACAACCTAGAGAAGATTAGTATTATGCTATTGGTTCCCCTTTTCTATACAACATGTTGAGATTGTTATTGATCATACTATTAAGGATTGTAGGAGACTGTTTGAGAATCTTGATCCCTTAGTTTGTGTAGAGAATTAATTGCATGCAATTGTATGACTGTTTGCTACACTTGTATGTACCTATCTATTCCTGAATTCATTACTGCTGTTAGATTTATCTTGATAGTTTCTTGATTGTTTAATAGTTAGGGTTATCAGGACTAGTTGGACTGATAACTAATTTAGAACAGGGATTAGGACATTCATGAGGATTGAGAATTAGGAATAATCAATGATTGATCAACCAAACTAAAGGTGGATATTTGTTTGCCAAGCTTTCTATGTTTTATTTATCGTTTTCTTAGTTAGATTCATACAAAACCCCCCATTTGTCTTTATTATCGATTGGTGAATGATTTTGCAAATAGGATATATGACTTGATTCTCTGTGGGATTCGACCCTTGCTTACCAGACTACATTAGTTAGGTTTTTAAGGATTATTTTGTTTAGGCGCCTCGACAACGCCTATCAATATGCAAGCATGTGTGCATATGTATTGACTCGTGTGTTCATATAATGCTTATTCATAAAAACTGAAAGCATTTGTTGAAGTTGTGGCATAACATTTCTCGTGTTCATAAATAAACAGACATGTGTGCATATTATTTGACTAATGAGTTCATGTTCAGGTAACAAAAGTGTGTGTCGCGATATTACAATGTAAATTGAGAATGTCTTCATCATTTCATATGTGTGTATAACTAGAATGTAATCGTGTTCATTGATTCAGTGAAAAATTCATCATCCAACAGTACAAAACACAGTACAAACAACATATCAAAACATTCAATCCCTCACGAAATCTCAGTGAAAATTAAAGGTCAATATATTCAAACAAGCAACATATCAATACATTCAATCCCTCTCAATATCTCAGTGAAAAATTCAAAGTCAATACATTCAAACAAGCACGAAGAGATTTCTGCAAAAAAACATCGATTCAAGCTTGCCTGGATCCATAATACTTCAATATTAGAGGTCGAGATTGAGCCAAATCAGAGAGAAATCAAGTAAAATAAGGTCACAAAAATCAGAGAGATAGAGGAACATGAACTGAATGCAAAAATCCACGAGCGAGAGATCCAGGAAAGCACGAGAGAGAGATCCAGGAAAGCAATGGAGCAGTGAACGAACGCAAAATCAAGGAGCGAGAAAAAACTATGTTTTTTCGGTGGATGCATCATTCACGCGCTCGTCCTTCAGCCAACACGTGCGCCACTTCAACCATTAGATCAGTTCTGAATTGACGGTTGAGATCCATCCTCAATCCTCTCCTATAGCCATATCCTCATGGGATCTTTTTCCATGTTTTTTAACCCTCCTTTCGTTTTTTAATTTTAATATATATTTTGTCGTTAATTTTTTTCAAGTCTAATATTCGCTCTTTATTTTCATTAATAACAACAATATAACAAAATACTTGAAATAAAATATATTTAATAAATTTTTTTTTTTTTAATGTTTTAATATAAAGGATATATTAAGTATTTCATATAAATGGTATATTGGTAATTTGATATGAATGAAGGGGTATAATTATAATTTAATATACTACAATAAACATTTCTAATAAGCCTCATTAAAATTAAATAAATGAATGATGCTTATTAGAGAGACTTAATTTCAAAAAGCGCCCAATAAAGGCCCTTTAAGGATGCTACCAATCACAACCATGAGAGAGAAAACGCTTCTGAGAAAAGAACACCCAACCGCTCATCTTCAACCCTGAATCAAAGAAACCCTAGAAACTAAGCGGCCGCCGCCGCATCGAGCACTATTTTCCCTGAAATCTTACCGCAAATCCCTCAAAGTTTTTGACCAAGAGTGCAGCGATGACTCTTCGTAAAACAGATATTCATTCGCATGCTCTGTTTTCTCTAATGAGAAGGCGGTTTTCACGGAGAAGATCAAGGAGGTTTTAGTCCTCAAGATCTTGTTCTTCAATCTCTTTTCTCACCTGCTCCCTTACACTGATAGCTCACAATCTCTCCTTAAGTACAAACTCACTCGCTCACGATGTGTCCTCCTCGGTGGATGGGGTCGTGTCTGGCTTATGAGCAAGATGTCTACGTGGATCTTGGTAGGTGAGGTATCCTCTGTGGAAGACACTATTACCTGTGAAGAGCTTGATGGGATTTGGTACTTGCTCCGCCGATTGAAGATCCAGATCTGGTCGTTTGGTGAAGGTATGTTCCTTGACTATACAAAGGGATGGCCTCCGGGGAACAGTGGTGGGATTTATACACATGGACTCGGCACTCTTCCCTCCCCGATTTCCATAGGAAGCTTCCTGGAGCCGGTCTGGGATCCGGGCTTGCTTGAGGGTTGGACTGCGGTCGACTCGACACTCTTTCCTCCCTGAATTCAACACAGGTGTATTCTATCCTTACCTCTTTCTTTTTTGCTGCATCTTTGCCTTTTCCTAAACAATGATAGCATGAATTTGGTTCTGTCTTTGTGTTATTTCTCTGGCTCAGGCTCCTCTTTTTGTGGTTGGGTGGTTGAATTTCCTTCATCTGTCTCATTAAATAGAGGGAAGAGGACCACGATTCTTTGTACCTCTATCGGTGCCCCTAACTCTTCTGGTGATACTTTATCTTACAACCCTGAACTTTCTGTGTTGAATTCTACTGAGTATTGGTTGATTCACTCCTATGTTGTATGTGGGTTTTAGACTTTCTATGAAATGAAATTGATGCTCTCTCTGGCTTATCTACCTCTGTGTTTTACTAATATCATCCATATCCTTCACCGTTTGACTTTGAATGAGTTGATGGCTATGGTGTTGTTACTGTTGTACCTGGTTTCAGGTGAATGAGTACTTCCTGTTTGGGCCAAAATCCCCAGAAATGATGAAAACACTGACTGCCTCAAGCTGGCCTTTAGCTGCGTTGAACCCCCTGACTCTCATCTTATTATACATCTGTTGAACCACCTCTTGAAGGCCTTTCACAGTTCCTTAGAATCTAATAATGAGGTATTGCTCTTTTTTAACTTCATTGACTACTTCTGGTATAATTCTAACTTGATTTTTTAAAAACAAACAGGAATTTACAATGTGAAAGGTAGTGTGAAAAATCAAAACATGAAATCTGGAGTTGGTTCTATACCAATACACTAGCGAAATATGAACACATGGAAAATCTCCTAGTTCTAGAAGACTATCCCATGAACAATCATTTATGGAGGTGCAATATGACCAAGCTGAACAATGGATGCTCTCTGAACAAATCTGACCTGAACAAAACTCCACACAAACCCAGATATGTGTCATATGCCAGTCTGTTTCAGATATGGTGGATGCTTGTTTCGGAACATACAAATCGGATGCTCATGCTCTCTGAATGCATCTCTCCCTTGGGGAAGGACTACATTTACAATTCTTACAGTTCTTTATTTCTTTTGAGAGTTTTTAAGTCTCAGAAAACTTTAGTGTGTTTTAGAGAATCTGTTGATCAACCAAAATCTTTGCAGCTATATGACCATATCGTCTCTTATGACTTTTTCGGAATAAACGTTTGTATTCCAAAACAAATGATATTACTGAAATGTTATGCTATTTACCATAGTTTTTCCCCAGTTCAATATGCTAAATTGCATTTGTGTAAAATTGCATTTGTCCAGGCAATATGCTAAATTTGCTTATACAAATTTTCCATACTGTTTTCAATGTAATTTTTGGCTTAATGTGAAACAGTTAACTGGAAAATTCAAGAACAAAACACCTTACTATGAAAACAATAAGAAGAGAAGCTTCCACTTTTTTTATGGTTCTAAGAATCCTTATCATGTTGAATCCCCTACAGTATACACACGCGATAACTATCAATACCATGAGCTAAGAAACAAGACCCCTAACTGTCGTTGGATATGGGGCAATTTTTCAATTGGTTTTTTATGAAGATCACAACATGGAATTGTCGTGGGATTGGGAAAAAAACATCTGGATGGATATTGAATCCTTCTGTAAAATAGAACGAATCCAATTACTCGCACTATTTGAAACAAGAACGAACAAAGAACCTAGTGAAAAAATATGGAAAAAAGCTGAATTTGATCAATTCCATTGTGTTCCTGCTACTGGCTTCTCAAGCGGCATTTGCGTAATGTGGAAGACATACCAACTAACAAATGAAATACTTGAAATAGACAAAATCGAACCAAGATTTATCAATATTAAATATATGAATCTATGCACAAACAATAAAGTTCTGCTCATTCTTACATATGCTCTCCCGAATGAATCTGGTAAAAATGAATTCTGGGATAATATTATTTTATTTATCAAAACCAGCGCCTATCCCTGTATTGTTATGGGTGACCTAAATGAAATACAAGATCCTACTGAAAAACTTGGGGGTTCTACCCCACCTCTAACAAAATTTGCTAGATTAAGACTCTTTAAAAATTGAATGCGAATTATTGGATATACCAGTACAAGGGAATACCTTCACCTGGCGGAAAAAACAAAACAGAAATAGATAATATTTATGAAAAAATAGATAGAGCTTTGATTCATCACCAGATTCTACAATGGTATCCAGATATTTGTACCAAACATTATGCATTTACTAGTTCGGATCACTGTCCTATAACAATTGAACTAGCCTCTACTATACCTATTAAAAAACAATCGTTCAAATTTGAAAAAATCTGGATGACTAGAAATGATTTTAGAAATGTCATTAAACAAGCGTGGAGAATAAATTATCATGGATCTAGAATGTATAATCTAGTTTCCAAGACAAAATTACTCAAAAAACATGTCAAGATCTGGAATAAAAGTACTTTTGGTAATGTGTTTACCCAACTTCAAACCATAGAACAACAACTATCTCATATTCAAATTGAGATTTGTACAAACCATCACAATGATCTCATTAAAAAACAAAACAGACTTATTGAAGAAAAAAAACTTCTTTGTTTCCAAAAGATATTTTGGAATCAAAGAGCTAAAGTTAAACACATAAAATATAATGATACTGATGCCAGATATTTTCACAAAATAGCAAGTGGAAGAAGAAATAGAAAAATTATAAAAGAAATCAAAACCCAAGAAGGAACAAGCATTATTGGAGAAGAGAACATTAGAAATGAAATCAGAAATGATTTTATTAAAAAGTTCAGAAGTGAGAATATGGATTATGGATTACTTCAGGAAAACCTAGAACTAATTCATTCTGAAATCTCTACATAAGATAATGTAGAATTAACAAAGAACGTATCTAATGAAGAAATTAAGAAGGTTGTTTTTGACATTGGCTCGGATAAGTCATCGGATCCTAATGGTATGACAGCAGAATTCTGTCAAAAATATTGGGACATTGTAGGTCCATCTGTAATCCAAGCAATAAAGAGCTTCTTCCTTTCAGGAAAATTGTTGAAACAAATAAATCATATATTTATCTCTTTGATTCCAAAATGTAACAATCCAAACTCAACTAATCACTATAGATCCATAAGCCTATGTTTTACAATTTATAAAATTATATCAAAAATCCTAACAATAAGACTCAAAAGAACCATGGAAAAATTAATTCATCCACTACAGGGTGCTTTTGTTGCAAATAGAGTCATCCAAGATAATATCTTGATTGTTCGTGTAATTTCTCACTCATTTAAATCGAAAAAAGGAACAGAAGGATTCATTGCCCTAAAATTATATATGGAAAAATCCTATGATAGAATTGAGTGGAATTTCATTATTAACATTATGAAAAAGTTTGGATTTCATGAAACAATTATCAACTGGATAAAAAAATGTATTACAACGGTCTCCTTTTCGGTGCTAGTCAACAACAGACCCACATAAATATTTAAACAAACCAGAGGATTTTGACAGGGTGATCCCCTATCTCCTTTCTTGTTTATTCTAGGATCTGAAATCCTCGCCAGAAAACTTCAAAAAGCTTATGAAAGACCGCGAAATCCGCTAGGTTTTCAGATCACTCAACAAGGAACGCGAATTCTTTTCTTGGCATTTGCGGATGACATTGTGATTTTCTCAAAAGCAAAACAAGAAAACTGCAAGGAAATCAAGGATATTGTTGATGAGTACTGCAAAATTTCAGGACAAAAGGTAAATTTTCATAAATCTATTTTTCAAGTCACAAAAAATGTAACCAACCAAAAAAAATTAGCAATTCAAGGTATTCTCACAATCACAAACATGATATCACTTGAAAAATATCTAGATTGCCCTAGAGTCAACTCGAATACATTTGTTGATCTTTTAATCAGCACACAACAACAACTATCTAAATGGAAAGTGAATTCTCTTTCTCAAGCAGGAGGAACAACACTAATAAAAGCTAATCTGACATCAAGACCAAACTATTTTATGTAAAGCTTTATGCTACCTAAACACACATAATGAACTTAACAAACTAAATAGATCCTTTTTTTGGAACAAAGACACCTCCTATAAACCTCTTATAGGCTGAGAAAAAAATTATAAACCGACACAACAAGGAGGTCTTGGATTGAGAAAATCAAAGGACATGAATAAAGCTTTACAATTAAAATTATTATGGAAAATGTTAGATGAACCAAATAATTTTTGGGTGAGAGTTGTCACTGAAAAATATCTGAAAACAAGCCATATGTTTCACTACGAGAAAAAATGAAATTGCTCTTGCCAGTGGTCCAAAATGATTGAACTCCTTGACGAATTCAAATCTAGACTAATTTGGCAAGTTGAAAATGACAGAACAATCAAATTTTGGTCTAATAATTGGGTTTCTAAAACCCCTTTATGTGATATCATTAATACACAATCAATCCTGAATAAGGATGCCTTAATAGCAAATTTTATTTTGCCAAACAAAACCTGGAACAAGGACTTGATTGAATAATATTTACCCAATGACTTAGCCAAAAAAATAATCTCTATCCTAATACCCTTGAATAATATTCATGACAGAATGTACTGAAAAGCAAAAATGGATGGTTCTCTACAAATTCTGCTATGGATTTGATCAATAGAAACAAAAGATATTCTGCCTATGATTCTTCATGGATTTGGAAGATGGATACATATCCCAAAGTTAAAATTTTATCTAGAAAATAATGAAAAATGGATTACCAACCAAAGCAAGATTAGCAGAAAAAGGAGTAGCAATCCCCCAGGGTTGTATCCATTGTAATGCGCATTTAGAGGATTTGAATCATCTCCTATTCCAATGTAACCATACAATAAAAACAAAAGAGAAAATGAATTACCATTCCTATGAACTCATTAGATCTCTAAACATAGGGAATAAGAAAATATGTGAAATCATTGAGGAAATTCGAGAAAAAACTGATAGATCACAATTTATAGAATTAATAGTCTCTTGGTGAGAAATATGGTTTTATAAAAATCAGCAAAGCTTTGGAAGAATAGACAATGACACAAATATCATAAAGGATGTAACTATTTACATCAAAAAACAAATTGAAAATTGGAAAAAGATAAAGAACTGGAACCCTGACTACTTAGCAGAAGGTAAACCAAAAACACATAGAATGAATAATCTAAGACGAGTAAGAAAGAAATGGAAAAAATCACCGGAAAATATAATCAAAATTAACACGGATGGATCTACCAAAACTAATGGTGATTCTAGTTTTGGCTATATTTTCAAAAATAGCACGGGTAAACCAATTTTCCTCTTTGGGGATAAATGTGGTTTTTCAACCCCTTTGAAAACAAAAGGCCCTAGCAGTAAGAAACGCTCTGGTAAAGGCTTATTAATTATGCATTATCGACATTCAACTTGAATGCGACAACCTTACTATTGTGAACGTTCTTAATAAAATCTAGCACTGTCCTTGGAATATTGAAATTTTAATTTCTGATATCCTTTGTGTTTTACACCTGTTTTCTTCACGTGGTGGCCGATTTCATTACAAAGCCGGACCAACGGAGTTCCTTGAAAGATATACGAGCTAATATAAAACTTGTAATTCTCATCCGCAAGTATGCTATAGACTGAAAAATCATTTCTTCTGTGATTTCCGGTCTACTTTTTACCTTATATATCAAACAAAAATGCTACCAATCGTAACAATTACCCGAAAATTAATAAATGAGTATGCTAAATACACGATTTTTTTCTTCTAAATACACGACATTTTGTACGCAATCAATAGACGTACGCCATAATACTGTGTACACTTGAAATACGTATCAAAAAAGTACAATTTTTGTACGTTGTATTCTAGCGTAGAAGAATTATACAAATACGTATTTTTTGTTTGTCTAAAATAAATAAAATAGACCTGTACGCCAGAGGAGGGCGTACCCCTTGTTCTGGCGTACAGATTGTTGGGCCGGCCATAAATGGGCCGGCCCAAACCTGTACGCCAGAGGAGGGCGTGGGTTAGGTTAAGAGGCCGCGCCGTGCGGCCTCTTCTTCTTCTTCCTCCTCCTTTTCCTTGTACGAGACCGACGACAGCGATCTTCGCTCCTTCTTCCTTCTCCTCCTCCATTTCGCTCCTTCTTCCTTATCCTCCTCCATTTCGGTCTTCTTCATTCTCCGACGATGGCAAACAGTAGCGGTGGCGACCACGCCGGTGACGCTCCTGGTGGCGAGATTGGCGGCAGACGAGGAGACGACGGTCCTCCAGGCGACGTGGAGAGCGCGGCGGTCCTCCTGGTGCTTCTGCAGAACCGGCCGGCGAGTTTGTCGGCGGCGGAGAGGTGGCCGTGGTGGTGGTCGGCGACGGTGTAGATGGCGGTGAGGCGGCGGCACCTACTTCTCCGTCCAGCGGTGGCGGGGGCGGGGTTGAGGGTGAACGAGGTGGTGTCCGGACCCGATTTATCCGAGCCCGTGGCAGACGAGGAGGCGGACGCGGAGACGTTCTTGCGACACCCGGTCAGACTTCTACCTGGGGTAGTCGAGAGGTATGAACAGAATAGAAATTTATTTTAATTTATGAAAATTTAGAATGAAATAAGTATTGGATTTAGAAATAGGTATTGTATTTAGAAATTGTTGGTATGTATTTGATTCTAGATTTTTTTATAAAAATTAGGTATTGAAATTTATATTTATGTTACAAAAATTGAATTTGAATTTAGGTATTGAATTTTGGATTTTAGTTATAATAATTAAACTTGAATTTAGAAAAACAAAGGAGTCTACTCTTCCACGTTGAATTTAGGATATGAAACTAAATTTGAAAATTTTAGATATTAAAATTAAAATTTAGAAATTAAGGAATTTATGTTTTTATTAAATTGGGATTGAATTTAAAGAATTATATTTGAAATTAGCAAATTAAGATGACAAATTAGGTCTATATTTGAAATTGGCATATAATATAGGCATTGAATTATGAAATTTATATTATAATGTTGTAGTTGTTTATGAATTTAAAATTTTGATTAATATGTTATAAAAAAGCTTTACAAACCTCGATGTTGTCTGTGAGACGGCCCCGACGTGGGTCCCGTCAGCTGGCGCGGAGGAATCCGGTCACAACATCGGCTCGTCGGGCCGCTTCGGTGGATCTGCTTCCCGTCCTAAAGGCAACACAGGACGTCGCAACGGGAGTGCAGGTGGGCGCGGCCAGGTCTGACTCGTGGTTGTCTTCTTCTTCCTCATCGACCTCGTCCATGGAGATGGACGAGGAGGCAGTTGACGCGTCCCTCCACCGCGACTATTATGAGGGATTTGAGGAGTCTCCCGGACCCGCAGCGGACTTGGGGATGGACGAGGCTCCCCAGCAGGCGGATCCGGTTCCCCAGCAAGCGGGCCCTGCAGAGCCTTGGATGCCAGGAGGTCCCCTCGTTCCTCACCTCCTCGCTACGTATACGACCCACGTCGCCAGGGTCCTATGGGACATGACATTGGCGTTGACACTTACGGATCCCCCACCACCCGTTGCGCGCGTGGATGATACGGTACGTCTTTGATTTAGTTTAAGATTTTTTAAATAAAAATATTGAAACGTTATATATAAATTTATATTTATAAGTATAATACTAATTTTGTTATTCTTTTTTTAGATGAGGAAGGTTCTGAAGACGTACACCAGGAAGCCATGGCATTGGGAGATGAACGCCCGCATTACAGCGGCTCCGGACACCTGGTGGGATTTTGCTCAGCGGAGCCGTATCACCTCTATGAGGGAGGTGGACTTCAGGAGGATCGACGACGTGCTTATTTCTGCGTTCGTCGAGCGCTGGCATCCGGAGACGAGGCGTGGGGCGAGATCACTATCACGCTCCACGATGTCGCGCGCATCCTGGAGATCCCCATCGACGGGTTGAGCGTCACCACTGATATGGCAGACCCCGTCGTCAGAGAGCACGTTTGCGCCATTACTGGGGCGAACCTGGAGTTGGTAGCCTAGTGGTTCGGTGGTGGCGGTATCCCGATGGAGTCCCTCTTGCTGAGGTCGACTGAGCAACTGTCCAGACCGGAGAGGGACGACCGGCGCATAACGTCCATGTACTTGATGATGCTCCTCGGCTGTACCGTTTTCCTGGACAAGTCGACGAACGCCGTCAAGTACAAGTACATGGCGCTAGTCGTTGACCACGACCGCACCGGTTGTTATGCCTGGGGAGTCGGCGTATTGGTTGTCCTCTACCGAAATTTGGGTGAGGCGTCAAGGGTCAGGGCGAAGGGCATTGCAGGCTGCACACTTCTTTTGAGAGTAATTATTTATTTAATTTATTTTTGTAATATATGATATTATATGCTAACGGGTTTTATATATATGTAGGCTTGGATTTGGGCGTACTTTCCTACTTTCCGAGGACACGCTGTCCTTGACCTGGAGGCCATGGCGGATACGAGAGCCGCTCAGAGAGACGGGAGGAAGGCTCCTCAGGGACGGGATCCGGAGCGGCTGATTGTTATTCGCCGCATTTTAGACGCCGTGAGATTTGATGAGGTAATACTTTACTGCTTTATTGCGTTTCGTTTAGAAAATTAAAATTATGAATATACGTTTTGAATTTAAGAAATTAAAATTATGAATATACGTTTTGAATTTAGGAAATTAAAATTATGAATATACGTTTTGACATTTTAGGTTGCCTGGACACCGTGGGGTCAGTTAGACTTTACGACCCCTCAGTACGCTCCTTCTTTGTACAAAGGCATTATTGAGTGCCTCGAGGTACAGGGGCCGTACATAAAGGAAAACTATAGTACATAAGCTTATATCACATGAAATATAAAGGAAAACTATAGTACATAAGCTTATATCACATGAAATATAAAGGAAAACTATAGTACATAAGCTTATATCACATGAAATATAAAGGAAACTATAGTATATAAGCATATTCACATGAAATATAAAGGAAACTATAGTATATAAGCTTATTCACATAAAATATAAAGGAAAACTATAGTATATAAGCATATTCACATGAAATATAAAGAAAACTATAGTATATAAGCATATTCACATGAAATATAAAAGAAAACTATAGTATATAAGCATATTCACATGAAATATAAAGAAAACTATAGTATATAAGCTTATATCACATGAAATATAAATGAAATTATAGTATATAAGCTTATTCACATGAAATATAAAGGAAAACTATAGTATATAAGCATATTCACATGAAATATAAAAGAAAAGTATAGTATATAAGCATATTCACATGAAATATAAAGGAAAACTATAGTATATAAGCTTATATCACATGAAATATAAAGGAAATTATAGTACATAAGCTTATATCACATGAAATATAAAGGAAACTATAATATATAAGCTTATATCACATGAAATATAAATGAAACTATAGTATATAAGCTTATTCACATGAAATATAAAGAAA
The DNA here is from genome assembly GCA_027886185.1 of Rheum nobile. Classification (NCBI taxonomy): domain Eukaryota; kingdom Viridiplantae; phylum Streptophyta; class Magnoliopsida; order Caryophyllales; family Polygonaceae; genus Rheum; species Rheum nobile. Next base: position 11,785,846 of record WOAB01000011.1, read on the forward strand.
AAGTATAGTATATTAGCATATTCACATGAAATATAAAGGAAAATTATAGTATATAAGCTTTTATCACATGAAATATAAAAGAAAACTATATTATATAAGCTTATATCACATGAAATATAAAGAAAACTATAGTATATAAGCATATTCACATGAAATATAAAGAAAACTATAGTATATAAGCATATTTACATGAAATATAAAGGTTACTCTTTCATAAATTATGATAATTGCCCGAAACTCTTATTTTGCATCAAAAATGCCCTCCAATCAAACATGAATAAATTACGATAAGTGTCCGAAACTCTTATTTTGCGTCAAAAATGCCCTTCAACACTTTTCATAAATTACGATAAGTGCCTGGAACTCTTGTTTTTCAGTTTTTTACCTATTTCTTCAATATTCCTTCCTACTTGGGCCTAATTTCTAGTTTTTCAGTTTTTGACACATTTCTTCATTATTCCTTCCTATTTGGCCTACTTGGGCCTAATTTCTAGTTTTTTCACTTTTTTACCCATTTCTTCAATATTCCTTCCTATTTGGCCTACTTGGGCCTAATTTCTAGTTTTTTCACTTTTTTACCCGTTTCTTCAATATTCCTTCCTATTTGGCCTAATTTCTAGTTTTTTCACTTTTTGACCCATTTCTTCAATATTCCTTCCTATTGGGCCTAATTTCTAGTTTTTCAGTTTTTGACCCATTTTTTCAATAATCCTTCCAATTGGGCCTAATTTCTAGTTTTTGACACATTTCTTCATTATTCCTTCCAATTGGGCCTAATTTCTAGTTTTTTCACTTTTTTACCCATTTCTTCAATATTCCTTCCTATTGGGCATAATTTCGAGTTTTTCAGTTTTTGACCCAATTTTTCAATAATCATTCCAATTGGGCCTAATTTCTAGTTTTTCAGTTTTTGACCCATTTCTTCATTATTCCTTCCTATTGGGCCTAGTTGGGCCTAATTTCTAGTTTTTCAGTTTTTGACCAATTTCTTCATTATTCCTTCTTATTGGGCCTAGTTTGGCCTAATTTCTAGTTTTTCAGTTTTTGACACATTTTTTCAATAATCCTTCCTGTTGGGCCTACTTGGGCCTAATTTCTAGTTTTTTCAGTTTTTGACACATTTATTCATTATTCCTTCCTATTTGGCCTACTTGGGCCTAATTTCTAGTTTTTTCACTTTTTGACCCATTTCTTCAATATTCCTTCCTATTTGGCCTATTTGGGCCTAATTTCTAGTTTTTTCACTTTTTGACCCATTTCTTCATTATTCATTTCTATTGGGCCTACTTGGGCCTAATTTCTAGTTTTTCAGCTTTTGACCCATTTCTTCAATAATCCTTCCAATTGGGCCTACTTGGGCCTAATTTCTAGTTAAGAAAACAGATATATTATCGGGGTTTTCAAATTGAGATTAAACAAGTAAACCATACCCAAATGTGAAGTTGATATCTGCTCTTAAAATAAATTACATCTGAAATTATATCTAAAATTACATATGAAATATAATCTACATCTCAAACTACACCGGAGGATCTGAAGGATGGTTATATCTAGTGCGATAATACCGAAATAGTTGAATCCTCAACTGAAATTGAGAGTCCCAACCATCGACACTTGGGTGTTTGAATCGACGTCAAGCGTACGGAGGGGGAGGTAGTGGACAACCATCCTTCAGCGACACCTACATAGAAAACACAAAATATGATCGAGCTTTGTGTTTTAGGGTAAGCACAAACATTAGTGTTATTTAAAAACAATAACTATATCGGTACGAAGTGGTTTCGGTTCCCTACGAGGGCCATTGTCAATATTTGTGTTGGAGGGCCGAGGCTTTCGTTTGAGGCCCTCATTTGTAAGCACAAGCATGGGCCATCCCAAGATAATAGGACAAAAGCAACTTGGTATAGCGTGGCAAACACTAAACCAATCATCGACATGTCGAGCCAATACTCCTCGCTGCAAGGACTGATGACATAGTTGACCCGGAATATAAGGTCCTCGTAAGTGATCCCCGGGTGTAGTACGGGCAAGATGGGCATGTACACATCTCTGTTGTCAAACAACTCGCCCGCCACCTGTATTCGAACCAAAGGGTATGCAGTCTCTTCTGATCCCACCAATACAACAAGTGTTTTGATATCCACAATGCCCGTCTGGACATACATCTTTGGCCCCGTTAATGTACGGAAATCAAAAGTAATCCACATTCTTAACCCCAAAGTTCACCCCATATAAATCATGGGTTGTTCAGGGAGCTGCTGCGATCTTGCCCCTTCGGATTGGCTGCCTTGGGTCCCAATGCTCGGCGAAGCTCCACTTGGTCCCTTCTTGCCACGACCCCGACCTTTACCTTGGCTTCCACTGGCCTTCTTCTTCTCAATCTCATCTAACTCAGCCCTCCGATGCTCAAACAAGCTCGGCTCCCTCTTGGTGTCGTACTTTGTCGAACCCTTTGGCCTTCCTTTTGAAATGATTCTCGTGGGCTCCTGCATCGAAGTTTCACGCAGGTGCTGTGTGTCCCAGAACAACTCGGTGATTTGGTCTATTTGGTTGATAAGCACTACTTTGTAGGGCTTGACTAAGAGTTATTAGAGGGTTTTATTGGTGCCATTCGGATAGATTTAGACACATTCTTGTACATGGCGTTTGGGGGCGAAGTCTGGTGTTTTGGTGGTGTTTTGAGCTTATTGGAGTATATTTGGAGATTCGGGATAGGAAGCCACCAAAAGAAGACGCCAAGGAAGCGAAGACGAGAGGTTAGGAGACGAAGCCAAGGAGTGAAGGCCGAGCATTAACCGCGACCGTGGGCAAGGGTGTCGCGATCGCGGGACTTTAGGGCATTCGAGATATTTCTGTAGGTGCGGAAGAATACGAAGAGCGCAGAGCTACAAGCAATCGCGATCGCGGTCCATTACCCGCGATCGCGGGTCATCACGGCAAACTTATTTCGGGATTTCCCCAATCTATCTTTCCTGATTTCTTTATTTCATTTTAATTATTTTCGTTTTCTATTTTCAGTTGGGCTAGGTCATTTGTTAAGCCCACCTATATATACTCTCTTAGTTTTAGGTTTTGAGAGGAAGAGACTCTCATATAAGGTTTTAGTTTTTACATCATCGTTGTTTTCTCAAGACTATGGAAGGCTAAACACTTTTGCTTAGTCTGGCAATGGAAGCTTAAGTTTTGATTATTGGTTGTGAGGTTATGTTTCCTTTCTTAATTCCTATTGATCTATATCTCTTCTCTTAAGCAGAATATCATTGAATAATTATTGATTTGTCTAGACATGCCATCTAGGTTTATTGATTGTTACTCATATTGCTATGACTAGGAAACTATTGGGCTAACGTCCTGGTCTGGAGTGGCAAGCATAGGTTTTATCTGCTTTGGTGGATTTTATCTATGTAGAGATTTGATTACATGTTGAATGCTTCTGGTTGAGGTGTTATGTATATCCTGGTTAATTCTTATGTTCATTGCTGCCTTTGGGTTGAATCACTAGTGGTGCTAGGGTTATTCATTGGTAAGGGTTCTTAGGGATGGTTTCCTTATTAATCTACACAAGATCGGGACATGAATAATCATAGGAAGGAATTTGAAGTAATCTAGGATCAACCAACCAAAACTTAAGTGGAAATTGCATGGTTAAGTGTTTTCTCACATTTGATTGCATACTATTTATTCTGTTTTATTTTCTACTTGATTAAAACCTCAAAAAAAAACCTTTGTTACTACTGTTCGATTGGTATTTGATTTGTGACAGGAATACAGACACTTGTGATTCTCTTGGGATTTCGACCCTTGCTTACTTACTATACTAGTTTGGAAGTTGAGATTTACTTTGATTTGGCATAACGACCTTAGGCCACGTCAAATTTGGCGCCGTTGCCGGGGAATCACTGTCTGTTTTCTTGTATATAAATTGAATATTGATCTTTCTAGGGAACCTATCTTACAGTTCCCTCTAACATTACTAACTTTTCATTGACGAAGTGCAATTCAGAGTAGATAATTCTGTTGGAGAATTCTAGCTATGGCGCAAGAAAGCATGACATTGTTGGAGAATTCTAGCTATGGTGAAAACACACTGCTGGCACTCACCCAGACACTTCAAGCATTAACACAAGCGATGATTCAAGCCGGTGCAAACAACGCACAAGTAATGAAAGAGGGATTCTCTCAGCTCTCCCAGCAAAATTATACTCTGCACCAATCCTCTCAGCAATCTATATTAAGCTTGGGTGCATCGATGGAGCAGCTGACGCAATGGATACCTGCTATAGCAGAATCTCAACCCAAGGGCAATGCTGCCCAGCGGCATGTTGAGGAGAAGGCAGAATTTGGAGAGCTCCCCGCAGAAGAGAAACCGCGACCGCGGGAGGAGTGCTGCAACCATGGTATGCTGGGTGAAATAGGGCATTGTGCTGAATTTGATGATGAGGTTGAGAAGGACCTCGAAGAGGAAATCAAAAGCTTCAAGAACAGTATGCTACCTGAAGCGGTATGTTCTCCTGAAATTGAAGAGGAGATGGACGAGGACAGGGACTATGAACCTCCAAACTACACTCAACATGAATGGCCCTTGCTGGAGTCCCAGATTCCCATCATACCTTCCCCTGAGGTTCTCAATGGAAGCAAGCCAGAAGCTCCTTTGGTCACACTAGCCAACAGCATCCCTCGTTGTGCAGATTCTGTGAAGGCGAGGCGGAAGATAGGAAAGAAGCCGAAGGTGAAGCAAAAGAGTGAGGTTGCAGGCCAGATGTCGAATTACCTCATACTAGACACGGGGCAGGATAGGCGTACAACCTCTGCAATGCTGGGAAGAGAATTCTTGAAGATGACAACTGCGGTCATGGATATGAAGGGTGATCCGCTCACAATGAAAGGCAAAAGGAAGGGGGTACAGTCATACCTGAAGAGGCACCCCCCAGATTTGGAACCAAGAAGAGTGGTCGTTGTAAGCGACCCGAGATGAATAGAGAAAACCATGTCGATCCACGACAGTAACCAAGGCGCTGCTCGGGAGGCAACCCGAGGTAAGACTTTCAACTTAGTTTTTCTTTCAGAAGCTTAGTTTTCCCTTGTTTTCGAAATTTTTGCTCTATTTTTGTTCGACTAAACCACGCAGAAAAGCCGAGAAGAAACCGCGACCGCGGCATAAAACCCGCGATTGCAGTCGGAGAAAGTCGAGCAAAAACCGTGACCGCGGCATAAAACCCGCGATCGCGGCCCCATGGCGCGTCGCGAATTAGGGTTTAGTCTGACAAGAAGAAAAATAAAGAAAGAAAGAAAAAAAAAACGCGATCGCGGGGTTACTGTTCATCGGTAAAAAATAAAAATAAAATAAAATCGTATGTTACCCGCGATCGCGGCCTTCACTGCCACAATCGCGGTCCCTCCACAGTGTTCCTTCCATGGCGATTCTTCCACGACGGTTCCCTCCTTTATGGAGGTTATTTCCACGGCGGTTCATTCATGGCGGTTCTGTGGCGGTCTTTCTTCATCATGTTCGCGAGCAACAACCGGTGTACCCTTGATCCATCCATTGTTGTTGTTCCCTGCGGTACGTCTTCACCTGTGCGTCACCACCTATGCATACTGAGTTCGGAGTTCCAGCATTCGATGATCTATATCTTGGGAAGTTCGACCCTCATACTTTTCTTTGCCTTCCATACATTGAGGATAATGCATGATTCAAGCATGGGGGAGTAGAAAGTACTTGCTATCTATCTTGTAAATTAGTTTCGATTTCAGCATTGTTATTTCCATTCAGCATTTTCCATTGTTCGCATTCCCTTTTAAAAAAAAAATTGAAAAAGTCAAAAAAGCAAAAAAGACATATATGGAAATCCTGGGACAAGTCGAAAACCCGAAAGGACGGCTTGGGTAATAAGCAGGTGGCCCAGACCAGCGCTAGGCTGGGGTAAAAAGGTGTCTGAGTGACATGAGCATGTGTGAGCACCTCTATGAAAAAAATACGAGTGGCTAGGATGAAAACCCGAAAGGGCTCCTAGGCAAAATGAGTGAAAAGAAGAGGAGTGATTTTAGTATCTCATTTTACCTGGAGGGGCGACATAAGAAGAGGAGACAAAGAAGGATTATCGGGTAGGTCACTCTGGGAGGCATAAGGAGTCATAGATGGAGGCTAGGATTAGAGGTCACTTTACACTATTGGATGTCCGGGCTAAGCTTGGGGGAAGTACTCTGCTTGCCCCTTAAGCTTGTTGATGGAGGATGTGTTGTGAATGAGATTGGTGCCAGGAGCTTTAGCATGGGTTAAGCGCAACTCTTAGTACATTGTGTTTGGAGAGATGCTTCCTGAGGCCTTGGGTGTTTCATTGGAGGAGTAGGCTCATTATTAGCTTACTCGATGGCGAGCAAGGTCTAAGCATGGGGGAGTTTGATAAGCACTACTTTGTAGGGCTTAACTAAGAGTTATTAGAGGGTTTTATTGATGACATTCAGGTAGATTTAGACACATTCTTGTGCATGGCGTTTGGGGGCGAAGTCTGGTGTTTTGGTGGTGTTTTGAGCTTATTGGAGTATATTTGGAGATTCGGGATAGGAAGCCACCAAAAGAAGACGCCAAGGAAGCGAAGACGAGAGGTTAGGAGGCGAAGCCAAGGAGTGAAGGCCGAGCATTAACCGCGACCGCGGGCAAGGGTGCCGCGATCGCGGGACTTCGGGGCATTCGAGATATTTCTGCAGGCACAGAAGAATGCGAAGAGCGCGGAGCTACAAGCAACCGTGATCGCGGTCCATTACCCGCGATCGCGGGTCATCACGGCAGACTTATTTCGGGATTTCCCCAATCTATCTTTCCTGATTTCTTTATTTCATTTTAATTATTTTCGTTTTCTATTTTTAGTTGGGCTAGGTCATTTGTTAAGCCCACCTATATATACTCTCTTAGTTTTAGGTTTTGAGAGGAAGAGACTCTCATATAAGGTTTTAGTTTTTACATCATCGTTGTTTTCTCAAGACTATGGAAGGCTAAGCACTTTTGCTTAGTCTGGCAATGGAAGCTTAAGTTTTGATTATTGGTTGTGAGGTTATGTTCCCTTTCTTAATTCCTATTGATCTATATTTCTTCTCTTAAGTAGAATATCATTGAATAATTATTGATTTGTCTAGACATGCCATCTAGGTTTATTGATTGTTACTCATATTGCTATGAGTAGGAAACTGTTGGGCTAACGTCCTGGTCTGGAGTGGCAAGCATAGGTTTTATTTGCTTTGGTGGATTTTATCTATGTAGAGATTTGATTACATGTTGAATGCTTCTGGTTGAGGTGTTATGTGTATCCTGGTTAATTCTTATGTTCATTGCTGCCTTTGGGTTGAATCACTAGTGGTGCTAGGGTTATTCATTGGTAATGGTTCTTAGGGATGGTTTCCTTATTAATCTACACAAGATCGGGACATGAATAATCATAGGAAGTAATTTGAAGTAATCTAGGATCAACCAACCAAAACTTAAGTGGAAATTGCCTGGCTAAGTGTTTTCTCACATTTGATTGCATACTATTTATTCTATTTTATTTTCTACTTGATTAAAACCTCAAAAAAAAACCTTTGTTACTACTGTTCGATTGGTGTTTGATTTGTGACAGGAATACAGACACTTGTGATTCTCTTGGGATTTCGACTCTTGCTTACTTACTATACTAGTTTGGAAGTTGAGGTTTACTTTGATTTGGCATAACGACCTTAGGCCACGTCATTGGTCTTTGCTCAATGTTTTAGCGCGCCACATGTCATCCATTAGCTTCCATCTCAACTTTTGAACACACATCTGTGTTGTGTCCTCAACTGGATCTTCTTCCGTGTAAACCCTATCCCATTGCAATTGTAATACCCCTCATTTATTTGGTAAGGAATTTTTTGGTATTTTTGAGCTTTACTCGTATGAGTTATTGTTGCAAAATAATTGTATGAGATATTGTTGCAAAATAATTATATAAGATATTATTGTAAAATATTTATATAAGATATTCGTGTAGGATAATTGTGGACTCAGGCGGGCACCAGTACCGGCACCGGCATCATGTAAGATGGGTGGGTGGCTTGGTAGCTGTGTTAGCTTGGCCTGGAGTGTCACAAATATATGCAGGATAATTATGTAAAGTATTTGTGCAAGATATTTATATAAGATATTTGTGCACGGTATTTATATAAGATATTTGTGCACGGTAATTGTGCGAGGTAATTGCTTGAGATGTTTGTGCTAGATGGTGTACGAATATATTTAACCCGGGTTTAAGGAAATCAACCCAAGTTGAGTTCGGATAAGAAGCACGATTTTTGGCCGTGACCGCACCCGGCGCCACCGCACCTGCGGCAAGGCCAGAAAACAGAGGCGGTCGTCTTCCTCGCGCAAGTGGCTCGGATGGGATATTTTTGGGGCAGCCAAGTGGGCTTCCAAGTGGCTTTGGCCTTGTCCCCGTCTTGTCCCCGTCTTGTCCCCTCAGATGGAGCTCGGATTTGGGCTATAAAAGGGGTGAAACCGAACCCTTTCTTTCTCACTTCATCTTCTCCTTTTCTCCTCTGTTTTTCCTCCATTTTCGCTCGGTTTTGGGCTTGAATCGAGAGGCTTCGTGGGTTGGAGAAGGTTGCCAAGGTGTTAGGTGAAGCTTAGAGGTGCTTTGTGATCAATTCGAATGCAAGACGAAGCTTGAATCGAGGTGGGTATTTTTTCTCCCGCCATGGCTGTGTTCTTGGAGCTGGCCACTGTTCGTCCACCGCACCCAGCGGCAAGGTCCACCGCACCCGCGGCAAGGCTGCCCGAGAAGGGTTGTTTTGGAGTTTTGGTTTGAGGGATTTTTATTCCAGATCTGTCCCCGTTTTGGACTCAGGGACCCGTTCTTAAGCTTTGTTTGAGCTCGTCTTTCCAGGCAAGTGGTTGTGAATTAATTTGAAATAATTAAAATCTGATATTATATTAGGTTGTATATTCTGCTAGAATCAACGCTAATATAAGGGATATGCTGTAATCATGTGACTTGAGATTTTGATGTGATTTGTGATATGTGGAACTGCTTGTGATGTGTTTGTGTGAATTATTGGTGAAGCCCTTGCTTAGTCTATTCATTAGACTAACTCTTGTATTTTTATATTTCTGTAACGTCATGGGGGTGTCGTCCGTCCGTTTCGGCACATGCAGATCCGAGGAGGCTAGAAGTGACTATGAGGATGGACGGTGTTTTATTTTCGACAACTTGTTTTGTCGTTTTGTATTTAAAAGATTTCCGCTGTTGCATTTCTGATGTATTTGGGTCGTTTTTGGAATCGTGTAATTCCGCGACCATGTGGTTTAATAAAAGTTATGATTTTAGTATTGTAACTATGTTTAAGACAGTTATGTCGTCGGAAAAGTCTGGGGTGACTTCGGGGTTTACGTCCGGAATCATCGGCAGTAATGCTTTCAAATAGTGTGAAATTTGGGGGTGTTACAGCAATTGCTTACAGAAGCGGTGTATCTCACTCGGCATGATCGGCGTATTATTAATGATGGCATTTGCGATTCTGTGGACACACGGCATGCCGAAGCAGTCTCTCATCCAATGATCATCACAATCCTCAGGGAAATCCTCCTCCTCTATCTGTTTATACAGATCAAACAACATTCCCAAGCACATATCCAACACTTTGAAGAATAGCCTTGAAAACAACACTCTTATTTCTGGCGGCACACCATCAAACATCGTTGGTGTTTTGATCCGTGACATCTCCATGGTTGCACGCACCTGCCCAATTTGACCCTCGATCGCATGGTGGATCCTCACTACCATTCTATTAAAGCCACCAATGCTAGAATTCAGAATTTTCTTCAACACGTGATGCATACCCTCAACCCTATCAAAACACATGAAAAGCATTGCGTTAGTCCCACATTGAGCCCTGAACCTAGAAACTACTGAACATTGTACAAGGGTTACCTGTTTGTAGTCCTCGTGAATAAGTGAAGATGATGATCAGTCCACGCTCTCACTATGCTTTCCTTGTAAGGATTAGTTCACGTCTTCTCAATGTATCGAACGAGGCCACTCTTCCACGATGTCCTCAATTTCGCAAGCCTCTCTTCATAGCTTTCCTCCGTGGTTGAACACCAAAGTGCCCAACATTGGCCGCAAAACCTTTTCACTTGTTTTTTATCCTTCAATATTGGGGAAGCATATGCTTATATGTTGTGCTTAATATGCACCCAACACAAAAGGTGTTTTACTTCATCTTTGAAAACTATCTGAATTGCATTAATGAGGGCCTTCTCTCGATCAGTCATTATGGCGGTCGGCATAACACCCACTTCTTTAAACAAGCGCAAAAGTTTATCCATTATGAACTTGTAATGCACAACTTCTTCTTGCCGTGTAAATGCATACGCAATGTTGAAAGTCTTGTGCGTGCAAGTGAAACCGACAATCTCCACCAATGGCATGTTATACTTGTGGATGAATGTAAGAAAATAAATGAATGTAAGAAGTCATGGAATATAAGATATAATTCAAATCGATGATATAAATCACTACTATTAAATTGTGTTCAAAATGTAACACAAATCCATCACGTACCTATTTGTCTTGTATGTGGCGTCGATAATTACCACGTACGGGAACATCTTCAATAGGTGGAGCGAGTCCGGGTGAGCAAAAAATAGGATATCAGTCTCTTTCGTAGACAACTTTCTAAGAGGAAATACCCGGTAACTATTTTGTTGCAAAAAGTTTAGAGTACATTGCGTAACCGTCAATTCCCCACGATCTTCGTAATGCATCTTCTGCAGAAAGTTGGAAACTTGTTTCATGGATGTAACATTTCCGGGGAAGAAGGTCCTCAACTCCGCAACAATAGTCCTAGGCGTCACGAACGCATCGCCCAAACTTTTGGCAAGACGCTCCTCATCCGGGGTCATTCTGCCCATGTATGTATGCCCAAGAAAGCTAGTCGGAAGCTTATGGTTGTGGCATCCATCTATCACATTCATGATCCATTTATGAGTCACTTCCCCTGGCTTCTTCTTCAATCTAACACCACACAACTCAAATGTGCATCCGGACTTCTTCGACTTTGTTTTACGAATTACCTCAACATCATCTTCTGAGTCACTACCTTTCTTTCTCCCCGATCTATATTCACCAAAATGCTCGCACGTCAAACTAACACTTCTGACATTTGAGTTACGAATGACTAAAACCATCATCAAATCTTTGCCCCTATTCTTAACCCACTCAATCAATTCCTCTCGGCTATCCCACTTCAGATTGTTACGAAATTCATCTCCATAATCTTTTCCCTATACATGTTTACATAATCAATAATGTTACAATATATGGATTGCGATTTGTGAAATTTATATGTTTGTAACTAACCAATATTAACTATAAAACAAAACTACAATTGTAATACATAACTAAACTAAAGAAAAACAAATTGATAGCTTATCTCACTAAATCATCATCATCATCTTCTCCATTACCATGTTCTTTTAACATATATGAAAATAAATATAAGACTTTTAACATATATCAAATTCACAATAATTATCAACTTCTCCACTACTATTAAATACTAATCTTTTAACATATATCAAAACAAATATAGGACTCTACCGCTAAATCGTCATCATCTTGTCCACTACAACTAAATACTAATCTTTTAACATAATAAATATAGGCCTCTACCGCAACATCGTCGTCATCTTCTCCACTAATTTCAATCTTAATCATTCCATAATTACTAACCTCGAAATTGCCATCGTCGAAATCTTCATTATCTTCTCCACTACTCCAATATGTGTTTTCATTATATGTCATTTTTTGTAAGATTTATTGTTTTGGTTTTAGAAAATGAGGAAATAACTTGCTATTTATAGGGCACAAAATAGCCGTTGGAATAACGGCTAATTCTATACGCCATATACGGGCATACGCAATGGATTGACGTACAGGCCAGCCCATTGCGTATTTTCCTGTATGCTAAAATACAGCGTACATGTATAAGTACCGAAATTCAAATAATTATACTATTTTCATGTTGTACGCCCATTGATTGCGTACGCCTTTTTCTGACATATAGAATGTCGTATGTATAGACAATTTTTGTCGTGTATATAACAACTGCCTTAATAAATACAGTATCCGATTATTTACCAACGCTTGTAGAGTTGTAGGGTGTTTGCAGCTAAGCACGCCTAGTTCCCGCCAAAAGATCTCCACGTTCACAGAGTTAAGAGGGAGAGAGAAAGTCGCAGTCTACGAGAAACCCTTGCAAGTCGCCACAGTTGAGGGATCGTTCTGGTACACTGCGGCTTGGTCTGGCTGGAAATCCCTAGTTCAAGGGACCACGTTTCTTGGTTGTGCCCTAATGGCGGATTCTATGGATCTTGGTGAAGGCCCTCGGATGTCATCTTCGGCTGCTGCGGGTACTATCTCGAGGATTCGGGTGGAGAATTTCATGTGTCACAGTAACATGGAAATCGAATTCGGCGACTATGTCAATTTCATCACCGGCCAGAACGGGAGTAAGCTTTTTGCCATTTTTATAAGCATTGAATCGCCTGCCGCTAATGCTGAACTTGTTTTTATACTTTTGGGGGGGGGGGGGGCTTAGGGATTTATTGTGGTCTGAAAATCTGTTTGATTATAGGTGGTAAGAGCGCAATTCTGACGGCGCTATGTGTGGCGTTTGGGTGTCGAGCTAGAAGCACGCAGAGGGCCGCAACGCTCAAGGATTTCATCAAGAATGGTTGCGAGTACTGTCTCTTCCTGTATTGTTATAGTTCACTGGTGTTTAAATTGCGGGTTTTAAAGGTTATGCAGATGGAAAGATGCAGACTTTAGTATGATTTTCTTAGAAAGCAAGCCTTTAAGCATGATGTCCTAAATTTTGGTGTTTTTATTGGGTTAAAAATATGAAATGTGAGAGGGGGAAAAGATGCAATGTTTGGCTTAAGATGAAAAAACTCTAGAATGCTAGTAGTACTTCATTTGGAACATTGTTAAGAGGTGGTTCTGAGTGGAAGCTGACCATGTAGGCTCTTTATGATTAATTCATTTAAGATTATTTGCAGCTATGCTGTTGTCTGGGTTGAGATGAAAAACCAAGGGCAGGATGCCTACAAGCCGGATCTTTATGGTGATGCAATAATTGTGGAGAGAAGGATTACTAAAGCTGCAAATACAGTTAACATCAGGGACCGTGAAGGTTTGCTTCTATTCCCCCCCTTCTTAGAATATATATTGGTAGGAGTTTTTAGCCTTCAAAAGGTGGCTATTGAGTCATTGACTATCCTGGGCGATTTTCGAGAATTGTAAGAAATATTGGATATAATGATGTATCACTTAAATTCCATTCCAGAACATATCAATGCTACTTTACCTTACAGGGAGGAAGATTTCAAGTGGAAGGGAGACACTCCGTGAACTTGTAGACCACTTCAATGTGAGTTCTATTTCTATAATTTTTATGGGTGCTATTATTAGTTTCTTTTAATGATTGCCTAGCATGATACAAATTGCCTAGTTTATGTCATATTAATGTTTGTGATCTTTATTAAGATTGTAGTTCCTCAGTTAATTTGAAGTAGCTTGCAGTGCTGATTTTGGTGTTGCTTTTATCGTCTTATCGAAGGAAACTAACTTGACTTCACGATAATCACATTGCCAAATGTTGTGCGTAGACTCTTTAAGTTTCAGGGATAAGAAAGGTGCATCTTTAGCAATCAGTTTCATTGTCTTAAAAGATGATCTCTATAGTATAAGCTGTGTCAGTGGTGTCTGGATTATAAGTATTGTTTAATCATCATTAGTAAGAGCTTATTTTCTATTGTCTAATTCAAAAAAGAGACTCTCTTGGGTGCATTCAGATTCCTCCAGTCATGTTGTCACCTGGTGTGTAGTGGTGTCTCACTTCCACTACTTTTGAGCTTCTAAATTGGAGGTACATAACTGCAATTTATGGCATGGAGAAAGGTGAATAGAGATGAGGGATTATCCTGAAACAACATGTAGTCTTTGCTTGTGATTTTTTTGGCTGATATGTGAAGAGGAAGCAGTATTTCTTTGGGATAAAGGGATCCTGTCCACTGTAATATGTAATAATGCATACATCAAAATGAGACAAAGCATCCTGTTGTTATGGTACAAAAAAACATAGC